>CM070873.1:255976574-256619074 GCA_036365515.1 Torymus aiolomorphi | reverse complement strand
CACTCGCGGATCGGCTATTAGAGAAATTTATGCTGTTTGCCGAGAGCTTCCGCCACGGCTTCGCTGGCAGCAGGTGGTTATACGCACCGACGGCCTGGATAATAGATTTCGGGTAAACATCTTAGCGGGATCCTTATGGCTTTTTATTGGCAAATAGAAGTATACGCTGGCTTGCTACGCGTGGTGAAGAGAAGTATATAGGAGTTTTGTTTGGGTTCGTATATACAGTAGTGATCAAATGTTGATACTGGTATATCATTTATTTATGTGCTCCACTGGAACGGAGACTTGATGTGAAAAAGTTGCATTCTCAGGTTAAAAATATTTTTATGAAACTCTTGACGCAATACTTATTTACCAGTACATAATAAACTTCATATAATACATTGCAAAAACCATCATTCGTGTAATATTTAATAATAATTCCCAACAAAAAATGACCATCCGAATTGAAAAAAAATCTAATCCAATGAATCAGATCAATACCATCGTTACCCGATTCCAACCGCACATTTCAAAAGAAAAAAAAATATACCACCTCGCCACACGAATTCTGCACCGCGCGATGCACGCCGCGCCGAAAATCGCTCGGAAAAGAATCGCTGCACCCGCGGCCGGCCTTTGTTCTGCGAAAGCTCAACAACGGCCTGGCGCCTCGCCAGATATCAGCGACGCTTCGACTGACAAAAATACAGCGCCCGATCGACGCAATCATTCCCGATCGAATTAAAACCCCGACACTCCTTCCCCCTTTCTCGCACGCCATTTAACACCCGCCTCCACATTTTTAAAATCAATTTTCACCACGATACCTATATCTGCCACCGTGCTCCCACGGATATATAATACACACGATATGTATATATATCTACAGCGGAGCAATTATCGAAGTTCGCGATGGGGGAACCGGGTCAGCCCGGGCCCTCAATCGGCGCGCGAGTTTCTTGGCACGGAGGCGTCGGCTATCTATCGCCCCCCTCCCTCTCCCCGCCCGGTATAATTATACGCGCGTAAATATGTGGAGCGCCGGACGGATCCGATATCACCGCCGCGTCGCCATGTGGGTCGTCGTTGTCGTAGTCGTGTGTTACGCTGTGGCCCCCGTGTGTTATCGGTAGGCTGAGGTGATATAGGGTTTTTTTTTTCTTTTTTCGAGCGTCCAGGTGCGCTGGGTCTTTCCGAGGAAACGAGTACGTGCGCGGAGGTTACGGTGATAAGTGTGTTGGACGAACGAATGAAGGAATGAAAATGTGTTATAGCGAAAAATTTGTGTAGTTGATGTGAGGCGTGCTTTGGTAGTGTTTGAAATTAGAATAAGGCAGAATGTGTGTTACTATACATATATTTAGCGAAGAAGTAAAGAGTAACATTTTTAATTTCAGAAATGTTGTACGAAGAATTGTGCTGAGAGATATTTCCGTTTGTTTTAAATTATAACAGCACGAGCATAAAGTCATGAACAAGATTTACAATGCGGTTTGTTATCTCGGAGACGACAAGAGCAGAGGTCAGAAATTCGCTACTGAAATATTCATTATTTTATGACGCTATACGATGTTATAACAAAAGAAAACTATTAATTTCAAATAAATCATATAATAAATTTATACATATTAATTATTAATATATAATATAATTTATTCTGATATATTTGATATAAATTGTATAAATGAAAATGTTTATTATTCAAAATGTAAGGATATATAATTAACTTAATAATGTAACGTGTTAATCAATAACACGTTGGCATTACATTACGGAATATCCTGTTACATGATCAGCAATAAGTAAATTTATGAAAAAACCTTTTACCAACGCAAATATATTCCCAAAATAATAACCGAAAAGTTCAACAACGCAAAAACTACAACCGTTAAAATCTTCGCTCGCTCCAAAAGCATAAACCCCGACTTACAAACTTTATTTACCCCCCGTACTAAAACCTAGAAGAGAAAACGGCAAAAAAGCCCGTATAGCCAACTCATTACCCCGACAGAGGGATGAAATAGCACTCGCTAGGTATATATATGTATACGCGTACACACAGCCCGGCACTTTTATTATCGTCGTCCTGCCAGTTGTGCATGCGCTGCGCTCTCGACTTGGAAATAATTAGCATTCTAATGCATGTATCCCGTGCTTATCTCGGCCCGCGCACGCGCGCGCGCGCTGTTAACCGGGCGACGCGAGCTACGTTTGCATGTTAATCGTCATGGGAAATTACGGCGCCCGCGTGGTGTAAGAGCGAAGAGACGGAGGGGGACAGTGAGAGAGAAGGAGAGAATTGCTGAAGCGAGGCGAGTGTTCGGATTCCTGGAGGATTTCGAAGGACATGCGGTGATTATCTGATCTGCGAGAAACCGGGAGGTGATCCGGTCGTTCGGATCGTCGCTTTTCTGCAGGTTTGATGGTATATCGAGGCTGTGGGGTAGCCGAGAGTGGAGCGTTCTTATATTGGTAGGATTGGGGATGTTATATTGGAGGTTTGTGATTCATTAGTGCAATTGTTTCGTTGTAAATATATAAGGAAAGGGTTGCTAATTATAGACTGGATGTAAAATCAGAGCTCGGAATGAATTATAAAATGTATGTCGATTTATTTATTCTTTTAGGGCCTTTATAAAAGAATGTCTTTCTTATTTACAAGAAACCCTATTTTCATCGATTGATAACAAAATTCGTCAAATCATTAGCACGCTCTTTTGAAACCATTCAAAAATTAAAAGTGAATTTCAAAAACAACATTAATTTATTTTCACCGTAACAATTGCATCAATCGGAACAATGTCAATTACACGCTCACTTACAATTTCATCGCGACATCAGCGTTCCACGCCAGCGCGCAATTACCTTAAGCAACGCGTCTACTGCGACAACTTTCAATTAAGACTTCCAATTATTTCCTTCTAAGAAAATCCCATCGAAAAACACTATCCCTCCCAACCCCAACACTACAAAAACTCAAAGAATCCCCATAAACTACATCCTCCGCGATCCTCCAGTCGCACTATAATTAACGACAGCTCGTCGTAGCTTCGGAAAAAATTCAATTTCGCGCGCCAGCTGATTTACACGCCTCTCCCGCGCCCATAAAGCGCGCCCGTCGCCCGATGAAGACATCTCCTCTCTCTTTCTTTCGTCTCGTGTACACTTTCTTTCCTGCCAGAGCGCCGAAAGAAATATCAATTATACGAGAGAGGGAGACGGGCGCGCCTGAGTTACGAGAGAGAGAGCAAGAGAGCCGTGAAAGTCTCGCGCGTAAAACCGGATTCGCGCGTCGATTATTAGTTTAGCCTTATAATGACTGGGCGCGCGACAGTTTCGTCTGTAATCTGTCGCGCGACAGTGGACGAGGTAGCGGCTGATTAGAGGGCGGGTAAGGAGCGGCGAGGACGACGACGACGCGGAGGCGCGCCGATGATGACTAAAGCGAGAGCGAAGGTGGTCGTGGTGGTGGTGGATCCCTCCTGTTGCGAAAACCGAGTTACGAGGTTGCCGAGTGTACGAGATGTCTGGGATTTATAGTGGTTTTGAAAATAATGCTCTTATTGTTTTAGGAAAATAATTATGTGTTAGTAGTGGAATATATTTATTTTCTCATCGATTATGTTTTGTGAAACGCAATTTTAAGTAGGTGTTGCAGCATGTACTTTCTTTTATATAAATATATAAAAAAGGAAAGATTATTTTCTGTCGTATAAAAATAGTTTGCTGTTATTTCATTAAGAGTAATAGTAGAGCAATGGACATCTCTCAATTCCTATAATGATGTTACAGTTAATTACAAAGATAGTGCAGTCTATGAGTGCGAGTAAAGTGGATACGATATGTTTATAGAATTTACTACGATGAAAGTGGATATAATAAGCTGCTCTCTGAGACATTTTGAAGCTCAAATCTCTTATTGTTTTCAAATTTCTCCAACGCTTGTTGTCTTATTTAAAGCCCGACCGTATCTTCTTCTTTAGAGCGAGAAGATGTTGGAAAAATAGAGTAATCGCTAATTCTAGGCTATGCTCTGCGTCGTCATTGCCGCATTCCATTGTACTGAAAAAGAGAAAAGACTTTCCTCAGCGACGCAATGATTACGAGGGTTATAAGCATTTAAACGTTCGTGCGTTCTTTTGTCTTACAATTGAAAAGCATAACACTTAATTGTACGCTTTGTTCTTTAAACATTCTTTACTCAACAAAAAGTGAAACATTTTAAATACTTATTATATTGTTTGATCACTTTGTTGAAAATTCAACTGATATTTTTACCATTAAAGTTAACGTAAAATTCTTTGTATAAAATAGAGCATGTAATTCATGAAATTCCATACAAACTTGTAAACGAAATTTAAATTGCCGCACTGATTAAACATTCTATTATCAAATGAAATCTCTATTAAAAAGTAACTTTACAACCGCCGTCACCCAGTTATATTTAGAGAAAGACGTTTGTTTTTACGGTCTTTTAAAAAAAAAAAAAAAAAACTGGTTAGCATGAAACATAATTTCAAGCAATTTTTCATCGCGAAAGAGTCCGCATTTATCGCGAAAGTAGTACACGATGCAGCCATAATTTTAAAAAAAGAACGATCTCTCGCTATCGCCGCTATAAGAGAATAATTCTCGAAATCTCCATAACCATCTCTTTAGCAATTCATCGCCTCTCCTTCGTAATCGAAACAATACCCGCGCGTGACGTCAAAACCATAATCAAGTGCGGGCTCCCCCGTTGAACGCTGACCCAACTATATGCACTGCCATTCAATTGCCAATAAAGCCCAGCGTTATATATCACGCGCGCTATTCAAGGCCACAATACTTTCCCCTATATACACGCGCCCACCTCTATCACACGTATTATATAGGTATACACGTATATATAACCGACTGGGCGAATCGTAAAAAGCCCGCCGACGACATTCACGTATATATAAAGTTTATTCATCATCCGGCCGATTCCGCGTTTTTACGGCTGGAAATTTAGCCGAATGATGAATTTATTCCGCGGACGAGCCGAGAATAAAAAGCCCGATTATTATTCCAGAAGGCGATGCGCCGTGCGCAATACACATGTATGTGGGTATATCGGCTGCATTATGCAAACGCCGCGATTCACGATGAATTTATACCGGCGAAAATATCTGCGTATACATCGCGGGTTATTATACTGCGCGTCTCCGCTCGCTTTCTTTCTTCCTTTCTTTCTTTCTTTATCTCTTTTCCCGGCGTGTATACACACGGAGTCTGGGAGCCCTTGAAGGGAACGCCGGGGCGATAATTCAGGAGCAGTAGGCGACTGCGCCTTTCCTTTTTACGCGCGCTCCCGATGATAACGCGCTTCTTCTTTCCTTTGTGCAACGTGGAAAGTATAATGCGACGCGGGAAGGAAGGAAAGAGAGAAAAGGACTTGTTTTTCCGTCTGCGCGTTCCGAAAGGAAATGGGCTTTGTTTTGATTGTTTTGCCGAGAGATGCGCGAGAGCGCGTGTATGCTTTATCGGAGGTGGAATGGAATACACAATGGGCGGAAAATCCTTGACCGGTAAATTGAAAGAGAGAAATTTCGTTTGCGTCATGGGCGCTTCGAAGATATAGATGTGCGGTTGTTCTTGAAAAAGAATTTTCGTGCTTTTCGAATTCGCTGTTTCAGAGGTAAAATTTTCAAGGTAAGGTAACTCGGGTTAGAGTAAATGGAGGAGCGTTTGTTATGAGCCTGTTATGCAATTATTGCGAATGAAGAGATACCATTTCTCTATAATCTCCGGGGATATTTGTAAATCAGAGTAGGTCAACGGGTTGTTATTGCGGTGTTGAATTCCTTACTAGTTATTTAATACTTTAATCACCATATGCGATACGCGATTGTTTGGTATGCAAAGCACGGGCATTTCTATACATTTAATAATAAAAAAAAATAGTATCACATAAGTATAGATGTATTATTCATCCATTCTCGTAAAATATTCACGCTCTAAATACTTCTTTTGATAAAAAAAAAAAATCGGCATCCAATCAAAATCCCATTAAAGCCACGTCCGAAAATAAACTCCCGATATCCATTGTCATCACCTATTAAACCATTCCATTCATCAATTCACGCTCCGTATATGAAGAAAGTATCGCGCTGGTGCCGGGGAATAAATTATTTTCGCGATAATATAATAAATATGCAAATATAGCCGAGGTAATACATTCGTATTTGAGCGCGTGCGGACGTTCGTTCGCAAAACTTTCACTGCATTCGGAAAGGGGTATATTTTAAATTCGATGAGGTCCACGCGCTCTCGCAGCTTGACGCAAGTGTCTCTGCGTATAAGCGAGAGAGAGAGAGAGGGGGGGGCTTAACCGAAATACAAGATCAGCATTGCAACGAAGCGATTGCGCGTTCCACTTCTCATGGATAAACATGCCGATCATCGCGAGACTGATCTTTGTCATTCGCGATGTTTATCGCGCGGTCACGGATTCGTATGAGGTGGGTCTCTGAATTCATAATGTGAAAGAAGCAATTCACGTGAAATGTTATTTAACATTTGTCGAATTAAAGATGTTTAATATTCAGAAGTATACATAAGTTTAAACGGATTTACGTGCTCTACACGGAGAGAAATTTTGTAGTGAAAATTACAAATATTCGAGACTAAATTACCAGTTTCTATGGTAATGGATGGACAGACTGACAATTTCAAACTTTTTACCAAAGTGCCTTGGTAAAATTTTTTTTTAGTTAATTTAAATTAAAAAAATGAACTTTTTTTATCCATATTGATGGATATATAGTATTTTAATATAGAAATAGAAACAGAAACAAGGATGAAAAAACATTAAACTGAAAAAAATTTTTACGGAAGCGGGATTCGATCCGACGATCTTTGGGTTGAGAGTCCGACGTTCTACCGACTGCGCCACGGAAGCTGTTACCAACAGTCATTTGAATCGCCGTTATTACTTACTGAAAATATGTGTATTGTTTTCATTTTAACGTCGCGCACGCCTCTAGTATCAATCTTCTGAAACACAATAATGCGCAGTGCGCATGCGCGAATACAAAAATACCAGGTTATTTGGTAAAATTTATCAGTTTTCTTAGTAAAAATTCTTAGGTTACCTTGTAAAAATGACTAGATCTCAATTTTTACCAGTGTGTCTGGTAATTTTTATTCCGATAATTTGGTATTTTTTTTAAGTGGTTATGGTAGTTTTTCCTGGGAAACTTATAAATTGTATTAGAAACCTGGGAATATCACGGCTTTTGACAGTCTATCCATGCACTACCAAGGCACCTTGGTAATTTTTACTCTAAAATTTCTCTCCGTGTATATACCATATAACCAGAACAAAAATGAAATTGTTCTTATAATAAAATTTCGTATAAGATCGTGCACGAGCAATGTAGAAAAAATTAATTGCATTACGTTCTTATGTATATATACCTTTATCTTTCACGAACAAAGTAAACGTCCTAAAATCGCACATAAACTGCACAAAATATTCCACATTCCTTATATTTGCAAAAAAGAAAACAACAATCGATTTCCCTCTAACAACAACGGCACACAACTCCACTAGGTTCTCGAACACCGCGCGGTCGTTCGGCAGCCGCTTTATCACAAAAATACACTCGGTGGCTATCTATGTGTGCGCTAGGAAAAATGGGCCAGCGCAGCTCGCTTCAACGCGACAGCGGAGAAAAATTCTCTCTCTTCTGCGCGCACTTCCCGCAGGATTCATTACGTAAGAAGCTCCTTAGCATATACGCACGCAGTCGTCACTGCAGTGTCTCTCTCTCTCTCTCTCTCTCTCTCTCTCTCTCTCTCTCTCTCTCTCTCTCTCTCTCTCGCCTCCGGTCTTGTTTTATGAATTTTAAAGAGCGTCGCTCGCTGCAAGCGGTATATGCCAGCGGGATGAATACAATTGAATTTCGCGGCGTGCGCGCGCGAGTGAGACTACAAATGACGAAAAACAAAGAGAGAGAGAGAGAGGAGAGAGAGAGAGAGAGAGAGAGAGAGAGAGAGAGAGAGGAGATCGGCGAGGATTTCAGTGAAAATATAGCCTCGTCACCTTTTTGTCCGCAGCGCGGGGTCCATTTCGTATTCCGCAATACCGTTACGGAGGCGCGGTTACGAGAGTATGATGGGGAGGGGAGGAATGGGGAATCATCAAGCTTTCGAGTTGACGATGGGGAATAAGGGGGTAGAGATGATTTAGTAAAGTATCGGGGTTGCCGATTGAGTTTCAAGTTCGTTATTACTGTTTTCTGCAAAATTTTCTAAGTTCTAGAAAATAAGTTTGACAATTGTCACTTTTTTGCAAATGATAAAATATAAAATTCCGGGTTCTTTTTTATTTTTAAACATATTTTACAGCGATTTTCTCAATGTTAAATCCTTTCAACATTCTCTTATATCTATCACAGGTTCTACAAATGTCAGCTTTATTTGAATCCCACATAAAGAATCCGCTTGATTCAGCGTACCACGCCGATCTCTTCGGAAATCGCAACTAAAGTCAAATCAAACGAGATCCCACCACACACACACACACACACACACACACACACGTTCTTTTCACCGGCCTGCCTACAGCGCAGATCTCGTCCGATTGCACAGTTCCATCTCTTTCTTTTTCTCTCTCTCCGTCTCCTACAGGTCGCATTCATCGATTCCTGCAACTTTCCGCACCTCGCGCTCCGCAGCTCCATGTACGCAACCGCTCTCTTATTCGGGGTGACGATTCGTTATTCAGTCAGTGACCCGTCGTCGTCGTAGTCTCGCCGGCGACACACGCATACCACTCCTCTCGTGCGTAACCCGTCGCTCCGGCTTTTATACGCACACTCGTAAAGAGGGACAGATTGGACGGCTCGTAAAAAAGGGTGAGTCCATCCACCCTCTCTCTCTCTCTCTCTCACTCTCGATAGAATCAGTGCGTCTATTCGCAAGAAGCTTTTCGCGGGTTGTACTGTACGCGCGAGAAGGCTCGTGTTATGTTTTTCTGGGGTGAAGGGACTCGAAGGGGCACTGAGCTGTAGACAATTTATGAAAATAGTAGCAGTGCCGTCACTACCGATCGTCGTCGAGATTCGGAGAAGTTGGAAAAGGTGGAGCGGAGAAGTGAGGGAGATGGAGAGACTGTGAGAATTTTATGGTCGAGGTGATGGTTTATTAGATGAGATGATTTTCTCGCGAGATTGAGGGACTAGACGGAGTTTAGTGCTATTGTTCGGCTAGATGGTGAGGACAAATGTAATTTGTTTTTTTTTTGGAGTATTATGTGTTGGAAGCTATAAACATTTTCGTTTATAGGTGGATTTTAAGTTCTGAAAATTCAGATGGATGTTTATCATGATCTAGAATGTTTTCTCGCGTTACTTTATATTTCTAAATGGTACTGTCTGCATCAGCGTATAACTTAAGTAGATAAGACTTTGCAAATTCTTATTATCAAAGTTGTAATTGTGGGATGTAACTTTGCAGCTGATATAACACAGGATTTTGTTATTATAAATTTGCATAAAGATATTGCATGATAAGTTAATATATTTATAACAATAACAGGAAATAAGTATTTAAATGATACGGAAACTTAATGAGCAGACATTCTAGCAACCAGCGATGGTTGCCATCACTCAGCTTTCTGTTAATCGTTGTCATGTTGACACTCATTGTAAGGATATCCATCCGTAATAGGAGTATAATAAATGACTTTAATTAAAATGATGCCGAATATCTCTATCGAATACATCATAGAGTCGATTTTGCATTATGAAAAAATAATGCTTAAAACTGTTTAAACATTTTTTATGTTATCTCTTGCGAATATTTTTCCGTTTTTAATTGACTGATAGTAAAACTACTTTTTTACTGCATTGATATGTGACGTGATCAACAATCATGTATTTTTATCATATTTGTAGTTTTTCAAGGCATCGTTAAAAAACAAATCCATCGGAAAAATACGTGAAATAACAGTAATGACAAAAATGAACGAGTCATTTAAACAGACTGCAGAGATAGTAATTGTAGGAATTTCATTACCTACTGGAAAAACTAATGACGCATTGTTTATCGTTTCTGCTGTAAAATTTGCGTTCTCATGAAGTTTAATTTATTTTTAACTAGGAAATAAATAAAAAACAAAATAAAAAAATTTTTTCAAATTATTTTGTTTTCTTATTTTAGACAAGGCGAAAACCTCGCTTTCATGACAAAATTTTTCTACTCGATTTTGTTTGTATATTCACCTTCGGAATATGCCCCTGAATAAGAATCGAGAGTTTTCCGGATGAGAATCTTGTGCAAATTTGTTTAAACAAATTTTTTGAAAATAATAGCAAAAATTGCCTTTTTTGACCCGAATGAATTTTTTTATAGCACTGTGTGACCTAAATCCGCACTTAAGTCACGGCTAGCTGTGACTTAAGTAGCCCATTATTACACTGTGAAATAATGAATTTACTTAAGTCACAGGCACGTAATTAACGCCAATTATCTACCAAAACTATTAAAAAATACGATTTTACATATAAGAATGAACAGGAAAAGAAGTAAAACTTCTTTAATAGTTGACAAACCACAAAGAATAAATAAAAAGGATGATAATAAGGCTTGTCTATATTATAGGTTAGTTTCATCTGCTATGGGATAGCAGACTGCGCGCTTTTTAAATATTCAATATTAAACTGTATGGATTTTAGTTTTAAAAGTCTTTCTCTTTAATGATATAACGTATACAAATCTTTCACTTTCATAAACTTCAACTTATTGTTAAAGATACAAATCAAATTGCCAAGAATCTAGTTTTATTATTTTTTTATGTATATATTCAATATTCTAGATTCAATAATAACCATATTCTATATCAGGTATTCTATTATTTAAATAACGTTTTATTAATTTTGTTCAGGGCGGGGGGCTGCCCCCCCCCCCTCCCCTTCCGCCTCATACTTCTCCCACCCCACTTCCAAGTTCCAACTATCATTATAAATAAGCACAAATAAATAAAATAAGAATATGGCGGATTTATGTCACACGAGCTATAAAATAGTATACGATACTCGTGACTTAAGTGGCTCATTATTGCACGGCGTTTAGCGCCCTCGCTGCGCTCGGGCGCTAACCTCACGCCGTGCAATAATGGCCACTTAAGTCACACGTATCGTAATATACTATTAGATTTTTTACGTTATTTTCAACATAAAAGATCTCGTGTCATTTTTTCGCAAAGTTGACCGTTTCTGAGTTATGAATAATTTAATGTTCGGATAAACTGAAAAACGGCCGTTTTCAAGGCGGAAAAACAGCATTAAAAAATTACATTTTTGCGATTACGAAAATTCTTAAATAATGTTTGGATATCCCTTAAGAAAATCCTAAAGAATTATTACAGATTATTCCATTCTAAAGCTTTGGATTTTAATTGTTAAATAGGCGCTCGCTAAGCAGCGGGGGGCAGAGCGTCTATTTAACAATTAAAAAACAAAGCTGAAGAATGAAATAATCTGTAATGATTTTTAAAGATTATTTAAGAATTTTTGTTTAACAAATTAAAAAAACTTGTTTAACCAAATTTGCACCACATTTTTATCCGGCAAACTCTCGATCTTTATTCAAGGGCATATCCCCTGACATGAATATTGCTTCCTCCTAGAGGAAGCTTTGTGATAGTAAATTTTTGAGTTGTTGTAAAAACATGTTATTAATTGTGTTCCGAGGTGTTAGGAATCAAAATACATGCTTTTTCAAAAATGTCTGTATGGATGTGTGTGCGTGTGTGTGTGTGTGTGTGTGTGTATGTGTGTGTGTGTGTGTGCGTGCGTGTGTGTGTGTGTGCGTGTGTGTGTGTGTGTGTGTGTGTGTGTGTGTGTACGCCTGGATCTCAGCTTCTACTCGGTCGATTTTGACCGGACAGGTCTCATTTTTTTTGTTTTTTTTTGCGTGATGGCGGGTCAAAAATCCGTTTTCTGATTGGGGCGATGCGTTTTTGTTTTTTTTTTTCAAATTTTCGAATTCTCAAAACTGTTTTTTGATTTTTTTTAATGATAGGATCGAGTTATTCGAATCTGATGGGTAGCGTTCGAAAGAGAATTAAAATACCTATATTTTCTAAAAAAAAAAAAAAGTTTCTAGCTATCGCGGTTCTTTTGTAATTAACAAAAACGTGTTTTTTTTAGAAGCTTATAACTCCAATTTTTTTGAGAAAAATCATGATAATACAGAATATAAATAGCTATAATCTGTTAAAATTTGAATACATTCTGTAGGCTAGATTTTAAGTAAAAAATTGAAAAATGAAAAAAATCAGTTTTGTATGTCCAACGATTACAAGAGTAAAATTGACTTAATGGCTTCAAAATTCCTCTTAGAGGTAAATTTTTTATAGTTCCCCTGATAGAAATGCTAACCAACGGTTGGCGAACCGTTCGTCAATTTTTAAATTAAAAACGTCACACCATGATTATTTTGCTATTGTCGATGAAGAATAACTATTTATACATATGGAAATATTATATTTTAGATGCTATAAAATATAGTGATAGTTTTAAATATTTTTAATTAAATTTCGATGTTAATCTTAAGTAGAAATGCTTCCATTTGATTAACATGTTAACCAACAAAGTTGGTCTATTTTCTACCAGGGTCTCGGTCGAGTTCTTTGGGCAAAATGATTGGTCCATAAATTTCAAAGATATTTGAGGTCAGAAATTTTTTGACATTTTTTAAAAATCGTAATTTCTCGAGAACGGCTCTATGTATCTGAATGGGGTGGGTGCCATTCGAAAGAGAATTAAAATACCTATATTTTCTAAAAAAATTAATTTTCTATCTATCACGGTTCTTTAGTTATCATCAAAAACAAAAAGGTGTTTTTTTTTTAAAACTCATAACTCCAAGGGCACACCAAGGGCGCAAAATGTATCATTCTCGGCGAGAATGACCTTTGCGGCCGAGCGTAGCGAGGCCGCCAAAGGTCGCACTCGAGGGAATGTTACAGCTTGCGTCCGTGGTAGTATCTATAATTTTTTTGTTCGAAGGCCGCAAAATGAGTATTTCGCAGCCCGTATAGAGGGCACAAAATACTAAATGTATTTTGCGGCCTGAGGACAAAAAAAATCTTTCTCGGCATTCTTTTACAATAGATATGAGTTCTTGAAATTATGATTGATTGAAACTACTTAAATTAATAACCGATTATTGCCACACATAATCTTGTAAAATTAAAAACACAACCAGTTGATGAACTAAGAATTATTGTTATCTGAATCTTGTACAGAAAAATATTTACTAAGAACTTCTCTGAAACATTTTGGCGTCTCCTACCGTGAGAAAATCATAAATTAGATTAACTGAGCACTTTTATTCGTTGATATTTTCGCAATAACACATCATTTTCGCTCTTTTCAGTATTTCTATGTTCATTTGACATAATCTTTTAATTGGTGCGCGAGTAAATATGTACAACAGCACAGCACTAATATCGACTAAGTTTCTTGAATAACAAAAAGATGACAAATGCTTTTTAAACCAAGGCTCAGATCAATATTTCAAATCAGCATCATAAATTATATTGTATGTTTATATGCTCACGTGCCACTCATCAATATTTTCTTCTAAGCAAAAGCTTATCATAAAGTTTATGAACCTCGTAGATGTTGTAAAATTTGATTTTATTTATTTATTTTTATTTTATTTTTTTATTTATTTGAATTGTTGATTATAAACAATGTTTATTTACACTATTTATTTAAATTATTGATCATAAACACTGATTTCATTTCATGTAACACATCATACCGGTACTTTATTTTATTTAACACAAAATTAATAACCCATCATTGTCACACATAATCTTGTAAGAAAACACAACCAGTTTATGAACTAAGAATCACTGAGAATAAAAGCTTTCTTGACATTCTTGTATAGATAAAACTTTTTGAAATTATTACCTGTATCTTGTCTAGAAAAATATTTACTAAGAACTTCTCTGAAACATTTTGACGTCTCCTACCGTGAGAAAATCATAAATTAGATTAACTGAGCACTTTTATTCGTTGAAATTTTCACAATAACACATGACTTTCGCTTTTTTCAATTGACATAATCGTTTAATTGGTGCTTGAGTAAATATGTACAACAGCATAGCACTGATATCGACTAAGTTTCTTGAAGATAACAAATGCTTCTATTCAAAAGCTTATTATGAAGTTTATAAACCTCATAAGACATAATTATTTATTAAGCTATCCTCAAAACATTTCAAACTGATTTTAAGTATAAGTTGTATAATTATAAATACTTCATGTAACACATCATACCGGTACTTTATTTTATTTATTACACAAAACACTGATTAGATGTCACTTTTTAATTAATCACTACATTATTTGTTATCAATAAAATTTGATTATAAAAACCCTTCATGCAACACATCATACCGGTATTTTATTTTATTTATTACACAAAACACTGATTAGATCTCATTTTTTAATAATCACTACGTTATTTGTTATCAATATAATTTTCAACTAGATAGATGACCTATTAAAATCACAATTTTCTTTTCTTATTTTGAAGAACTTACTTCAAAACATAATAATTTTTTTTGTACTTTGAGTGCAATACTGTCTAAATAAACATTGTATTTGAAAATACAGGTTTAAAGTAGCGAAAAAAGTTGTTATAAAATTCGCTATTTGGTTCAATAACAATCTCTATTATTTCGCTATTATAATATTTCTAGTACTTCAAAATTTATTGTGTAAAAATTTCTGAAAGAAATAGTTGATCTGAACGAAGTTCTGGCGAATTTAACAGAAAATTACATTAAACTTTTTTAAAAATTGTACAACAATACATACACTACTGAAATTTTCGTGACGTACGCACGTCTTAACATGTGTACCGTAGCGCACGGCTTTCAACACTCGTGTTTATTTTATTTTTAATTTATAATTCTATTAATGATCATTTTATAAGATCGGTATATATAAGGAAGATTTTTTTTTCATTTTCCTTATTGCAGTCATGAAGGTTTTGTGTATTTTGTTGTGCGTCGCTTTCGCGAACGGCTTCTATATAGGTAAAAGAGATTTTAAATAGTATTTTTGTTGATTAAAATAAATTTTTCAATTACATATTATATTTCAATTTCTAATAGATAACAATGAAACACATGAAGAAAAAATTATTGAAGGAGATCCCATTGGAATAGAAGATATACCATATCAGGTAAATAAATATCAACTAAATTTTGTAATATTCATTCATTTGCAACAATTTCTTTAATGCAACTGGTCAAAATTTATAAATTATTTGATAGATTTATTAATAGATTAATTTATTAATAGATTGTTGAATAAAATAGTCTATGAACGATATTAATAGATCTACTTGCTTTATCGCATTATGTATTGAATAAATTTCATACAAAACAGTTTATAGAAATTTAAAAATTTTTTTAATTAATTCAAAAAGATGATGAATCTGATTAAAGCTCCTTATATATTGTATATCAACATAATAATTTCAATATAAATCTTTAAACCCATAGCTCTCAGAATGAAAGTATTTAAATTTGTTTTTAGGCTAGCTTGTTTTGGTTAAGAATAAATAACTTCTGCGGTGCAACTATTATACATGGATCTTGGGTTATAACTGCTGCACACTGTGTCCAGTAAGATTTCATTTAATTTTTACAATTACATTAAGTATTTCTATATAATAGAACTTCTTACAAAAAATTAAATTAATCTCTTCATTGCAAAATAGAAATCAATCGCGTATAACAGTAAGAACTGGGAGTGGATTAACAGCAACTTTAGGTAAAATGTACAAAGTTAGGAAAATTATAATGCATGAGGATTTTAACATCGGCGCCAGAAAAAATAATGACATTGCTTTAATCAAGGTAATTAAATATGTTTATTTTACCTGTGAATTACTTAGAAAGGATTTAGTATAGATATAATATCACTATTCATGACAATGTTTGTTGCGGCCGTTTAATTTGAATGTACGCGCCGCGTGTCACTTGACGAGTGACTGTCTCTAGATTCAGCTTCGCAGGCGGTTCGGATGATTTCGGTGGTTATCGCGCGATAATCCTTCTCTCAGCGTCCGCGCATCGCGAACAAAACCTATTGTCTCCCTGTAGTCTAGGCGCCGACCATACATTTCGTGGCCACTTTTAGGTCCCCGCCTGAACCCAAGTTTTCTAGACCTATTTTTGACTGTTGAATCCGAATTTTGAAGGTTCTCAGCCGAAAAAGTGGGACATAAAAAGATATAAACAAATTAATTGTTTAAAAATCCATATATCCGAAGTAAAACATCGCAACAAGTTGGAACTTGTTTCAAAAAGTTTTTTTTTTATTTAGAAACTTTTTTCTTCTTATACCTTTTTAGCTACTCATGCTTCATAGTTTTCGAGTTATCGCCGATAAGCACTTTTTGATGCACCTTTGCTATCTATACCGCGCACGGCCACCACGTCCCGCGTCTTGTCTTTGCGCTTTGCTTTTGTTTTAATAAATTTTATTTATTTTTTAATAAATTATAAAAAAAAATAATTATTTTTGTTCAAAATTTTTTCAAATAGTTCAACAAAATCATAAGCATTTTTACAAAATACTAACCTTGCCTGTAATAAAAAGAAAAGCCCAAAGACGAGATGCGGCGCGCGGTATAAATAACAAAGATGCGTCAAAAAGCGCTTATTGGTGATATCTCGAAAATTATGAAGCATAACTAAAAAGGTATAAGAAAAAAAAGTTTCTAAATAAAAAAATATACGTTTTTAAACAAGGTTCAACTTGCTGCGAGGTTTTAGTTCGGATATATGGCCTTTTAAACAATTAATTTCTTTATAACTTTTTATGTCCCACTTTTTCAGTCGAAAACCCTCGAAATTCTGATTCAGCAGCTAAAAATACGTCTAGAAAAATTGGGTTTAGGTGGGAACCAAAAGTGGCCACGAAATGTATGGCTGGTGCCTAGACTACTGCTCGCGACCTCTTTTTTCCGTTGTCCTCTCGGCTTCGTGCGAAGCAACTAGCGTACGATCGATCTTCTTTCTTGCCACGTGCTGCTAGCTTATATCGCGGTTAACATTAAACTCGCACACTTTCACACAGTCAATTTCAGCAATTATTCCAAATCAAAATTAATGTAAATGTTCGTTTCTGTTATAACAATATAGTCTTCATCGAAATTTAGTGCAGTGTTAAAACCATAATTTATCCAGAGCTACAGCCCGCATCCTCTATTCACGAACCTTCTCAACATTCTTTCGCTTGAGGTTTCGCGAAGGGTATATTGAGTATACCCAGCAAACGCGCGAACAATGTCAGTACTTCAATGTGTGTAATAATAGTTTTATACAACTTCGAAACTTGTTAAATAAATTTCAGTACAAATTTTAATTTTTGATTAAGAACTAAGTACTTGTAACTAACACGAATATTTTCATTATACTTTTCATCCAGCTTAAACAGCCTATTCAATTTAATAATAAACAACAACCTATAGAAATTGCAAAGCCACACGATATTCCCAGAGAAGGTGAATCGATGAGGATTTCTGGTTTTGGAAAGATAGGGGTAAGTTCTTATCCTTCACAGAGAAAGGTTTTCTTTTTTTATAGAATTTCTTTAGTTAATTTGATTAACTATTTTTAGCAACATCTGTGTCAAAGTAATGTTTTGATGGCTGCATACGTACCTGTAGTGAATCAAGAAAATTGTGAAAGAGATTACATGTCAGATCCCATAACCGATAATATGTTTTGTGCGGGCAATGGAAACGCTGGTGTGTGCTCTGGTGATTCTGGTGGACCTGGTGTTATTCATGGTAAACTCTATGGAATCATTTCCAGTGGTATAAATCGTGGATCGAGAAGATTGCCTGGAGTGTACACCAGGGTGCACAAATACTATAATTGGATTAGAGAAAAAACTGGACTCATATTCTAAAATTTATAATCTTAACTTAGTATAAAAAATATTTGTTTTACATGATAAAAATAAAATTTTGAACATAAAGAAAAAATTAAGCTTGATTCTTCCGGCTAATAACGTCACACGATTAGATACTGAAAAATTACTTCCAAAATAAGTATGAGGAAAATACACCAAAATTTACGGTTTATCGTAAGTTCAAGTAGTAAATAGTATATTTCGACATAAGGCCAGAAAGTTGGCCTCGGCTTCACCTCGGGCGTCAAAATGGCGCCAGCCAGGGCATCCAACATTCTGGCCAAGTGTCGTATACTATTTTTCTTCATCTCCGGCCAAAAGTACGTCCATATAGTTGATATTAATTAATAAAATATCGTTGTTGTCTGCTAACTACGGCTCGGCTATATGTATAAAAGGCCTGCTTCAGCGCCACTTTACATATCGTGGAGCGTAAGGCTCGATTTCTGCTTTTTTTGATGCCCGCCCGACTTTTGCAAAACCGAAGCAAAGCCGAGGTTTTACTGGTCGGGGCGAGCATCAAAAACACTAGCAAAAGATGCTTAAAAAAGATGATGGATCAAAAAATGTACATACTTAATTGATGTTCATTTCAACTACAGAACAACCTCTCAATGGTTCCTCTCTTTGTCTTTTTCTATCCCATAAGCGATACATTATAGAATGAGAGTCAAAAAACTTTCACATATAAATATATAGTTACACCATGTTTTTAAACTCAAAATGTAAACATTGTGTGTGTGTGTACATATATATCAGTAGTTATCATGCGACAAAAAAATTGACTTTGTATAAAATACGAAAATTTTCAATATCGAATATCTCAAAAAGTAAGCGTTCGATTTTGATGAAAATTATCACACATACTATCTATATCACATTTATCATATTGTCTATAAATATGGAGCTGATACATAGAGCCGTTCTTGAGAAATTGAGATTTGAAAAAAAGGTTAAAAAATTTTAACCTCAAATATCTCTGAAATTTATGAACCAATCATTTTGCCCACAGAACTCGACCGAGAGCTATCCAAAATCTACCTCTACAAGGAATTTTGAAGCGATTAAGTCAATTTTACTCCCGTAATCGGTTGACATACAAAACTTATTTTCTTAATTTTTTAATTTTTTTTTTAAACTAACCAACAGAATGACTTCAAATTTTTACAGATTATAGCTATTTATATTCTGCATTAATTGTGATTTTTCTCAAAAAAATTGACCATTTAGTTTGGGAGTTACAAGCTTTAAAAAAAATAACACGCTTTTGGTAATAACAAAAGAACCGTGATAGCTAGAAACTTTTTTTTTAGAAAATATAGGTATTTTAATTCTCTTTCGAATGCTACCCATCCGATTCAAATATCTCAATCTTATCATTACAAAAAGCAAAAAACAATTTTGAGAAAATCGAAAATTCGAAATAAAACAAAAACGCACACGCACATACCCACACACACACACGCGCGCGCGCGCGCGCGCGCATCCATACAGACATTTTTGAAACCCATGTATTTTGGTTCCTAACACCTCAGAAAACAATTATAAGATGTTTTTACAACAACTCAAAAAACCGCTGCCAATTCGTGACTTCCTCAAACTTAATTTGCTTATTCCTTTAATGAATTTTTAATAACATAATTTATAATTTTTGCAACTATTTATGACATAATTATAATTAAATTCATTTATGAAGATTAAAAATTATTAATTTTTAAATTATGTATAAAATATGAATAAAATAATAGGTATGATTTTTTTTTAAATTATGTGTGAAAAATAAATAAAATAATTGACTGTAACATTAACGTCAAAACCTTTTAAAATTCCTAAATAACCTTTACTTCAAATTATATTTTCTTTGTGAAATTTTACACATAGGGTACTTGTCTCTAGTAGTATGCCTGTCCGTATTTGTGTGCTCTTTCTGGAATTTTCGATGTAAGAAAAAGGTTCTAATCTTAAAAATAATAAATGGCTATTACAAAACAAAAGCAGGTATGCAATACGCGCGCATCGGCGCATAGTGCATAGCGCATGTCATTTTCATTTTCTGGTATACATAAATGCATTCCCGAATAATTACAATTTTAAAAGAGGGCCAAAATAGTTTTAACTTCAAATATCTTTGAAATTCATAAGCGAATTCTTTTACCCTAAGAACTTTTCTAATAAATAATATACAAATTCTACATCTCCACCAGATTTCAAAGAAATTAAAACAATTTTAATGTAGTTATATTGTGAGACAACACAGAAAGTCATTTGCAAAAAGACTAAAATTTTAAATATCAAACATCTCAAAAAATAACCATATAATCTGAATGAAATTTTACACAGGTATTACCTATATTGCATACAAAATAGTCTATAAATTTCAAGCTGATACATGAAGTCGTCGTTGAGAAATTACGATTTTGAAAAAAACCGTAAAAGAATTTTAACCTTAAATATCTTTAAAAATCAGGAGACAATTCTTTTACCTAAAGAACTTATACGATAACATATAGACTCTACATCTCCACAAAATTTCAACATGATTAAACCAATTTCTGTTTCCTCTAGTTATCACGCGACAAAGAAAATAACTTTGTAAAATACGAAAATATTATCTATATCACATACAAAATTGTCTATAAATTTGGAGCTGATACATGGAGCCGTTCTCGAGAAATTACGATTTGAAAAAAAGGTTAAACAAATTTTAACCTCAAATATTTCTGAAATTTCTGGACTAATCATTTTTCCCAAAGAACTCAACCGAGAGCTATCAAAAATCTACCTCTACAAGGAATTTCAAAGCGATTATGTCAATTTTACTCCCGTAATCGTTGGACATACAAAACTCATTTTTTCAGATTTCAATTTTTTTTCTCAAGAACTAGTCGACAAAATGAATTCAAATTTTTACAGATGCAGCTATTTATATTCTGCATTACGATGATTTTTCTCAAAAAAATTGACCGTTTAGTTTAGGAGTTATAAGCTTAAAAAAAAAACACGTTTTTGTTAATACCTGTCAAGGTGATTCAGGTGGCCCTGGAGTCGTCGAAGGAAAAGTATATGGTATAATTTCTACTGGTTCATCGTATGGTTCAGCAAAATTCCCAGGAGTTTATACAAGAGTTCACAATTATTATTGTTAGAGAAATTAAATGTTCTGGCATGCTCAAATCTAGCAGCTAGTGTAAGAAGCTCCTAGTGCTCGAATGTAGTAAATACGCGACAGACAATAACCGTCGGTGTCTCTCTGTCTCTCTCTCTGCTTAGAGCATAGCTTCCGCCCCTCTTCTTCCAAAGCGTTTTTCTTCCCCAAGTTCAGTTGCCCACGAGCTTTTTTAACGCGAGCCTCGTGCGCCGGAGAGAGAGCAGAGCAGTCACTATATATCTCTGTATTATTCAGTGTCAAATAAAACAGTCGTACTACTTATAACTACTTAGTTTACATCTTTATTAAATAAAGTCCTGCTCCAAACCTACTGCGCTAACAATTATAGTTGGATTATGGATGTTACCAATAACTTAAATTAATCTGAGGCTTTCTTTTTTACTGGCCAAGGTGTGTATACTATTTTTCGAAAAACATATTTGGTACGGCTTTTATGTTAGTATGTTGTAGTTTATTCGATTTGGAGGCTATACCACCTTTACCCGATAGCATTCATGCCATAATACTTATTTAATGCAGTTTTGAAAATTGAATATTTCACTTGGGCTTGGACGAAAAACTTGTGTTCGAGAAAACGGAACTCGGAAAAGATATTTTTGGAACTTGCTTCCGAGATAGCGCGGAAACAATATCAATTACTTTAATTGTACTTTTAAATATATAAATTCGAAGGAAAAGACATTTTTTAAAAATAAAAACTTAAAGTTATTTTTGTAAAATAAGTTTGAAAAAATAAAATATGTAAAAGACATGCACGTTAATAAATAACAATTATTTATCTATATACTGATTTAAACAATCAATGTACTAGGAAAATAACTTTAGTTTGAGAAAGTTAATTGCCAATAAATTGGCAGCGGTTTTTATCTATATGTACAAATTATATACTATCTTAAAATAAAAAATTGATGATTATATATGAATTGTTTTAAAATGTTCATCTATCATTTATGTAATTTTATATGTAAATTCTTTTTTACAGTACTTTCCTTCCCCAAAACAAATATTAGCAGGCTATGCAGCAGAATGTCTGATCAAACAAAATTTGGAACCAGGTAAAGTTAATGACAAAATTTTTCTTCTTTTATTGTTTCGAACACTAAAAAATATTCTTAAAAAGATTTAATAACTAAAATAAAAATAACATTTTTACTATAACACATTAATGTTTTGTTTTTATGTTACAGATTTCTTCAAAAAAGGTAAAAAAATCTTTGAACTTCAGAGCAACGGAATTGTTACATGGCTTGTATGTAGAAGAAGAAAGGTTTGGTAAGTTTTATGTTTTGCCACATTTCACAAATTGTTACAATATTGATAATATTTTTTTTCAACTTTGTGTGCGAAATTCTATTTCTCACATGGCATTGTAACTGTTAACATGCGTATGTTTAAATATGACCAAATATAGGCATTGTAACAGTTAATATACCATATCTTACTGGTAAACATTGATATTGTAACAGTTACTATATTGGGTTTGACCGTCAAAATCTTCCCTATTCAAATATACGATATTGTAACAGTTACAATATTGATTGTAACAGTTACAATATTGATTGTAACAGTTACAATATTGATTGTAACAGTTACAATATTGATTGTAACAGTTACAATATTGATTGTAACAGTTACAATATTGATTGTAACAGTTACAATATTGATTGTAACAGTTACAATATTGCAATTCTAATCAAATAGATAAATATGTTAACTATAACAATATTCTTCTCTCAGTGTAGAAAATTACGCCACTGACAAGGAGATGATCAGGGGTGTGGATCCTGGATTAGGCTAAAACTGTAGGAGGTACTTCTTTATGATAAATAATGAGACAGGTGACTCAGGGTTTTTGTGAATGGGCCCTTTTTTCCGAAACCCAAGCTATTTTATGTCTAAAATGAACAATTTTCGATAAAAATGGGGTCTCTTTCTTTAGTTATAGCTTTTTGAATATTTCTATCATATAAATAGACTAAAAAGTTTATAAAAGAATGAAAAAAAAGCTTTAATTTAAGCTGTGTTTCATTAAAAAAATGTCGATTTTTAAAAAAGTTATAGGCTATCAAAGATAAAGTGAGAAGATAGCTTGAAATACCACCCGTTAAATGTTTGAAAAAAATGAGAAATTTTTAGTGATTTTCCAAAAATAGAGTAAGAAAATCACTAAAAATTTTTCATTTTTTTCAAGCATTTAACGGGTGGTATTTTAAGCTATCTTCTCACTTTATCTTTGATAGCCTATAACTTTTTAAAAATCGACATTTTTAATGAAATACAGCTTATAAATTAAAGTTTTCTTTGCCTTCTTTTATAAACTTTTTAGTCCACTTACATGACGGAAATATTCAAAAAGCTATAACTAAAGAAAGAGACCCCATTTTTATCGTAAATTGTTCATTTTAGACATAAAATAACTTGGGTTTCGGAAAAAAGGGCTCATTCACAAAAACCCCGAGACACGTGTCTCATTATTTGTCATAAAGAAGTACCTCCTACAGTTTTAGCCAAATCCAGGACCCACACCCCTGATCATCTCCTTGTGAGTTAAAAAAAAATAGTGTACGATACGCGCGCGCGTAGGTGATTCACGCACTCGTGCTTTTGTCGCCCTCGCTTCGTTCGGATGATAAACAGCATCCGTGTCTAAATCGCCTACTTCGCGCACTTGTACCGTAATATACTATTATTTAATTACTCAGACGAATGAAGATGGCTCATATAACATAGATTTTGCGTTACGACATATAATTGATCCATACAAATAGGAAAAGAGAAAAGCACTATTCGCAATTATTTATGAGAAATGTAAAGCTAAGGTAAAATACAATAGTTCAGAAATTCCATTTATTTATTATCATAAAATATACGCCACGTAAAATAATTTTTTATTGGTTACAGTTGAAAATGGTGTTTGTAAATTAGTTGCTTGCATTCACCTAAGACTCCACGATACTCATTAAATATTTCTTTGAATAGAAATAAACTTTTTATTAAATTTATCACTTTAATAATAAATATTGTAATTGCGTTGTTATTATTTAATTTGTATACGTCTATTTTATCCATAATAAAGTATTTTTTCGTTATCTTCCTTATCTCATAATTTAACTCCAAAAATATACTCTTAAATACAATGTCTCACATGATTGTACAATTATGATTTGTATCAATTTCCCCATTTTCTCGATACCAATAAACAGCCCAATTTAATCAATCGAAATTAACAGCGTAACACTTCCTTACACCACTCCCACATCTCGTTTTCGGAAATTCCAATATCCTACTTTTTCCCGACTTACCCTCCCGCGTTCTCTCACGCGCGCGCGCGAAAAAAGAGCACAACTCTCTCTCTCCACCCGCGGGCTTGCAAAAAAGACCGGCGTCCGACCCAATTTTCCGAAGTCCAGAAATTAATTACTTTCCCAACGTGTGGCGCTTACACCGTTGCGCGGCTCACTCTTCGAATAACCTCATTGTCTGCCGTGAATTTATTACGCGCCGATGACTCGCCGGCTACAACTCACACATCTAATCCTCTCGTTCTCTCCCTCTCGCAGCAGTCCACACGTGTATATATATACGTTATATACACATAAAAGTTGCATACGTGTACAGCACCGGAGGGAAACTCTTTACTGAAAGGTCGGCGCTCGCTATACATATATACGTCCAGCGGAGAGAGAGAACGACGGAGTATTAATTGTTCTCGCGCATCAGCCGGACAATGGGATGTTCCCCGGAACCGCTGACCGGGATTGAAAGTTCGTTTCAACGCTCGCCTAATTGCCGCGGCTGAGGTATATATATGGCCGCCGTCTCTCTCTGTATATATATATATATGTATGTGTGTGTGTGTGTGTGTGTGTGTGTGTGTGTGTGTGTGTGTGTGTGTGTGTGTGTGTGTGTGTGTGTGTGTGTGTGTGTGTGTGTGTGTGTTCATGGGTGTCTGCAGGTCTGGTCTGAGCACAAGGCTGTCACTGTCCGTGAAGGAATAAATGCGCGAAGCCAAATTAAATTCTATTGTGCGCGCGCCGTGGTTTTTTCGTGGATTTTTCTTTGCCTGAAACAGACGTGCGGAGCGCCGGGGAGAAAGTGATATAAAGAAAATCTTGCGCTCCAGGGGTTTTGTATTGAATTTTGCTGATTTAAAAGTTTGAAGATAAAGTTGCTTGATTTAAAATTTTTTAAAGAGTAAAAGGAAATTTTCTTATTCAAAATTTATGCTGTGGCTTAATTTTATGATGAGAAATTCTCTGACGACTGGCTTCTTTTATTATATTGAAAAAATTTACTTTTATTCATTTTGATTTTCTCGCATTCAAGTAGTTTTGATGAAATTTATTATAAATTACAATTATCATATATTATTTCAATGAAATCTTATTTTATCAAGAATACTGTCTTGTTTACTTCTCAATAGTTAAATATTCACTTACATTAAATACGCAATATTCAGCTGTTTACAAAATCTTTCAGCAAGACTTAACGAATTTACAACTATAAATATATGCTTTCACCCTTTTATCGTATATTTGGAAAAACGTATGCATGCCATCAATGGAAAAAAAGTTGTAATCTGCAAATTGAAACTCTTTGAAGTCAGTTTTTATTTCCAACTCGTCCATATTACTTTCGCAAAGCGATCGAAACGAGGCTAATACGGGTATGCCGCTTTATTTGCAAAAAAAAAATGATCTCTCGTAATTCAATCCTCGTAACGCGTTCGTCATCCGATTCATCAAAAGTACCAACACGCGAGATGTAGGTAAAGCATCAATCTGCATATATTTTAACCGGTGGTGCGCGGGAAATTTGAATTCCAGTCCACGTCAAAGGAAGCGCTGCACAACAGAACTTTTAACCCAAACAGATTATTCTATAAAACTCATTAGATCCAGTCTCGCGGGCGATATTTTCATCTCCACATATACATCGCGAAAAATCTCCACTCTGTCAAGCTTATCTCCATAAATATTAATCAAAGCTCAGCTCTCCTTTGCGCGCGTGTAATCATGAAACCCGTAAAAAAAAGAGGCTACACGAAACATCCCAACAAGACTTATACAAGCACACAGCACTCCCCGTAAATAACTCGTGACTCGGGCTCCCGAAATTTTCCGGGCATTAAATACCCCGCGGGTCAGCTCCCGTAAATATTCCGCTTTTTACGCGCGCGCGCCGCGCATATATACGCGGACTTATAATTCATCAGGACAGTGGAAGCAGCAGCAGCAGCTGCTGCTGCTGCAATCTTCGCGCTGGCGAATTATGCGGTGCATTTCGGGCGAATTTATCGCGGAGGAGGGGTGGATGGCCTGCTCCTTGAGCGCTAAGTGGAACGGACCATTTAATAATTTGGGAGGTGGGTATAGTAATGAAAACTAATGTTGGTGAGAGCGCGGTTACGCAATGCGGGCTCGATGGCTTGTACGCGCGTGCGTCTGTGTGTGCAGTGGGAAGGTGTAATGGGCGGTGAGAGCATGCGTCTTGGGTGGGGATGAGGTGGTTTCAGATTGATGGCAACGTAGTGTTTAGAATATCTGATATGGGTGTGCGTGTGTATGTGTGGCAAGTACTATTAGGTCGGTCGGTTGGTTTTTGGGAATATGATAAATTGTCGGCAAACTTATTTCTTTAGAAGCAGTTATAGTTTTTACAGGGATAATAATCGTAAAATACTTGGGGGATGGCAGAATGTAATATGTTTTTAAAATACGTGGTATTTGGCAAGTAACAAAGTTAGAGTTCAATTTTAAATTTCTGCGTAGTCGTAATAAATTTGATATTCTAGTACTGAGGTGTAATTTTGATGGATTATATAATTGTAATCATTACAGGTTTGAATCCTCAAATGTCATAATAGTAATTTTCATACTTTATTTATTATTAACAATATCTATGTTCTATCCAGTACTAAACAAAGTAATTATTATAACAATTTAATTACTATAAATGTATTGAACCATAAACATATTTCATACAACTTTAACTAAATGAAGAAATTATTATTATTTATCATCAAACAACATCGACCAATGCTATACTATATATAAAACGACTTTTCCGATCATAAAACAATCGCGCGATGCTGGACACGTATAAGCCAGTTGGTAATTTGATCCGCGGACGCGCACCAGGGAGTATAGGCTCTTGATAGTTCAATAAGTATTAAAGTACGCATCTAAGGCCGTGTACGCGCGCGTGCGTGCGCAGCCAGGAGCGCATCAGCACTCACGTGCTTGAGTTGCCAATAGCGGATGCTCGCTTCCCCCGCTCGCCGCTGCTGCATCTCTCTATGCCTTTGACTATAAACGCCGGGGCCGTAAACTCGTCGATAAACCGTTTTAATATTGTAAACGTATATATATAGCGGCACGCGGGTGCTTCACGAGTTTATAGGTTGAACAAACAAAAAAGAAAAAAAAAATCAGACCTGGATATAAAAATTGGAAGTTTTGAAATCTGGCAAAGTTTTTGGTAATGTGGCACAATAAAGCTCGCTTTACGAATTGTGCTTTTTCACGGAAGCTGCAATTACGTGCGGGTGCACTCGGATTTTACTTCTTATTATTTGAAAAACTTTTCGAATACGTTTACGCCAAGTATATATGTGCGAAATTAAAATTCAAAAACTTTTGGACCAGCAATTTGCATACACACGTATACATACATACACAGAGACAGTCGGGCGGCGGACGATCCCAAAATAAACTGTTTGACATATTGTGCTCGAGGTGCTAATAAGTGGTAAAGTTTCGGCCACCCAGTGCCAAATTTGCAAATTAAAGTTTCGCGAGTGACCAATTATCATGCAAACAACGCGTGCGCGGGCGCGCGAACTGTCAGAATTTATGGCCCGGGCGGCTGCATGGCGATGCAACGTGTACACGGTCGCGTCTTACTCTAAATTTAAACAAATATTTTTCTGTGCAGTTTGAGCTGTCCGCGGAGTCGTGACGTAGCTTTGCGCGGCGTTTCATTATAAAAATGCAATTTTTTTATGCTCACAAGTAGAGGCTTGGAGCTTCAGTGGGGGATTTCTGCTTATTGCTGTCATCGAATAAGAGTAATTTGCATTTTGTCAATAAAGTTGAGTGACTTCTTTGAGGATTTTGCTTATTAAAGTTTAAAAAATGCACTCCGCGACGGAGTTATTACGGAGCCGCGCAGTGCCAGTGCGGAAATTGATCGTGCAAGCAAGGCAAATTAAACGGGTGGTATAAAAAATTCTTTATCTCGAGTAGTAAAATATCTGCTGGCTTATAATTTGGTTTAAAACTACAATTTGCGAAGCAGAATAAATTATTATTCTATGAGCTAATAAAAAAGAAAAAACATTTTGAAATAAATTTATCAAACAACAATAGACATTAACCTGTGTATTTATTCTGGTACGAAGAAAACGGCTTTCAGAAATGATGTAAGACGAATGTTTCAATACTTGGACGCGAACACGTAGTTGGACACCTGTGTAACATACCCCCAGTCCCACTTAACTAATCGCCTCTTATTGTTAGATATATTCTGATTACTCATTCGTACCCATCACCTATATATCCATACTCGCAGCTTGCCCAATATCGCTCTATTTTTAGGAAAAACAACCTCATAGACACTATATAAACTTCCACAAAGAAACTCAGCGCACTTACTCATACCGTCTCGCGTAACCATCGCGCCATTCAGGCCTTCTGCAGTCCCTAATAATAACCCAAATACCGCTCGGCCTAACTCGATCCAACTATTTGCCATTAACCTTTCGGCTGCAGCCGCTGCTCTACATCATCGTGCTTATCTCGTGATTTGGCATCGTCTGTCTCTCTCTCTCTCTCTCTACTGCTATGCGCGATGATTCGCAAGCGCGAGAGAGAGAGAGAGAGAGAGAGAGAGAGAGAGAGTCGCTCGACCGCAGGCTTCTATAATCGGTGTACGCCAGTTCCTGTTCCTGTTTGCGCGAGCAGGCGCGCGGCGAAAATACGAGGAGGAAAATTGGCGCGGTAAGTTATTGGTGCGCGCGCCTCGACGCTATGAGGTGTGTGTTTGCTCTGGTCTGCCGAGAATTTATCAAATTTATTTGATTGGCGTCGTTTAGTAGGCTATTAGAGGGCAATTTTGAGCTTCTTTTATGTAATGCTGCCGAGTAGGAGGTTCGAATTGTGTTCGTCTTTGTTGGCTTGTTTCAGATATAACTAACAATTTTAGTATAGGCAAAACAACAGTTAAGATTTATTTCCCATATAAATTTTCGTTTTTTTTTAAGGTCTTGATGCAAAAATATACACGCACAATAAAATTAAAAATAGAACCAGCTACTAATAGACGCAGACTCACCGATGCACCGGACTCTTGCGGAAAACGCGGCTCTCTAAGCAAACGCCGTGCCAAAAGCTGACATTCCCCAAAACTAATGACACATCCCTTTCTACATTCAACCAGAAAAAAAGTCAGGAAAAAGTTCAGCCACCTTTTTAGAAACCTACAGATCGCGATCCAATCCACTATAAATACTTACACTGCACGCGGTGCAACGAGGTTGCGCCAAATAATGGAATTCGCAACCTTCGGTCCTGCACGCGCACAGTCGCAGCCAAAAGTATAGTCCCGATGCGCCGCCGCATTGGCATCGATCATGCGTTTTCATAATTCCCAATGAAGCTACGCGCGAGTTTCTTCACCCCTCTTGCGTTACATACCACGAAGCTTCGCGTAGCTTTCACAGAGGCGTGCATGATGTGTTAGATAACGTCGTTCGAGCAGGTATCTAAATTTGAATTATACACACGCACGCGCGTGCGTGAAGGAGGATTCGCGATGCAGCGCTACCGCGCGGTTAAAATTTCAAGCTAATTATCCCGCTGCACTGACATTTCATTTGGAACTTTAAATGTGTCGCCGCCTGCTGTTCGCGCGTGTCGCGTTTTCTGAAATTTTAATACGATGCGCGAAATTGCATTATAAATTAATTACATTATAAAGGTTGACGGGCCTTGTTTTTGGGAAAAAAATTCGTAAGAAGAAAGTGGGATTCCGGGTCGTTATGCCCGAGATAATTGCGAATTTGTATTCAAAAGTGTGGAGAATTTTCTGTTGAAGAAGAAGAAGAAGAATTATGTATTCAACTTATAAGTTATTTATCGGTTTTTAATATGACATCTTGACATTCGCAGATAAATGATAATATATAGTAATAATAATTATATAAATATGATATAAATATGATAATTAGTTTATGAACCAGATTTTCAAAAGGCTGAATAGTATTATAAGACTTTTGAATTCACAGTAGAATACTTTCTATAATATGTATATCACTAAATTCTGTAGGAAATTTGCATTTTGATTGCTATGAGTATGCACACATCGGATCCGATGACATGATAATAAATTTCGGTCGTGCTCAATCTTAGGCGACAAATGAATTCACTAATTGATTCTTAAATCACATATGCCTGCAAAATATATTAGAGGTGACCCCACAAAATTGAGAAAATTATTTCTTCGAAATATTTATACAAAGCATACATTATTGCATTCATTCAATAATATTTTATTGGATATAGAATCACTCTATAAGTAAATTTATGACAATAATAACTTATATTGACACACCTTTTTGTTATATCAATAAAAACGACATTTAAATAATTACTGTTTGTACAGTACATTAGCGCCAATTAAGACATAAATCACCATTCATTAACTGCTACTGATTATCCACAAAAAAAAAAGAAATTTACATGCACCTCTTTCGTAACATATAATTTCTACACGTTTTTGTATTATAGCAATCACGAATTTCCTAAATAAACTGCTTGATCAATTCACAACCACGCTTTCATCCATGTATACACAAAACCCCAACCAGACAAAAACGCACAATCAAACCACACCTCACCCCACGCCTCTCCTCACAACTAAACTTTTCCCCGCCGGCTCGAAGCCCGCAATTTTATTGCACGCGCGAGAAAGGTGAAAGTAGCCTCTAAGGAAACACGAGCGCGAGTTTGGGACGTCGCAACAGGATAAATTGCCAGTGGGATTGCGGGGTGGGCGTATATATCGGTGGACTCTTACCGCAGATTGATGTTTGCCGTGGAAAGGATCGATCATCGGTAAAATTACTTCGTTCTCCGCGCGTCCGTATCCGCGCACCAGTTAGCTTTCTTTGCTCTCCCGTCTTCCTCTTTCTCTGCAAGCGCACGGAGAGAGAAACTCTCTTTAGTTGACCGGCCCCGAGGAGAGACGGTAACCAGAACTCCTCATTGAACGTTGGTTACCCTTTTTCTTCTTTTGGTCTTTTCAATTTCGTCGGTGCTGACCTCGCAGCGCGAAAGAGGTGAATATCAGTCGAGAGATCCGGTCGATATTACGGTTTTTGGTAAGTGTGTCTTTTGAGAAATTTTGTTCAAAGGGTTGTCAAAATTCGATATTTCTGTAGAAGTTTGTTGTTCTAAGGATTAAAGATGTGATAAATTAGCCTCGTTAAGTTTATGGGACTCAATGATTTTTTTTACGCTTTTGAAGAGGATGAAGTATTTTCAAGCGGAAGAACGTTGTTTCATAATCCTAGACTAATTTTTTTTTTTTTTTTTTTTTAACCGAATCATGTAACCGACAAAGAGAGCAATTTCAGCTAATCCCTACTTTTGCATAATTACATCTCATGAACAAGCCGACAATGTAACTGACAGTTTAAACGAGACGTAACATTAGCAGTTGTAGTTACAAGGCATATAGTGACACGGCATTACAAGTTACAATGGGATACTGCTGCGGAGGTGGATGTGAATGAAGCTGCTTTGGAACTTGTAATGCTACTTATACGGGAGTTTTATGTGTTTGCACATCATAAATTTAAAACTCAATGTTGAGCTACGACACAGCCGTGCATAATCTAACTGTAGATGATGACAAGGCGGCATATACTTTAAAAATCATGAAGGAAATAAATTTTTTCAAATTTGCTAAAATTATTTAAGCTACTTTTACTATATATTTACAACATTCAGCGTTTAAAAAAAGAAATTATTCATTTCTGACCAAAAAAACCTGCATTAAAAGTGCACAGACAATAAAAGAGTACATTGACACCAAATCGAAAGTATCAACTCTCGCCGCGCTCTCGATCTCGCGAGCGGCATAACACTCGCTCGCATGAAACATTACCCCCCATAAAAGACCAGGCTGCTTTTTAAAATCATTGCCTCCATGCGCATAACTCGTTCGCAGACAATCATCTCTCTCTCTTTCTCCTTTATAAGACATAAACGAAAGTCGGTCACGTATACACACACACAGACAGAGACTCGCTGGCCATCTCCTCCTGGCGACGAGAAACCTGCTCATCCCGGGAGATAATCGCATCAGCACACGCGAGACATACTCGTGCGCGCTCTCGATACGAATCTGTACAGAGAGAGAGAGAGAGAGAGAGGGGCAAGACAATGGACGAAATGACGTCGCGCTCGTAAAGATGCTATCGCGTAATAACGGCCAGGACGCGGAGAGTACAGCGCGGTTAATTGAAAACTGCGCGCTACCCGATACGGCCATTACGTTTGGTGGTCCGGGGAAGGAGGCGAAGGAAGTAAGGAGGAGAGTTGGGAGAGCGAGGCGTGCGCCAGCGAGTGTAAGTTCGAGGATAAATAAAGGAAGTTGTAATTGAAACGGGCTTTTTAATTTGATGAAATGAGGTGAACTGTGGGCTAAATTTTGGTGGGTGCATTTACAGCGAATATCGAAATTTCATTTCATTTGAAGATGCGTTCTAGATGATGCGGATAAAATAACAAAACGTGTGTATTTAAATTTAGAAGCACTTTTTTTTAGTTTATTCCTGAATTAACTTGATTACTAAGTTTACAAACATTTCAAATAATAACACTACTATTTTCCAGAATAGAATAGAAATTAAGAGGAAGAAAGTCCATCGTTAATTCGCGCAATAAAACTGCAGTAAATCAAACTCGCACAATATCGCGCTTTCATCTAAGTAAAAATAAATGTTCTTTGAGGATTAATAGTGAGGGGTATAACATTGCTCTTGATTAAATATTTTAACAAACATCAGTAGCCAAAAAACTCAGTGGAATGTGTCTGCAATTGTTAGTATTTTTCGACGAAAACAGTAAATCACCAAATCTTGGATCATCGCCAAATTAACAAAAATACTTTCTGGACGATTTCACTTAAGGTTTATCTGTTGTATGAAATTTCTTTTCGCATTCTTTTATAATTTGGCACAAATAAAGTTATAGTATATGACGAGATTCGATAACTTCTTCCCTCGTGACAGATGCGAAATAATGGCAAATAAAAAGTAACATAATCATCTTCAATTTCTTTCAGATAACCGATCTGGTTTGTAAAATGGTCTCATTAAATAATTATCATGAAAGTAATTTTTCTTTATGATGTACACTTATGGTCATAAAATAATGTAAATAATTTCCAGAATATATTGTATACTTGAACCCATACAAAAAAACTTCATCGCCACTGCCAAAAATGATATCCACAAACTCCTTTCTAAAAACCACCACCACCATCCGATCTTCAATTTCACCCCCCATCCATACACATACACGTCGCGGCGAAAGAAAAGCTGATTACCCCGAGCTGTAACGCTAATCCGAGTCGTCGCTTTTTCCTATATATGCAGTAACCGTCCGTGTTGCACGTGTACAACGCCTGCTGCTGCTCGCGAAAGTTAACGAGGTTGCGCCGTGAAACATGCGAGCAGCAGCGGCCCGCGGGTCATGCATATTTAAATTGACTGCTCGTGGAAATTCGCGAGCGCCGGGCTACTACCGTTTCCGACTTAAAAAGGGAGGAGAGAGAGCGAGAACGGGGCCGAAAAGTTGGATTCTCCGCTGCTGCTGCTGCTGTGGCTTGTCTCGTGTTAACGGGGAATTGACGCATGTGTGCGGGTCGGGATATACACGGAGAGAAATTTTGTAGTGAAAATTACAAATATTCGAGACAAAATTACCAGTTTCTATGGTAATGGATGGATAGACTGACAATTTCAAACTTTTTACCAAAGTGCCTTGGTAAAACTTTTTTTTAGTTAATTTAAATTAAAAAAATTAACTTTTTTTATCCATATTGATGGATATATAGTATTTTAATATAGAAATAGAAACAGAAACAAGGATGAAAAAACATTAAACTGAAAAAAAATTTTTTCCGCCCTTTAACCTCAAAATGCCATCTTAAATGTCATTTTGCGGCCTTGGATGGAAAAATACGTTACTGAAACGTGGACGTAAGAGAATTTTTACCTCATGCGACGTTTTTCGGCCGAGCGAAGCGAGCGAAGCGAGGTAAATGATCCTCTTCCGCCCGCGTTAGTAATATACTATTACGGAAGCGGGATTCGATTCGACGATCTTTGGGTTGAGAGTCCGACGTTCTACCGACTGCGCTACGGAAGCTGTTACCAACAATCATTTGAATCGCCGTTATTACTTAGGGTAAGTGAAGGTATTACTGCGGTGCAGGTATTATTGCTATATTTTAATTTCTGTAAAAACTTAATAAACTTAACTACGAATTTGATCCAAAAAATTCGTAATGTACATTCAACATTTTATTGCTATTATTATTAGTATATAATTAAGAATATTTGCTTATTTGCTTATTTATGTGAATTTGAATTTCGCGACCTCGATTTGTTGCGAAAAAATATGGGAATTCTTCGTGTGTACTCGAAACAAAAATGTCTATTTCTTGACACAATTAAAACGAAAAAAATACTATAAATAATTTTTATACGTAAAATTACATTCACTTTTCAAAAACCAGCATGAAATTACTTTATTATAATATTTTAAGTAAATTTTTAATGACGCAGCATTACCTGCATTATTTTATGCGAATGTTGGAATTACTGCGATAGGCTAGAAGAAATACCTAACCTCCAAACCAGCGGTTTATGCACGTTTTCTCGAACCGAGGTTTTTATTAAATTGTTATATGAATAAATTTAATTAATTGTATGTATATTTTTGTTATTTAGCCAACAGTTGCTTTCTATTTGTAATTTATTTATTCATTGCGGTCCGCAATAATATCTTCGCAGTAATACCTTTGGTCGCAATAATAGCTGTGCAGTAATAACTTCAATTCGCAATAAATACCAGCAATCGTCATACCCATTAATTTTTTTATATTAAATTTATATATACATTTTTTCAAGATTCGCAAATTTTTTTATTAGATCTTTAATACATTTTAAACGATTTGAAAAAGAAAGATTTTGGTTTAATCGTATTAAAGTTATTTTATTCTTCAGTTAAAGTATACCTTTCTCGAAAAATCGCAGTAATACCTTCACTTACCCTACTGAAAATATGTGTATTGTTTTTATTTTAACGTCACGCACGCCTCTAGTATCAATCTTCTGAAACACAATAATGCGCAGTGCGCATGCGCGAGTACACAAATACCAGGTTATTTGGTAAAATTTATCAGTTTTCTTAGTAAAAATTCTTAGGTTACCTTGTAAAAATTACTAGATCTCAATTTTTACCAGTGTGTCTGGTAATTTTTATTCAGATAATTTGGTATTTTTTTTAAGTGGTTATGGTAGTTTTTCCTGGGAAACATAAATTGTATTAGAAACCTGGGAATAACACGGCTTTTGACAGTCTGTCCATGCGCTACCAAGGCACCTTGGTAATTTTTACTCTAAAATTTCTCTCCGTGTAGTGATTATAGTTCGTGCGTTCGATTAAAAGACGAGAATTTAGGAGGACTGGGGAGTTGTCGGTGAAAAGTGGGAAAGAGGTGGAGTTGGATTTAGTTTTTTTAATTTACGGTAATGGTATGGGATTTTGTTGGTCGGAGGAGTTTTAGTAGATTTTCTTACAAGGGGGGAAAATGGAACTTTCGCAGGCACGTGATATGACGATCGAGGCGAAGCCGAGGCCGTCATATCACGTGCATGTAGGAGTTTCATTCAACCCCCGTGTAAGAAATAGTATTTTTCTCTATTCCCGGGCGAAAGTACGTTAATTAATCAATCTAGAAAAATCGAAAATCATCGTCTTTCCTGGTAACGTCAACTCTGTGCAGCCATGTTTTTACTTTCGCCCTATGCTTTGATAGCGTTAGCGACTTCACGTCGTTCTTGTAGTTTGCAGATTCTATTTTTCAATTTTATTTTACCTATGTCGCAATTGGTTTTTCCCGATGTGCGCGTTTATGTGTGTTCGATGCCCGCCCAACATTTGCAGCACTCGCTACGCTCGTGCTGCAAATGTTGGGCGGGCATCGAAAATACATGAACAAGCAGATTGTTAACATACTCATGTGAGTCAAGAGAGAAAGAGGGATAGAGAGATAGATAGATAAATATTTCTCCCTTTTCGGCAAAAATTAGAAAATACATTAAAAGGTATAAAATTATAAATTTCAGTCAATTACAATAGAATACAATAACAATTTAGTTCATTATGTCGTAAAATACATAAGAAATATAAAAGATTTATCAAAAACATAACAATGCAAAAGAAATAATGCAAATGCAATAAAAAAAATGTAAAAACATAATCTTTGAAATAATAAATAAGAGAACATGTGGCAAATAAAATACTTATAAAAATACTTGTACGAATATTATAACGTTCAGCCAATAGGCTAAAATAGAGAGAGATAAAGAGAGATAGGGAGAGAGAGAAAGCGGATATTTCCAAATAAATAAATATGAATTCATAGTAGACCATCCTTCTTGAGAGCACCACGCTCCCGATGCGAGACAGTTCCGCGCCGAAGTCGCACACTTTCGCGACTTTCGCGTGGCAAAGTCACAATCCGCTGTATGGTATATGGGGTTAGGCTATTCAAAACATTGCTCACAGAGCGTTCGGTCGCGCGTGAAACAAGTGACGCACGCAGTGGGCAAAAGTGATTCTTCTTCTAGGTAAAAAAACAGCGAAAACGCGTACTTTCGTCCGAGGAATAGAGAAATAGTACATTACGATACGGGTGTGGAAGGTGATTATTTACCGCAGGAGACATTTTGCGAAAAGTCGAATGCGGTAAAAATCACCTTACGCACCAGTGTCGTACCGTATTTTATACCACGAGAGCCGAATAATCATATTAAAGTTATGATTTTGAGGTTAGAGTGGTGTAAAATTATTTGTAGTAGTTTGTACTTTCTATCGTAATTTTTATTTTTATTTGCCTAAAAATAGCGATAAGATTCGTCGATCATAACTTGGACAATGAATCATTTTTATCTTGGCATTGCTAAAAAGTTCCGTTATTTAAATGTACACCAAGGGCATCTGAACGGACATCACATGCACGTATATATAGAAATATATCCGATGCATAAATGCTTGACTCTTGCATATAAACTTGAGCACGTATTCATACATGCGAAAGCACACAAAATAAATTGCCCCATTTTCTACATATTTTAATCCAAAATCCCAACTCGACTTTGTACCATAAAAATGAATTTAATAAAAAGAATAAACACAATATTCAACACATATCCAATAGAATAACAGAAGCTGCCTTAATAAATTTAAGCTCCACTCATTAAATCAACAGCCGAACGTTACGCAACGCACAAGCGCTCGGATCCAATTGCAATCGCTTCATCACAACCTTGAAAAAAAAGGAATTATCCACGAATCAGCAGCAGCATGAGCAGCGCGATAACGCGCGCGCGCTTACATACTTTTTTCCTTCCCCCTGCGCGCGCGTCTCTCGTGTGGGCAACATAATGCACAACGTAAATCCCCGACGAGCCTGCCTGCCTAGCTGCCTGTGCCGACGTTAATTAATTGCCTTAGCCGGCGGGCAAATGAAGTCAATTACCCGCGAGCGCTGTGTATTTTAATGAGATTTCATATACGTGCGCGGGCGGGTGGGTGGGCGCAAAAGGATTACCGGCGAACAAACCGGACCACTGCAGCAACGGTAGCAGCAGCAGCAGCCAATGGGCAATCCGCTTCAATGCTCCGTTTTCTCTTTTCTTTCTGCTTCTCTCTCTCTTTCTCTTTCTCGCAGTGAGTTCAAGTATGTATGTGTGTGGGTGTGTAAGCCCGAGAAACGAGCTTTGTTCCCCGCGACGACGACGACGACGACGACAACGACGACAACGACGACAACGACGACAACGTAAACAATTCCGTTTGAGGTCTGCACGCGGAGGCGAGTATGGAGTTGACTATAGGGTGGATGGGATGGGGAGAGGGAGAGATAGAGGTAAAGAGAGAGAGCTTTAGCGCATTGTCGAGGAAGGTGAATTTTGTGTTAATAGAGGTCGGGAAAAAGAATTGGAAAGAGTTGTTTTTAAGGGGATGAATGGCGATGGAGGCGGACGGTGGATTTTGTTCGCGAGTGAATTGTACTCTCGAGGTGTGTGTGTATATACGTGGAGTGCGTCAGTTACTTTGAAAAGTATACAGCAGTTTTTAAAGGACCAGACTGTTATTGTGTGGTATAAATTTAAGAATGAATATTCGTTGATGAATAATTTTAACAACAAAATTAATAATAATGCTATGATTAATATTAACAGAAAATATAGAGAGTGGTGTGTTTGGTTAAATTTCGTACAGCATTGTTTATTTACAAGTCTCTAATTGCATCAAGCTCAGGTGTTCAAAGTTCTACCTTACCTCTAATAGCTGTTTGAATTCCCTCGCGATTTCGTACACCGTATATAGTAACCGAAGTTTGAGCTAAATAACGATAAATGAATAATTATATAAAAGCAGTTCCATGAAACTTTATTCAATCGCTACTTTATCTTTTACAAACGATAATCCAATGAATACCGACAGGATAAAATTTTTGATGACGATAGACGTACATCCCCAATTCGTAATTGAGACAAATCAGAAAAAAGTTAACTCCGCTTAATTCCACTTTCAATCACCGCTGCTAGTGAAAGAGAAAGAGAGAGAGAGAGAGAGAGTACGAAAAGCCTCGTTGCGGAAAAGTTCCGACGATAATCAGTCGGCGGGCGGCAAAAAACGAAGAAAGGAAAGGAACGCGAGCGCGCGCAAGAACGTTACTTTTCAAAACCACGGCGAACTTTTCTTTCCCTCTGGCTTTTCACTTAAAATATCGGGGTGACCCAGATAGACGATTAACCGAGTTAATCCGCATTATGCTCTTTGCCCCCCCCCCTCCTCTCATCCTGTCCCTCGGAGAGATTAAAAAGTACTTTTTCTCCGCCGCCGCGAGCGATATTACTCGCGATTCAGCCGACCAGAATCAACGAGATTCCGTCGACGCACAATGCGTATAAGTTTCCGCGAGTTTTTATTATTTTTTCTTTCCTAAATTAAAACGCAAAACTTCCACAAGTGTATGCATAAACGCGCGCATTGGGCCGGCAAAAGTGTACTGGGATTTTTCGGTCTTTTTTGCACTTTGCGTATGTTATATATGTATGTGCTGTGCGTTCGTTTGAGCGACGGTTACGCATACACATACTCGTGGAAAGATTTCTCTCGTGGCGCTTTAGCAGCGTCGATTTTCATCCTCAAAAGAAAATATAAATAGAAGTGTATTTTCGTGCGGGCCGATGAGTGGAAGCTCGTATACGCGTTTGATTTCGCGTGTCCTCTGTCTCCGTACGCTTCGGATCTGGATATTTCGCAGTGACGCGGTCGGGACGAGTCGCTTTTCGGAGAAAATACGTAGGCTTTTGTCATTACGACGGTCTGTTGCGTGTGGTATACTTTTTTTTCAGACGTTAGTGTAGTTTTTAAAATGCTAAATTTGCGGTATTTTACGTGAACCACTCGAGCGGGCGATTAATCATTCGCTTGTTGACAATAACTTTGAATATTTAGCAACGGCTGCAAGAAAATTGAAGAGACAAACGTGGAGATATAGAATTTAAATTAAGAAAATAAACCGAAGGAAGATTTTTAATTTATGCCATATGTTACGAGTAACGCGGATAACGAGAAAATTTGCGAAAGTTTTATAAAGATGAGAGCAGTAGTTTGTGTTTTTTTTTTCCCAGGAGCAGCGTCGAAACAAGAAAAAGCTGTTATGCATATGGAAGAGATTTTTATTCCCGCTCCGAAAACTGAAGCATTTCTGTACAATATGCAGTATCCATGACTCGTCAAGCGCATAAAGCACTTCAAAACTTTATTAATTTTTCTCGCGACCTTTTTTTGCAAATTTTCATTCGCTCCTTCGCGTGACCTATATTTTTTCCAAAGAAAACACGATGTGATGCGAGCAATGCTTTTCGCTTTAGCGCTATCATTATTGAATAAACAAAAAAAAGAAATTTTTGAAAAATCTACAACAATAAATAATTTGTTGCGTATTCGAAATAAACTCTGTCTGAATGCCAAATATCGCTATCGAGCCGAGAATTTTGTTAAACGGTGTAAAGTGTGCTATACACGTCGTGTAAGCACAGAAAGCGAGAATTTTCAGGCTCTTTTCGACTTCTAATTTAGATTTCTTTCTCTCGCGAAATCCTCTTATTATTGTCCTCTATGTCGTTTGACATTTATGTTTAATACTAAAATTAGATAAGTATCAATAGTGAACTGCGCATGTATTAATTAAGAGATTTATTATACTATACTGCATTCATAAAAATGATAGTTTGAATAACGATAAACATTATTTTTGTTTTAATATTTCAATTATAAACACTATTGTTTATATCTTGTGTTTATATATTGTTTATATATTGTTTATATAATGTGAATATCAAAGAATATTCAAGTTTGAGAGCTTAAATATTGAGTTAACATAATTTATTATTCCACTTTCAATTTTTTCAGTTGATTTTAGCAAAAGACTGTAGGAAGATAAAAATACTCCTGTCGCGTACTCTGCAGTCTTATCACACCGGACATTTTCCACTGAACACACGTTGACATCTGGCCCGCGTTATTTAGCCATTTTCAGTAGCTTTTTGCACATTTTCCCGGTGGCAATGGGGTCAACTTTTTTCCACCCTCCTCTTCTTTTTTTTTTAATCTAAACAAACTTATGTAGGTCACACCCACACGTACGCACATTCCCGCACGCGTCGCTTCTTCTTCAACCGGCCAGCCCCCATATTTTCCCAAGCGCTCTTTTTGCACGATCTCCCCGACATCCCAGTTATTCCACGTCCAAAATACAAATCTCCAAAATTATTTATCACGCATTTATCCATCTCGTCGGCCACCTACGTATATTGTAAAAATCCGCGTGCGTCGCGGCTTAAATAAAAGATGGGGACGTTTTCGATACTCCGAAGGCCGCTGCTACGACGTATTACAACCGGACGTAAGAATAAAGCTGAGAAGGAAAGAACTCTCGTGGTGCGCCGGCGAGGCTTAAATATATTCCCGAGCCAAGCCGACTCCTATTATTACTTTCTTCGATCGCCTCGAAATCCGACGTTTCTCCGCCTTTTATTCCATCATATCTCGAATATGCCGAATGGACGATAATACCCCTCCATCTCGCCTGCACGATCCCCGATAAAAATAATCCCAAATAAAATCCTAAATACACCCGCTCTGGCCCTCCTTAAAAGCTCCATTATATACGTCGGCGCGAGGGAGAGGGATGAAAAAAGAGAAACACAGAGCGCGCGGGACCTCTTAAAAGCTATATTTTCCAGAGCGCAGAAGGAGGAAAACGTTACACGCCAGAGTTTTCCTCCGCTCCCTCTTTCTTTTGGCGAATGGATTTTCAATTCGTCGATAGGAATCGAAGCGAAGTCGAGAAAGAGAGAGAGTCTGCGTGCGCTGCAGGATGGATGAACGCTGCTTTCTCTCCGTTGTGTGCAGTAGCGCGGGTGGCTCACTTTAGGTGCGTTGTGCGCGGTCGATAAAACTCTCCGCCGTCTCTTGTAATTTTCGTTAAACAGTCGTTTTCGACCGGGTTCTCTTTAATCTACAATTGGCTGTATCCCATAAAAGTTTGAGGTAGGGGAACTCACAATGTAATTTTTGTTGGCTGAATTATTTGTGTAAGGTAAAAATGTTATAAGTAAATGTTACATAAATAACTAAAGGTTTCTATTGCATCTGTATCTTGTTTCATTTTAGAATTATAATTTACTTGCAGGAGGTTAAGTTTTTTTCAAATACTAAGGACTATTTTCAAATTGCAAAGGATTTTATTATGTGTCGAATGGAATAATACCCAAGTAGTAATGTCTTTAAAGTTTGAAAAAGAATTCACATATTCACAGCATAAACAACTTTAAAATATGACACGTTTTTTAAAGAAAAAAAAAGCAAAATTCACAAGGCTTGGAGATATCTTTTTGCGAATCATTTTGTTGAATACTCCAATCCTTTCGTGACTTTTTCACGAAAATTCCCTTTACGTTATCCCAAAAAAACTTTTCAATCCCCACAAAATCATCCTTTACAACATTTTCCTTTACACTCGGACGCTTAATACTTCATCACGACCGCCCCGGACACCGTCCTACACCAGGACAATCCAACATCTCCGGCAACTCCAGCCCCGATTACCTTCTAAACCCGACCACCTTCGCAACGCCAAACGCCCCCCGGGGAGGACAAGCCTCGCAACCACCCTTCCTTCCTTCCTCCGCGCAACGAATCATGACCACCGTGATGTCCATCCTGCCTCTCACTTGCGAGCGCGCGCGCATAACGCCGCGGAATTGATTTTATTGCCCGGGCGCAGTAAACCTCCCGCGGGCGAGAGTGTGGCAGTCCCATCGGCTCGTAAAAGCGAAGTTGTCGTCGTCGTCGTGTGTGTATCTACACGTACTACCACTACTCGCTGGCCCAGTTCCTGATTCCGTCGGGCGCTCGTAAAATCGATCGGGAGAGGCTGCGCTGCCTTTTCGGGAGAGAGCCGCGAGAATCGTTACTTTTTATTAGGGATGGGCGGTCGCTGACTGCTGGTTGATGTAAGCCGCAGTGATAAGGAAAGGAGCTGGAGGTGGCGGGTGGAAAGTAGGTTGTTGGCGGAGGACGCGCGGTCGAGGAGGATTTACGGAAAGGATGAATTGGGAGACGATGTCGAGTGGGAGGTAATGATGAGGTTTTTATAGTGGACCGGTGAATGCTGATTGGAAAAATTGAATGCGTATCGGGGTGGTCGACGGACTATGTGTATAGGGCAATTATTTAGTTTATTCGTTTACAATGAGGCCAGGGGAAGTGATTTTATGAGGTGAAAAATCATTGTGGTTCAAGTATGAGATCGGAAATAAGAATTGCACGATACGATAAATTAGAAAAGTTTAAATTTTTTCTCTGCTTCTTTTTTTCTTTATATTTAAAGAGGTGAACAGGTAGCAGAATAGCATAAATATTTCAAGATCTTTATAGTATTGTCAATGAAATAAATAGGATGAAAATGAAATAGGTTAAAATTTTATATAGGTCACGTAAGCGTTCTCCAGGGATAAGGAATCACGTAATCTCGTGGACAGCATTTTTATGTCAACATTTTTCTTTACGGGGATGTAAAATGTCAAGGAGTTTTTTATCGTCATATAGAAAATAGATAATGGAGTATATATTCTTAGAAGTAAAAAGCTAAAAAAATAGGGGTTTATTTTTCAAAATTATCCCATGTATAACAAAACTAAAGTTACAATTTATACGCTCTTTGCCCATCCTGCCACGTAATGTTATTAATGCGAAATGTGGAAGTACTTTTTCAATGTGAAAAGATAATAAAGAGATTTGTTTCTGAAGATTACGACGAGATTTATATGATAAAACTTGAAAACTTAATTCCATCTCAAAAATATAGATGTTAAAAAGTAGCATCAGAACTAGACGGCTTGCCGAGCCGGATACTATCTGCTCATGAATAAATTTTAAACTTTTATTTATTTCGGCCGTCTCAGGAAGTAGAGTAGCAAGTATCAATGCCAAAATAACTGCCAAAATAGCATCACAACTTCATATCGATAATACAAAATAAGTATTACAAACGTACAGAAACCAAATAATGTCGTCCTAAAAGTACAAAAATTTATAGAAATGTTTTTGCGCTTTATATAAACTGGAACAATTGAATAATGCATTTGCCACGTAACTCTATGAGAAATTCTCAAGATGGTTACACGGCGACGGCGGTGACCTCAAAAAGTGCGTGTTTGCAACATCGCTAAAAAATTGAATTTCTCGCGGAGAAACGTAAAACTCAGTTAAAATGAAAATCGTTTCAGATCCAAGTTTCTCACATATCTTTGGGAACGTCGCGAGCGTGGTACATGTCAGAGGAAACTTCTGCTCCCCGGATTTATTGAACCCTTTTCCCGGGGTAAACTATTGATAATTCACGGGAGGAATAAGACATAAACTTGCTTACTTTGTCGAAGAAAACGTTATCTCTTCAGTTTCCAAGTTTTACTTTCGACTTGCATAATAGATGATACATTCGACTTCACTTAACTGCCTTTCTATCTTCCCCTCTCTCAACCGTCTCTCTCTCTATCCACGAGCATTTGAATCTTTCAGGAATTTAATTTACCTTACCTCCGCTGTTTGACTAAAGACGTTTACTACTGAAATAGTTTAAACTTTCAGTTAGCGCTGTCTCTCTCTCTTTCTCTCTCCCAAGTCACTTTTATTTGGCTTCAAGTTATTTTTGCTGAATGTTGACTGAAGCTACAGCACTGAAATGTTCAGGAGGAGGGGGAAAAAAGCGAGCCGGGAATGTAGGATAAGTGCAATTCAGAAAATGCGACTGGCGAAGGAAAAATAGCTCTCTCTCTCTCTCTCTCTCTCTCTCTCTCTCTCTCTCTCTCCTTCCGATATCTCGGAATTTTTAATCTCTTTAGAGATTTTTTTGCAATTTCCTTCAACCGACTCTCTCTGTCTCTCAAGGATATAATTTCCAACCACCGTTATATTAAACTACACTTCCACGCCATGAACATGCAAACACATCTATTATTGCATCTGTGTAACGACATTATCAGTGACAAAAGGCACGCGCATCGTCCGTCTTTCCGAGCGAGCGTCGAAAGGGTCGGTTATCCGACGATTCGCAGTTGCGCGCTAGGCGCTGCTGCTGCTGCACGCTTGGGCGAACTTCCGGCAACGTTTATACAGGCTCCTCCGGGACCTGATGGGAGTTCCGTCGGCGTATGCAAATGCCCGCGCCAACCTATATAGGTAGATCGCAGTGTTATACGCATGTGTGTGAATCCTTTGTTGATTAAGGGATGAGAGGTGCTGGGGTGATAAAAGGGTTGGATTTTGATATTTTTGATATGTGAAGTATTGACGTATTTTTGTGTGTGAAGGTTTGTGACATTAAATAATGTAAAAGTATATCGATGAGATACTGTGTCAAGTTGTTTATTCCGAAACATTCAAAGATATATGATAGTTTCAAATTTAGCATGTCGTTGTAAAAACTATTAATAATATAAAAAATCACTTGACTTCATTGTAATTCAACACTAACCTTTTTATTTTAACGATACGGCCTTCATCTAGTATATTATAACACAGGCAACCTCTAACTCATCAACATACCGATGAAGTACACGACAACATCTCGTGCTCAGCTACTACCACATTCTTGCATTAAATTTTCCTCAATAAAAACCCCGCTCGCTCATTAAACTCTACAAATTGAATCTAATCAAACAATTGCCTCGCCCTCCGCATCCCATAAATCACAACCAATCGTTCTACATGGTTAACCCAACAGAACCGCAGACTTCTCGCACCTTTTTACGTAACAAACCAGGAATCACGAAAGACGCTGCTGCTGTTGTTGCTGCATAAATTCTCCCCGGAGTAATGAAGCGCGTCCTCGTGGAATTCCGGAGTTCTTAGCTGGAAATGCGTGCGCGCAATATGTGTGTTATAAAGTACCTACACTTGCGCTGAGGAAATTGTACACGCTCCCTCTCCCGCTCTCTAAAGTAGCACTGCGCCGGGCTCACACGCCCCCGCGCGTCGCAGTGATGGCATTCCCGTTGTGTTCGCTGTAAAGCGAGACAGCAAGGGCGCGGGAGTCTTAAAAGCCGTGATTCGCGGATAAAAAGTGAATTAAAACTGTCGTGGTTAATGGTAACGGGAGTTACTGGGAGGCTAGTCTTTTATTGGAGTAATTTGAGTTTGAACGCTTTACGAGGGAATCAGTGATTGTACTAGGTTTAATTTCATTTTGTTGTGTATTTGAAGGTATAATAATATTTGGAATAATTTGCTCGAAACGTTCATTTAAGAGCTAACGTGGCCTAATTTTTTGCAGATATCGCAGGCAAAACGTACACATAACTGTATTTAAAGCTGCATAATCCTGCGTCGCCTGGGGCACTTTAAGCTAAAGTAGTTTTTCATGCTATTAAAGAAACGTAAAAACAAATGTGCATACAGATATGTTTACCATTTGTGAGCTCACTAGTATACGTTTACAAAGGAACATACTTCGCGTGTACTTGAATAATGTCTAAAAAAACATCGAGCTTTTATTTCTTCAACTTTGTACACAGTATTTTTTATGCGAAAGTTAACTTTTCACGCAACTTATTTCACATAAGAATACGCATTTTCCCGTCTGACGTCTATATTTATACAAGAATTCAGACGCTCGTATTTATTTTTTCTCAAAACTCTCGCACTGCTGGAATTTCGACGTGAAAATACCGAGCGACATTATTCCCGCATAAGTGCATGACTTTTAGTTATGTCGAACAAGAAGATCTTGTAACGATTTCGTCTACAATGCACGTGGAAGTCTCGTTGAATGATGTAATTAACTCCCGAAATTTTCGAGTCTGTATGCAAACATTCACGCTTGTCAAAACGTAATTCGGTAAAATTCGCAGGAGCGTGCTAAATGAGCTTAATGGGTCAATGTTGCGCGTGCGCCTTATAAGACAATTTGAACTTTAATTAGAATCTTCACACTATTTCGACGCGACGCGAATCGCGCGGATTCTAAACATAATATACATCACCGCCTAATAATCTCAATTTACCAGCTAAATCTCAGGTTTATCTAGTGACCTACATCAAACAAATTTGTCCCGCGATAACGACACTACAAACACACACATCTCAGCACTAAAAATAACATAAACGTCGCTAGCAAACTACACGCTTAATCTCCGTATAAGAGCCTCATGCGCATTGATTTACATTTCGTTTTGCGTTTGTTTGCCCATGCCCTCAGGCGACGTTTTAATCGAGTTCCACTACACATCTTCTACACAGATTACACCTTCACCTATGCTAAAGCCTCCCCGCGCTATTTCATTAACGAGATTTACAACCCCAAGTTGTTTATTGCGCGCAGCCTCGCCACGACGGTGAATAAGATTCCTCTATACATAAGCATTTTCTCGCCCCAACTCGATCTTACAGCCAAAGAAACTTGGCCGGATTTCCGCGCTGCTACAGCGCGCGTTGTAACTCCATTACCTTCGAAGTCTTCTTCTCCCCTTCTTCCTTCCCCCTTCCCTTTGGAAGACTTCGAACTGCGAACTTCGATTTCCTCGAAACTTTCTATACTCTCTCTCTCTCTCTCTCTCTCTCTCTCTCTCTCTCTCTCTCTCTCTCTCTCTCTCTCTCTCTCTCTCTCTCTCTCTCTCTCTCTCTCTCTCTCTCTTTCTCTCTCTCTCTCCTACTCATTCTAAAAATACACATCTGCAGCAGCAGCAGCAGCGAAGCAGTGCACTTGAAAACGTGGTATATAAGGTAGTTCGCGCGCCTGCGACGAGGAATCCGGCGGTGGCTAGAACGCCGCTGTGCAGCCTTCGAGCCGCCTCTAATTACCCGCCGCTCGCTCGGTCTATTTCCCGAGGAGATAAGCGAATTATCACCTGCGCAGCCTCTCCGCGCGGCTATAAGGCCTTTGCCGCGGCGACGTTGTGGCGCACGTCAGCTGCTGCTACCGTATGTAAGTGTGTGTGTGCGCATGTGTCAGAAATTCACACCGACCGATTCCGTAATGCGTGGAGACGTGAGCGACGCTGGACGCAAAGTCTGCGAGCGGAGAGTTTAATGCGGATGGGCGTTTGATTTGTTTGTAATTTAAATTGGTGGTGTGCGGGTGAGGCTACGCGAGTTATGGTGATGGGAGAGAGAGAGAGTTGATTTTTTGTGTTATAGGCTAGGTGGCTTGGGTTTTGAAAGGGAAATAAGGGAACGGCGTGGTTTGCTGATGTGAAGGCTGGGGCTGGAGGTTCATATGTTTGTAGCAATTAACCGATGAGGTGAAAAATATGGACAATTTTATATTTTATACGGTAATAATGGTTTCTCGACGAGATATTTTGATTAATAGTACTAAGACATTTATGTAAGATTGCTCGAGATAATTCGATCATATAGATCTAATTCGGCTACACACACGTACATGTCTATCTCCCCAATTTGTAGGAAAGCTAGATTAGACATAAAAGTAGTTTATGAAAATGTGAAAAATATTGCTTATAAATTATTTCAAAATTCTCCGAACTATTATTTCACTTGTTTGCAAGAGAATTCATCCGAAAAGTAGCCGTATTAGCTATGTACGCGCTATAAGGGCATAGTTAGTCAATTTTATTATTTAGAATCTTAGCAACACTAATTTCATTTTGGAAGTGTCCGGAATTTGTTTTCTAGCGGATGATTCATTGTATTTTAATCTATGTTGATACCTTTTTGTCGATTTTGCTTCTGAAAAAAAATAGAATACCTTTTTTGGATTAAATTGGCAGAATTAACTAAACATGAAGGAGCCTACTCAAAACGCTCTTTTTTCAAGTTTTTTCTTCATAGAAGGTGATGTGCTATATTTTGATGTCCCGTTAGCAATTTTTTCTAAATATACTTGCAGAATCCTACAACAAATTTTCTGCTTAAGGAGGCCGAATTAATTCAAGTTATCTTAGGTATGCTGGCAGACTTCCCGTCTCTCTCGCACAGCGGGTAGAATGAGAGGTAGAAGGTTGGAAGGAAAGCTGGCTAAGCGTAAGTGGCTAACACGTAACCTCGTATTTTACAGAAAGTTTACAGATACTACAGCTTTACATTAAAAATTCCAATAAATGATAAAGTATAAAACAAGTCTATGTATTAAACAAATTAAGCATGTAAACCTGTATAATTAATTAAATTAAGCATATATATATACAGCTGTGCCTTCTCCTCCTTCTCCCGATCACTATGACGATTGAAAAGAGAAAGAGAGCCTGCCACTATCGGTCTCTTTTTCTAATGAAGGGCTTCGTGCCACTCATTATTCTCTTGTTCATATATTCTCTTCTTCAAATATCTACCCGTTTGACCAATATAACATCCATTACAATCCCTACAATTAATTTTATAAACTACTCCCGATTTTAAACCTTTATCATCGTTGTCTTTACAATTACTAAATAACCTTTCTAAATTATTATCGTTTCTAAAGAAAACTTGAATATTATGTTTACTAAAAACCCTTCTAATCCTTTCCGACAAACCTCTAACATCAATATAGTTTACGTAGTACAAATTTTACATCGGGTTTGAAAGAACATTGTTTAAATAGTTTGCATTCTTTCGATTTTAGGAGTATGGATATTTTGGAACAAGGGATTAAGAATAAATATAAGAGGGAAAGCCTTGAAAGTATTCACATTCTAAGGAATCGGAATAATGTAAATTTAATGGTAGAGTCAAGTAAATTAGATAACATTTATCATTTTTTATTAATTTAAGTGAGAATGGAAAGTTGGAGAGGGGAAGGTGGATGGTGGTGGGGGTAAGAGGAAATAAGTGGGTATGGGTATATAAGGAGGTGTATCGCGGGTTTCATTTCAGTCCCTGAGGAGGAGCCGGAGCGGGCTCGAAACGTTGGGCAATTGGGCAATTTGGTGGTGGGGGCAGTCAGATAGTCCTTTGCTAATAAAGTTTTTTTCCAGGTTTTAATTAAGTTTTTATTTCAGATTCTGCGGAGGTGATTATAAACAAGGGCAATCTGACTGCCATAAATATTAATTATTTTAATTTAATTTATAAGACTGTAAGACCGATGGAAAAATTCTCATTAGTTGAAAGTTATATACAATTAATAAATTTAGTTAATTTTTCGAAAAAGTAGCTACTTTTTAAAATCGGCATTTTTGAGTCATAAATAACTAGTGAGTTGTTTTAAAAAACATAATTTAGAAGGAAATCAAATGTACTTTAAGGGGGTCAGACACCTTTAAAATTTTCTTCATAAAATGACCTGAAAAAAAATAATTTCAATAATTAGAAATATGTAAAAGTAATATTCCGAAAATATATTTAACCAAATGAATGAATGAACCAAGTATTTGACGAACCGCATTGTTGCATCCAAGGATTTCTGGCGAAACATTTTATAGTAAAAATTACTGTATGTGGTAGTAAATGAAGGACAAACATGTTCACATAAAAATTACAACAATTCATAATACAAATTGCTATTTGGTAATTTTTACTATAATTTTTGTTCACTTTTATAAAAATACGAGTTGATCCCTCATTTATTACCAAATATAGTAATCTTTATTACAAAATTTTTCTCCGATTGGAAATTCAGTAAAAAAAAATACATATTTATAAAGTTTATACAAATACAATATGTAATAATAACGGATTTTAGTTATTTACTAATTTTTAAGCTGTAATAAAAAAATCAGAACATGTATAATACGTCTGATGAAACAATGTTTTTCAATGGCTTGCCTGCTTTTTTTTTAAAACATTTAACGTTTTTCTCAACACTTCGAAATTAACCTTTTTTGTTAATTAATCTTATTTGGTTCGTAATGTTTCTGAATTGTTTTACATAATTTTACAAAGAATTTAATTGAAGATAATACTTGGTTCAAGAATGTTTTTATTTGTATTTTATATATTAGTTTTGTTGCGGATATTCATGAAAACGAATTTTGTTGTGACAAATTAATTTTTGACATTAAAATTTAACAAAAAGAATCAATAAATTAGTTTGAGGAACCTATGTGCTAATGACTTGGCAGCGGATTTTTTATGGGCCTTTTTTTATTTTCGAGCGAGTATAGACACTGTATAAAATTAAACTCTATACCTTATTGTATTTATTCAACAAAACAATACATTATCTATACATATAAACATTAATGATTACGTAATAAATAACAGAATAACTAAAATAATTTAACTCTATTAACTCTTTATTTAGACAGCTTTAACTTAACGATAGAATACTTTAGTATTTTCAATTCGCATCTTTAATCTTTAAATAACATAAATTTTTCAAATACAACTCACTTGACTTCCAAAACAAACACCCGCCTCCTCTCAAACATCACTCACCATTCGTTACATCATAAATCTAAAACATCCACGCCGCATCACTCTCAACTTATTTATTCACTCTCCCCACCTCCGCCTCCCCAAGAAAAAAAGAAAACAACAAAAAAGCACGCGTACTCTGAAAAGAAAAAGCCGCGAGCCAAGCCTCCTCCTTCTGCGTACTTGCGCGCGAATTTTACAATTGATCATCGAGCGCGGGATTTATGTCAGCGCTTCGCTAACGAGAGAAGACGCGGGAGAAAAAGGAGAAAAAATTGCAAGCGGCAGCGGTGGCTGCGGCGTAGTAGTAGTCGTCATGTATATACCCTCGAAACGGTCAGGGCCGCGGGTTGGCAGGCGCGAGTACTACGACGCGTCATCTCTCTCCCGTCGAGGTTCGAACTGGAACGCACACAGAGACGGATAGACGTAGAGCGATGCTGCTGACGCAGTAAGTCGCGGCCAAAAATACACGCTCCGCGTGGACAAATTTTGCGCGGCGATGACTGTGCCTAGTGGGCATGTTTTAGTGGGAGAGGTATTCCTTTTTGGCCGGTGTTTGGGTGGAATGTGTGTGGAGTGTGTTATTGTTGATGGTGTAGGAGAAGAGATAATGTATGGGTTGGACGAGGAAATTTGATACTTGTTGCCGTCGATCGATATAATTATATATTGTTAATGTAATGATTCATAAATGGCAGGAGTAGTTATTGTGGCACAATAACTACTGGCAGGTTTTAGTACAGAGATAAGTATAGATTGAGAGAAAATCGATTATTATATTACATCCGCTTCACAGCTGTCACAGATTAAATAGCGAGGATAGTTGCATGTTCAATGTAATACAAAGCAACGTTAATGGCCTTCTGGATCAAGTGCACACGTTTGATTGCAAGTACAATATAAACAATATAAACAACAAGTGAATTCACTTGCCGTGGTATTTTTATTTTCTTGTGCATACAAACACTCAACAAAACAGTACAATTCCACCTTTTACCGTAATCTTATAATCCTAAAATCCTCCATTCCACTCCTTTATCTTTTCAACACACTTCTAAGACCATTCTGACCGGCCATTTAAACGACGCGAAACACTTTCCAACCACGCTAATCTCCATATACCCTCCTCCTTCTATCTCCGCGCTTCTCTCATTCTCCTTTTATCATCTTTTCATTCTCTCTCTCTCTTTCTCTCTCTCTTTCTCTCTCCCTCTCTCTCTTTCCCCTTTTCCATTCCCTCGCCGCGTGCAAACATTGCGTAACGGAAAGCGAGAGCCACGCGCTGGCGCTTCCTCCTCTTTTTTCCCTCCCAGAGGAATGCTCGACGCACCGAATGAAATTGCTGCTCGCTGGATAAGAATCTCGAGAATTTAATGTACATATACGACGCGTCCGAGTAGCTGCCGCGCTCGCGCTCACGCGTGAATTCTATCATTCTGAAAAAGGCGATATTTGCGCGCACGGGCACGCGAAATTGGCACTGTACTGTGCTGTGCGCGCGAGCTGACGTTTCATGTGCGAGATGCTAAATGGTGTTTTCGTTTTGGAGAAGAATAATTGCCGTTATTCTTTGCTCGAGAGAGAGAGAGAGAGAGAAAGAGAGAGAGAGAGAGAGAGAGAGAGAGAGAGATGCTTTTATTTTTGCGTTGAGGAGAAAATGAAGCGCGGAATGCTATAATTACGGGTTAGGAATTGCCGGTGTAGAACATTAGGCGTAAAAGTCGTGCGCGCTCTCTCGCTCTCCCTCTCTCTCTCTCTCTCTCTCTCTCTCGGGTTTACTGCAGATTTCTTTTGTCGCTGCTTTAAAGCTCGCGCGCGCACAGTCTACGTTTTATTTGTTACTCGCGTTTTGTAGGTCTTTTGTGTTAGAGCTTAATTTACGTGTTTCAGTTTTTCGAAATGTGAGAATGGAAAGGGAAAATGCAACGGGTGCGTATATAATTGTAGGTTAAAAGAAAAAATGTCGTAAATATATGAATTGAATGAAAGAGCTTTGTGCGATTAATTAAAAAATAATATTGCCGACAATCTTTTGTAAATATTTTTGAAAAATTTGTATTTTTTAATTATGTATATTTATATAAGAAATGTGATCGAACTATCAAAGAAACTGCCCTGGTAGAAATTAGTCCATTAAAAATTGGCAGAAAAACAGAAATTGGCCATTGGAAATGACTAGTTATTAGACACAAGTGTAACGCTTTTTTCCATCAACTTCTACCATTTTATAAAATGGCCCTAACCTCAAAATCTTCATATTAAAATTTCATAACAATTTAATCATATGTTGTAAAACTTATATTCTTAAGAGATAGTTTAGCGGGATATAAACAAAATTTAGTAGTCTTTGTACTATTTATAGCTTTATTCTCTAAGATATAAACCAAAATCGTTATTTTGCCACGTGACTCTATCTCTCACTCATCGCCATAACAAATCGCTTGTTACTAGATTTTTAGTGGTTTCGTCGGCTAGCTATTTAATTAGCATTAAAATGCCAAATTAATAGTAGTACAAAATTTTGACCATTTTAGCGGCCAATAAATGTGAAAAATAGGTTAAAAAATTGCCCACTTATGGTAGAAAACTGAAGTCCATGTTTTTGCCAACTTGGTTCAAACTAGCCATTTAATACCCAAAAAGTGATTTCAATTTCTACCGAGGTGTGAACTGAATCCTTACTGAAGTAAGGATTATGTTACTAAGGTAAAAGTACCCTTTATGGAACAGTTTTTGCTAGTTTAAAGTTTGGATTGAGATTAAAACTATTGTAAAGGAGTAATATTTACAATTTTTGGATATCAATCGATGGGATAAAGATTAAAGATTAAAATGAGACCTTAAAAAAGCAAATTGAATACGAATTGTAATTATTACAATTAAAAAACCAAACCGACACCAAGTACGTATTATGGAACGACATTTTTACAGATTGTCCCCCCGTTCCATAAACGATATCCCCATTTTGGAACAGGATAGAAATCAGTTTTAATTTAATAACTTATGTACTATTTTACTTACAATAAATGGCTTATGATATACAAATGATGATTTTAAATTTTTTATAATTTTTTTTATTAAAAAACATGAATACAAAATATAATTTTAAACGTATCAAATTAACACAATAATTGCATACAACTTAGAATACTTAATACTTATTTTTAAATATCTGAAATTACAATTAATTTATTTTTTGATTTGGATTTATTATTTGCTACACTATTTTCATTTCGAGCATAGTCTCTTCTTCCATCGTATTATTTTTTGTTATTTTTAGGATTACTCGAGTGAAGATTTATTTTTTCAGAAGTTATTACACTTTCTTGACAAATCTCATTATTGACTGTTCGACTGATAGATTCTTGTGTTTGATTATTGTATACTATATTGCAGATGGAGAAAAAACTCCTAAAAAAATTCAAGATGATTAAAATAAGAAAAAAAATGTTAATATAGTTACATGAATTATTTTCAATTAGATTGTACGAACCCCATTGACTTAGTTTCTCAATCAAATTTTCTGTTGTAAAATCTTCACAGTTATCGAGTAACCATTCTTCATTTAGTATGCAATTATCCTTATTTAAACTGTTGCTTAGTTCTATACTACTTTTCTATATGAGGTGATAAAACTTTAGACGAGCCAGGTCTTGAAGGAGATTCTTGTGAATCTTTACAGCTCTGTGGAGAGATGTGGCTGGGACATTCAATTTAGCTGCAATTTGCAGTGCAGCATTAACTGCATTCAAAGCTTTTTTGCAATTGTAATGCAGAATACAATCTCCTTTTGATTTTTAGTTTCCTTAGTCTGGTTGAACTTTCTTGCGAATAACTTTGTTGTGCTAAGCATAATTCTTTTTTAACATCTCTTTACTATCTTCCGTAGTCTTATTTTATTTGTCTTATGTTGTGCCTTTATTTTTTTTCTTCGCTGTCATTTTTCTTGAGTTTCATAAAATCTGTAAAAAATAAAAAAACAAATTTCTAAAGGAATGTAACTTACAAACTCATTTTTTATCAAATTTATAGGTTAGGTTTGTTATTCGTGTTTCACAATCAGAATTTCACAAACAAATATATACTTACTTATTAGTAAAATGATGCAGGAAACTCAAATGATTGTTCACGCACGTCTCAACATAATGTTAAATAATAAATAACTTTAAAACTGTTGAGTGAAAACGCGCTCCATAAAGGGGACATGCTTAGAGAAAGAGGTCCCCGAACTTGGAACGCCACCTTTGGCTGTTCCATAAATTCGGACTACGCTCGTTTGTATGCGGCAATTATGAAACACTCAAATATTTATTGAAAATCTTTACTGTTGCAGAAAAACTACTGTAAAACTTTAATCTATGAGTAAAAAACTGCATATTATAAAAAGATTGATATTTGAAAAGTGTTGGAGTGCGTAGTTACAGTTAATAAAATAAAACGTATGAAACCAGCACCATTGACTTCAACAACCACAGATTTGAGTCGATCTCAGAATACACGCAGTCATATATTTTTTTAAAATTATAATTATCATGTAGAAATGTGAATCTCTTTGCATATCACATAATAAACCTTCACTATTCAGATAAAATTTTGATATTGTTTATCTGTCTCATTAATAGACTTTATTTTACTGTATTTCAAACTGTTCCATAAAGGGGTCACGATTTGAGTGATGTTTCATAATGGGTACTTTTACCTTATAAACAGCCGGTAATTATTAACGATGCTGGCATTTGATCCGCGTTGCAGCACATCCGTTAAATAGCAGGAATCATTAATAGATTGGGTATTATAATTATGGAACGGCAGAATTGCTTGAGGCTCAACTTAAATTCAAGTACGTTAAAATCTACTAATTACTCAATTATTATACCAAATACCGCTCGCTCGGACGTCGATCCGTACGCTTGCAATTAACCGATCACGTATTATTCATCATATACATGCACTTTATAGATTGGCAATTCATAGATTAAAGATTCTGGCATTTTATAATTTTAAACACATTTTTTTAAAATTGAAATAAATGTAAGTAGCGGTCATTGTGGAAAGAAAAATATATCGAATCTTTAGAGTTGAAAATAAAACTTTAAAAATGGCCGCGTAATCAATCTTTTCAAAGTGCGTTTCGTCACCTGTTCTTTGAAACTGAGTCTGACACACGCAAGAGAGCAAATGTTAAAGACACTCACTACAACGAAAATACTTTTTCATTCTTCGTGTAAATAAAGCCTATTACGTATCAATCCTCTTGTCAGACACTTTTCTTCAGAAAATACCTGACAAAATACACGTGCTGCTACTGCGACGCATTTACCTACTCCCCACACAAATACCATACACAAAAAAAGAAATCAACAGCAGTCTCGAATCTCGCAACGCCTAAAACTGGCTCATCCCGCGGATGATTCACTCGCAGTGTGCTAAGCGACCCGACACTCTCTGAAATATATAATCGTTGCGCGGCCTGCGTGCCGTCTATTTCCGTCCACATGCATGCGTATATCCAATTGATCTCCCGCGGCAGCGATTGAATAGGCGAAAACTTCAATGAATGCGGCCAGCGAGTGAAGAGCTATGTGGGTATGTGTACTTGTTTGCGCGAGTGCAGGCGCACACTGGGGATGCAAATGAAATCGCGGAAGCGAAGTTCGCGCGCCTGTTCGCGAGGTTTCGGCGTATTTGCAGAAGAGGAAATTCCATGGGAATTAGAGTCGGCTCGGAAATGGATAGCCTTGGGCGTTTTTGCTTTTGTGTGTTTGAACTACGTCTTTTGTACTTTTTGGAGGTCTTTGATAATTGAAGAGTGGATTTTTGAAGTTTAAAAGGTTCTGTACGAATGCGAAAAATAAAATTCAAATTGCTTATCCCCATATCTTTTAGATGTGTAAAAAGGCAATAAATTACAGTTTTTATGTATAATATCAAATAGTTATTTCATAATGTTCTAAAAATTAATTAACGTGATTTTACAAACATTGCCGTACAACATAATGATTTTTCAATATTATTAATTTCATAGACTATTATAAAAAAAGCAACAATAAATTCATTATCAAAAGAGGAAATTAATCCACCAAAAAAGCTCAAAATTTTGGTCTACATTGTTTAAAAAATGTTCCACCCAACGTATTTTCCCTAATAAGTTTTTATCTAAATATCTACCTCCAAACGAGGATTTAAAAGAATTTATAAAATACGCGCGATGCGGCACTAAGTCGCGGGCGTAATCCGCATGCCTGAGCACGACGTAAATTTTTCAGCGCACGCGCACGACCAACGGGTCCGCGCAAAAGAAAGTGAATTACAACGAGTGGCGGGTGGTGGCGAAGGAGGACAACGCGTCGCTTTTAAAGCGACGATGCGCAAGAAAGCGAATGAACGTGAAAAACTTTTGAATTGAAAAGAGCTGCGCCGGAGCGTCGGACGGGACAGATATTAGTCGCGCGTGCGTTTTTATCATAGCAATTTATTATCGCGCAAAAAACGAGATTGCGTGCGAGGAATTCTTTGGACGTGGGGGAGTGGCGCGAGCATTCGCACTCTTTTCATTTGCCGAGTGATGGAAATATGATTTTCAGGTTCGAGTAATTTTTAAAATCAAAATTTCAGATGAGTTTATGTTCTGTTATTGCACAAAAGATTGTAGAAAAGTTTTCTGATGAAAAGAACTTAACTACGTCGATGTGAAGGTGACGTTTTCTGCTTAATTAGCGCTGCGGCAACCTATATTTATGCACCATGAATTCTTTTCAACAATTGTTTTTAAGTACTGATAAAAAATCTATGATAAATAAAATTGTTTTAGCGAATGCATTTTTAGGCACGACCGCTTCTCGGCAAAGCCTTATATAATTTTCACCAGAGTGATAATTGTAACCGAAAAAACTATTTTCCGCCCAGAATTAGTTCATTTAGGCGTTTTCTATGATGTATGTATATACCAACGCTCCTTACGAAAACTAGCACGTTTTTTGGCCTCTTTACGAAACTAGCACATTTCGGAAAACTGTAAAGAAAACTAGCATAACTCACAATTTTGCCGCGAATACTAGTACAATTCGCGAAGTTGCCGCGAAAACTAGCATCATTCGCGAGTTTGCGCCGAATAATAGTACAATTCGCAAGATTGCGACGAAAAGTAACACGATTCGCGAGTTTGCGACGAAAAGTAACACGATTCGCAAGCTTGCCGCGAAAACTAGCACTTCGCGTTACCGTGTTAATTTACATAAGAGGCAGTGTAATGTGCTAGTCTTCGACGCGAATCAATGAGGCATGTTAGTCTTCGCGGCCAACGCTGAAATGGACTAGTCTTCGTGGCAATCTGAATCGCGCTAGTTTTCGTAAGGGGCATCGATACGTTCGTTACATATATAATTAAGTTTATGGATTATCTCAGCGAAATTTCGATCGATTCAAACGAATTTTGGGCCAGATACTCGTCTAATTATAAGTATACCGGGTAGTCCTATACCGAGCCGAATCTATCGGAAAATAAAAAACGCCAGAGCAAATAAAAATTTGAAACAATCGATTTTTGAACATAATGCGGACAAAATTAACTTTAAGTAAAAACCAACAAATGCATCTACTAAAATTATTTAAAAGACTTATTTTTCATATTGAAAATTTTTTTCTGGGAGCAATATTTTTTTTATAATAAGTAGGGAAAGACAGCTAATAGTATATTACGCAACTAGCTGTTTTTTAGCTGTTACGCAACTATCTGTGTTCATCGCTTCTCTCGGGTCGCAAGTCACTGCAGGCGGCACTAATCGGGAAAAAAGTAGACACACGAGCATAAGCGTCGCAGTTTCTAGGAGTGAGGTTATGTGACGTTTTCGACCCTGAAATCAGGGATTAAGCACAAATAACTTTCCGCCGGGCATGCAAAAAAATTGTATATTGCCCTCGGGAGCAATGAGGGCTATGAACGTCCGCAAGTTGCTCAAATCCCTCGCGGGCGTACATGGCCTACTTTACTCCCTAGGTGCATAATCTACTATTTGCCCATTTCCAGTGAAACAAGCTATTTCTTGGATCAAAAATGAGTACTACATAGAATTAAACATTATTTCTCATCACTATAGTCTAATAAAAAAAGTCAAAAAAATATGTTTGATTGAAAAAACGCTAATCTTCATGTTCTTGAAAAACTTCGTCATAAATTATATTCCCTTATCGAAATTTCTATTGCTATCAGAAACGTTTTTTTGAAATTTCCAAATGCATTATCTTATACTGGTGATTGACGCGATTAACAAATGACCTAATTACCTTTGTACCCAGTAAATATATCTCTCCGATCTTCTTATCGTCAGAATGCTATATCTTAAATTAAAATTTAACAACTACTTACTCGTATACAAAAAGGGCCACCGCCAGGAGCAGCCTCTACATATTCTCAAAAGACGCACAAACACATACACATGCGCACATTTATGTGGAAAAAAGGCGTCGTTGGCACCTTGTCGGATCGTCCTGAAGAAGCTGTATACTGTGGAAGCGAGTCCGAGGGTCAGGACAAAGTGTGGGACCCGTGACATCGTTTACGCGCGTGCCCCCCCTCCCCTGACTGACGAATGGGCCCCATTATTCGACGTCTTCATTACCGGATCTCTCTTCCCTATATACGTGCGATGTGTATCCGCGAACTTATGGTTTTTCGCGTGCTCTCTTTCCGGGACGAAGAGTCGCTTGAAGGAGAGTCTAATGATGTTGGTTTTTGGAGTAATGCGGGGGATGAGGCTAATTAGGGTGAAACGATGTTTTAGTGCGAAATCAATAGTAGTAATTTAAAGAAGGTTTTGGTAAGCAGTAAGTGGTTACGTATGATCTGTGCACGTGAGAGGTAATCTTGGAAGTGTGTTGTGTAAAGGAAATACTAATGTGGTTGATTTTAATCTAAATCATACTTAATCGTTAATTATTTCATCATTCAAGACTGGTTTAAATTTAATTACGTGTGAAGATCATTGGGAATGATATCGTATACGTGAAGAACACGCCATTTCTCGGTATTTATTAAATATCTGATGAATTTTTATGTAACGTAGGTAAAGCAATATTTAAAAAAGAATTGAAAAATAATAAACATTCGTTAAGAGTATCAAGGACACTAAGATTCAAATTTTGATAAAAAATAATTCAAATATTATTGATCTTCTTTTAAATAATTTTTATTTAGTGTGGTTAACATCCGTGACATAATTTATGAAGTTAAATTGACGACTGCGATGTGGTATATGTTCATTGATATCGGCAACAAACTTCTCCACTACACTGTTAACTTGCTTCTCAACCCCTGACACAATGGCGTCCTTACCGACATTCATAATAATTTTAGTAATCAAACTCCTCAATTTGTCACCTAATGTTCCTTCTAATTGAAAATCAAATTTTCTGTTGAAAAATGCAGTATTTTATAGCTTAAGTATTTTGATACAAAATAAATAATAAGCATTGCAGAATTAGTTTTAGTTACCCAATGTCAATTCGAAATCCTTCCAGAGCTACCGCATAGTTTTTAAAATCCATGCTAAGAGAAAGGTGAATTTGCAAATCATCTACTCCTCCTTTCAACGTTCCTACTCTTTCAATAAATAGTAATTTGAAATAATAATCGTAGTCGTACTGTAAATAAATTTTAAAGAATATTTGTATTTCGTTATAAATTATATACTTAAAGGAAAATTATATTTTGTATATAAGTTAATCCTTATTACTCTAATTACTCATTATTGGACAATTATTTATTTTAATGCAATGTTAAAGTATTCTTTTAGAAAACATTTTGTATTCTTGAATATCGAGATATTTATTTCACAATATAGTTGTATTAAAATTTAAAAATTGTTTCATTTCCAATAAGATTTCTCTCGCGAGTTTTCGAAAATTATGTTAAAACAATTTTATGAATATTGATAAAAATTAATAACACATTGTCAAAAAAAAGTTCTTACTAAAATATATATATTACTTTTTGTATGTGAAGAAACTTAAACTTACAGCAATGTCATTCCATCCTAAGTTAAGACTCATTTTTAACATTTTATTCAGGTACTTGAAAGTACACGGACCAGTACGATAAATATGAGATAAATTTCTCAGTTTTCCGTTCGTTAATGATCCTCTGTTCTGTGAATAGAAAATTTACTTGGTTATGACTCGTTTGATTATTATATTAACTATTCATAGTAATGTGTTGTAATTTACTGATAATGGTGCATTAGGCAGCGGAGCGGGGTCCATTATCGGCAATGCATGTCGAATGGCATTCAAGTTCTCGTCAATAAGTTTATCGATGATGATTCTATTTTCAGATTGGAAGGTATTGAAACTTTAAATAATATTTAATCATCTCCTTTAATATAATATTTTTTAAAAGAAAGTAGTGTAACATCTTAAATTTAAATATTTGTAAACTAGATTTTTCAATCAACCGTTTCATTTTTGATAAAGGAAATATACTCACTCAAAATTTTTTGTGAAGATTTCATTGTCCAAATCCTTGGAATTGGCGAATACAATAGAAATCAAAGCAGAAAAAACGAAACTACTGCTGAGTTTCGACATGGTCTATCAGTGTTTAATTTTGCTTCAGTGTAACTTTTTTTACCACACCGCAAAGCTTTGTAGAGCTATTTATTAATTTGCGAGTTTGGGCTTATCTGCTAAAAACGTCTTAGAGATATTCATCTAATCAGCTGTATTATTCTTATATAATTTTGTAGATAAAATAAGAAATCTTAATAATACAAGGAGTCTATCAGTTAATAAAATACTTTTAATTTTTTGAGAAAAGAATATGCTGATATTATTTAAAAGATTAGTCATTATAATCAAAATTTATAACATTTTAATTTTTCTAAGTTTAAAGAATATATGTAACTATTTAATTTTCATTCACAAGCATTAATTTTCATAAAAACTATTTCTCAGACGATTTAATCTACGTAGTAATTGAATGAAAACATTCAAAATGTTGTGGTGATATATTTAAAAGAGAGTTGTATATTTAAATAGTGACTAATAAGTATTGTACGAGTGAGCTATCGCAACTTTTTAATAATAAAAAGTGACCGACCCTGGGATTGAACTAGAGCCGCCGACTCGCGAGTCAGAAATACTACCAATTGGTTGGTTAACAAGCCACGACCGCCACCACTACTCGGCTTTCTGCTAATCGGCATCATATTGTAATCGACGCCTTGCTTATTTCGTTCTTTCATATTCGTAGTATATCCATACGTAACACTTCCAGAGCCCATTGACGTCCTCGTCGATGAAATCTTCTTTATCGGCACCAAATGCGCTGCTCGGACCATGTAAAACTTCTGGCATCACAGGATATTTGAAGAATTTGCTTTTAGCGCAAAACCTATTTAAATAAGAGTTAAAGATAAAATATAGCTAGTGCTGTGTTTACGTGTCAGCGCAGTTCAATAAAATAGTATATTACTAACGCGGGCGGAAGAGGATTATTTACCTCATGCGACGTTTTTCGGCCGAGCGAAGCGAGGTCGAAAAGTCGCATGAGGTAAAAATTCTCTTACGTCCACGTTTCAGTAACGTATTTTTCCGTCCGAGGCCGCAAAATGACATTTAAGATGGCATTTTGAGGTTAAAGGGCGGAAAATATACATTTTAGAGTAATATATATTCACTTCGTAAAATGAATTGTTACTAACGAAAGATAAGCTTTTGCTGCTAATTCAATTGAAATTTTCATTGGTATTGATAACTCTTGCGTTATCACGTAGATAACGGAGCTCGCGTGGACGGTGGGATAGGTTACATAAGGAACTTTCGTTGGTAATATATGATTAAATTAAGGTACTTTGTGCGTGCACTCCAAATCGTAGCGTGTCTTACGCGGGACTGATTTGTGGGCACAGGCGACGAGGCCCTTGATGTGCTAACGCAAGACCTATATAAATTGCGCATGTAATCGGGGCACGGGTTCGGACTTTGGAAGTGCTCGCGCGCGCTACACACACACACACAACACACACACACACACACACACACACACACACAACACACACACACACAACACACACACACACACACACACACATTGCATTAGACTTAGAGCATTAGCTCTTAGTGCTCGCAAGTATCTTGGAGTACGACCGTTCTCTGCATCACCCCAACCAGGAATATTAAAAGATAATCCTGTCGTAGTGAAACTGTTGAGGGGTGATATAGTGTTGCCCGAACTATTCTTGGATTATCGACATTTCTGGCTAACTATATTATGAAGAATTAACGTAATAACTTTTTTCAGACAAAAATGAAATGATATTGCATGAATAATAACATCAATGTGCTTAGCAAAACTGGAATTATAAGCCAGAATATGCAAATTAAAATAATTAAACATTATTAATGACCCAGACATCGGAACTTTCTCAGCAATTCTATACTGAAAAATCTCATGTGAGAACTCATATGAGAACTCATATGTGATACATATGAGATCTCATATGAGTCTCATATGAGTACTGATGTGAGAGTCTCATATGAGATATCATATGTGATCTCATATGAGGTTTTGGTACGAGTATTCATAAGAGAACTCATATGAGATCTCATATGAGATCTCGTACACGTTTCCCGTGTAATCGTAGTTTGTTAGAAACTCATATGAGGTCTCGTATGAATTTCTAATGAAACTGCTATATTAAACTGGAAACTCATTCCTTTTCAGTGTATTAAGACATGGTGGGTGGTCCCGTCCACCCACTCTGCGTTGCACACTTTATTATATACCCAAACGGGTCCATCTTATCTGTGTGCTAGGCTGCCACGCGCCGCCTGGCGGCGGCATCGAGACTACAGAGCCGTACGAGGGCTTATATGAGACCTCATATGAGACCTCATATGATTTTCAAACAAACTACGATGACACTGAAAACTTATATGAGATCTCATATGATATCTCAAATGAGTTCTCTTATGAGTACTCGTGCCAAAACCCCATATGAGATCACATATGTGATCACATATGTGATCTCATATGCTACTCACGTGAGACTCACATGAGTACTCATATAAGTTTATTCAGTAGAGCGACAGACCCAATACTTACTTGTAATGCTTCTAATCTTTTTTTTTTTTTAAATTAAAGTTCCAGTGCAAATATGATTTAGCTCTGCATTACGATATCATAGGTTAGTCCGATTGAAGCAACAAAAGGAAATTCATTTTTGCCTGCACGTCGTACGTTCGATCCAACCACCGGTTCGGCATTTGAAAAGTAGTATTGATTACCTGATGAAAAAATATAAACGTCTTATTACACAATAGAATCTAGTTTAATGTATAAAGAATGAAAATATTGATTACGTACCAATACATACATTGAAAGATCAATAAGAAAATTTTAACATGCATATTCCCAGTATCATGAGGCATTTATCTTTTTAAAAAATTCAAGTAACAAGGAAAGTGCACACCCTCCGGGAAACGGATTTCCGCGGGCATTTGAGAGTCGATTTCTGGTACCTAAAAATGAAGCCCAGTGCTCACAATTTCGTCAAATGGGCTCTTTTTCTTGAGATATGGGAAATTTAATATCAAATATCCTCTATTTCGTTCGAAAATGATGTCTCTTCTATTGACTGTCACATTGCAAGTATTTAAGATACGAAAACAAGCAAAAATGATTATAAAAGTAGACAGTAAAACCTAAAATTTAAGCCCTGATTCGTTAAAAAATATTGATTTTTCAGGAAATTATAAGCAATCAAAGATAGCGTAAGGAAATAGTTAAAAATTTGTGTTCATTTTAAGCGGTGATTGTATTTTTATCCCTTTTTTTACGCTATCGTTGATTGCTTATAATTTCCTGAAAAATCAATATTTAACGCGGCTTAATTAATTGTCGCCAACGAAAAATAAGCTTCGGCTTCTAATTCAATTAAATTTTTCACTGGTATTGATAATTACAAATTTTTTACTGTATTATTACTACGGTGGTATTCTTACGCCGAAAATTCATGTTTAAGGCAGAATTTCAATTTCTCTACCGTTACAATCAAAGTATTTCTAAATTTTACATTTGTATCACAACACTAAAATTATCTTTCAACTAATCACACCACAGAGAGCATCAGTCCAGTCCTTATCTCACACTTCCCCAAACTCAAATGAAGCTACACTCATTCTCGCTCACTTTCTCTCCATCCCCTAACCCTCCAAATTAATATCTCAAAGAGGAACCTCGAGACTCTCTCGCAGAGAAGACGCTTTATATATTCGTCCTCCGAAACTTTCTCTCCTCTCTCGCAGCGGCGGCAGCATCCCCCTCTCGGAGGCAGCAGCAGGACGCGAGCAACTTTGCCGGAAACGACAGGCCTGTGCGTGCTAAATTACTTCGAATCGAGTTGTGCGCTCGCTCAAAGCGCATGCGAAATTTGCATCGCGAGAGACCTCCCGTAGTAATCAATTTCGTCCTCGCGCGCGTAATCGCGTGTAGCCTTACGTTGGCCTATAAAGGATATGCGAGAGATGCGTACGAAGTAATGAAGGAAAGACGGGAGGGTATGGTTTTTTTTTTCGTTGAGAGGGTGAAGGGGGCGACCTTGCACGAGATGATATTGAATTTCAAAGCTGTCATAAGCTGTGAAGGGAGAGAAAGGAGATAGAAAGAAGTCGATGATGCTGAAGATGTACGTTGTAGGATAAGGGCGATTTTGGTGTTTATTTTTTTATCGTTTTAGGTGTACTTAAATAAAATGTCATTTAATTTTTGTGGCAGTTATGTGCTATTAATAGCGTCTACCGTAATAGCATTTTGTATCTTACGTGATGTTAATCGGATTCAATTACTTACTCAACAGTAGCAAAAAATATTTATAGTTATATCACCCAAAATCGTTTTTGATAATACTATTGTTTTGATTCGAAATTTTGTTATCAGTCGACAGCTATGTGATATATTTTATTTACCTTTTTTTTTTTATTTTGAATCCTAAATTCCATATGATTTCTTTCCGAAACTTTGATAATTTTAACTAAATAAACCGCGTAATTCAGTATTTCTCTTGTTCTTACGAGATGGAATATAGAAACGTGTTTGCTACTAAGGCTCTTTGAAGTTTTACCAAGAGGAAATACATATTACGAGTAAATTAACGACCTTTCATGAAAATCTAGTTTAGTATACAAACGCAGCTGCTAGACTCGAGCTAATTTCTATGTATCGTGATATAACTCTCTAACGCTGATTCAACGGATCGAACGGATTTGTGTTGATTCAAGAGCGCTTTAGCTTAGCGCTGTTAAACTAACTTCGTCCTGTAATATCGATTCTCAAAAATGTGGTATATCCAGATCCCGGTGTACTCGATTAAATATATTATCTTGGTGTGTTAGAAGACTAACTTGTAATGCGCCCAACGATAAATTGCTTGATGAACATTTATAAACTTGTTTCAGATAATGTAATACTATAATTGATATATTACAATAAAACCGTTTCTCCTTATAATTCAAAACAAATGAACAGCCCCAATTTATATTTTTTCTATTCAAATTTTATTTTATAAATGCTAATTTGTTTTTTAATAATCAAGTTTATTTTTAAAATACGTCTGGGCTCTCATAATTACTTAAATTGATTGACGTTTTTTTTTTTAATAAATCTACTTATCTTGATCCTAACTCTCGTAACTCAATATTTCAACTAAATAAATAAAAGTAAATAAGCAACATAGAAACAGACCACCTAACAGTACCTCCAATAATATAAAACTGTCTTAACCTCCACCACCATCTTAAAAAAAAAAAGAAGAAAATACTTCCTCCGCATTTCACCCTTCCGTGTCCTTCTACTCTTGATCATCCTTTATTACCCTTCGCTGGCATCGACAGATGCGGAAACACCTCGATCTTGCGTCTGTTGCATCCGCGCATGGTTAGACAAAGTCGCCCGCTTATACGCGCGCGTCGTGTATTATTAGTACGGATTAACGAGGCGACGGTGCCAGCGGACCGCGCACACAGCCGAGTTCCAATTAAGAGCGCGTGCGAGCGCCCAGATACCGCGTGTGCACACACATAGAGACACGACTCGGCATGCGATTAGCATAATTTAAGAGTTTGTTCTTGTCTTTTTTAAATAAAATTTAAGGTTCATATTTATTATAAATACTAATAGTGGATTGTATTTGGAACTAATACCGTACTTAAGTATTTATACTAATTACTCGTGTTCTTCTAATAGTAGAAACGTTATTTCGACTAAAACTTTAATAAACATTGACCTAATATGGACAGTACGGAAATATTTTTAATATTTTTACATTTTTATAATTAATGCTCGGGGAATCATTTTTATTAGGTTATAACTATATTACACTGAGAAAAAATTTTTGATTGATTCAACAGACTTTTGTTGTTAACTATTCACAATTGAAATCTAACAATAAGTCAAATTAGCAGTACAAAGGCTGTTGATTTTACAGTATGATTATGCTGTTTTAAAAGAGTTAATATTTCAAGTCAAACCATAACTGAGAAATTGAATTAAAAATAAATTTTCTCAATTTTAGAATTATCTTTTTGGAACTCCTGTATTATCCGACATTCTGCTAATTTAATAGAATTTCTGTTAAAGCAACCTCATTTTTGTTCATTCAATCAAATTCTTTTTGTTAGTGTATTCATCAAATTTTTTATTACCGAAATATATCTGCAATGAATTCTCTATAAATATCAATACATACATGAATGTTTACTCTATTCTCATCATATTGAGATCTGCGGGGCACTTTGAATCGTTAATTCGAATAATTTCATGATTGTCAGTAAAAAACGGACGACCGCTATCGCCCTGAAAATATTAGCATAGTAATATCATTATTAGAAATGAAACGTAATTTATAATTGAATTTAAGAGGAACGAATGGATCAATGCGTGTACTCACACACAATCAGAAACTCGTTCTCTCTTCTAGACTAGATTTCGGAACATTGCATTAGACTTAAAGCTTACACTCGTAGTGCTCGCAAGTATCGTGGAGTACGACTATCCACTGCATTTCCCTATAACCAGCAATATTAAAAGATAATCCTGTTGTAGTGAAACTGTTGAGGTCTGAGAGTGTTGCCGGAACTATTCTTGGATTATCGACATTTCTGGCTAACTATAATATGAAGTATTAAGCTAATGACTTTTTTCGGACAAAAATGAATTAATATTGCATGCAACGTCAACGTGCGTAGCAAAACTGGGATTAGAAGCTACATAATGTAAAGTAAAATACTTAAACATTATTTGTCTACTTTTATAACAGCTATGGAATGCCTCCTAGAATGTTTTTAAGCTCGACCCAGTCATAGAATGTTATCCACCCAGACAACGGAAATTTCTTAACAGCTCTAAGGTCGACAGATCCAATACTAACTTGTAATGCTCCTAATTCTTTGTTTTCGACACAATGTGCCGATGTCAAAACATGACTTCTACTAATTAAAGCTCCAGTGCAACTATATGATTTAGATCCGCATCCTGATCAAAGATTGCTTTGATGAAAACACCAAAAGGAAATTCATTTTCACGTGCACATAACACGTTCGAGCCAACCAACGGTTCGGCATTTGAAAAATAGTATTGATTACCAAATGAAAAAATATAAACATTATTATTATGCAATAAAATTTGGTCTAATGTAGAAAGAATGATAATATTAATTACGTACAATAGACAAATTGAAAGATTATTCAGAAAATTTTTTTCAGAAAAGACTTAGATTCAGAGATTTTATTCGCGTACTGTAGACAATTTTCATCTTTTCACCGTCATTAAAAAAAAAAAAAAAACTCCAAATGCTATATCAATTTTTGAAGTGCCTTATCCCTTATTAAATATTTGAAGAATACAGTTGACTTGAATGTGCCTACCTTCAACAAAATTTTGTTTAAATTAAAAAAAACATTTTTGTGTTTTTCTAATTTTTTTGGGTATAAATTCTTCTTCTTGGCAAGATACACAAAACGTGATCTCGATTATAAGCATGCTTCTAATAGAAAGCGAATTAACGACGGTCTCCTAGTGAACGACGATGTCGATGTGCGCCTCACCTAAAAAATTATCATTTTTTGCTGGCATACGTAAAGAACGGCATTCTTGTTTTTGGAGCCATCTGTGTACAACACCACACCCGATTGAGTGTAAAGGTTGGTCCATTCTTTCTCGTTGGAGATATGCACCCTGAAGGGTTCGAGAAATGTAATCCTTAGCCCTATCTTGTCACATCCCCATGTTTCAATGTCAGTGGGTAGGAGCTGACCAAGTTCTTGGCCGAGTCCACTCCCTAAGTCCGCTCTCTAATGCGTCACCAAGTTCTACTTGCTTCGCCCTTAATGAAATCGTGCACTAGCCTTTGTACTTTGTCTAGCAAACTCAGATGGGCCTTTAGTGCGCATTTCTGCCACCAGACCATCGCTCCATGAACTAATCTGGGCCTGATAATAGAGTCATACAACCACCTCATGATATTCGATGACAGGCCCCGGCGTTGCCAAAAGACCTCCTACAGGCCCATAACGTTTTTATGGCTTTTTAATATATCTTGCTAATGTGTTTCCCCCAATTCAGTTTGGTGGCCAACGTCACTCCCGGATACTTGACCTTGTTGACCAGCTTCAGAGGCTTGCCGCCCAGTTGCACCCCCCTAATAGGTTTGGCCTTGTATTTTGTTCTAAACAATACCACGTTAACTTTATTGGCTTTAGCCGGGTTTACTGACAGCCTAAGGGACTGACAACATGCTTGCACTATGGCAAACGATGCTGCATTAGTTCTGCAATTACGTGCTTGTTGTCTGCTTTCACTAGTATTAAGATGTCCTCCGCATAGGCTTGGGCAAAGAAGTCTACCTGATTCAGGAGTCTGATGAGTTCGCCAATCACGAAACACACATGGTGGGAAATAGTACTCTTCCTTGTGGACAGCCCTTTTCTATTTTTACCTCTTCCGAATGTGAGTTCCAATGGGCCTCCACTCTTCTACAGCTGAGCATTCGCTAAATCCATTTGCTAACCGTGTTAGGTACCAGATGGTTCTCGATGCCCTTCACGATGCTCTCTTTCGTGGTATGGTTAAACTCCCCATCGATGTCAGGAAAACATGCTAACACTATACCTCTGTTCTTCATCCCCTGTTTCACGAAAGAAATCGTCTCAACCAGAGCGGTATCAACCGATTTGCGCGCCTGGTAAGCGTGCCTGGTAAGTCTATCATGCAGGGGCTGTGCTGTTAATGGTTCTTCTCTTATGTATATATCCACCAGTCTTTCCACTGCCTTAAGGGCAAAGGATGTCAGACTATGGTCTTGAGGCTTTAAGTGTTGCATTATGCCGGCTTTCAGCATAAAAACTACCTTGGCCAATCGCCAACATTCTGGTATGTTCCCAATAAAGTTTCATCAGAATAGGAGCGAGTAGATCGAGCCCCTTCTCTAGCAATACTGAAAAAATGCCATTTGTCTCCGATGCCTTGTAGGAGTCGAAGGTACTCACTGCCCATCTTACTCGGTCTTCGGAGCAAATTCGTCGAGCTAGTTCCCAATCTACGCTGCCGGGCCTCAACCCATACTGTTCTGACTGCCCCGTGTTGGAGAAAGTGCGTTTCTAGAAGGCAGTCAAAGGCTGACCGCCATCTCATCTTCCGTCCATTTCCCCGAGCCAAGTCTTATTAGACTAGGCTCTTGGGCTTTCGATTGTCTTAGAAGTTTGAGCAGTTTGGCGGTATCACAGACCTCGCTCCTGCTCTCACAAAAATTTTTCCAGCTTTGGCTTTTGATTTCCTTTTTGTACTCTCTTTGAGCCTCTCTAAACGCCTCTCTATCGGCTAGATTGTTCCTTCTAGATGATGATAATCTAGAATCTTCCTTCAAGATTGATGATGCAGCAAAGTATATATAGCGCCTATAAAATGTAGAGAAAAATCTTGAAATTTTTATACCGCGTCTAAATATAGTCTTAAAATTATTTGATATTTACTTAAAATATAAATAAAAAATGAAGAAGATTTATTAATTATACAAAGATAACAATAATTATTCATGTCTATCGAGTACATTTAGATCCATCATTTCATGGTTTTAAAATCATGACTATTTCTCTATACTCATTCCACTTTATAAAACGAACAACAACGAAAAACGATAACTGGTCTCTTTCATTTTCTTGTTTACTCCACCTTTTGTAATAAACGCTGGAAGAGTATATTCTTCCGCGTTATATTTGCTCTCTAACTCTTGCTTATCTCCGCACGTTTTCATCTACTCCCCCCAAATAAATCACATTAACGTTCTCTCCGTTTCTCTCTCTTTCTTTCCCACTCTCTCAGCAAACGTAAAAATGCATTATTGAAAAGCGTAACTAAGCGCGGGAAAGGTAATACTCATGCATTATCCTTTTAAAGGAATTATTTTACGAGTCAATGATTTGAGTACGAGCGCCGGCGCGCGTGCAAGTAAAGAAAGAGACTAATGCGTTTTCGATATGAAAACTCGATGAAGAGAGAAGAGTCGGCATTTTTCCTCGCGCTCGAGTTCATTGAAGAGTGGAAAATTAAAGCGAGGTAGAACGAGTATTATATGTGGAGAAAGTAGGAAATTCGCGGCGAGAAAAAAAATAACGAAAATGGAGAAAGAAATGTTGAGCAGTGAAAAGAACAGCAGAAAGTTAATGCGGAGTAAATTAAAGACTTTATCAATATAAGAGACGTAGAATGGAGATCGAGTTGTAGAAGCAAAATATATTGACGTTTTACTTTGCATTTCCATGAAAGTGCGCTGAATTATACTTGTCTCTTGTTGCATTAAAATAACAATAGGTAACATTATGGTAAATTTTCTGAAATTCTGGAGTTGCTGGTAATTGCGTTAGTTAACAATTCGCGAATTGTAGTGAAAATTAACGAAGTTTATAGTGGAAACAACTAATGCTGTTTTAATTACGTCCTCTAAATTAGAAAGAATTACTCCAATGGAAGAACGGAAGACAAAGATGACAATAGAGAACAAAGAGGACGTAGATAAAGCGGCGAAACGAAATAGAAAACTTTTCTTCATGTTTTATTTAACTGGCTCCCCTATAATGCAAGGTACAATTTTACGGACTTCTACTGGTACTAAATAAGTTAGGTTGATTGCAGGAAAAAGTGGTATGTAGGTCAATTGCACGCATATTTAATTATAACAAAAGGAAATTATTGGCGCTCGAATAGTTAAAATTTATTTTATAAAACTCTAATTTTTTAATCTTACAATTTAATACTGGAAAAAAGTTTCTCAGCTTCGCTTAAAATTTACCGAAGCTTTAAACGTTAAAAAGTTAACCTAATTCACATCGTGATTAAATTCCAAATAAAATTGTCCCAATACTCCCCGCAATTTCGAAAGTATAAAATGGAATCGTTAGTCGCACAACGCGCACACAACCATTCGCGCCCTCAATTTTCGAAATAAACTACGCGCGACCGAATTCATTTCACTAGTCAAAAAGAAAAACGAAAATAAAGCCAATTATTGCAATGTAATTTCCGTAAACCGCCGTTAATTTCCTTTCCCCAACCAGAACCTGACCTTTCCAACGCAAAAGTCAGTTCCACGGAATTACCCTTATCCCGTACGTGTGCAGCACGTTTACAAAACAAAAAAAAAAGCGTGAAAGGAGAAAAACAAAGGCAAGTTCGCGAACCGAAACAAAGCTTCCCGTCTGAAAAAAAACTAGCGCGAAGGGTGTACATGCATACATCATACATGCACGTATACACAGTAGAGAAACTCAAGGTGCGAGTATATATTCGGGCCTCGCAATCGATGCGAGCTCCGGAGCGGCGAAAGAAAACGCGGCCCGGTTTATTATCATCCTGACCTTTTCCAGTAACAGCAGCAGCCGGGAGTCTTCAATTCGCGCGGGGAAGTAGGTTTACGTCGGGGAATAATGCGGGAAAAAGCGCGGATGTGTGTATAAACCCCCCCTCCCCCCCACCCCAGTTTTCTTTCTTTTTTATATACCAGACTTGTGCGCGTATTTGTGTATCTATGTATACACATCTGTTTTCAAAGGCAGAATATAACTCGTTTTTCTTCCAATTATTTTTATGCGAAAGCTCGCGCAAGGATGCGTTTGTTTGGGCCGAGTTTTTTCTCTCTCTTACTCACTGTCTGTACGCGCGTGCATCACGAGGCGTCGTTAGCGCGTTTGTTTCTGGATGTGGACGCGCTGGCGAAGATGCGAGGGGAGACGAGGGAAAAGGATCTTTCTTGTTTTCCGTTTTTTCTCTCTCCCCCTCTCTCTTTTGTATGTTCCAGGTCGCGATGCCAAGTCCAATGAATCAAGCCGACGAACGGGGGCGGACCAATAATTCGTGTCCGGAGGCGAAAAAGAACAGTCAGCAGGCATGTATTGGATCTATAATTTGAAGTTGCAATGTACATATTGAAATAAATATTCGATCAGGAAACAAGATTACTGTGTATCGAATGATATTTGACTTTCTTCAGGTTGTTTAGGGTATCAAAAAATAGAAAATTTACTTTAACAAAGTTTTTTCATAAGCAACAAAGAGTTTTATAATAATTTAATTAACAAAATAATATATAATTGTTCGGAATTAATTTTAACAGTTATGAATAACTGATCGAAAAATGTATTTAATGTTAAAAAAAAGTATGATCATAATTCACTGAGAAGAAAATTGAGAAGATTAATAAAACGATTTCATTGAAATGAAAGTTAATTGTATCAGAGAAATATTGCATTGAATAAATACTCGAATTATTGAATTATTTTATTGTTAAAAATAAGTACATTAATGAGTAAAAAAAATTAAATTCGTTTAAGGTGGCTCATGTGGGCTAGTAGACCTAAAGCTATGTTAATTTTTTGCGAAGATCCATTTACACATTCCAATCTGAAAACTGATATGACAGAAAAAAGGGTTCCTAATATGACGGAAAAAATTTTTGTTAGAAAATTTCCAATGTCGCAAAACTAGATTTTGTCCACTAAAAAGAAATTCAATAAGTATTTATAATCTTTTTTGTTTTTCATTCAATTTTAATTTGCAAGGTCTCATTTTCTTCTCTGTTCAATTTCAGAGAAAGGTGCCGATATAAAAATTGGAAAATTTTCAAAATCTGCAAAGTTATATGCAATTGTTTATAAAATTCAGTGACAAATCTACAAACAATTGCATATAACTTTGTAGGTTTTGAAAATTTTCCAATTTTTATATCGGTACCTTCCTCTGAAATTGAACAGGGAAGAAAATGAGACCTTACAAATTAAAATTGAATGAAAAACAAAAAAGATTATAAATACTTATTGAATTTCTTTTTAGTGGACAAAATCTACTTTTGCAACATTGGAAATTTTCTAACAAAAATTTTTTCCGTCATGTTAAGAACCCTTTTTTCTGTCATATCAGTTTTCAGATTGGAATATGTAAATGAATCTTTCTAAAAAATGTTTATAGCTTCAGGTTTACTAGCGCGCATGAGCCACCTTGTTATTGTGATTAGATATTTCATTAAATCTGGTAATTTACTAAGTGTGCCTTAGTGGTTTTACTAAGTGTACCTTATAAATTACTGGAAACAAAACATTGAACATTTTTGCATTAATCGATAACATCAAAATATCGCACATATCCTACAGCAAAAAATCTGTTCAAAAAGCTGCATACACTTCCTCCTCCTCTCTCGCCCACACCTCGTATCTGAAAACGAAACCTCTCGCTCATCATCAGAAAACAATATTCCCTTTGTCTCTCCTCCCTCCCTCAGACAACGACTCTACATCGCTATTCTCGCTGATCCCCCGGCTCTCTCTCTCTCTCTCTCTCTCAACACAGACAGTCCTCGCAGCCATTGTCGATATCGCCATCATCATCATCATCGCCGTCGTCAAGGGGCCTGCAAAGCGCTCGCGTCGATGATGGCGACAATAACGAGGCCGCTGTAACGCGACGCGCTTTTATTGTAACCCATACGCGCGTTTCGGCTCGACGGCCCTATTTCCAATTCATATTCGAGCGCGCGAATGGTTACACACCAGCTATATAGTGTCGCTCGTTCGCGAGAGTGAGTTTTGAGGGAATACAATTGTCGCGCGATTCGGTTATTGATGTCGGAGTTTATGCGAGTGCATGGAGAGGACGCTGCTCGCTGGGGTTTGATGCGGTTAAATGACTGGAAATAACGTGTTTAATTGGTTTGAAAAAGTACAAGTGTTCGGTATAATAAATTAGATTGGGTTTCCATGTGAGTAGACGTTAGAAATCTACCTTTTAAATTCGAATAAGTGGAAAAAGTCGTGCACTCTTATTTAACGTGGCTATTAATTTATTTTACTGATTTTCGTTTATTCAAATTTAGAAGGTCTACTTACGTCTAATACACTTGAATCGATAATATGTAGCAAATGTAGATAGCACCTGTGGCAAAGAAAGAAAAAAAGTCACCCTTGGAGTATTATCATAAGTTGTACGGTTACCTGCACAGGCGTAAATTCAACGTTTATCCCATAGAGAGCGCTATTGCCTGGCTCGTAATTTTATGGATTATGTATACAGTATAGTAACCGAAAGGATATATGTACCGTTTCTGCGCGCAGTATTTTGCTATGTAAACGCCTTCGGTATATTCTCAAAAGGATTATTAATATACATAAACATCTGCAATTGTCAGTCCACAGTAAAGGATTTACCAGGGACTTGTTGTATTTATAATTAAAATATAAATATTTTCCCAGTTAATATTCACCGTATTTTCGGGAAAGTGTATCCTAATGCGTATTACAATTCATTGCTTTCCTCGAATCGCAATAATTTTCACATACCGCGCGGGTCGCGCACTTCAGACTCAGGGATCGGAAATTCGGGTGCTCGAATTTCCTCTTGAAATAACTTCGCCAGTTACAAAAGGTGACATTATAGGGCCGGCACGCGTACACACTCAATCTTAACTCGAGCAAACGAACCACTTCCCAATTCTCGTGCGCCATTTCCCCAAACTTTTTGTTTACTCAATAATACCCCAGCCAATACCGAACAACAACAATCAACCGCTCAATAATCCCACCCTACAACGCGCCAAAAATACACTCCCAGTTATACACAACAACAAAGCCCCCAATCCGACCGGAGAAACAAACAAATATCCCCCGCATCGATCCCTCATCCCCTCCTCCCGACAATTTACTACACTACCCCTGCAGCGACATATCCGCTCATCTTCATCACGCGCACACACATACTCCCCACCCTTGCATGTACGTGTCATACGCCACCCCGGCAGCCCGGCGAGTAATGAAACTGCGTGCTGCGCGGCGCCAGAGCCAACCCCATCCACCGCCTCCTCCTTCTCCTCAGAACCCCCGAAAGAGCCGTATAAACATACAGAGCTCTATCTCTCGGCGCGCGCACACGTGTAGTACGTACCCCCGGCCGAGCGCGAGAAATAGCCCGACCTTGACCTTTAGCTATTCTCTCTCCCTCCCACGCTGGATCTCTACCTCTCTCTCTCTCTCTCCCTCCCTCGCTTTTAAGAGTCCGCTGCGCGCACGCCAGGCTCTATCGATTGACCCGAGTATAAGAGCGCAGGGGGAACACGCAGAGAGTCTTTTGGCCGCGGCGCGCTTTCTTGTTTCTCGCTTTCCTTTTGCGTTGCAGGCGCGCGCGCGTGGGTGTGGAGGAAGAAAGAAAAGGGGAGCGTGACGTAGGTGAGCGGAGCTGAGAGGTCCGAGGCTTTGATGTGGCGCCCGAGTGAGCGCTCGTAAAGATAGTATTATATGCTGGAATGGGGGGTGGTGCATGTGCGTAAGAAGGAGTGGAAGGTTCTGGTTGGACAGAGGGTCGGAGGTGAAGTGGTTGTGATGCAGATCGGTGATTTGAATGTAGTGGCATGTATAAACGGGTTTCTTTTGAACGTAATCCTGTATGTGATGTGTACCTTATTTATAAAAAAAATATCATATGATATTGTTATACGTATGGACTACAATTAAATATTTGTTTATTATTTACGGTGAGAACGTAAAACTGTACTTACCACGTCTTACCAATGCTTGACTTTATCTACTTGAAGCGATGTTTTCAAAAAGTGTTGTAGATGTTTTTCAAGAAAAATTTATATTTTTAGTAAACGATTCAGTTGTCTTTTATCATATAATTTAAATCATATTTTACAGGTCGAACTATTCATGTAGAGTACTTCACATCATTATTTCGTTAAAATATGCAGATTACGTATTTTAGAGAAGAATATGTAAAATTTCCATTTCCATGTCTGTATTGATTTATCTAAATGCAAATGCATCCTTCACTCTCTTTCAGTCTCTGCTTGAAAAATCTTTACGCAAAAATAAGTCGATCCATTTCTCCGCATTGAAAACGAAAGAAATTGCAAAAGGCAATAACGAAATCTTTTCACTCAAATAAGTCTGACTGAATTATTTCCTGTATAATAAATTCTATTATTAATGCATTAGCTAAATGAATGGCATCAAATAATTCGTATATGTATAAATACTTGAAAATTTAAAGTCACATCAATTTGTGAATTTTGCATAAAGTATAATCTTTAACGAAATCAACGCGAAATTATATATACTATTCATTCTGGATTATCACATATGAATGTCCCCTGGGAATCGCACGCTGAATCTGACAAACGTTATACTTGACTTTAAGCTCATACGCGACTCGCAAATCCCGCAGAGCCGTTGTATCGGAAATGCCGTATCTACATAGAAACACTCGGAAATCTGCTTCGTTTGAAAATCAAAATTTATTCATACCCTAAAATCAACCTGAAATACAAACAAAACAAAATCATTACCAAAAAATTCTCCATTCTCATGGCAACGTCCAATCGTGCACGTACGCCAATAAATCAGAATATAATCTTCCACACGACGAATTCCTCAAACATTTTTCATCAGAAATTCTCCACCTCCGCAATCGCGCGATATCTCGCGAATATCGATGAAATTACCATTCCTCGCGGGCATCTTTTTTCCTCCCCCTCCTCGCAACTTGGAAATTGGATTAAATTTTCTCCCGGGCGCTTTAAATGAAACGCCGCGCGCTCCACGAGCTGCGCTACACACAAGTGTACCTACCTACCTACACCTACTCTCCATTGCGCGCGCGGCCACCGCTTTAACTGGGTCGAGAAGTCGCTTTGTTTCCATTCCACCACCGCCACCGCCTCTGTACATCTATATTACACGTGCATTTCCGGCCCCAAAAAAGTTCTTATCGCCCGCCCGGTTATTACGTAAGCCAAGAGAGAGAGAGAGAGAGAGAGAGAGAGAGAGAGAGAGAGAGAGAGAGAGAGAGAGAGAGAGAGAGAGAGAGAGAGAGAGAGAGAGAGAGAGAGTTTCTCACTCCCGCGCACGCGAGATATTTCTGGGAAAATGTTTTTCGTTTTCCTCTTGTGCGCGAGCGAGTCAATCTTATATTGAAAAAGTTTTTGCAGCGCAGGATTTAATAATTCATCGCTTACCTCCGGAGAGTGAGTTTCTCCTGTGTTTTTCCAGGGGTGGGAGGGATGCGTTTTCTTCGAGGAGCTGATATCGAGCGACTACTCTCGCTCGCGCGCGCGCACGCGCTAAGTAACGCAAAAAACGGGGAAAAAGATAGGCGCGCATAATCCGGCGACGTGATCGATGGCCGGTGCATTCTGTTGTAGGATAGATGGAGGAGAGAGAAAGAGAGGAGGAGAGGTATAGGTAGGTGTGTAAGAACCCTTGGCGCGTGTTTTACAAAGACGTCAGTTTAAAAGATTCCCAGCTGAGGTTTTATTTTCACAGGGCAAGAGAGAAAGAAGGTGAGCTGATAATGCGCTTCTAAAAGGGTTTTTACCGGTAAATCTTGGATGGGTGGATTTCGATGTTGTGATATTTATATGAAGCGTTGATGTAGGGTATGTATGTGAGTGACGGAAAAAAGTGTGCAAATTGGTATTATAGAAGTGCGATTATCCGGTTTTATAAATATTTTTTTCATCAGAGAAAGAGAGGAATGAATTGTAGCTCGTAATTAAAAAGTGAGACAATAAAACTTGGTACAATTAATAGTTTTGACATGAAAAGAAGAGATAATATTTGAATTTGAACGTAAGACGTATATCAGCAGCTTTAGCACAAAAACTTCGTTTTCCCATATAAGGCCATATCGCTGCCATTTCATTAACATTAATAATCGATTTTGATCGGATAGTGCTTTTTGATTTTGTATTTGCTTACATACCTGGGAAAATATTTTTTCATTGTCAAATTTGGTTTTTGTCAAATTTTCTTATAGCGTTTTTTTTTATTTTTTATGTTATTTTTTCATTTTTTCGTGCATTAATGCACCTTAAGCAGGATTTCTTAATTTTTCTGCGACTTAAAAAACAATAGTGTTGATATATTTAATTTTTTGATTATATCTAAAACTAGAGGGCCGCGCCAATCGTTCGCTGTCTATATGCAAAAACTTCGTTTTATATATAAGGCACGACCGCTACTACCGAAGAGAGTCATATCTTCACCATTCAAAACCTGTTATAAGCTAATTATAAGCGAAAATCTACTATTTCAGCTATATTTATATGTTATAAAAAATCATGTTTATGGGTCTAGCTCTCCAGGAATCGATTTTGCAGAAAAATGTCCAAGACGAAAAAGTTTTGTTTTAACATTTATATGTCAAATCAAATCCTGCTAAGTTTATAACCGAAAATCGACCATTTAAGGTACATTTTGGCATTTTTCGAAAAACATTGTGGTTGATACGGCAGAGAACTCTCGGTATAAGGCATCCCCTTAAAAATCGCTTTTATGGTTGTAGTTCATCAGGAATTGATTGTACAAAAAATGTTCGATATAAAAAGGATGTGTTTTAATTAGTTCTAGCAGAAGCATGTGTTAGATTTATACTGAAAATTAATTTTCGATACATTACGCTTAAAAATCGATTTTTTTCAAAATCTTATTTATCTTCGCATTTGTATGTTTTTAAACGAATCTTTCTCAAAATATCACTTATGTATAATAAGCCGAAGGTCTGGTATCAGTCTCTCCCGAGAAGCGGTCGTGCCTAAGAAACTGATTTTTGATTCTTGATATTTTATTTTTCCATTTTTTATACTTAAAGCGAATATTGCTTTTGTACTATTAATGCACTTAATTGAAGCAAGACAACATTTTATACAATTAAAAAAAAAATAATGTTGATTGCTATTTTCAATATAATATATACTATTGCTATTATTTATATAGTTAGTCCTTTATGGATCACGATAACGTGATTTTCCTTAAAATAATTTTAGAAACGATCTCCCTAACGAAATTTTTGAGTAAAAATGTTAATTGTTGGAATTAAAAATTAATATACTGCACGAGTATATTAAGTTTCAGAAAGTAACGTGTCAATAAATTGACTGCAGTTTTTTATATTAAGCGAAAGAATAGATAAAATCAATATTCTTTTCGAATATTAAATATAAAACTCAGTTTAATTGTAAACAAGCTTCTGTTTCTGGTAAGTATCATAGATGAAACAAGTAATCAGTTTATTTATGGCGAATAGATTGAAGTTATTCTGCGATGACAGTGCTGAGATAGCGAGTATGAGTTTACTGTTCCTCAACTGTGATCGCTCATGCATTACAAAAATACATGCATAAACTGAAGAATGTTGATATTTTTTATTTTCTGCTATTTTTATACCAGCTTGCTATTGACAAAATTTAATAAATTATTAAAACGAATTTTTCAGGTTGTATCAAAAACTTTTAATGTTGTACAACAATACCTTCCACATGAATACCACGTGTACAGTATGTAATTGAACTATTTAAATTACATGTAATTTCATATTTTTCATTACTGTCACCAATCTGTGTCCAAGTATCAGATAGAACTGCCTGTCCAACTATTACAGTATTTAATAGTTTCACTTAATTAATAGTACATTATGTAACAAGGGACTAAAGTCGCAGATTATTCCCGCGGGTAAGTTAACTTCATCACCCAAGGGAATAATCGACTTTAGTCCCGTGTTACATATAGTACTTTATTCCCATCGCCACTGTGGCGGCTTCATATATGAAATCTATAGATTTGAAAAGTTATTTTGTATTTATGTGTTATAATTTTGTTAGTTATAACCCAATTCACGATAAACGAAAACAATTATTCCCGCATTATGTGGAAATAAAGTAAAAGAGGGAATCAGACGCCACTTTTACCCCGCTTTTCAGGCTATAAAATGGCCATTATAGTAGAGATGGGAATAAATATTATTTTGTATTCTGATAATTTGTTAGCAATGCTTTTCTAACAGAAAAATAATTCCTTGTAAACTTTCAAAGTTTATTACTCATTGAATATATTAGAAACTCTTTTTTTTCAAACTAGCAAATTTTAAGTACCTATAAATGACTGCTTTATCAAAATTTTTGCACGAAAAATTTACGGGATACATATATAAAAAAGAACTACAACTTCTTAGTTGTATTTCGCTACTTCATTTTTTAAATACAAATTGACTCATTCAGTTGTAATTTAGTTAGATTTTTTAAAGTACTAAAATTTTCCATCAGTCTTTCAATTTATGTATGGTATGTAAGAAATATTTTTAGTTTTTATAGATTGAATAACATACTGTTACATAATATTATTTTCTTTTTCTTTTTATTTGATCAGATAGTCAGTACCACTTTTCAAATGCCGAACCATTAGTAGTTCGTTAGTCCTAGCGTATAACTTGCATATGAAAATGAATTTCCTTTTGAATTTCAATTTGCAATTGGAAAACTTTACTATAAAACAGAAGATGGTCATATTTGTACAGGCGCTTTGATTAGCAGATGTCATGTTTAACGTCGGCACATTATTTAGAAGACGAAACACTAGAGACACTTCAAGTAAGCATTGAATCTGTTGATCTGCTAGCTAGAGAGATTTTTTGACTGATTTCATGGATAATATTCAATGATTGGGCGGACAAAAATAATCAGCCCCCCGACGGCCGACACAACGATATAACTATTATAACGGTACAGCTATCATGAAAATAATTTTTAACTACTTCAATTTACAAAATCTTGCATAGGGTGACTCGGCTAGTAGATGAACGGCTAACGCCAGTAAATAAACGAGTCACGTGATATTTCCAATCGCTTAAACAAAATGCTTTTATGATACTGATGAGTCATAACATAACTTTTTTCAAAGTTTGAAATTGGGGAAAAGTTATTCATGAAGCCATTAATAATATATTTTACTAACTATTTTTATGGAAAAATATTCACCTACTAGTGGGTGTTCAGCTACTGGGAGGGACACACTATAAATACACTTTTAACAGATGTGGATATTATATCGTCGCTTCCGAATAAAAAGGCTTTATCTGGAAATCCGGTTAAAGAAGGCTTTATCTCACACGCAAATTTTTTTGACCATGAACTAAGTTAGCAGCGTTGCCAAAATTTTTAATGTTGAATTTAAAAAACAAATTATATTGTTATGATATACTTACTATCTTACCATGTCAGACAAGCTACCTGTTTGGTGTGCCACGATAAAAGATTTTCAGGAAGAAGACAATTCGGCTGAATACTAAGAAAGGGAACAATTCGACTGAGCGCTAAGAAAGGGGACAATTCAGTTGAACGCTAAGAAAGGAGATTTGATCAGATCTGATAAAAAATTCATTGAGATAATTGGTTACTTGATCACATACATACGTGTAGACATACATACATCCTCGCACGGAGAGAATTTTAGGAAAGAAAAACTCCTAGGTAGTTCGTCCGTGCTACGAAACGCACCGTTTGATTTGTACTATAGGTTAGGATCGCACCTGCACTAAAGTGGCGCTACCGCAGTCCGAAAGAAATAGTGCAATGGCTTTCCTGCTTTTCGTGCAACGCTAGACCGAGTTTAGTATAACATAACCCCATTTTAGTATAACATTCGCACTACACGCGTAGAGCAGCCGCTCCCCCAAAACTTAGTGCGGCAGCGGTCCTATTTTAGCATAGCTGCAACTTCAACATTGTAGGGTAGCTACTACACTAGCACTAAGATGTCTCCTCTCCTAAAATTCTCTCCGTGCGGAAACTCTTAAAATGGACTCGTATTGGTGGAAAAGAGTTTTTATATTGTTAATGTTCAGAAATTTAAGTGTTACAATTTTCGCTCTGAGGAAAATATAGGACTCTCCTGAGAAGCGTGCCTAAAAATTGGAACAATTCAACTACACAAATAAATATTCAAACATTCTGTTCAAAAATCTCTTTACACAATTTATCTATGCGTAAACAGGCCAACGAAAATCCCAACACCAACAATTAATTAACCAACTACGGTCCCGCTTACGCGACTCTTTACCAAATAATTCGACTCTCTTCTCTCCCCCTCCACCGCCATAAAAGTTACACAAAGCTCCAAAAGTAACGGTGCGCCTCTCTGCTCTACTCCACGCTACCCCTACACCCACCTCTCTCCCTTGGCGTGCACATGCGCGAGTTTAGTTTACATTCTCGAGCACTGCCGCCGCCACCGCCGTCGTCGTCGTCGCGAGCCCCGCTATAAGCAAAGACTCGAGTTTGCCGAGGCTCGTCGTTACCGGTAATGGAGTGGCAGGTAACATTAACCGGGGGGCGTGTGCTCCCTGTAAATCACGCCGCCTCCTTCCTAGACGGAAAGAGAGAGAGAGAGGATGGTGGCAGTAGTTTTCGCGTGTAATTTTATAATATCCTGAATCGCAATCGGCTTAATCCCTTCTGGGAGACTTTTAATGCGGGCGAGGGGCAGGATTGATGGCCGAGGCGTGAAGCTTTTGTGGATTGGTCGTAATGAGGCTGGACGTTTTTGGAATATGCGGTAGTGCTGAGTGGTGGAGAAAAAATGTATTTTGGATGAGGGCGGAATTAAGTTGGCTGTAAGAACGTACGATCTTATTTTTTGTGGAATAGCAATTTTTTCCTTGAACCAGGAATAAAATTGGGCTTGTGTGGGGGACTAACTTCGATGAATTTTTATGTAATTGTGGTAAAAGTGGGGATTAGAACGATAATTTTGATCTTAATTGCTCGACCTATTCTAAATGAAGAAAAGAAATTTCTTATCCACGTAATAATTATAAGAATAAAATTTCCTATACCATAAAAAGATTGATAGTTTTAAAATTGAAAAATTTTCATTTGTAGTAGTAAATTGATTTGATTTTAAGGAAGTCTACTTCAAACAGATTTTTCTACTTTCTCATGAAATCTAATTTTTTGCTGTATTTTAAAATTGGTTGAATGATATTTACTAAATTGTTCTTTAACTTAAACAAAGTATATCATTTTCATTATAAAAAGCTGTATGAACTTTTTTGTAAGAACAAAAAGTACATACATTTACGTTTCAAAGTATGATCTTTTATAAAAACAGAATAAGTATTTAAATGATTCGAAACTAGGTCGCAAGGAGCACTTGGCGTTAAATGTGAAGTGTAGTTAAGCCCTTATTTTGAAATTCCAGTGCCAAATGCCCCTTGAGTCTTCCTTTTTTGTCGAATGAATTTCGAGGCCATTAGCGTTAACCTTTACGGCATCATTAGCAAGGCAACGTATTTTTCTCTGACGCAATCATGTTTACGAACACGTGAATGCTCTATCACGCATCACAAACATCACGCAACAATTTTATTACTTCCAATAACTCGCTTCCAACTCATTCCTTTGAAATTCCTTAATATACGACGAGGCCACGAAAATCGCAAGATCACCCGCACAAATCCAATTACGCTTTCAGCCACGCGCCACCGATGACGCATCGCCAGAAAAATTGAATGGAACCGTCTCGCGGACGCGCGTTTCATTATTCCAGTAACAGCGGCGGCTCAGCTCCCGCGCGATAAATATTATCGATGTTCCCTGCGAAGAAAGAGAGAGAGAGCACGCGCATCCCCGTATATCTCGTGCGACGGAAATTCAAATCTATCGAGTGCCAGGAACTAGGCCACGAATAAAATCGCGGAAGAGAGAAAGGAGGGAAGAAGGGCGCGTGCACGACTATTCGGATAGGAAGAGGAGGCGGAGGAGAAGAGGATATAGCTTGCGACTCGATAAATCTGCCGTCGTGGCGAGGCTCGGAGGTGCTTACCGTGCGAAATTAATTCTTGCGGGGGTTCATACGGAATGTCAGTGGTAATGCAATAAGCTGGGGTTGTGGGTGGTTAAAAGATTGTGAATTTTATATTGGTTTTTAATGTTATAAAAATGTTGTCCTTATAAAAATAAAGGAGCGACGTAATGTAAATATGCATTCTTTGAAATGAAATATTTAACAAATAACTTTACGAATTCGGATTTAAAGCCTTTTATGACATTTTAAAAATGTTATTACCTTATAATTTCGTAATAAGCCGCCACCACGCAATTATCCGAAATCATATGAAATAGAATCTGCATAGTGAAGCTTTAATTAACGTGATTAACGATATTTCCAATTCCCAGCTCATCCAGTTACAAATTTACCTTCAGCTCCATCGCAACTAAATACCGAACGATATCGCATTCGATCCATATAAAAAGAACGAAATCGCTCGTCATCTGAACTTTAATTCATCTCCTCCACTCGATCGGACCGGTTCAAAAGGCCCATTCCCCATTAAATCCTCCAAACACGCTCCTAAAACGACTTTATCACTCATAAATTCCTATACAGAATCGTCTCGCGTACGCGTGTGCGATACATCGACCGATCCGGACAAATCACTTCGACTTTATACTTCGTTCGTGCCGAAATTAACTTTGGATCCGTGCGGGAAATTGTAACTGCGCGCACACGTCTTGAGCTCAGCAGCGGGCGTCGAAATAGAATCACCCTTGGGGCATTACCCGACCTGGGTAACGACGTCAGGGGGCCATATCGACGTAAGTTCCGCCTCTCCTAAACCGTATGACCCGTTATTACGGATGGGAATGGACTTTGGACACGAGGAGGAGACATCGAGTCGACCGTAAAGCCTCAAAGCCGATATGGCCGATCGCAGTTTGAGATTTCGTGAGAGAGAAGGTCCGTGCGATCGTAGAGGGACTAGCGCGTGAACAAGTGCGTGTACAGGATGACACAGTTTCTCACGAAGATGGCTTTTGTCCCCGGAAATCGATATGCTCGCGCGGACTTCAGCCGCACGATTCTTATTCTACCGCGTTTCTATTTTAAATTTAGTTTGCGGGATTTGAAGCCCAGATCGGAAGTTTTGGAACGATGCTTCCTGAATATGTTATGCGGAGGTCAATTATGCGTGCCACTGTTGCTAGACGAAATAAGAGATTTATTTTTGATTGAGTGTTTCTTATTTTGTCTTGGTCGGGTAGCTGCGTTATTACGGATTCGAGAGTGAACTAAATATGATCTAATTCTCACAGATATATATAGATGCAGTTTCGTAATCTACCACGTAATTTTATCTGGAATATAATTCGGACACTAATTAAATATACGAAACATTACATCAAGGCTTTCAGAAAATTATACAAATTTGATGAAAACCCTTGACGCGCGGGCACACTCGATTATTTTCAAGCCGGGGCAAAAAGGGCACGGAGAACGGGGGGATAAGTACATGATCGATACACGTGGAATTAGTCCGGAATTCGATTAACTTAAGAGGTGTAAAATCCATTAACGACGGTTTTATGCATAGGCCTCCGTTAATCACCGCCAAATCATTTTGCATAAAACATTCAGCAGTGTCAAGGCGCTCGCTTTTTCGTGACCTCCCTCGCAAACGACTGCACGTGTGAAGTTGGTATTCACGTTGTCGTTATAGCTTTGTGGGAATAAAATGTAATTAGGAAAAAGTGTTTTATGAAGAAAGGGGATTAATTATTTATTGCTTATCGATCCGGTTAAGTGAGGGTTTTGCGTGGTTTGGACTTTCATCGTTTCGGTGATGTGGCGAGGCGATATTCGTGACAATGTGAACGCTGAGTTGGCTGTTTTTTGGAAAGGCTCTGCACTTACCTGCCTTTTTTCTCCAATAAACGATGACTGATAACATTTTTAAGTCATTCTTTTAAAATTGTGATAGAATAGAAGCGCCTAGTCAAGTCATTTAAGAGGTACATAATGTCGATAAAATATTTTAATAATTTTTGTGTTTAATAAAATGGTTGGATATAAAAGATATATAAACAGTGATTTAACATCCAAAAGTTAGATAAAATATATCAGAATATTCTTCTTATATATAGCGGGTACAAATCGCCACACATCGTATCAATAGCATAAATATTATCGAAACATACTGTTATAGAATAACATCCACCATCAATCACTACGAGCATCTTGCAATATTTGAAATTGCTTCAGAATGTTGATGTTCGTATCGAGATCACAAATCCCATGTATCATTGTCAATGTCACTATAAAATCTGCCTTTTATTGTCTGCTATTTAGGTCAACCTGTAAAATTCAATGTTGGTGTCAATATAATTTATGGAATAATTTGTTATTCTTATACACAGCGTAACGTTACAAATAATCAATAAATGCATTCATAATATCTCAGTGCATATCAACACTTTTCGTTTTACAGAAATGTAACATTATCATTTTTATTAAAATATATCAGACAATTTTACAATGCATGTCAGTCATGATTAAAGTGAGCGTGTAACTCGGAAAAGATAACGTAATTACATTTCGTGTTTTGAACGTATTTCGGATAATTTCCATTTATAATTTAATTTTACGAATAAAAATAAATAACGATGCAGCGATATCAGCTTTCGCAAACGCATTTTCTTTAAAAAATATCCGATATTGCCATAAAATAAACAACACTGCATTTACAAAGGACCAATGAAAACAAATGAAAAAAACACTTTATTTACAAATAAATACGAATAAAAAAGTTTGTATGATTTCTCCCATCGTGCGTTCATGAACAAACTCTGCAAAATAAGTAATGAAACACAATTGAATTAAAATCAAATAAATGAAATTAATAAAAAACACCTCGCCCCACATGAATACAGCAAAATTCCACGACTTTAATCATCACAGTGCACGAAAATGTAATCAATATTTAGAACGCTCACGTTAACGCAGCGGGTTATCAGAGTTAGAAAGACACGATGCATATCGTATATATCGCATTTTGCGCGTGTACGCGCGTCAATCAAAGCCCCGGCAAAATTACAATATTTTATTGTCCCCAAAATGCAATTCGACAATCGTGCTCAACGAAACGCGCGCGCACACACACACACACACACACACACACACACACACACACACACACACACACACACATACACACGCACGCACGCACACGCATGCACACACACACGCATGCACACGCACACGCACACACAGCAGACCCACACACACACCTACGCTCTCTTCTCTTCAAATTAAAGCATCAATCAAGCGTCCGTGCAACCGCTAAAAGGCCGAATGAATCGGCGCGTCGCGATACAGACATCGATTCTCATGCGTGGACAGAGGGCGACACGCGCATCGAAATGAACAGAGCGACGTGCTCGCTCAAGTCAAAAACTAGATTTAGCGTCACGCTGATACGCGAAAATGTACTGATGAATAAGATAACCCCCGTAATACCCGTTTGAAAGGAAAGGATATAAAAGGATAAGGTTATTGGGATGGCGTATGTAAATACTTGAGAGGGTGTTTGAAAAGGATATTTTTCGCGACTTATGTGCGTGCGGCGATGCGTGGATGTGGGGGATGAATGGGTACGTGGTTGATCGGAGTCGAATATTAAAAATAGCTGGAAGGTCTTTGATTCAGCTGCTTTTCCTATTTATATCTAAGCGCATATGCGGGATATATGTGGTCAAAGGAAACTCGAATGCACTTTTCTGAATTATTAGATGTTTTCCGCGCTCTCTGGTGCAATGCATTTTCTATTTTTTATATCAGCACGAACGAAAATGTTCTGAATGCTGATATACAAATAAGTTTGAATGTCATCGCACCATATGCTAATCATAATATGTAAATTGGATTTGTCAGTACCCTCCATTGTTTATGTAATTATTACGCAAGGGCCATGCCAAGTTTGTGGAATAATTTAGAGTCTGTAGATTGTTACGGGTGGTTGGTTACTGGTCTTTTCGCAACATTTCATCACATGATTTTTCGACCACTTCAAGCTAAACTGTACTATTGTGTAAATTCAATATTTGGAGAATTCGTTGATCTTTCCGAGTGAAAGATAAATAAAGCAAAACAAATTTTTCCGTTGCAACTTTTCGATCAAAATGGAGAAAAATTTATTTTTCCCCATTCGTCCTTCACATCAGAGAAATCGACAAATTGTTCAAATATTAAAACTTTAACGTAACTGTATATTCAAAAGCGTTTTCTAGTAACGTTAGCTTAAAATTTTAGTATCGTGAAAGGATCGGAGAGTATCTGCTGAAACGTTGCAATAACATTCATGTGCATCTAAATTATTTCACGAATTAAGTTGCCCTTGGTATGATCCTTTTCCAATACACAATTAACCACAATAATGAGGATTTAATCTCGCATAAAAAAACTCTGTTAATTACACATAGTTTACTCGTCTCTACTTACGATAAATTTACACAGCAACAGGAATAACACCCTTTTTGATCAATATTTGCACAATTTGCAATTACTTCCTTCTTAAAACAAGATTGAAAAATAATTCTGGAAAGACTTATGGAAAGTATTGACTCTTCATTTACTGTACGACGTTACTTATTTATTATGATGACAATAAACTAATTATAAGGACCTTTGAGCACCATACCTAATTTGAGAGACTACAATATCATTAAAACTGATAAATAATTTTATTAAAAAATATATTAAAAATAAAATAAACGTATAACACTCATAACTGTTCTCGAGCAAATTTTTATACAAAATTAAATAAATTCAACTGCCAAAAGACCAGCCCTTTCATCTCACAGCACACTTCAACAGCCCCAACCATCAATTCACCAAAACGCAACACTCACCGTCCCTTTCACCAACTCACTATACACCTCACCTCACTTTTCCCTCTAGGTGGGGGAAAAGCTGCGTCCGGGCAGTACTCGCGTACGCGCTCTCTCTCTTTCTCCCCCTGGGGGATGACGTCATAGCCGTGACGTCGTCCTTGCAGCCACCTCGCGGAACTTGTCGCCTAGCAACTCGGCCTGGCGTGCACTCGCTCGCTCACACGCGCAAATCCCAGAGCAAACACATGGATTCGCGCACGCGGCGTGGACGGTGTGCTGTGGTGTGTGCAGGAGCAGCAGCAGCAGCAGCAGCAGCGACGCCCGGACGTAGCTTCCTCCTCTTCCCACCTTCCTTCCCCGCGTTACGGTCCAGCGCGCGGTTTTTATCCCGGTATACCTACCCCGGGAAATCGGACGCGCGAGCGCGCTTTTTTTCCATCCCCGCGTTCCGCTTTTATTTACGTTTACGTCGAGCTTGCTGTAGAGCCCGCGCGGCGCACGTGTGCATTACACGGATTAACCCAATTAAAGCGCACGAGAGGCAAGCGCTTTGTGCAGATGAAGAGAGGAGAAAAGGGGTGAGGTGTGTTTCCCTTTTTTTCGCGTTTGTCGTTTTTGTTATGTAAAAGGAAGCGAGGGAGACGGTGGATCTTTTTGGGGGGAGGGTTGTTGAGTTAATTTTCACTTTAAGGGACAGTGGAAGAGATTAGAAGAGAAATAAGGGGGGGGGGAGATAAGGCAATTACAGCAGTCGTTAGGGAGGATTTTGGCTGTAATGTCGTTTTCGGGGTTTAGTGCTTCTGATGAAATAATGGTTTGATTAAAGTGGGTATTAACGTTTCATGTACTTAATGACATTTAAATACAGTACTTTTGCTTCCTGAAAGGGGAAGCTTTGGAACAGTAAAGAAAATTTTGACGCAAATAATGTTTAAAAGTATGTTTAGTATTTTTTTTAAATTCCTTCCAAATGGTGAATTTTAAATCAAATTTTGACTTAAAAAATATTAATTGGAAAAATTGAGGGATGCGAATAGCTTCAGTTAAAGGAGATATAAAAATCAACGATTTTGGCCCGTATCCCATTACAAAATATCAAATGGTTCAGCCTGTAGGTTATGGCAGGATACGAATTTTAAAATCTTAATATTTTTGGATCAAATATATTTGTATTATATATATATAAAAAATATCATTACTGATCAAAATTTATATTTTTTAGGTGAATCCAAAAAAAAATTTTTTTAGATGTAGTATCCCCTTAAGATCATAAGTTTGAAGATCGTTGACATAAAAATCTGCCATTTTGAGAATATTTTTTTCCAGCCGATATTTTGGGGACGTATTAACCGATTTTGATAAAACAACACTCATTACATTTATTTTTGAGAATATTTTCGCAAAAACTTTTTTTTAATGATTTATTGACAAAAATTGATTTTAAAATTTTAGCTTTTTACATTTTTTTATATAACGGTTAATGTTTTTGAATATTATGAAATGTATCTGAAAGGATTTCTAATTGCCACATTTCCTATTTTAAATCTTGAATTACAATCTGTCATTCGATTTTTTTGTTATACGTATGTATTTCCAGAATTATTTGATGTTTCTCTACCAAAATTTGATCAGTTATTAAATTATGGAGTACTTTAATCTACTAAAAGAGAAAAATATTTAAAAAAAATGCATTAGGTTGCCTATTTTAAACTATAACATAAAAATAATTAAAAATCATAATTAACACAAAATAAATAAAAATCAAGTACTTACCCAATCTTCATGGAACTTTGTGCAGAGATAGTTTTTTATATTTTTAAACTGAGTTCATTGGGCAAAAAAAGTAGCCTATAAGATTAGGAGGTATTGCAGTTAAATGTTGTTGATAATTTTCTCACAATATCATTTTTTGGAAATGCTTTGGTATTAATTTGAAATTTATAGGGTAATTAGTAAGTGATATAAGCTACAATTTCTTAAAAATCATAGGATTAATTCATTTTGAACTAGCGATAGAAAAATATTACCAGTAAAATTTCTTTTTTTCTGTCGGATTACAACGAGAGTGAGTGAAGATCAACTAGATCTTTATGAAATATATAGATACACCGAATCAGAAAAAATCAAGAGTATCCTCTAAGTCTCATAAGATTCTGCCACTCTGTAAAAGTTTCATGTCAAAATTTAAGTTCGTTTTTGCGTTAACTTTTTATTTTTGGTATCAATAATTAAATTTGAGGAACCTAACTGCCGATATAAATTGGCATAATTTTTTTTTATAGAATTAATATTGTCAGTTTTCTAAATTTAAAATTATTGGATTGAGATTTTATATAAATAACTGTACTTTTTAAAAGATAATAATATTTTATTGACATAATTGAATTTTCAACCGCTCATAGCGATTTTAAACTCTATTATTAACCCTTGTGAGAAAAGAGGTAATAAATACTCAGTAAAGCCAATTAGTTATTAAATTTTTTGATTTTCAATAGCTCGAATGAATATTCATGCATCAATATTTCTTTTATACATTTCATATATCCTCTTCTCTAAAATTGAACGCAGTGTATCAATTTCTATGCAAATCCGATAATATTTTAAGTTTCAATCTACCGTACAAGATTAATCGCATGAAATTCAAAAACATTGAACTTTCCATCCAATATTTATTATAATCCTACAATATTGCTTCCTCCTAGAGGAAGCTTTGTGATAGTAAATTTTTGAGTTGTTGTAAAAACATGTTATAATTGTGTTCCGAGGTGTTAGGAATCAAAATACATGATTTTTGAAAAATGTCTGTATGGATGTGTGTGTGTGTGTATACGCCTGGATCTCAGCTTCTACTCGGTCGATTTTGACCGGACAGGTCTCATTTTTTTTTGTTTTTTTTGCGTGATGGCGGGTCAAAAATCCGTTTTTTGATTGGGGCGATCCGTTTTTGTTTTTTTTCAAATTTTCGATTTTCTCAAAACTGTTTTTTGATTTTTTTAAATGATAGGATCGAGTTATTCGAATCTGATGGATAGCGTTCGAAAGAGAATTAAAATACCTATATTTTCTAAAAAAAAAAGTGTCTAGCTATCACGGTTCTTTTGTTATTAACAAAAACGTGTTTTTTATTTAGAAGCTTATAACTCCTAAACTTAACGGTCAATTTTTTTGAGAAAAATCGTGATAATACAGAATATAAATAGCTATAATCTGTTAAAATTTGAATACATTCTGTAGGCTACATTTTGAGTAAAAAATTGAAAAATGAAAAAAATCAGTTTTGTATGTCCAACGATTACACGAGTAAAATTGACTTAATGGCTTCAAAATTTCTTTTAGAGGTAGATTTTTTATAGTTCTCGGTCGAGTTCTTTGGGCAAAATGATTGGTCCATAAATTTCAGAGATATTTGAGGTTAAAAATTTTTTGACATTTTTTTAAAATCGTAATTTCTCGAGAACGGCTCTATGTATCTGAATGGGGTGGGTGGCATTCGAAAGAGAATTAAAATACCTATATTTTCTAAAAAAATTAATTTTCTATCTATCACGGTTCTTTAGTTATCATCAAAAACAAAAACGTGTTTTTTTTTTTAAACTCATAACTCCATTTTATGCGTTTTTGAACCTAAAAAGCAAGGCTAAATTCATTTTCGCGATTTTACATAATTTTAGAGGAGAGGGAGAGAATGAATTTCTTTACGCGATAGGTAAAAAAAGTCACTTTTTAGAACATATTTTTATGTAGGAAAACGCAGAAAATCATTCATGTGTTACAAAAAATAATTTAATCTCTAAATTAAAAAAGATTTATATTTTATTTTTAAAAAACGCGCAGTGATATCTACCGCTAGGTTGTGTGGACTGAGGAAACGTCATTGAGTAGGTATTCGATGATTTTTTTTAATTTTTAAAAACCAACCAACAAAATGAATTAAAATGTTTAAAAATTATATCTATTATAATTATGAATTATGCGTTATGAATGCATTATATTCTGCATTATTATAATTTATTTGTGAGTTATGAACTTTTTTAAAAAAACACGTTTTTGTTAATAACAAAAGAACAATGATAGCTATAAATTTTTTTTTTCTTAAAAAATATGAATTATGAAATATAAAAAAAACACGTTTTTGTTAATAACAAAACAACCGTGATAGCTATTTGTTTTATTATAAAATATAGATATTTTACTTCTATTTCAAATGATAACTTTATTTATCAGCTCAAAATTTATATAAATATTGATATAAATAAATAATAAATAAATAAATAAATTTAAAAATTAACAATTTTTAATATTCATAAATGAATTTAATTATAATTATACAATAAATTTTTTTAAAAATTATAAATTTTGTTATAAAAATTAATTAAAGGAATCAACAAATTACGGTTGAGGAAGCTACGTGCCAATGAATTGGCAGCGGTCTTTTTTCTTAGTATTAAAATTAAAACATATCATTTTATTTTATTCATCATTATTGCAAAGGATATCTTATACGGATTTTATACGCATTTTAAATTGATTTAATTAAAGGCTCCGTTAACGTATAAAATTAGTAAGTAGCTTTAATTAAATGAATAATATACACTCTATCTATTTATATTCAATCCTGTGCAAGTAAAATCGGACGCTCTTCCATTCAAAGTACAATAAAACTCTTTTCACCATTCGTGCCTCGCTAAAATTCAAAACACAGCTGAGCTCGAGTGAGAGAGCTACTTTCCACATTTAAATATCGTATGTAAAACTCATGATAAAGGCCGAGCGCGAGTGCGCCGCCTCGACCCTTACTCCTTTATAAGCGCTCACATTTATTAATGTACGCGAATTCAGCACGTTAATTTGAATTATTACGAAATGCGCTTTGAGGGCCTTGAGCTGAGCTTTCGGCCCCTCTCGCGAAACGAATTCGTGGTTAGGGAACGGCTAAGCCTCGCGAGGAATGTTATGCAGGATGCTCTCGGCAGCGGTACAGACCGCATAACCACTTCATAACGCTCGATGAATCTTGAGATGACACAGACGTACCGTACACAGCAGGTATATGTACGTACGTCGTATATGTGTATGTGTGTGTGCATCTAGAGAATCCGTCAAAGTGTTCGCGCCTCGTTAAAGCCGGCGGTGGTTTCTTTCACGAAAATCAGGCCTCATTATGAAAATTATCTAGGCGCGCGTGCGCGTACCTCTGGGTTCTTTCATTTAGTGTGTGCTTTATATTTGCGCGTCGCGAAAAGTGCTTTGCTCTTTTAGCAAGTGCACTGTGAGATAAATGCGCGATGGTTAATATTCTAAGAGAGCTTGTATAGAGCATACGCAGAGTCGTAGGTTAAAATTTACGCAGTGTGAATTTTATATAGACGTTTTAGGAATCCGTTTGATGCTTATTTATTAGCTGTACATAGGCGAGGTAATGCCATACACTACGAGGTACATAAAGTGCGTATGTGGATTAATTCGCGGAGCGTGAAATTCGTACAAAGTGTGTATTACGTTGGTACGTTTGTACAAAAACTTTAGACCGAAAAGTAAGCTAGAAATCGCGAAGGAGGTTTATTCAACTGTATTGTAGATAAAGTGTAGGAAAATGTGGCATGAAATAAGCAGTCAATGTGTTCAAAAAAATTTTAGCAATAAATGCAGTTGACGAATAAAGAATTTATGGAAAAGTATCTAATAGTACTTACCTTATCAATTTTTATTTCAACAAATTAAATTCTGTTACTCTACCAGGAAATGCAGAATTTCGTATGCAGCTCGAGCTGTACATTGAAAGAAACAATATACAGGATGCATATTTCATTACATTTCAGCAGATGGTGCTACAATAGCCGTCGATTTCGTTTTTATTTCAATAGGAATAAAATTTGATTTCCATACGTTTACATTACTCCTAATATCTGTTGGTAAAATAATATTAAGCAATACATTTTTTAGCAACAATTATTTAACATCAAAAATTTAGTTAAGCAATAAATTTTTCAGCAACAATTATTTAATATAAAAAATGTAGTAAAAGTTGAGAGATATTTTAACTATCAAATTATCAAATTTGATTGTTTCTAACCCAGTTGTTAAAGCACCGGTCCACGTTTTATTTATTTATCATCTGAAACCAATTTTTCACAAAAATACTTTATTTCTTATTATCTGAAGGGAGAAAAATGATTATTTTAATCTGGTGTGAAAATGCACGACTCATAAAATACTAAGGAATCAGCAGTTGTGTTCTTGTTTGGCCGCGTATCTAAAGAACACTCACGTGAATTGGCCTTAATATGCTTCGGCATCGATTCATACTCTGGCAGGTGACCAAAAATTTAGAGCTAGTTGGCTCAAACTTCTTCCGCTCTAGGTTGCAGACTGTACGAATGGCCTGTCTGCAAATAAAATTATTATACTGTTTGTAATACAGGGGATAAGCAATTTTTGACGTTATTTTTAGTGGCTTGAAGATAAGTTAAGAAGGTGTGAAATATTGTCATACACTGAAAAAAATTTCACGTTGTAAGAACTGAAAGTACGGCTCTGACAACAGTACTGTTCGGCTGATTTTCTTTCTGCTGAATTTTATAGATACAGTAAAATTATTCGTACAGTTGTGAGAGCTGTACAAGATACACTGAAAGCACTAATGTATAGAGTTTTTTGTCGGAGCATTAAATAGGTTATGATTCGCCATACATACATATTTTTCATTAAAATAATCTCGATTGATAAGTACACTGATTACAGATGAAATACGCAAACGTGGATTACAAACATGCGGTTGATGTGGCCGGTTTCTTGACTTTTTTAGGTTATAACATGAACATCGGCTTCGCGTTGTAGCGTTGTCAACAAACAAATACCGGCGGCAAAACTAAATCGTACCGCTGTCAGAGCTGTACAAGTACATTTCCCGCACCTGACCAATAGTGTCGTTACATTATACAAATGAATAGCTGCTTCAGCCGTCTGTAAGGGTAAATGAACACTATAAATAGTGTTAGTATAGCAAATCGAAACTATGGTTTCTACAGCCTAAAATTTTTTTCAGTGTATACTTTTATAGCTTTTTATCGAGTTTGCTCTTTTTTGTTCTAAAATGTACAGTTTCTAGTTATGTTATAATAAATGATGATTACTTCAGCAATAGAAGTCTTGCTCGTTAATGTCTGGTTATATCTGGTGACAAGCTTCTAATGTCTACCTATCAATTGACTTTATTTAAATTAATAAAAGGAGAGCATTAGTATTCACTATCTACATCTAGATTAATATTTTTCTGAAATGTGATGATTAGATACCATTTCAAATTATTTCTTTACAGTATCCGTTATGCACTACGAAATTAGACACAGAGTCGAACGTCAGCGAATGAGTTAACAAGTGTTAAAAGTGCTACTTTGAAATGGCCAATTTTTCAAATCATAAGCAAATTCTTCTTAAACATTATTGTTTGTACATTTTTATAATCTTTTTATGTTTTTCTTCTGTTCAAAGTTCTTTCTTGCATCAAGAAATGAAGTTGGAGAAAACGAAAGACAAGTACACTAAATCAATTGTATCAGAATGTGATCTATTAGAGTTAATAGGCGATTCTTTCTCAAAAAATCACTTAGAGGAAATGAATGATTCCTCATCTATTCACGTGATCACTAATGTCAAAGTAAGTTTTGTTTTCAGAATCTTTATATAATATTTTTTATAAATCGAACCACATTATATAAAGCGAAACTTAATCTAATGATTCATTCTTTAAAGGCTCATACAAAATTAAAAAATAATATCGTTACGTTTTATGCAACTATATTACCGGTCCTAATATTCGAAGACACGAATGCATTTCCAAAATGCGATCAAGTAAAATGCTTTAAAATTCAACATATCATTGGGATTTATTCAGAAATTAATGATATCAATTTAAATAATTTGAAACAAATTTTTTATAATCAATGGAACCCAAGAGCACAAATAATTATTTGGTTAACAAAATTGTAAGTAGAGCAATACTGATTGTTCATTTAAACTTGCCATACATTTTTTTCAGAATGTGATGCATGTTTGAACTTTGATAAATTTCAGCGCTTCTTCAGATAATATAAAAAATTTATTAAAATTATTCTGGCAGTATGAATGTATGAATGTTGTAGTCATTGTGAACACCAATTCCATCAAATACAAAATTTACAGTTATAACCCTTTCATCATTAACAACTCCGGAAAACGAGGGCTACTTTACCCTTTATCTCATGAGACTCAATTTTTTCCAAATAAAATACTAAATGTGTACGGTTATAATATAAGAGTATCGATCTATCATCGACCACCGTACACTTTTTTGGATAATTATTTAAAGTTAATAAATGGAACTGAAGTTGAAGTTATTAAAAGTATGTCGACAAAATATAATTTTACGACAGTTTTAATAACTTCTAATATAGACTCTAGCGATTATGTTATTAAATTGAAAAATGGTATACAACAGGGACCTATTGGAGATCTCTTAATAAATAAGTAAACAATAATTAACACTCTTTTACTTTACAAACTTGGGTATATTTTTATAATGTTCTTTTGAGAAATGCAATTCGTGAAGAAAATATAAAATATCTTGCATAAAATTTTGAAGTAATAAAAACTAGAACTAAAGAAAGTAACTTGCTTTTCTTAAAATTGAAAAATATCCATTTTTTTCTTAAATTATGTTACTTCAAAATTAAATATGAAACGTGCACCAACATCATCAAATTTAATAATATTGGTCTGTATTTGCTCACTTTTTTACTTTAAAAAATATACCAGCGTTTGTATTTATTAAATGTAATATGAAAATCAGAGCAAGCAATAATAATGTTTCTCATTTACAGGTCGGACATGTTAGGAAACTCTTTTTATTTAAATTCAGTTATTGGCAAGAAAGTTGAATATATTAGTCCTTTCTATATTTCGGACTACGTTGCCATAGTACCAAGCACTAATGGACTAACAATATATATATTTTTTTATTATCATATAACAAATCCTTTTTGTTTACTTATTTTAATATCTATAGTTATATTAGCTATATATCTTTATTTCAAAAAGGAAAGATATCCAGTTCTTGCAACATGTCAACTTTTATTATTTCAAAACTTTAGAAAATTTACAAACAATTATTTTGATAAATATTTGCAGTTTACTTGGATTGTATGGGCAACTATTATTTCATCATTATATCAAGGCGTTCTGTATACCTACCTCAGTACTCCTAAGTACGTAAATAAAATATATGATGAAGTCTAAAAGTAGTATATTACGTACCTACGGATTAAAAGTAAAGAATGTCCTAGATCGCATGTAAATATCGCATTCTTTATATTCTCCCATGTTGCGTATACAATTTTTTTGCCTGGCGAGGCCGAAAATACGACCTTCGTGATTGCGGGCGCCGGGAGCAAAAGTGATACTTTCGGCCCACTAGGCAAAAATAGTATATTACGCATCTAGGGAGGAAAAAACTCGGACAGTCCACAGATCGTGTAAATTGACACCCGAGCCGAAGGCGAGGATGGCAAACACGAGCTGTGCGCTGGCCACTTTTTCTCCCGCGGTACGTATACTATTTTTCACCATACCCGGGCCGAAAATACCATAGTCGCGTTTCTGAGCTGGGAGCGAAAGTGGTACTTTCGGCCAGGGTAAGATGAAAATCTTATTTTTGATACATCCTAGCGTATAGTATCGTGTTTATTCCCTGACCATAAGGAGTAAACGCCACATATGCTCCGTCCTAGAAACTGCCACGCGCATACGCGTTTCTCTACTTTATTTATTCCCGGCTAGCGCTGCCTGCGTGTTGCTACCCTTGCTTTGCTCGGACCGTAAATCACTTGCAGTAGACGGCACTAGTCGAGAAAAAAGTAGAGAAACGAGCATAGGTGTCGCAGTTTCTAGAAATGTAGTTATGGGACGTTTCTGATCCTGAAATCAGAAATTAAACACAAATAACTTTCCGCCGGGTATGTGAAAAAGTTGTATATTGCACTTGGAAGCAATAAGGGCTATTGGCGCCCGCGAGTTACGGCCCTAGTAAAGTCCCTCGAGAGAGTCAATAGCCTACTTTAGTCCCTAGGTTATTACTTAAAAAGTATTCTTGCAAAAATTATTTGAAGTACCATTAATAAATAATTAATTTGTTTACAGTACGGAATCTAATATTAATACACTTGAAAAATTGTACTATAGTGGGCTTAAACTACAAGTTAACGAATTTATGATTACGCCACTTAATAATTCTGGAAAAGAATATAAAAAAAAATTGGTCGAAAAGGCTGCTGTAATGATTAAATTGCGTGATTGTTATAAGGAATTTCAAGATAATCATGATGTTTCATGTGGATGTGATCAATACATTGGAAGATACTACTTTAGAAAACCGTTAATTTCAGAAAATCCAACAGCACATGTAGTCGCAGAACCATTGGGCAGATTTTGGAATACATTTATAGTTAAAGACGGATTTCCATTTTTTAAACAATTCGAACTTACTGTCAATCAATGCATTGAAGGTGGATTTTTTCAAAAATGGGGCCGTGATAGTTGGGCTGCTTGTCGACTTGTACCTGTAAAAAAAGTTCATGAAGTGAAATCACTAAAAATGTCATATTTTAAATTATCATTTTTAATTCTTCTGTTTGGTTGTAGTATTGCATCATTAACATTTATTTTAGAATATTCAATTAACTATGTTAAGGCGAAACGTAGAGCTTCAAATCGTAAACCAATTACCATTTTATCATAAATATATAGCTGGGCGATATACCAGCTGTGTATAACATAAAATCAGAATGTATTTCATTATTACTTAAAAGTTTTATATGCTTCACTTCAAAATATTCTTTTACTTGATTATAATGCTTAGAATTTTTGAAATAATAGTAATATATTAATAGTTTAAATTAAATTCGCTTTTTATAGCCTTATCAACATTTTATATAAAAAAAACCCTGCAATTCATTGGCTTCCTCAAACTTAATTTGCTTATTCCTTCAATTAATTTTTAATAACAAAATTTATAATTTTTGCAACAATTTATGACATAATTATAATTAAATTCATTTATGAAGGTTAAAAATAGTATTAATTTTTAAATTATGTATAAAATATGAATAAAATAATTGGGATGATTTTTTTTTAAATTATGTGTGAAAAATAAATCAAATAATTTATTTTAATATTATCGTCAAAACCTTTTAAAATTCCTAAATATAACCTTTACTTCAAATTATATTTTCTTTGTGAAATTTCACAACTAGGGTACTTGCCTCTAGTAGTATGCCTGTCCGTATTTGTGTGCTCTTTCTGGAATTTCCGATGTAAGAAAAAGGTTCTAACCTTAAAAATAATAAATAGCTATTACAAAACAAAAGCAGGTACACAATACGCGCACATAGCGCATAGCGCATGTCATTTCTATTTTCTAGTATACATAAATGCGTTCGCGAATAATTACGATTTTAAAAGAGGGCTAAAATAGTTTTAACCTCAAATATCTCTGAAATTCATAAACGAATTCTTTTACCCTAAGAACTCTTCTAATAAATAATATACAAACTCTAAATCTCCACCAAATTTCAAAGAAATTAAAACAATTTTAATGTAGTTATATTGTGCGACAACAAAGTCATTTTCAAAAATACTACAATTTTAAATATCAAAAATCTAAAAAAATAACCATATAATCTGGATGAGATTTTACACAGGTATTGCCTATATTGCATACAAAATAGTCTATAAATTTTAAGCTTATATATGAAGTACACATGAAGTACAATAGGTCACGGGAATGACCTATTTTGCGCACTTGTTGCGTAATGTACTATTTCTGAAATTTATATTCTATATTTAATTATTTCGACGTAATGATTTTTTTAAATAATTCTACTTCTAATATCTAATTTTTTTTAGTTTATGAAAAATTAGATAAAATTAAAATTTAAAAATTTTTAATTTAAACAAATTTTTTTTTTAATTTTTAACCATATTTGAAATTAGGAAACTGTATTGAAAAACTGATAAAAAGTAAAAGCTTTGCATGCAGTACTGATAATTATTTTGTTTGTCAAATAAATTGGATCATCTTGTTCATGAAATCTCTGTAGCTCATATTATTGAAGAAGAATTGGGAGAATCGCGTGGTACACCCATGCCATGAAAAATGGTTTTTTTTATACATGGAAACGTTTTATTTTGTATGAAATCAATTGATAGAATCGGGTATTCTCGAACAATGGATTAAAAAAGATATAAATCAAGTTGTACATAAAACACTCAGAAGAAATAAATATACAAGATTTATATAGTATTCAACTGGTACATTATGTGCTCTAGACTAGTGACTATTGTATTTCTAGGTGAACTTTTTATATTTTACACAACATTAATTGCAAAAAAATTTTTATTTCAAAGATTGGCAAACAAAATACACTTGCAACTATGTAATTCGCATTTATTCGAAAATTCAAATCAGCAAAATTTTATTTATATACTTAAGAAGAGTATGACAATTTTCAAAATATATAACTAACGACGGCTTTTCTTTTATTATCATCAATGTTCATATCTTCTACATATGATCACTATATGCATGTTAGGGTGATTTATTAATGAAAGACGATAAAATCTACCATGAAAATCTAGTACGAAACCAATATGAGACTAAAAGTCTCAGCTATATTATTCTAATATTTTTTTATGATTAAGCATTTAAATAAATAATGCCATAAAACCAAAAAAAAAATAAACTCTATTATACCTTTTCAGTCTTCTACAATGCTTGGATATAGAAAAGTGTGTATTCTTTTATTTTATTTGCTCATTGAAAGTAGTGCAAAACATCATTCTCGTAACGACTACGTGCAAAAAATAAGTGATCTAATCAATTATCAAATACGTGAAGATGATGATTATCCAGTAAAACATACATTTATTGATAAAAAAGTAATCGTTTAATCATAGTTTAAATTTAATAAAGCTTTGTAATTCTATCAGTTCGATATTACAATTTTATTCGTTTCAGGTAAAAGTGGAATGGTCGAATTTGATTTTGAGATCATATTCCAAAAGAATACCATTAGTTCTATTTCAAAGTGATCAACGCCCAAGTACGTTTGCTTCATCAAATCGAATAAAATTTCATCAGGTTATAGCAGTATTCGAGAGCTTAAACGACGTAAATATAACCAGATGGAAAGAAACAGCGAAACATTTGTGGAATCCGAGATCGCAATTTGTTATTTGGATAACAGGACAAATATTTTACGTAAACAAGTTTGATGATGCTCAGAGTCGAACGGGTGTTGGACATTTATCAAACTGCTTAACTAGGTGGCATTCGACTTCAGCTACACAAGATTCTATAAGAAAACTATTTCAAGATTTCTGGGCCTACAATTCGGCGAACGTCGTGATAATTTCTTTTAATGCGACGTCGAAACATTTCAACAAGCTAAGTTTTAATCCTTTCGTGCTAGTAGAAGATGGTAGAAGGGGCAAAGTTTATTCTATAGAAGAAAATGAAAAGTGGTTTTCGGATAAATTTACTGACTTACATGGTTATCCAATAAAAATATCAATATTCCAAAAACCTCCTATGGTAGAAATGCAAAATAATAATACTGAAATGAAATCAGGCGAAGATGTAGAATTCATTGAAATTCTACGGCCAAGAATGAACTTTAGTCTTGTATTAATAACTGACAGCACAAGTGCGGCCAATTATGGGGTGCAATTGCCTAACGGAGAAACTGTGGGTCTGATCGGGAATATTCTTTTGAATAGGTAAATAACAAAGCCGTTTGAAATGTGCCGCTTAAAAAGTCTAGCTATAAACAATTAATAATCTCTGTTATTTTAGGTCTGAAGTATTAGCCAATAGTCAATATATTGATGTCATATTCGACCGAAAACTAGAATCACTGTATCCTTACGACAGCGGCGCTTACTACGCCGTCGTGCCGCGAAGCCCACGTTTATCATCGTTCTATACAATCGGACCATATTGGTTCTCCTTCAAAACCCTGATTTCCCTCATCCCCGTTGCTCTTCTTGCGCTTTATCTCCACTTTCGCAAGGAACGCTATCCCATATTTGCCGCGTGGAACCTAATCCTCCACCAGCAATTCCTGAAGATGGGCTCGTTAAACTCCGACCGCATCGTACGTTTCACCTGGATTGTCTATGCTGTGCTGATCACCTGCGGCTTCGAGGGTCGCCTCATCAAGATGCTAACCTCCCCGCAAGAGATTGGGGAGATCGACACACTGGAAGATCTTGACGCGAGCAACCTGACGCTAATAGTCGGCGATAAGATGTTCGAGCCCATCAACCAATCCAGTCTACCTCAGATAAAGAATCTTGCCAGGAAGACTAAAACCAATCTCAACTTCAGCCACTGCTGGGACAGGCTACTTACCTACGGAGATGTTGCCTGCGCATCCGACAAGTTATCGGCTCTGTTCACGCTTAGCGATCGGTTGTGTACAGTGAGTGTTACTCGCGTTCATATGATGCAGGAGAAGCTCGGTAACTTTTGGCTCACCTATGTCGTTAAGAAGGACTTGCCCTATCGAGCAAAGTTTAATTATATTCTGAGGAATGTGGTCGAGTCGGGGATTAAGGTGAGGGCGATAAGAAATAGTGCTAATTCAATCACAACGCGATTTCAGAAGAAGAGATTGACTTTCGGAAATAAGGTTACTATTGAAATTCAGCATCTAAAGACTTTACTGTGGGTATTCTTTGTAACATTAGCACTTTCGTTCGTCGTATTTCTCATTGAATATTATAAAGGAACGAGAAGTTTAAAATTAAGAGGAAAAATAAAGCAGCGTGTGAATAATAAAGTTGAAACTCTCTTAAAAATAAATTTATTCAAACGACAGATTTTAAAGAATAGAACTAAAAGGAAAAAATTTCTTACAGTCGAACATACATAAATATTTTTATCCATCAGAAAATATCCATAAACAGTTAATTGTTATCTATAAGTCAAGCGAGCCTTGTTAATTCAGTGTATTATAGAGGAACATTAAATAAAATAAAAGAAATTCCCAACATTTTTTTTTTGTATTTTTAAGCCATGTCACTAATTGAACTCAAAAAACCATGTTTCTCTGTCAGTCATTGAAAAAGCACGCCATTCTCCAAATACCCCAAACGAACAATCCATTCCAGCAGAACGAAGAAACAAAGAGAGAGAGGGGGGGGGCGAGGGGGAGGTATATAGACAGGCAGAGCGGATAGAGAAAGGGCTCATTGGCATTCTACGAAGAAGAACTGTCAGGACGTGCTCTCGACGCCACGATCGAGCGGCAAATGCAATTACGCCGATGGTCTCAATTACCGATCTGCGTCAGGAATTGTTGCAAAGGGAATGGCTGAGCGAATCTGCCGCGTGCGCTCGCGCGCACAGACACATACATAGCCAGTGCCAACAATAGCGTGCGTGTGTGTATGTGTGTGTGTCGCGCTCTCCGCATGAGCAGCGCCCGTACGAGCTTAGCGTCGAGTGGGATAGCGCGCTGATTTAATTAAGCGAGAGTAATGGCGAGCGATTAATTATAAAAGTACCGTCTGGCGTTGCCGATTGTTGCTTATTTATTGCTGTGGATAATGAAAGAAGCTCTGGCCAGTGAAACAGGAATGCAATAATGAGGAGGTAACGCTTTGGTATTATTTTCTTATTGTTTACGGAGCAATTTATGTATTTTGTGAGTTTTAATATTGTATAACTTAATCACTGTAACAATAATAATTTACATTCACATGCGCGATTACATATTTTTATCTTTTAATTACTTTCTGACTTAAATCTTCTAACTCCTCTATCTCTAGACAGAAATCGTTATAACTGCATTCTCATTCTTATCTTTGTACTTATACATAGGCATCCCAATGAACTTTCGTTAACTTTAAACTACGAAGTTTCTTACTCAGTATACCATAATGTATGCCTTATATTAAATGCATCAACATGAACATTTAAATAAACCATTTCACAGAGGGTTATCAAAAACTCCTTGAAATAAGATGTTAAGCTTAGCAGAGAGCTGTATTTACATTAGCACCCAAACAATGGTCCCAAAGCAGATAAAGAAATAGGTCAGAGGGAAAATCATAATGTCCTCGTCTTCTCTGTCTGTGAATGCGCGTTGAGCTAGGAAGAGAGAAAGAGATGGAGAGAGAGGGAGGAAGCCGGAGGATGTTGAGTAGTTGAAAACGGAGCATTACTTCCGCAGTGATACGTAGTTTCGCGTCGAGAGGAGGGAAGAGAGGGAGGAAATTGTACTCCAGGGTAAGATAATACCCCCTCGCCCGTTGTTTTACTCGAGACCTAAGCTGCTTTATTTTGTATCGCTCCCTCGCTCGCTGCTGCTGCTGCTGCTCTGCTCTGGTCTGGTCTCCAGTCACCGGAAACCCATAAAATACAGGCGCGCCGTTATATATAAATTTCAGCCGGATTCTCGCAGCTTTCGACGTTTAAATTCGCGTTCGAGCGTTAGCAAACCGCGAGGGGAGGATGGGGGAGAAATTCGAAACGCAGAAATATGCGTAAAATTGAAGCGTTTGGAATTTTAGCAAGTTTTCCGATTAGCCGGATTGTATGGAACTTGACCCAATTTCATTTTGAACTGTAATTTTAAATTTTATTGCCGATAATGTGAATTACACGGCGTAATATTAAAATTCCGCGCGTTCGAGCGCGAATAAATTCAGTGGATTCGTTCCTCACGGTACGTACACGTGCGCGTTAAATATTTATGTTATGAGATCGGTGAATATATGATGTTTGTAGTTCTATTTAATTTCACGAATGATTTTCTCCGATATACAATTACTCTTCTACAAACGAACTCGAATAATTCTATATTAATAAATTTACTTTATTTATAACAAATATTTTTACATCAATAAATGTTTTATTCCATGATGATTTTCCATTTTTATTCCATTTTTAAACAGCTGGAATGATTTGTTACATATTCCATATTTAAATTACGTTAAATCGAACTGATATAACAATAAATCATATTCCGAGAATCGCAACAGCGTAAATATAACATTCAGCATGCTATATGATAACATCTGATGGTACGTCTAAAAATAAAAGTCAGGGCACTAATTCCTTTTTAAAACGTAACCATTAAACTGCCCTCCGAAAAAGCAATCGCCACAACTATTCGTCACCAAACCACCCTCTGATCCGTCAAAGCTCATCACCCAAGTCAACCTTTTTACAACATCACGCGCATAAAAGAAATTGCGAACCGCAATCGGGTCAACTCAACCCGCACGCGCGCCATTCTTTGAATTTCACCCAAACAATGCCGCTCGACTCAATAACTCCCAGGCACACTGCTACAACGAAGTAATAGCCACCTCTACCCAAGACATATATATCCAAAAGTATATAGAGCGGTAAAATCGCGGCACGAGAAGAAAGGAGTCGCGTAAGAGAAAATTCATTGCGTCAGAGGGGGTAGCTTGAATAAGAAAGCCGCGACTGAGTGACTAACTGACTGACTGACTGACTGCGAGGCAAACGAGGCGATCGTAATTATATTCATCCGCGAAACGCGCAGCCGGGCAGAGAATGCATTGGGATGCAAATTCGCGGCGCTCGCCTTCGGAATTACCAAAGTTCCCTCTCTCTGTCTTTGGCAAACTCTCTCGAGTAACTCACTCTCTGCGTGGGCTGGAGAGGGAGCGAAGTAACCCGGGAGGAGGCGCCGCAACCTTAACCCGAGGGATGGCTGCCGGGAATATCGAGCCTTCGTTTTCTCCTCTCCTGCTGGATTTAATTATTTCCGCACAATGGCTCTTTGCAATGATTACCGCCCCTGAGCGCGTGCGTTTGTATATGTATATACATAGACACCCGGGCGAATTTCTAGTCAACCTTGAACCAGTTCGCCACGCGCGTGCTCATCTTAGTTTCGAGTTCGTTTCGCTTTGACGAGCGAAAAGACGCTCTTCTCTATGCCATCGGGTGAATTTAATCGGTTGCCGTGTATATATGCATAAGGATCGTGTCTTTGTGGGTGTGGGTATATGTATATAGATGCGAATAGAAGGAGGCGAGGGTGTCGGTTACAGGCCAACGAGTTCCGCGCGGGTCTTGATCAACCCTCGAAGACTTTCTCCCCTCTCTCTCACTCGCCCGCGTTCTCCCCCTTTTCCTTCTTCGTATTTACGCCTGATTGCTCGCTTGGGTATATATATATACACACACTCTGTGCATTGAGGAAGTGACACATGAATTTTAGATGGGAATTTTAGGACGCGCATTAGAGCGAGTAATAGGATGGTAAGTATATGTGGCCGTGCGTATGAATGCGTAATCCAATGTTCAAATGGAGAGAGCGAATTTGTATTTATACAAGGAAAGTGGTTGAGAAAATAAACATGAAAATAAAGAAGTTAATAGGATGATCGTAGCTATTGTGTTATTATACGCGAATAAAACCATTTACATTGGGAAAGTGTTTCTGCGATTTTACTCGCACTTCTTTCACCTTATACCTATAGAAACTGCAATTGACCTCGATATCCGGCGTATAGTCTAACTGTATTACTGATGGTGCTTCTCATTTCGAATATTCTCACGTATATAACAAACAATCTCGTTACTTCGTGTATTAACGTTACCGGAGTTTTTTTCTCTCTACAAACACCTGATCACTTTGAACAATATAGATTTGCTCTTAGACTTGCTCTTGCTTTGTATTGCACTCGTCGCAAATCTTTTCCCATTTTTTATTCACTTTTTTCGTGTAATATTCGCTTTCCCATAAAGGCTTTGTAAATCTCTCTCTACACCTTCAAAAAAAAAAAAAAAATTGCTTTGCAATAATAACAAAATTAATTCTGTCAGACAAATATTTACCTTTACATACATAAGCTACAGCGAACAATAAATTTCTCGAACAAACACTCGTTAAATCACGGGCTCTCACGTACTAGTACCTACCGCCCGCGTCATTTTTGCTTTTCCTTGGCGCGCGCCATCGCGTCGCTTCTCTGCCCCTCGCGCGCGTTCGCACCACCCCCCGTGTATACACGCGCTGCAAGTATTTGCATTTCCCCCTGGCGAGTTATCGATAGAGTGAAATTTATGTTTTTAATTTCGTAGTGTGAGCTCGCCGCGCACGCGTGCGGCTGTGTTTGCTCGTAAAACAGTCTTAAATAATTCGAATTAACGGAAGTTTCGCAGCCGTGCTTGTTTATGAAAGCCTTAATCAATATTCATCTGAATAGCGAATCTGCCCTGCGGAAGCTACACAAAATTAAATTGTCGCCCGTGCGCTCGCTCGCGATAAAGTTTGGATAAGTTCGTTTAATATTCTTCCATTTATTCATCGCCTTGTTAAATAACTCACCCCGCCAGAACATTCGTCATTTTCCGAGAGTATTATTAATTTTTTAATACGCGTGGCGGCACTGCTTTATGGATATATACATCTCTGGGAGAGCGGGAGGGGGAAGGAAAGTCGATACAGCCTCCCTCATTACCAGTTCGAGCGCGCATTCACACTCGGCCACGCTCTAAAAAATACAAACACGCTTCTCGCGCGCACACACATATACAGAGCGAGAGAGAGAGAGAGTCACATGTATTTTTCAGCCCGATCCGATAAATCGTCCGCCCCTGAGCGCGCCGAAGAAAACAAAAAGAAAACCAACGCGCGCGCGCGATATTTTCATCGATATTTCCAGTCGCGCGCAGGTCGCCCATGTGTAAAAGGAAAAAAACCTTTCTCGAAGCGAGAACTGACCGGCAAGATTTAGGTGCTCGTTATATACCCACGGTTTATTCTGCTGCAAGGAGATAGAGGGAGCACGAAAAAAGGAAAGGAACGATGAAACTGACGCGGCTGCCGCCGCTGCTGCTGCTGTGGGACAAAGGAGCCTTCGCTCGCACGCAAAATTTACGCGACGGGACGCGCGAGTGTGTGTGTCTATGCATGTACACACTCCGTACTACCTGGGCATAGACATACTTCCTTTTCCCCGACTTTTCCACCATCGCAGTTATACGTGTGTATATACATGGAGCGTGTAAAGCGCGCGGATTAAACGTGAAATTACGCGGCGGCAGCTCGCGCTGCGCAGGCTTTTCGCCGTTAACTTTTCGTCGCCAATTTCCAGCGTCTGACAAAGGAATTCTTCGCGGGTGGAATTCATATTTGAAGAGCGAGAGAGGGAGAGAAGGATGGTTTAATTAATGCACTGGTGGCGCGTTAATGTATGGGCGCGCGCACACTGGCTGTATTTAAAATTTGAGCGGCGGAAAAGTGCGCTCACGCACGCGCGGCCGGAAGCGTGATTTAAATCATAGAACGTGGGGGGAGGGGCTGGGAGATGACCATGTGCGCGGCGGAGGGAAAAGTGAACCCAGATAGGATTGAGCAGACGGCGAATTCAAGTAATTTTAATGGGCATGAATGTAGTAAAGTCGTAAAGTGCGGCGGTGTGCAACATGTATATGAGGAAATGCAGAATTTATTTCAACTTTCGTGTCTCCAAAAGCGGTCAAAAATTTTTTGAAGGCACACCTACCGGACTCGGTTTTTCTTCTTTCTTATGACACAAAATATACGAAGGAAATCGTGTACAATTAAAAACGTCTTTGTCTCACAGACCTTTTTTTAAAGGTTGAAATTTTTCAAGAAAATAAATGATTGAGTCGGTGCATTTTGTGCATACACGTACTGCCATCTTTACAAGCGCGTTGTGCTTTTAATTTCCTTGAATTACATCACAAAATTAAATGACAACTAGAGTAAAATACCCACAAATAATTCAGACTATATATATCTATTCAAGAGCGTATTCCGGAGGTATTACGAAATCAGCAGTAAGGTGTAAATACGAATTGTGGAATTTTATTAATAACACGGTAACGCAAACACTTATACCTTACGTATCTTGATTTCGCAATTCAATAACAAGAGAGATACACAAAACTCAACGGATAAAGCCAATCAATTTCATCACGAATTCGTGTGACGAGAGAATTCTCTGAAGGACGCTTTGCATAAAAATTGATGAACTCAACAATAACATTTTTAATTATTTATAAAATTTGATTTTACCTCTGCATTTTTATTCACGATCATGTCCGAAAACATTTTCGTTGAACTTCAAACGCCTTGGCCATTTGTATTATTGTTGTAATTTATTATTACTAAGATTTTGACTGGCAGTAGTCACACTGCTTATAATACGTCATGAAAACTATTAATATATAACCTTGAAGAGGGGCACAATAAAATGCCCGAAACGTCGGCTAAATATAACAATTGGTGTTGTTATTTACACCTACATTGACAACTGGACCATTCATTTTCATCATTCAACATACTAAGACTTTGTATTATCTATATAAAATAATAATATCTTTTAATAAATATTTTACCTTTTAAGTATTATATTATGCATTGACAATATCTATATTACTCATACAGTTGCAGTCGTAAAAGAGTCTACCTCCACCCCGCCTTAATAATTTTGAGTCACCGGTCTTCTTTACAATTATTATGATTTGTAAGTGCGCAATATAACAAACAACTACTTATATAATATCAATAATTATTTAAACTAGTCGTTTTCTTTTTATATTTGTGATTGTTTTAATTTTTTCCCTTTCCTTTGGATAAAAAACTGCCACTTCCGCTTCAATTGTGTTCATGTAGCGATCTCTTTATTTAATTTCAAATATGCACAGAAACGAGTAATTTTATCATTAATTTTTTCTTCCCATGACAGCTGCGATTTTCCAGCCGACGAAAATCTGCAGCTTTCATAAATTTGTCGGTAGTGTAAACCTCATTTTAATAAACTATCTAAGCTAGTCCAAAATATTGAACGAATATTTAAATTTTTCATAGGAATACAAGAAATTTTTCTATAAAATATGAGTTAAACACGTTACTCTTGTATATGCCACTTGGTATTTTATTTTGTAATTCTTGTTTATAAAGTTCAAGTGGATCTTGTGTTTCATCACCGAAAATTTTGAAAAACATTTCTCGTATTTTTTCAACTTCCTGTAACAAATAACTCGGGTCTCTGGCGGAGCTTTAAATACCGGCCGTGCTCTTCATCGAAGCATCAGTGTTATCCGGTCGAGAGTATCAGACACACTACACACACATCTTCAGGATGCGTCACATTACACCCTGCTTTGTTGTCCTGACCCAAAAATGGCTCTTGTGGTCCAAGCTGTCCCGAAGAAACTCGAGAAGAAGTCCATCTCCGACGACCTCACCCCGAAGGCCCCGAAAGCCGATGGACAGAAGGTGGACAATGCAAAGAAGCAGGCTTCGACGACCTTCTGCGTGGAGATGATCCGCCAGAACAAGCGCACTCAGGTTGACTATTCTGAGTTGAACAACGACCAACCTCTGCCACTTCCTCCACAGCTACAGTTAGAGCCAGAACAACAGCCACAGCCACTACTATCTCAGCTCGACCATTTTCCTCCACAGGAGATTAAGATCGATATCACATCACCCTCCATACCCATGGGCCCAGCTTACGAGGTTGAAATCGCAGGATTCATCGCACCTGGAGGTAACATTCCCAGTAAGTTCCAGACACCGTATTACGGTCTAAGTCGGATGATGCCATTTGGACCAGGTGGAAAAGGCCAAGTGATTCATATCCTAGGTGGTTTTCCACACAGTGGTTTTCCTGGTAATTATTCACCCACTGGTGGCTACCCAGAACCAGGGCCGAGAGATCTGGAGGCTTCCCAATGAGTGGACTTCCGAACGGTGGACTTCCAAATGGTGGAGCTGGTGTGCCGTCCATTAATGTCATTCCTGGAGGCGGCCTTCCCAGTGGCATGCCATCCGGTGGATTACCAAATAGTGGAGCTGGTGGGCCGACCATTAACATCGTCCCTGCACTGAAAAAAAGGTATTGTAGCGTCGATATACAACAAGTTACTGCAAGCATATCGTGTGGGTGCTAGACCTATAAGCGTTTCTTTAGCAACCCTTCTTATATTGACATTTATTTATTTATTTATTCATTAACATTTCAGGTTACAATATTTTTTTACAGTATTTTGCCGTCCGCAATTATTGCGCCACTTATTCTTTTTTTTTTTGTTAAAATTTGAGGAATTAGTCAAGCCCGACTTTTTCCCCGGAATTCTCGAACGTTCGCGCACCCCGCGAGCTTCGCGGAAGCTCGCATCACGGCTCGGTCGACGGGCCGCATCCTCGAATCGCAGATAGGGGAGTGAGCGGCCCACAACCCCATCGGCAGCCTATCTGCCGATCTTTTGCCACCACCTCGCGGTAACCAATCAGCGTACGCGAACGCTCGCCCGAGGTATTCTGCTCGACTCCGAAATTTCGGAGTACTCTCGCCCTCCGCGTTCCGCCGGAGACGGATCTCCTGGTCTCGCCAGGCTCTCGCCTGCACTCCCGCTAACAGCGACTCAGTTGCTATGGGCAAAAGGAGTGTTCTGACCCTCGTCAAGGACGGCCGATCGGCCGTTCAGGCAAAAAGGGGGTGACACCTACCGAGCCACGCTCGGTGTCCCCAGAACAAGCCAGGAACGACCTGGAGAGAGTCTCGCGAACCCGCGAAACTAACGTGACCGTATAAACCGTCATTACTCTATTATTTATTTAATTTTATTAGTTTATTTATTTTGCTCTACCGTTTATTTGAAGTATTTTTTTAACTTTAATCTTTTGTTTATAACGCATTTTTTTCGATTACCTCAACCTTTTTCCTACATCCCCTCATGCTCTCCAACGCTGAGCTTAAATCAATTTAAACTTTTAAACGATAAATATTGCACATTAAGTCGGGCATTCATAAATATTTGTTATTTGTTATCTTTATTATAGACAAATTGAATTTAAATCTTTTTAAAGCCTAATTAATTATTTATGATGAATTGTAAATTTGGTTAGTTAATTTAAGTTATAATTGTACGAATGTCGACAGACATTTCATATAGCTCCGAAACCTTTTTATTCGGGAGCTGCTGCACTACGAATTGCTGCAGTGACCTTATCCTTTGCCCGAACTTTGTACGGCTGTGCTCAGATAATATTTTTTTCAGTGTGGATTCGGGTGGATTATCAAATGGTGCAGCTAGTGTGCCGACCATTATAACATCATTCCTGAAACCGGTTTGCCCAGAGGCTTTCCAAACGGTGGTTTCCAAAGCGATGGCTACCCAAGCGGTAGCTATCCATCTGGCGCCTCAAGATTCTGGTGCACCTGTTTGATGGTCTCGGGGCGAGGCCGCCGGAGATGGATTTTTTCTCGAGCTTCTTCGGGGCAGCTTTGACTATAGAGCCAGTCCCAGGGCCAGGACAACCAGGCAGGATGTAATGTAACGCATCCTGACGATGTGTGCGTAGTATGTCTGATTCTCTCGACCGGATAACACTGATGCTTCGATGAGGATATCGATGCCCCTTACGAAGACTAGCATGCTTCCATTCGCTAGCGGATTCGCTAGCGAATGGAAACGTGCTAGTCTTCGTAAGGGGTATCGATATGCTGTATTCCAACATATGACCAACCAACATATGTTGTATTTATAATACATATTTTTAATAAAATCCATAAATAAATAATTCATCGATAAGTTTGCATTTAAATTTATTACTCCCCTCTCGCGTAAAAATAAAGTTTTTTTTGATACATTTTATTCATGTTAATATTTTATTCCATTCTATTTCTATGTTCAATAAAATAAAATATTTATTTGCTCCTTTACATTAAAAATAAATTAGTTATTGATTGATAAAAATTGCTGATAAGATCTCATATATGATTGATTCTTCAAATAAGTGGAAAAATAACTCTAGAGACTTTTTTTACCCAAATAATCAAGATGGTTGAAATTTTGTTTTTTCTATCTAGTATTTGAGCTGTAGAATAAGAATCGATAGGTAGTTGAGCTTAATCGTTACTAGAAGTTAGTTTTTTAAAGGTTAACGTTTAGAAAAGTCGATGGAGTTACATAATTATTATGAGATCAAAATGAAGGATTTAAGGTATAGCTATCTAAAATAAGCATAATAAATTCTTCCTTTATAAAAACTTCAATTTATTTATCAATAAGGGTAGACTTTTTTATGCAATATGTTTTATGTCGACGGAATTACTGAATTATTAAATATAAAGCAATCATCGGCTCTTGATGGTGGAATAAATCATCTAAAATAGTGGAATTGTAGTAAACCTACATTTATCCAAATTATAAGTGTATTTAATTCCACTTTAAATAATAGTTTATAAGAGAAAAATCTATCAACGGAGTTACAAGTAGAATTAAAATACGCGATACATTTTATATAGTTATTTTGTCTATTAATCTTATTATTTGTCGTCTTATTAATTTTGAACTTACTGTATCTGATGCAATAATACTTTTCAATGGCAAACCAATATCGTTTTTGCCTCTTACGTGTCTTTTTAATATATAGAAATACGTATTTATAAAACTCTGTCGACATTTTTTGCTTGCAGGAGAACGATGTTGGGCTATATGTTTAAGTACCAAGATAATTATTTGAATTTTAAGTAATTTATAATATATTTTTCTATAATAAAACAAGTATCAACAAATTAGTCGGAGTATTCGACTCACTGTACGAGATGTATCAGCTATACAAATTTTAGTTTTTGGTATAGAGAAGTCGACAGAGTTAAGTTTTCAGCTATTTTATCATTTTTACTTGCAATAAAGAGAGAATATTTTTATTGTTTTGAAGTGGGTTTATAGAAAAAGAGGTTGGAACTATCAGGTAAAATTTTTGTTTTATTCAAAAACTGCAAATTTAAATGCGATATGTAGCTGAGAATGATATTTCCTTGTATTGGAAAATCAACCATATCTAAAATTCGTTTAACAATCTCAATGAGAACTATAGGAGATCTCATATGAGATCGTTGTTAGTTTCAATTGCTATCTCATATGAGATATCATATATCATTTTCAGACGGGCTTTTAATTACGAATTCACAACATTACAAAGATATTTCTCACAGTACGCATCAAAAATAATATCGAACGGCGCGGTAGCGCCCTGAAGGCCCATAAGTCACGAAAGTGACACTATACTACGCCGGAGGGGTGCGTCACTCCCTTTATTCTTCTCGTTGTACAATTCTAACCTTTATTCTTTTTCACTTTCCATTTCCCTCATTTATATATGTACAGTTCTCCCAAAAATTTCCCTTTAATCTATCATAAAAACGACGAAAAAAAATTTGGAGGCACACCTCTGCAATAAGTTTTTTCTCGTTCTATATACCATAAAATACACGAAAAAACTTTGGAACACAGGAAAACGGTTTTGTGACACAGTTTTAAACGCATATAAGTTTTTCTTATGGAAAGTTAACATGGGAAAAATGAACAAAAAGTAGTCACCGATGATTAACCAATAGCAAGCTATTGAAGGTGCCAACAAATATTCCACAAAAAAGCGATTAAATATATTGCTCAACATATTTTTGTTAATAGTGTTTTGTTGTAGGCACATCGTATCGGACCACAATTTTGTAGTCTAAAAAAATTGGTATAGCGTTTGGCAAAGAGTTTTTTTTAACGATGGTTATATGTTTAATGAATTGCTTATATAAAGTGTATCAGAGGCATCGTCTATATCGTTTTAGTTTTCGTTAAAACTTATATCTCAGAATTAGATTTTGAATAATTAATAATATTGGTTTAGTGAAATTAGATTAAAAAGCTTGAAAAGGATAAAATGGAGGATCTGTTTTCATTGCCATGATGTGCTGCCTAACCTAACAATTCAATTTTTCTTAATTTCTTAATTGTTTTATTCTCTGGTATTGCAGATGACGTTTCTTAGTATCCGTATTCCTTATAATAATATGGAATTCGTAAAAACATCTTGCAAAATCAATAACTTCAAAGTTTAACCGATTCTCAGCTAGAAAAATTAGTTAATTTATACAACGAACATCGCTTGTCACAGATTAACCAAAAAATAGCTAGTTTTTAGCTAAATTATAGTTAACAGAGTAGTTTATCTATAACTAAGAAATCTAGATAATTTAAACAGCTTAGACAGAGAAGCTAGTTAATTTTCTACCAGGGTACTAAAAAATGATAAAAATATCAATACAAAAATAATTATTGAACAACATAAAACTCATCGATTACAATGAAGATGAAAAACCCCACTCATATCGATTGCCCCACAAACGCAATCGCTTGTATCGCTACGATTCGAATTGGACCTTGATTTTCCGAAATCAAATTCCCGTGAAAACGTTCTCTCCTACCATTCGCTCGCAATGAATATTCGAAAGCAATTAAAAAAGTTGAAAATCGCCCCGGGATCCGCTTCAAGCGAGAGCGTACACATATACTCCGCTCGATAACAAATCTTTTTTAATTGCCCGTTACATGGCCACGCAGAGTCTACACATCCATGCCGTTAACTTTTAATTATTCGCACTGCCGTCGGATTATCGTAATTGATTTTCGCTACCCGCGATGATATTTATATACCTATATATAGGTGTATATATATACCTCGCGCGCACATCAAGGCGAGATATACCGAATTCGGCTGCGGCCAACGAAATAGAGCGGAGTCGCGTATTAATTCGTTACGGTCAGCGTGTCGATGCATTCGTCCGCCCGTAATTTCCGGTCGCTGGGGCACGATTCTGCGCTCGCACGGTATATATGTACGTATGTGTGTGTGTTCACTTTTTCTCTCTCGCGTTCACGAATGAGCCGAGGGATCGAGGCGCGTGCGCGCACGACGTTGCGAAATTGGAAAAATCCGTTTTCAATCTTTGCGCCGCCAGAGAGAGAGAGAGAGAGAGAGAGAGAGAGAGAGAGAGAGAGAGAGAGAGAGAGAGAGAGAGAGAGAGAGAGAGAGAGAGAGAGAGAGAGAGAGAGAGAGAGAGAGAGAGAGAGAGAGAGAGAGAGAGAGAGAGAGAGAGAGAGAGAGAGAGAGTGTGAGCGATTTTCAGGCCGGTATTACGTGGAAATAGGTTTGAGCCGTCCCGGGGCTCACCTTTCACAGGCATTGAATCGAGAGTCGATATAAATTCAATTTGACGGCGTTGGGTTTTGTATAATATTCCGAAATGCTCTTGTAATAAATAAATTATCGACGGGACGTATAGAAGAATGTGAATCGTGCCGGATGCGTAATTCGATGGGACGCAAACTGATAAATTAGTTTAATTTAACATTTATGCTGAATAACGTAGTTACTTAATTCTCTTGAAATAACTTTATGATATTCTAAAATTTGTAATGGGAACAAAGTGTATAGTAAGAATATGCGTGTTTTAGAATTACGTAATAATACATTTTGTTATCATAAATCAATGACAAACCTTTTTTATATTTTTTATCACTCGTAATACAAAAAGGAGGGGGGGCGATGTTTTGACGATTCACTGTAAAATTGAAGTCAACTATAGAATTTCACGACTTCGAAATTGAATTTTTGAACATGTTTGTTTTATTGATGTGTTTTTGTTAGAAATCATAATATATTTAGAGAAACCAAATAATCGGCTGTCTAAAGATTTTAGATAGTAATAAGTATAATTTTAAGAAATGAGCATTTTAGAATCGTCAATGTATCGACTGCTAAAGTTAGATAGTATACATATTCGAAACTATTCAACTAAAGAAAACTGGCTGTGCAGTACTTATAATAACATAATTTATGTAGTGAATAATATAAAATATGTTTGGTGTCGAATATTCGTACATTCGTAAAAATATTCTTCGAAAGTTATTTAGTACTTGTTATATGTTTGGATTCAAAGTATAATAATGAAATTCGATACTTTGGACATCAGCTAATATGTTACATTCGAAAATATAATATTTCTAATTGAATCGTCGAAACACCCCGCCCCCTACCCCACACCCCGGCTCCTGTAATACATACATCTATATTATTTATGGTTTCCTCGTGACAAAACAAGAACTCACCTCGCCTTCGTCGTTGCACTAATTTCTAAACAAATAGATACAAGCACGGCCAAATGCGCCATTTTTTCTCATTCGCGAAAACCAAAACGCCCCCATCCTTCAGGCAAACGTCAATCAACAAAAACGTTTGCCCAGAACCGGCACTTCCTCCTTCGGCCTCTTATCCCCCGTGTAAACCTCCCGGATAATTTCCCACGGCCAGATGAGCCGGACAAAGTGAAACGGCAAATTCGGCCGGGCCGTTAAGTCAGCCTAATCCCCGTTCGCATCTCTTCCTCCTCTCACCAAAATCCATACCACCTCTGCTCATCCACATCCATACACACACATACGCCAAGCTAAGGTCCGCGGAAGCTGATCATTACACGGACTTTAATGGCATTTGCCTGCCCGATAGCCGGATTGTTTGCGTTATTGTCTCCCTCTCTCTCCCTCTTGCCGCTGGTCGGCGAGCCAAGACAGCGCGAGACCGGGGGGCTGACGTCTTCGGCGGCATTGTGGATGGTGCGGATTATGCAATGTAGTCGACGCCGCCGCAACGTCCCGCGGAGTTGGATAGTAGTAGCAGGTAGTCGATCACGGAATTATGCCGTGCGCGCGGCACTGTATATATACGACATTATCCCGCACCCCCGGTGAAGATCACGGCAAGTGCACGCAAGCATGAGCGCGCGCACTCTGACGGCTGCGAGTGGCGGCCGTCCTGTGTACACACGCGTGTTTGTCAATTATGGGATGTCGCGGCCGGACGTTGAATAAGTTTAAGGTAACGTTGAGGTGAGATGAAGAGAAAATAAAGGGAATTATGGTATTTTAAGAGAAATGCATATTTTTAATTCCGTCTTAAGGTACTTATCATCTAAAACGATTTAATTCGATTTCTTTTATAAACTTACAGCAAAATTAATTTAGATAGTAATAAGTATAACCTTCAAATTTGAAAGCGATTTACAGTTTACTTTCTGAGATGTACTCGTTCAAACTTTGGCCTGTTTTGCATAATTAGCATTGCTGTTAATGGCGTTGACAAAAAAACATCACTAATATGACATAAAAGCCATCACTGTAAATTAATTAGATTCGAAAAAACGTTGTAACTTGGGGTAAAACTAGTTCAAATATTGAAGAATCAGATATTTTAAATTGAAAAAGATTTATCGTTTAGTTCAAAAGTCATGATCATTCAAAGTTTGAGGTGAGCCGAAATTTTGAAATGAATGTAATTTTATTTTCAAATAAATAAGTCCGATGGTTGTAACTAGACCAATTACAGTTGCAACTACTACTTAATAATAATAAAAATACGCACAAACATTTATTTAGATAAAAAACTTTGTTATTCATCTATACCACGTTGGTCAAATGTCGGACATTGATGTTTTGACTTACGTAGTTGGGATATAACTACCTTAAATGTGTATTTTACCGTTTTAATGAATTAATGACTACTCATTGCTGCAATAAAATTCTGCACTACTTTCGAGGGTAATATCAAATTACCATAAATTAATAACTACTACTTAGCGTAAAGCGACTATGTAATACTTTTCTGTAAATATAATATAGCTACTTAAACTAACTGTATAATATTTTGATGCAGCCTCGTTAATTAAAAACCAGCTCTAAAACTATTAATATATCACTCAACCACGCTTTCCACGAATAAAACTCCAACTAACTTATTCATCAATTTTTCATCAACCTCACAACCCCGACTATAAAACCTATACCTTCAGATTAATCCGTAAAATCACACTCACACACAAACGCCGCGCATCATGATACACTGTGCGCGTCTGTGCATACACCGCTGGTACGGTCTCCTTGCACGCTCGCGCGCGTAATTTTGATCGAGTTGACGCAAACCCGTCTCCGCGCGCGTGTACTTATGCTTACACACGTGCACGCAAGCGACGTTGCAGTATAGCAGCGGCTTCCCCGTTATTACGTAGGTGGGCGGGAAATAGATATCGCGCGCTTCGTTGCGTCACTTTGCGGAGACGCGCACTTTGCGTTTTCTCCGTGTGTGCGCTGCTGGATTTGCTGAGACTTATAAGTTCGCATGTTATGTGCCAAAATATAAGATGTTTTTGAGATTTACAGGTGGTTAAGGTTTGTCACATGCGATAATTTACTCAATAGTGATTTTTGGTCTTGGGCGGAAGGGGGGGAGGGAAGGTTTGAATCTTACGATTGAGATTAAAAGGTTGGATGTCTTGACTTTGACTTACGTTTCTAGCGCGGATAGCAAGACTTTAAAGCAGCTATAAATTCCGGATAATTTATTACATAAAAATATTTCTTTCACTTAGAGCGCAGTTACGTTTTTATAGTTCCGAATAAATCAGAATCACGATTCGAGATTGAAATCTCCGGGCCTATAAATCAGACTTCCGAAGTTATTGGATCCGATTTTTCCATTTTCGAAAAAAATCTAAAAGGCCATTTCGATTCGATAAATCAATCTTCACGCCTACTTTATACATTCATTTTATTTATAAACGCTACATGAGATAGAGGATAAAACCCATTATGAGCAAATGCAAAATTTCACGGGCTAAACAAGCGTGTATAAGTATATGAATTTTAGCAAATTCTATAACGCCGACAAATATCCCGTTTCCCCTGGCGACCTAACTTTTGCATTAAGGTAGGAAGCGCATTACGTAAAGTAAAGAAGAGTAAATGCAGGAAAATGCATTATCCATTATCCATTATCTTTGACTGGCTTCCCTTTAAGTGCAAAATCTGCGCCGCTTTCCGTCGTACTGTTGTGAGCACTATGTTTGTGTGTGTGTTTGTACGCGCGAGTGGAATCATCTTGGAAGATTGTACTCCCTCAATCTTGAATATTTTGAAAATTTTATTTAGTATCTTCAGCGTAGGACCAAGAGCGAAAGGTTTTCTAAAAATTTTCCATTAGGTTGACGTTATTATTTATTATTATTTATTTATTGAGAAATCAATATAAAGATTAATATATTTCCATCTCTCCGATGAGTAGATAAATTACTTTATACAGAGATAAAAATTTATTTTGCTTCTATTTTAAAGTATCATAATATATATATTATTGTAAAATTACTATTAATAACGCTAATGTACCAGCACTAACCACTATACAAATGATACTAAAACATAATTGTTCCAATAAATAACCGTGTTATTCACTAACTATACAGTAGTTACTCACTGCAATTACATACTCGTATACATGTACCTTCTAATTAAGATTAATAGTAGAGGTGTAATATAGCTTTAACAAATCATTTTTTTCCAAGTTTTCCATTTTTTAACAAATCATAATTTTTCCAAGCATTCGAACACGCTGCAATATTAAAATAAATCACCTACTGTTTTTAGATTATTAAGAACAATAAATCATCACGGTAATACCAAAATACAGGAATCTATAATCGACTCGAATACCCTCTCAACCACAACTCTTCCGTAAAATAAATAACGGTATGTACATATACATACTTTAAAATTTCAAGGAAACCAGATGACAGAACATTGCACCAGACAATGCAACCGAATCCTAAAAGCCTCACACTCCTCTACATTACTCCCATTTCGCAATGTGCGCACATCGCTAATCAAATCTCTTTATGCAGACGACGCCGTAAAGCGCACCTCTCCGCTCCGCTCCACCTCCTGAAATCCATAAACCGTTTCCCCTCTCTCTCTCTCTCTATCCTCCTTCTCACTCTCTCCTTAACGACCCCATATTTCTCGCACTTAAGAAAAAACTCTCACCCTCCCCCAACTTCACCCTCCCGACATTTTTCTTCCGCGATATGCGCTCGCCAACATTGTTATACGCGTGTACTTTCGCGCTCTTGCTTGCTCGAGAAATAAGAAAAAGGAGTTAATCGACTTCGCGCAGCAGCACGTGCCGTATACTCCATCCAAGAATACATATACACAGTCACACACACCTATATACAGAGGCAGGCACCATAATAACTTTGCGACTGCTGGGAACGACAGACCGTTCCGGTCCGCTGAATATGCAATGAAAATTGCCGCCGCCGTCGCTGGCAGTTATGCTGTGTGTGTGTGTATAGGTTATAGCAGTATAGCTCCGCCGCGTCGCGCCGGCATTCGTCGAAAATTTCACGGCTCGGCTGAGTTTCGCGCGAGCGAGCGACCGGTGCGATACAATAATTCCATGCAGGGGAGGATGCACGAATCGAATAGTGTGTGGGTGGGAAAGTGAAACAATTTGCAATGCAGTGCTGAATCGTGAGAAAAACGCCTGCGGTTGTGGGGTAGTTGGAACTGTGGGGAGAATATATTTTTTAATAATATGGCTAAAGGCTTTTCGTATTTTCACGAGGCGATGGAGTTCCGTTATTTCGGGTATAATGGAAATAAAATATCTTATAACGTGCGCTGTATTGGAATCAAAGCGAATGTTCAAGTGGGGGATGGCAAAATGCTTATTTAATTATTTTAAACACGCAGTGGAAGCAAATAGCAGAATTGAGTAATACTTGCAAATGTAATACACGAAATTTTGTTTCGTGCCTCCGTCGACTTTACAAATTTTAACACTTTAAAAGCATTTATACCGAGTTCTAAGCCACACCGCAAAGCAGCACCGAGAGCGGGGCGTCGAAAAATCGAATCAGCGCCCCGCTTTTGGCAACAAGTAGCCCTTTATCCTTCCCCGTCTTCAAACCCAATAAACACACGTCCCTCCCTCTCTCCCTCCTCTACCTCCTCGACTTAACGCGGCATCGAATTATCCCCGAAGAAACTATAAAGCTCCAGCGTAATTCAATCTGCTCTAACCTCGTAATATCAAATCCTCCTGCACCTCGCGGCTCGATAAAATTTCACCGGCAGCAGCTACGCGCCTGAATATCGGACAACCACCGCACCGCCGCCACCTCCTGTCAATACGGAATTTCCTCCTTCCTACGGAAAATGGCGTGGGACGCTTAATTCACGGTCCGAGGGGCGGCTAAAAAGTGGGCGAGACGACAGCGGTGCTGGTGGTGGTTTTGCATATGGAAATTTTCCGAGCGCGAGGACGAGGGAGAGAGAGAGAGAAAGAGAGAAGAACATAGGTAGTAGAGGAGGTGCATGAATAAAATAATGTGATTTTCGCGGAGCGGGTAGTTTTAGAGGTAGCTAGTGGTCGGGGATGTGTGTGGTCGGCGAGCGAGCTGTGATTCGCCGGACGGAGAAAAAGTGGGAGGGTAGGGAAGTGTTTTAAAAGATATGGTGAAAGGAAAAATTTAGAGAGCGATTAATTTTTGAATGTTAGGAGTGAAAGGGTCTTTGTACGAATATGAAATAGACTTTTATTTTAGAAACTATCTTTTCACGCATTATTACAATACTTTACATTTGAAATCGTTTGTAAAAGGATTTATTGATTCCTTTTTCCAGTAAATCAAACGTTAACCAAAATATCCCCATAAATAATTCATTTCAAACTTCCGACCGCTTTTCAGTCTCCAGCGCTGCTCGCGACCATTTTGTCCACATACGGCTCCGAATTCATGGGAATTTGCATTTCATCTGACCGTCAAAGGTAAGGCTTCGCCAGCAGATTCATCTTGCATAGTCATCGCAGTGCTGACCAAAGGATACCATGTGCGAGACTGTCGACTCGCCAATGTTGGCGATTTGCATCCGTGCATGCTTCGTTGATCCTCGAAATAAGAATTTTTATTCAAATTATTTCAGAGATAATGTGAGTAAACCTTATAATATTCGTTCGAAAAAGTAATATAAAAATTCTCCCCCGTTCGCGAGCTTACGTACATTCGCAAAATGCATCGCGCGAACCACATTCATGAACCTTCACACCAACAATTCGCGAGACACAAAAATCATCTAAATTGACAATACACTGCTGCGAGAAACGCAAAACGAACGTGCTTTATTGCTCGCATTAATTCGCTGCTTATTGTTATTCGGGAGAACACAAGTGATTGCGCGCGCTCCACTCGCGAATTAACGGCGCAAATTGCGATCTGCGGGTCGCGCGCGAGAATAACGCACTGCCGGCGCGAATCGATAAATTCATATCGCGCGTATAATCGAGCATTGGTACTTGGACGCGAGCGCACTAACGACATTATTATGTTCATCGATGTGTAACCGCTTTAAATTGACCCGCATTGCTATATGCCTCGTGCGTGTTTTCCCATCGCCGGCAGCGCAATCGTCGTATATAGGTACACGTATATATTGCCGCGAACGTCGCAATTACATGACTGTGAATATGTGTATACGGTAATTTTGATATCGAATGGTACATTGTTAAAGAATTGTAAAGTGAGAATCTCAAATGAGTACTTGATTAACGATCCTTATACTTACAGTTTCCGTTATATTTTAATTAAACTCTAAATTTTAATTAGGAGACTGATTATCATGTATCCACGTTACCTCGCATATTAACGACTAAAATAATTATCATTAAGCACGTAACCTCTATAACTGCTATTAAAAAAATTATATATTATTTCCAACTAAAATGTATATGAAAACACGCAATAACCGTGTAACACCTCAACAAGCCCTAAAAATCAAAACACAATGCATAATAAACGACGACACACCGAGCCATATTCCACTCCAATCTCCCTCCCACACACAGCACGTGGACGCTTCGAAATTCGGTCAACGATGCTGTGCGCGCGTGTACCTATTATATTATATGCCAGTCGCGCATCGTATAAAACCTCAAAGGTAGTAGTAGTAGTGGCCCTCGAGCGGCAACAAGCACACAGGCCGGGTATAAATGTGCATTATGTAAAATTAAACGGCCGGACGGGCCTGCCTAAGCGAAGTTCGATCGTAATTGCGCGCCGTTAGCGGGCGGGCCGTATTTTTGGGGTTATCGCGAATAAGAGGGGGGAATTGTCGTTGGAGCTGGAAGGCTGGTACGTGTAATTCGTGAGAGGGTAGTTTGGGAAGCGGGAATAGAAGATGTTCTTTTGATTGTTGGGGAAAGGATTATAATCAAGGAGAATGTTGTAAAACTAAACCTTGGGTGTGTTTTACAATGTGATGGATATCGAATATATATAAATATATATTTCTTTTCGTACAATGAGTTGTTGAAGAGCGCCTGATACTGTAAGTTTGGCTTCTTGCTATTTAACTTTCTCAACGACCCACTCGTTGCGACGTTAAACAATAAAGCAACTTTAATTACTCTAACTTTACTCAGTCAATAGACCACTACTCCTCTCGGACAGAAACTTGGAGCGTATATATATGTATATATACGTATACATATATATACATACTCGGCGATACCCATTGAGCCCATAATCATAATTTTATGCCGACGGGATTCTCTCGAAACTGCACTTTTCTAACTGTACATACCGAAAGACGACGCGAAGTGCGCATCTGAATAATTGTACGCTTCTTTCCCTCCCTCTTTCGCGCCCCTAATGCTCTTCGCGAACTTTCCTTATCGGGGCCGCCGCCGTCGACGACGACTACACGAAGAAGCCCGCGGGCGCGCGCGCGAGACTTATATTCCGGCGAAATGGGTCAAACTAATTTTCTCACGCGGCAAAGAAATAGCGGAATGGCAAACATTTCTCAATGCTGGAATGATTATGTGTTTTCCGTGGCCGTCGATCGCGCGGCGACGCGGCTGCTGTTTTTGTCCGACACAGATTCAATTTCATGTTTTGTGCGGGCCACTCGATTGCGATAGAGTTTGGTAAACAAGGATTCTTTTGTTAAATATACATTAAGATGTATAAGCAAAGTCATGGTCATTATCGTATTGTGTCTAGTAGGGTAAGTGAGCATTCCCCTTCCCAATTATTGGATTTTTACACATGTTCAAATATTCAGTATAATTCGATTTTGTCGTCTGCTCAGGGGGCACAGTAATTGCATGATTTACCCTACGTGAAGTTATCTTAATAGGAACTAAAAGAACCCTTTATAAATTATTTTTATATAGTATTATGGAGCATAATATTTGCGTGAAAGTGCCAGCTCATGATCATTACGATATTAATATTTTATACTTGACCACATCAAACTTCAACAATATAAAATTATCTCTTTTGTGACTATTCAACACGTACAAAAATAACACTCAAAGCGCGTGTTAGTGCATAAACTTGAATGCTATATATTGTACAGCACAATGTTATCCAAACAAGAGTCAAAATAAATACTCCAATAAACGAGACCCTCTCCCTGGTGGAAATTGAAATCATTTTTTGAGCAGTAAATGGCTAGTTTGATCCAAAATGGCAAAAAAATGGACTCCAGTTTTCTTCCATAAGTGTAACGATTTTTTTAACCTATTTTTCACATTTATTGGCCGCAAAGATGGTCACAATTTTGTACTATCTATTAATTTGGCATTTTAATGCTAGTTAAAATAGGTAGTCGATGAACCCATTATAAATCTAGTAACAACCGATTTCTTATGGCGATGAGCAAGAGAGATAGAGTCACGTGTCAAAATAACGATTTTGGTTTATATCTTATAGAATAAAGCTGTAAATAGTAGAAAGGCTACTAAATTTTGTTTATATCCCGGTAAACTATCTCTTAAGGGTATAAGTTTTAAAATATATGATTGAATTGTTATGAAATTTTAATGTAAAGATTTTCAGGTTAGGGCCATTCCATAAAATGGGATAAGTTGATGAAAAAAAGCGGGCTCTATTAAAGTAAATAAAAAAAAGAAATTCTCACTCCATTACCCACATTATGCAAAGTTCACTCAATACGCTTTTCAACCCTTCATTCACAAACCTCCTGATGCACCTCCTCCATCACCTTCAAAACCTCAACATCTCCTTGATCGTAACTTCCTTCAACTTCCCCTTCCCCTTCCCCCTTCTTTCACATCGTGCACCTTCTCCGCACCAATTACGATTCCCCCTCGCCTTCAAAAATAGCGCGAACGGCGCCAATGTCGACTCTCTCCCTTCTACTCTCTCTATCCCGCGAAGCACCACTTCAATGCACGAGAGGCAAAAAGTTAAGCGTCGCCGCGGCGCTGCACCTGCAACTGCAGCCGGGATGAGAGTGTGAGAAGTCGGTCGATAGAGCTCCCGGGCTTTGCCGGCGTCGCTCGCCTCCCGCCCGCGCGCTCACTTTCTCCCACTCGCCCTGCAGCCCGAACCCACGCGCCGTGTTCTCATTAGCCAGAGGTAGAAGTATCGTCGTTCAATGAGTGGCGAGCTTAATGCAAAGGAGAGCGAGAGAGGGTATGAGGCGCTGTTGAGTGGAAATTTGTTGTGGCAAAGGTGCGTGAGGAGCCCTCAGAGGTGCGTCAGTAATGCATGGGAAGCTCGAAGGGTGGTTTGTGCTGTGTTGAAGGGAATCGTAGTTACACGATGATGAAAATGCTACGATTACGCGGCTTTTCTTGCAATAATGGTATATTTTATTGTCACCTTTTTGTTGCTGTCGTTTTGAAGAGCGGAAAGATTTTCACGTGGTCTTCTTCGCGCTTTATTGGATATAAATGTAAAATTGATTTGCTGCAAATTGCCTCCATTGGAAATTTTAATATTTCAAAAAGGTTGAAAGTTTTATTGAATTTCGAGAGCAAAGCTTGAAAGCCGCGCGCGCGTTCCATTTATTGGTTTTCAAGTTGTATTTGTATTCAAGTCGGCTTCGGTAAAATATAACTACCATTATATTTTTTATTTTAGCTCGAAAAGGTGAGACTTGTAAAAGAACATGTCATTTAAAAGTTTATAATTATCGACGTTCTTCCATAACTTTAATACATGTTTAATACGCATCAAGTATAAAAACTAATATTAATAATAAAATAAACCGAGATAGTAAGTAATTAATAGAATAGGAGATAACGTTTTAATAGAATATAAGGAATAGAAGTGGAATGCTATTTAATTTTGAGAACTATACTCTCTAATTTCTTTTACAACAAAAATATCGTAACACGTAACGATAACGACAGACGCTTAATCGAACGATATCACCTATAATTCTTAATAAATCAACTATCCATTGATTACACACGTTGAACCCATTCTAAACAAAGCAATCATAAATCCCCTCTCTGCTTATCATATCAAACAATTCCATCCCACACTCCCACCCACCATTCGAACCTGCCGTTAACCCATCGAAGAATAGCTTGCACTAAAGGCATTGCATTCACTCGCACGCAACAATATATACCTATATACACACTTCTCATAAAGCTCCATGTTCTCCCTCCACGAAGAAAGACTTTCCTTACCGTAAACACTCGCGTGGCAGCGTTAAAGTTGCGACTGGAAAGCACCGAGCTCGAAACTTTCCTTTGTGTCCTTTTACGCCCCCTCCTCCTTCTCCTCCCTACCTTCAACGATAGTTTTTACGCTGCAACCGGAGGTAAAGGCAACACACTACACGTGCATGCATGCATGAACGCCTATAAATTTCTCCTGTTTACGGTTTCCCCCGCGCTTAGGCAAAGGCAAAAGTTGAGCGTGCGCGCCCGGTGACGACGAGCAACTCAGCAGCTTCTCGACTTTTATTTCGTAGGATTGTAATTAATTCCGGCTGCTGAGGTATTTTCATTTTTACCCTTTGATGTGGCCGGGAGACGCGTATGGTCAATGTGGAGGATATTTTTTTGCCAAAGAGTTTGGGGGGGGGGGGGTGGAGAATAATTTAATTTTGGGAGTTTGATGTATTAATCTGCTTACAATCATGGTTGTGTAGGTATGCTGGGTTTATCGGGTATCAGGTGAGGGTATTATAAATTTATGTGAGAGGGAATCGTAAGTGTAATATTATATAATATACTCGTAATTAATTTTATAAGATATTATATTTGAATCATTTGTGTGAGCATAATAATAATAATAATAATTATAGCACGTAAAATTCAAGAGATCGAAAATAATTATAGCATAAATCCATAAATTGCAGGGGTTTTATTGAATTAAAACAGAAATAACGCAGAATGAGACGTTTTTTTCTCTGAAAATAATTGAGGTATTTATTCAGTGTAACTCAACGCACAAATTGTGGGCGAGCAGTCTGATCTTGAAAGAAGCGTGAGACCGGCGCTACTATATATATATATATATAATATATATATATATATATGTGTGTGTGCGTGCGTGCGTGCGTGCGTGCATGCGTGTGTGTGTGTGTGTGTGTGTGTGTGTGTGTGTAATAACATCTTGTATTTAAATGATTAATAAAGAGTAGAATTAAATTTACCGTTACATCGGACAATTCTGTGCAAAGCTACGTGCATTTGCAAATCGCGAAAAATAACCTAAAATGATCAAGACCTTAAATTACGTTGATTCAGGAAAAATCGCTCATTTTAGATAATTTTTCGTGATTTTCAAATGCACGTAACTTTGCACGGAATCGTCCAATTTTAATGATTCTTAACTTAAATTAAAGCTCTATTTTTCTACTTTAATATTTTTCTTATGGAAAATTTCTTGACACTTGTGGGAGCTTACTATTGATTGATCATCAGTGACCGCTTTTCCATGTTAAATTTTCATAAGAAAAATGGATTTGTGTTTAAAACGGTGTCATAAGATCGTTTTCGAGTGTTAGAAATCTTTTTTCGTCTATTGTATGACCTAAAAAAGAACGAGAAAAAACTTATTACAGAGGTGTGCCTCCAAATTTTTTTTTCGAATTTTTTGAATCCTCTAAATGTGGATAATCTGTACAATTCCTCATATACATAAATAAGTACATAAATCGACAAAGATTATCTTACAATATATTTTTCGCGTATTTAAAACTTTTTCTCGCAATTACATCAAACGCAATCTTCCTAAACTACACCCATTCAAAACCACCCATACCGTGACGCACTGCAACTTTCTAAAAATAAAATCTCATCACCGCATCCCCGCTAAAAATATCTCGCAACCCTTTCAGAAACTTCGCGCTCAATTTCTCAACCTATACCTCACCCGCTCGCTCGCAGAAAAAGTCTTACTTAAGAGGACCAATCGAGTTTCCGATTGTCGCACTCGCGATTGACCGCGCGCTCCGATTAACGACGCTCACGCACGTACACACGTTATCTCTCACTGTATATACATACACGTGCTACACACCAACTCGTTCGTACTCCGGTTCATTAATCAAAAAACGAAGCTAGCGAGCGAGCATTGTTCGCCTCCTCTCTCTCTCTCTCTCTCTCTCTCTCTCTCTCTCTCTCTCTCTCTCTCTCTCTCTCTCTCTCTCTCTCTCTCTCTCTCTCTGTCTACCCTCTGCGAGACCTCGTTTCTCGAGCGTCTTCTTCCGCTCCACTTTGATCTTTGATCGCACTCGCGCGCCACTCGATTCGATCATCAGTTACCCCTACCCCTACTAGGTACTCTCACTCCTCGTTGTCCTGGATTCCGTGTGTTTGGAGAAAATGGCGTCGGATTAATCCACATCGGGCTGTTACAATTTTTTCCTTTTTTTCGAAACGCGAAGCTCTTCTTTAACTCGATTCGGTGGAATTGCTTTCGCGGAATGATAAAAGGGAGCCGGCTGCGTTCCGCTCAATCTCTCTCTTTCTCGTTGTAAAAGAACGAACGGTCGTTGTCGAAGGTGAAGGAGAGACGCGATTTACCGGGCGAGCGAGGGAAATTCTTTTCCAAGGTTGATTACGCCGGTGGTCGCGCAGCGGATGTAGCGTAGAGCCGGGAACTGTATTTGCTGGTTAAGATTTAACGAGGGTGTAAATAATGAAGTAGTAGCGGTCGGTATTGATGTTGGCGGTCGTAGATAGTAGTTGTACTGCGGGATGAGTATCTATTAATGGGTAGAAGAATCATTAAGTAGTGCAGTTAATATTGGTTTAATGTACTCTTAAATGTTAGTTCATCTACTCTCTAAGGTTGAATTAGTAGAAAAACCAGTAATTATTAGTTAAAATTGCTCCACCGTAGAATTAATGAATATTCAATATTTCGTTAGTGAATATTCACTAATTCTACGGTGGAGCAATTTTAACTAATAATTAGTAGTTTTTTCACTAATTCAACATTCGAGAGTATATTTATTATTTATAGTAGGATTAGATTGTATTAATGAAATTTTTAGATCACATAAAAAATTATGTAGCCTCGAGAATGTAAAAACAAAAGAAAATGCGTTCTTCTCGTATACCCTACTTTATCCACACTAATACTCCCCTTTGAAAATAACGAGGAAAATTCGCAGAGACGCAGGAGACGTTAGCGTGAATTTTATCGGCTACAAATACGCGACAGATGAATAAATGATAAAAGTCAATGTAGTTCGTATTTCTTCTAAAAGCATCAACTCTCCTCCCTTCTCTGCTCAGCAGACCTCGGTGAAAATTTCATCGCGAGCACAAAGCTGCTGCTTGAATATTGCACTTTGATACTTCAAAGCGAACATTTATATACGTGCGTCAATATTTCATCTCCAAGTTGGAACAATATATCCTCCAACTCCATCATTCACGAGATAAGTAGCTTCCTTCCACTCTCCAAAGAATACCCAATATTTCGCGTATCGGATCAAAAAGCATCTCATCTCTCCTTGCTAAAAAAAAATCTTACATGCGGAATCACGACAAAGTTCTAAAAATAGCCTCCGCGCAAAGAGCTTCCCGCAAAGGCACACATACACACACACACACACACACACACACACACACACACACACACAGCCTCGTCTCAAAAGACCTGCGTCTGCGCACCCATCACCCGCAGGAATAAATTCATTGTTTAGTCGCGATCCAGTTTTTTCTCGTCTGCACTCTATTATTAGAAATATTTCAATCCCTCCCTTTCGCGTCTGTCTGTGTGTGTGTTTCTTCTCGGCAGCTGCTCTCATCTACTATCTCTTTAGCGCACTCGCAATTTCGCCGGCTCACTTAGCACTCGACGGCCATTGTTTTCCTGGACGCGGAAGAACAAGAAGAAAACGCGAGCTTTGGCGGAGAAGAAAACTGCTGGGTTTGTCGGATGAGATGTACGTTGTATAGGGGATGGGATGAAGGATTTGGGATTACTCGTGTTTTGTGGCGGTTGCTCTTGCGAGATTTTGGCAGGTGATGCTGGAGTCTTAAAGAAAGACGCAAATTTTGATGAAACGTAATAGATGGCTGTTCTTAGTCTTATTTATTAAATTATAATTTGATTGGAACGCATGTAGAGAATGGCTTGGATATTTGGGTTTATTTGGTTTCATGAGAGGACTGCGCAAAACATTTCTATCGGATGATAATAATTAGCGTCAAATTCGGAATTATTCGCAGTGTATTTTTTAACCACAATTAAACAATAACCGAAATTGCAAGTTGGCTGCTAATTTAGGCCACTGCGAGCGCCATTGATTGCGGTTCAATTTGATTTGAGTCATTATAGGCAAGAGCGATCGGCAAACGAAATAATGGATAAACATAGGAGGCTCCTACCTCCAAATTGTCGAATATACTGTCCATTATAATTAGCAAGAAGAACACTTATAAATGAAATACAAATGTAAGATCATATTTTATTTTGAATTTTCTCGTAAAATATAACAAGGCAATAATAGATTAGAATCTATAAAGAAGATATTTTTAATATGTCGAAATTCGACACGAAAATCATTATATTTTTTCATTAATCTGCGAGTCGCATTCAATTCCCGAAGGAGAGTTTCATTATACAGGGAAATTTCGAATTATCACGAATCCGGGAATGCTGACGGCAGATGCGCCGCCGACTAAACTAATATTGCAGCTAAAATTGCATTATCGATGCGAGGTTTACACAGCTTGATATTATTACGGGGATTCATTATGCCGCTCTCCGAATTAATCATGCATGTGTCGTACTTAAGAAACAGATTAGCTCCTGGCAGAATCGAATAAGACACTGAATTAACGTGACTGCGATCAATTAAATAATTAAATTGAGGAAAAAGTTTAATTAAAATTACGAAAAGTTTTTTAAAATACGATAATGTCTTGTAAAGCTACCAGAATGTAGAAAGCCAAAAAATGATCCTGCTTTATAAGAAATTTTAGTAGATATATATAGGAAAATTTACGATATTTTGCTTTTAAAATTCCTGTAAAGTATGATAAATTTTGAACAAACTATTTAGACAGTATCACAATTTTTTTTATATTATTCGTAATTTTTTAAAAATATTTCTCTCAGTGTAAATGTCAAATTTTAAAATTGCATTCTATTTTATCTTTAACGCTTACAGGCCCTTTAAAAACTCTGTTCAGTTTATTTTACAGTTTCACACGATACATTTTCGTACAAAAATTTACTCATACACCCACAGCGGTACCAAACCAACCCACATACACACACTTTTGCACACCCACGTACAGCCTGCACACAGAGCATGTCCGACCTCCAAACCGTTCTAAAAACTCGTAACCAAGCTCGCTATATGTGCGACAGCAGCTCTTTAGCGCCGATTAAAACTACCTCGCATAGGCTTACTATATACACACATACATATAGAGACGAGGGAAAAAGCTGGCGCTAGAGGGAAGATATTCACGGCGACGAGTTTGAGTAAGGTCAGGGGTCAGGGGGTCGCGCAGCTGCCACTGGCTCGCTTTCAGCCCTAATATCCGGTGAAATCTCCTCTCTCTCTCTCTCTCTCTCTCACTCTATATATATCTACCAACCAATCTACCCACACAAACCCGTACACACGCACGTAGATATGCAAAAGCGAGGCCGCCGCAAAAGCCGCTTCGATCGCGTTCGCGCGCGCCAGCGCTTAAAGCGAGGTGTGTATCCAGCGCGCGACGAAAACGAGTTTGCGGCGCCTATCGAATTAACGCCGTATATGACCGGGACGCTCCTGCTGCTGCAGTGGCAACGACGTCACTCGCTGCGGGGGCTCGGGGGGGCTCTCCAGCTCTCGCTCTGTATCTATAGCGAGAGAAGGCCGTAATCAAACGATATTTGATCGCGCGACCCCGCTGCGGCGCCAGCAAACAGAGCTCTCTCTCTCTCCCTCCGCGTAATCCGATGCGGGAGGGTGGAAGAGGAGGGGGAAGGTTTTTGAAAAGGGTTTGGAAAAATGCCGAGAGAGAGAGAGAGAGGGGGATTTTGGTAGTGGGTGATTGGAAAGGTTAAAAACGATGCGGGTTCTTTTTGGTGCGAGAATTCGGAAAAATAAAGTAGGTTACGCAGGAAAGGGAGAAGGTGCACGGTAGAAATACTATTTTCAAATGTTGATGTTGTTGAACTATTTTGAAAAAAGGCAAATCATAAACGAAATCTGACTTCAAAATGAGATTGTATAAGTTGCAGCAAACTTTTCAGGAAATCAAAACTTTAAATCCTGTTCCACAGTGAAATACCTCACATATAGCCAATGTATAATACAATCGTTACGTACATGCACTCTCAATCGTCTTAGTTTTCAGTCTATTTAAAGATATCTCGCAGATTGGATTGGAGTCAAGACACTTGTATTATACAACGGTCTCTTAAACTTTTAAATCGTTCGAAAATAAGTCCAAGATGAGTGTTTTTATCCAGCGCGACGCCGCTTCAAAATAGGATAAACAAATGTATATTTTAGAATGCGATTTCCTTCAGGATAAAAGTCTTGTCGGAGATGCGATGCAACACTTGCTTATTTAAAGGGGATTGTAAATACACGAGAGCTCGAAATAGTGGAGTGACATATGACGACAACAGATGAATCGAATTCAAGACGTTTATCCAATAAGCAAACTTATCGAGCGACTTTGTTTGGTGTTTACTTCTAATTCTTACGCGAACAGTACTAAAATATTTTCAACGACCAAATCTTCATGTACAACTTACAATTTTTCAAGTTTCTTTTATTTCATCCCAACCTTGACTTCTCAGCTTCACAACCATTCAAAATCCACACCATTTACTCCAAAAACTACATAGATGCCCGATACCCAATCCAGTTTCTCAATTACACGTCATCGACGTCACCCACTTCGCGCTCCCACTATCCCCATCATGCTCGACCCACGCGCTCTCTACATATACCGGAGAAATTACACGCGGGCCCGGCCACGTCACATGGCCGCCTATTAATTCCACGAGCTACAGGACCCATCGCGACGAGCACGCGCGCAGTTTACCTGCGTGGGCTGCTACAGCAGCAACGGAAAGTACACGCGGAAGAGAGAGAGGAGGAAGAGGAGGAGCGGCGCGGACGAGACGTGAATGATGACATTGTCGTTGGTGCAGGCTAATTAATTGCTTGATTACGCGCGGGCGTGCGCGAAGCCTGTTGTATCGGGTTGTTATAGCTTGGAAAGAGTATAGAAAGAGAAAGAGAGTTTGTTCACAAACTCTCTTTCTCTCTCCACACTCATTACGACCTAGCAGATTTGTTTTATTTATTTTGTGAGTTGTTAGGAGAAGATGCGGAAAATGTTATCATCATTATGAGGGAAGTAATAAAGATAAAAGTAAAATGAAAAAGGTGGTATTATAGCGATGTGCTGAAAAGGGAACCATTCTAAAAATGCCTTGAAAAAAGTTATTACATCAAGTAAAAGTTGTGAAAGGTGCTGTTTTATGTAACACCGTATAAGAATTGTTTCAATAATTAAATTTTTTTTTAAATTACATGGTTTATATTGCGTATAAGAGGTTTTTAGAAATTTAAAAATTGTAGAAGCAATAATTAAGTAAAAAACGTTATCTCAGTTGTAGCGATCTTATTTTATAATGGCATGGCTCCAGCACTCTGTAAAGCTTCAATAAAATGCAATCATTAGATTTTGTTCTTTTTACTTACTTGAGTTAAAAATTGTATGTATTTTCTGCAAGTGTTGAAAGCCTCGAAAAACTTTATTATTTTAAATATTGTATAAATTTATAAAATAACATTTCGAAATATAAATTTTTAAGAATAATATTTTAGAATATGTGTTACTGGCCTGAGTTTATATAAAAATAAAGTTTTTCGATAATGCATGTCTGAAACAGTTTCACAAAGAATATCTAAGTCCGCTGTTTTATAACCGAATATTATTTTTTTGGCATTTAAAGTTGATATATGGAACGAATAAATTACGTTTCATGAAACTGAATGCAAATGTAGTGCTAATAAAATAGCTTATTTTTCTCCTTTCTCGATCAGATATAATATTAAACTATTAGATTGCTGCAGAAAAATTAATTTCGTAAAATAGAAAATACATTTATACGTGAGGAGAATAATGTCTTTTTTCTAAATTAGAAAATGATGGTCATTTTTTAAGCTGAAAAAGCTAATTAAAAAGAAAATTTAGTTTTCTTTTAACGTAGGTATGTAATTACAAACGAAATTGGGACTCGTAAAAAGTATTTGTCTTGATAAGTTCGACATTTTCTGTAATGAGTTTCAAATAGAGCAGCTAGCTGTCTAAACCATTTCTGAGCATGATAAATTATCTTTATAAATTACATTTTCTAAACCTAAATGTTTCTAAAAAAATCTTCGAAGAAAAAGGAAAATCTTGTGCCAATATTTTTCCAGTAAAAGTATAGAGACTATAAATCACCAAAATTATTCATTAGGGTCCAATAATTCAGCTTACCGCCCTAACTCACAACCTCAGATAAAACTCCTGATACCATCATCTCCTAAAATCCTAAAAATTAAACGCTCGCACCACCACTGCCCCCTCGAACCCCTTTTCCCCCGACATCGTACATCCCTCTTCCAGCTCAGACCTCCTTTCTCCGAAAGATAAATTTCCCTCGCGTACGTAACACTCATCAGCGAGCTTCGCGCTTCAAACAAAACCCAAACTCGCAATAAACGACCCGACGCTCCCACTGTAAAGGCATGAGAAACGCGAAATTAGAACTGATCCTCGGGCGCACCTGCGACTCGCCGAAAAATCAAGATAGTCACAAGGTCGCGTATAGGTGTAAGACACCCTCCAAGACTAATAAAAGAAAGCGAAGAGAGCGAGACGGCGACGACGGCGTCGGGCACGTAGGGCAAATTAGCCTCGACTAATTAGGTTACGCGGGGGGCCTTCGCGCGCGTCCGGCCGGCATACATTAATTTCTGTGCCAAGTGCGTATACCCTCCACTTAATTTCCCCTTTCTCTCGGTGCGCGCCAGCGTTCCTTTAACGGACGCGCGAAAAACTCGCGCGGAAGTTGAATGACGCAATAAACCTTTGAATAATTTTGAAGCGAAGGGTAGAATAAATACCGAATATTTTGACGAATAATTAATGTGCGACAGCGCAAGAGAGAGAGAGAGAGAGAGAGAGAGAGAGAGAGAGAGAGAGAGAGCTTTGAACGAGCTCTCGTGCGAATGCAAAGCGTCGCGGCGGATGACTTTGTGTAATTAGTTTGTGCTATTAATTTTGCCGAACTACGGCTGCAGCCAGGAAAACTGGGACGGCGTTTTATTGTTCTTTCATGTGCGTTATATTGAATATTTGTCGCCATAATTTGTACGTCAGAGCTTGTGCAGTGTGAATAAGAGAAGGAGAAATTAAATTTGCATCAGCAAATATTTTATAATAACATTTTGTTGCTGTCGGAACTATATTTATTGCATTATAGAAAGTAATTGAATCATTTTAAAGATATAGATTATTAAGTTACAAAGTTCTATGTCCTTCGAAGATGACTCGGAAAGGGCAAGAACTAGTTAAACAGACAAAAAGTAATGACATTAAAGGCACTCTTATGAAACTTTAATAATAAAACTTGGGAAGAATATTTTTGAAAATAAGAGGAGTTTCAAGTTACCGGAAAGAAACTTTATCAGTAATGTAATAATATTTGTCTTCATTCCGTGTAATATTATACAAAATGTAATTGGTACACCAATTATGAATTCATACTACTTCTCAAAATTCACTAAAAATTTGTAACAAAACAATTTCAACATATCTCGGTGCTTCAAAACTTAATATACGAAATTCTGCAAACATATTAAATTTCAACTTTATTACATTCGCCCTCTACACAATAACACTCTATAATCCAGCACAACGCATCACCTATCTCTCCCACAACGCTCTCTTAAAAAATACCATTACAACTACCTCGTCACTTCAAAAATTACCACCACCGCCACAAACCCTAACTGGACCACTGCTGCATCCATCCGTCGGTGCTTAGCGGCCTAATTATGTCCTGCTCCATCCCGAGGGCCGAGAGAGAGAGAAGCGCCGACGCATTGGGCATTAAATCACGCGTCCTTCCCTCTCCGGTGTCGCCGGCGCACACCGCACACCAGCAGTTGTCCGAAAATTAAGCCCGCGTTCTGCGCACGTGCCTGGGAAATCGACCGCGCGTTTGCGAGCCGACTATGCGCCTCGACGCGCTATAGGTACCGTGATAATTGAAAGGAAACGTCGTGGTACTAGGAAAAGTAGTGTCGATATTATTTGGCAAGGCGTTGTGTTGTTGTTATGTAGAGGAAAAAGTTGTGGTACGAAAAAAGTATTTGAAGATGTTGATGATTTATATTCAGATATATCTTAAATTGCTAGATATTACGATTTCATTAGTGTCACAGGTATAATGAAGAGCCCTCATTATCCATGACATTAGTTCTGGAGTATTTTTATATTCTTGAATGCGTTGTTTATTTTCAAGAACATTCAAACGGCGATTCAGTTATATGCTGATGCATTCTGCAGCGAATGCATTACTTTTTTATTTTCATGCAATGTATAACGTACGTGATGTATATTTTAAATAATGCAATTTACAGTTATTCGATTAAAGTAATCTACATGTTGGTTTTGTACATTATAAGAGTAATATATAATCGTTTTATTTATTTATATTCCGAAATAAAACTGACGACGAAGCTACATTTTCAATGAAAATTAAATGCCATGAATATTTCCCGGCTAGCTGGAGATCGTATTACCATACATTATATTTTAACGCGCGCGTGACCGTGTGCTATATGAGGTTTGACCCATTTACGCCGACCAAGGTTTGTAAGGACAAAGTAAGTCGTTACGCATTCGGGGATCTTAATATAATATCTCTCGAAAACTAACAAGTAGATAGGAGGAGAGAAGTTTTCAACAACTCATTTCAAAAATAAATTTACAAGGAGAGTGCATCAACTGGGTGTTGAGAATAGGTTTTTCGTGCCTAAAAATAAAGCACTTAACCAGTTCTCATAGTCCCTCTTTCTCAAGCTACGGTTTACCTAATCTTGAAAATTCATTATTTTCTTAAAAAATGATGCATCCTCTATTAACTACCACTTTGCAAATATTTATAATACATAAACAAACAAAGAAAATTATAAAAATAGACAGAAAATACTTTAATATAAGCTATATTGTGTTAAGGAGGCTAGACACTTTTTTTCTGAAATAAGAAGTTATATTTTAATACATAAATATAAACTAATTATTTCATACTTTTTACATATAAAAGTGGATATATTTACCTTACCTTAGAACTTTCTCCGATGGGCGTTTTATATGGTCCAGAACCATAGTCATCGATGAAACAAGTTTTTTCACTATCCGTAAGCTTTGAAATTTTTCTGTGGATGGATTGACTCCAGATTTGAACTAAATTACTCCTGAATAGTATAATTCTCATATGAGTGTAGGGATTTAGGATTAAATGTCAGAAAATTTTTTACATCAGAAAATTTTTGAAAAAATTGAAAAAATAAAAAAAAAACTAAAAAAATTCTTGAAAAACAGCACAATTTTTTTTTTCATCGGATCAAAAATCCCTACACTCATATGAGAATTATACTATTCAGGTGTAATTTATTTCAAATCTGGAGTCAATCCATCCACAGGAAAATTTCAAAGCTGTTTCATCAATGACTATGGTTCTGGACAATATAAAGGGCCCAGACCAAGGTCTAAAGTGAGTTAAATATACCCCCCTTTTATGTGTAAAAAGTGGCAAATAATTAGTTTATATTTATGTATTAAAATATGACTTTTTTATTTCAGAAAAAAAGGTGTCTAGCCCCCTTAAACAAATATTAATTTTTCAGAAAATTGTAAGGAATAAAAAATAGCGTAAGAAAATGGCTTGAAATTCGCCTTCTTTTTAATCGATTTCATCGGTCGTATTTTCAACCATTTTCTTACGCTATCTTTGATTGCTTATAAGTTCCTGAAAAATTAGTATTTTTTAACGAAACAAAGCTTAAATTTTAGTCACGTTCTTGATACACTTATATTACGGGAGCACATAAGTTGCAGCAGGAAATTGCTATCAAACTAACTTCACTCCGCAGTTACCTTGTAATTATCGTACTAAACGCTTCGAAAGTTGCTCGAATATTGTTGTAAAATTATACAGCTGCAAGTTGTACTTTAACAGAAAATTCGTGCCTCCTATATGTGCGTCGAAGCGCAATAATAGTAAGGTTTGAACATTAATTAATCAAATAGAAAAAGATCATTCAAAGATATAACTACTGTTACGAGTAAGCTATCGCAACTTTTAATAATAAAAACAGACGGATCCAGGCTTGAACCAGGGCCGCCGACTCGCGAGTGAGACACTACCAACTACACGGATAGAATTTTTCCTGAAAAATTCTATCCGTGTAGCCACGGCCGCCACCGCTCAGCTTTCTGCTAATCATATTGTAATATGTACTTCTTGCCTCTTCTTATTCTGCATATTCGTATGGGTATCCATTCGTAATACTGCACTATATCACATTGATTTATGCTTTTGCACACTTTTAATTGAAATTCATTTTATTTCTAAACCATTTTATAGCAAAATTGTTGAGAAATTAGAAAAAAAATCGACGTGTACAAAGCTTGATTTAGCGCATCCTTTTTTGTTCAAGCGTGTGCGAAATCGAGCTTTGCGCGCACGGACTGTTAACAAAAAGTGGTATACACCAAGGGCTGGTGGGCTTTTTTATCTCGTATGTTTACAGTTCTCGTCTTCGGCTCGTACTGCAAACTTCACACTCGGTCTGAAAAATTCCACTTACACAATATACTTTTTTCTTATAAAGATCGTTCCAATTATAGATATTGTTTTATAATGACCACGTCATTCTTTGTGAAAAAGTGGAAAAGCATGCATCATTTCAAAAAGGCTTTCCAAATCCAATGATCTCGCTAAGACCTAGCAATCTAGGTCATCCATATATCAAGCTCCCGCATTTATTCCTAATAGAGAAAGGATCCCGCACACAATGTATGGGAAAAATCATTCGGTCAAATTGAACGAAATCGAAAAAAGATAGATTTCTTCAGGACCTCAAGATCTATTTTTTTCCAAAGTTTCGTTCAATTTGACCGGATGATTTTTTCCCATACATTGTGTGCGGGGTCCTTTTCAGTAACGATATCTCTTCCTAAACCTCCGACCCGCAATCCTCAACCAATCCATCTTCCTCTCTTAACACATACCTTCTCTGCATCTCATCCAAAATCTTACATCCTCGCCTACTCAAATGCATGTAGCAGCAGCAGCAATAGCAACAAAAAATACCTCAACTTCCACTCCTTCGTCGCTCATCACAAGAGCTCTGTGCTCTCTCTCTCTCTCTCTCTCTCTCTCTCTCTCTCTCTCTCTCTCTCTCTCTCTCTCTCTCTCTCTCTCTCTCTCTCTCTCTCTCTCTCTCTCTCTCTCTCTCTCTCTCTCTCTCTCTCTCTCTCTCTCTCTCTCTCTCTCTCTCTCTCTCTCTCTCTCTCTCTCTCTCTCTCTCTCGAACAACAGTGCCATCAGCTTAACAGCACAACTCGTGCTCTCGTGCGCGACACCGCGTTAACTTGAACCGCCAAGTGTGTACGACGACTAATTTAGTAGCGGCCATTATCGCAGTTACACAGCCACGCCGCGACCCCCCAAGTAGTGCGCAACGCAGAGAGAGGGAGATAGCCAGAGTTCGCGACCGGAAAGATGGACGGGGCCGCGTTATTACGCCATGTCCATTGCTCTCGTATAAATGCGAGCACATTGTGACAGATAGAAAAGAGAGGAGAAAGAGAGAGAGAGAGAGAGAGAGAGAGAGAGAGAGAGAGAGAGAGAGAGGGAGAGAGAGAGCACCTTTGAAATCTAACAATTATTTTGAACTTCTATTTTGCATAAACATTTTCTATTTTATGAATCGGACACTCGTGTGCAGTCAGAGCGCTATTTAAATTACACCAGTCGCAATCGTTGCAAAAACGTTTTTATCATTAAATTAAGTATAGCATTTTTCAAGACCTTCCCAAAGGTGTGCTGCCGATTTAAAAAAAAAATCATTTTTGAACCTATTTAAGAGTTTTAAACATGTGTCTAAAATTGGAGGTCGCCTATAGCTTCGGTCCAAATTGAATTTTTTTTAATTTTCATAATTAATATTAAAGTTGAAGAATTTTAATTTTTTTAAACTTTGCTGCACAGTGTGACATGCTTTTTATAGAAACGGCGCAATATGCAGGAATATGAAGGACAAAAGAGTCCCACTTCTTATTTGGCATGCACTTTTACATAAGTCAATAACATGTTTTATATGAAATTTCAGGTCATTCTGAATTTTTTTCAAAAGTTGTTTAATAATGAAGGAAGGGGTGTTTTTCAAGTTTGACAATTATTTACAAGAACTATTAGCTATAGACTTCGGACGAAGTTAACTGTTTCGAAATTTAATAAGGAACAAAAATGATATGGGCTACTTTTCCTAACGTGTTTCAATGATGAGATAGATATAAGAGAAGAAACAAAAAAAAGTCATGAAATTTTTCATAAATTTTTATAATAAAAATGAAGCTAAAACTTTTCAGATTTCAGATAGCAACGATCTTATAGAGGACGTTGAGATGAACCAGTACCAAAAAAATACCTTTATATACAATAGTTTCCACTTTTAGGCTTTTTTCCCATCCACTGCCTGGACTAAGAGCCCAAAGAGCGAATACCCATCATCGCAGTGCCGCCAGTCGAGACAAATTGAGGTACTGTGTGAAAACGAGAAAACGCGCGAGGCGCCTAAAACTAAATAGAATGGACACTTCGCAGATTTATATAACGTTTTTAAAAAATTTTATGCTATAAGGGACTGGTTGTATGATATAAAAAAAATTGAAAATGTTTTTTTAATTTCTAAAACAAAGGAAAATTAATAAAAACTCAAATCAGTTAGCGACATGAGAATCTCCATTTAGACACACACACACACACACACACACACACACACACACACACACATACACACACACACACACGCAGCCACACACACGCATCCACACACACACACATACACAGAGAGAGAGAGAGAGAGAGAGAGAGAGAGACAGTCACGCGCACGCGCGAAAAATAATTTTCTTGATGCCAATGGATTTTACGATGGTTTTGAACATTTTTTGTCTCGAAAGATTTTCACCGTTCCAAAACCTATCTTCCTCTATGAGGAAGCAAAAATGTTATGCAATAGTTAAATAGAAAATTAATAAATTAATTCTAATTAAACGTCCCACTATCATATTAAATTCATTGCAACTCTATTCTCTAATCTCAATAACATATATTCCACGGCACCAACACAATTAAAAAAAACCGCTGCCAATTCATTGGCACGTAGCTTTCTCAAACTTAATTTATTGATCACTTTAATTAATTTTTACTTCTAATATTTAAAATTTAATACTTTATCTTGTACGGTTAGACTAACTAGGAGAGGGTCATGGGTCCGGATTCAGCTTAAACTGTGCGTTATATCTTTTTTCGTAATGGACCGATTTTTTTGGGCAACGAATTTAATCTGAAGATATATAAAAGCTACATCTGTGCCAAATTTCAGGATGATTGGGTAATTTTTGCTCTTGTTATCGTGCGACAACGAAACCGCAAATTTTTTCTAAAATAATTTTTTCTAAAAAACAAATGAAGATAATCTCCTGAAATTTTAAGTCGATAAATCAAGTATTTTTTGAGAAAACGCGATTCGAAAATTTTTTAAAAAAATTTTTAACCTCTAATATCTTTTTTCGTAATGGACCGACTTTTTTGGGCAACGAACTCGATCTGAAGATATATAAAAGCTACATCTGTGCCAAATTTCAGGACGATTGGATAATTTTTGCTCTAGTTATCGTACGACAACGAAAACACAAATTTTTTCTAAAATAATTCTTTTCTAAAAAAAAATGAAGATCATCTCTTGAAATTTTAACTAAATATAGTCTTCTATAAGTTTAATAAGTGGTTAAAATTTTAAGTCGATAAATCAAGTAATCTCTGAGAAAATGCGATTCAAAAATTTTTAAAAAAAATTTTTAATCTCAAATATCTTTTTTCGTAATGGACCGATTTTTTTGGGCAACGAACTCGATCTGAAGATATATAAAAGCTACATCTGTGCCAAATTTCAGGACGATTGGATAATTTTTGCTCTAGTTATCGTGCGACAACGAAAACGCACATTTTTTCTAAAATAATTTTTTTCTAAAAAACAAATGAAGATAATCTCTTGAAATTTTAACCATATATAATCTTCAATTAGTGTAATAACTGGTTAAAATTTCAAGTCGATAAATAAAATATTTTTTGAGAAATTAATTTATGAAATATAAAAAAGTTTTCCTTAATAACAAATGACAGAGTGAAGATGTTTTAAATTTTAAAAAAGGAAAATAAAGGTAATTTAAATACCTTTCAAGAAAAGTTTATTATATTATGTAATAATGGCTATAAGATATGAAAAAATAAAAAAAATAAAAATTCAAAATTCGTTTTTGGAAAATAATTTTTTTTCTAAAAAACAAATTAAGATAATCTCTTGAAATTTTAACCACATACAGTCTTCAATTAGTGTAATAACTGGTTATCTATTTCAAATCGATAAATACATTTTTTTTTTGAGAAATTAATTTATGAAATATAAAAAAGTTTTCCTTAATAACAATTGACTGAGTGAAGATATTTTAAATTTTAAAAAAGGAAAATATAGGTAATTTAAATACCTTTCAAGAAAAATTTATTATATTATGTAATAATAACTGTAAGATATGAAAAAATCAAAGAAACTAAAAATTCAAAATAGGTTTTTGGTTATAAAACAAAAAAACCGCTGCCAATACATTGGCACTTAGCTTCCTCAAAATAATGTATTTATTCATTTTTTTTTTAATTTTTTATAACAATAATTAATTGTATCATACCCAATTTTCTTTGTGAATATTCGTAATAAATTAATATATATTTTTCGAAAATTCATTCTTTACTCTTTTTCTCGTGTGACAACCCGATATTTTTATAAATCAATTTTTTCAAAATATTAACACATGTTCAATTAGTTTTATTTTAAACCTCAAATATCTTTCGTCGTAATAGTTCCATTTTATTGGGCAATGAATTCAGTTTGAAGATATAAAAAAAATATATCTCTCCCAAATTTTAGGACTATTGGTTGATTTTCTTAATATTGTTATCGCGTGACAACAAAACTCCTACTTTTTTATAAAACACTGTTTTTTTAAAAAACAAATAAAGATAATCTTTTGAAATTTCAACCAAATATATTCTTCAATGAGTATAATAAGTGGTTAAAACTTGATCGCGCTGTAAATTACCCTCAATAAAAAACAAAAGCAAGTGAACAACACGCACGCATAGCACGTGTTATTTCCATTTATAGATATATCTAAAAAATTACGATTTGAAAAGAAGGCAATCAGTTTTAACCTCGAATATCTCTGAAATTCATAAACGAATTCTTTTACTCTAAAAATGCATATAATAAATAATATACACTCTGCATCTCCGCCAAATTTAAAAAAGATTAAAACAAGTTTTCTCTAGTTATCAGGCGACAAATAAAATAACTTTGTAAAATAGGAAAATTTTGAATATCAAAAAGTAATCGTACGATCTTGATGAAAATTCACATACATAATATCTATATCACATACAAAATTGTCTAGAAATCTGTAGCTGATTCATAGAACCGTTCTCGAGGAATTACGATTTAAAAAAAGTTTAAAAAATTTTAACTTCAAATATCTCTGAAATTTATGGACCAATTATTTTGCCCAAAGAATTCGACCAAGAGCTATCCAAAATCTACCTACACAAGGAATTTTGAAGAAATTACGACAATTTTCCCTCCGGAATCGTTAGATATACAAAACTCATTTTTTTCATTTTTCATGTTTTACGTTTTTGTTAATAACCAAAGAACCGTGATAGCTAGAAACTTTTTTTTTTTAGAAAATATAGGTATTTTAATTCTCTTTTAAATGCTACCTATCCCCTTCTGATACATACAGCCATTCTCGAGAAATTACGATTCGAAAAAGAGGTTACAAAAATTTTAACCTCAAAAATCTCTGAAATTTATGAACCAATCATCTATCCCAAAGAAAGGTGTAGGTGGCAACCAAAAATCTACCTCTACAAGGAATTTTGAAGCGATTAACACAATTTTACTCCCGTAAATTGTCGCCATCTAAAACACGTTTTTTTCATTTTTTAATTTTTTTCTCAAAAACTAACCAACAAAATGGATTCAATTTTATACAGATTATAGCTATTCATAATCTTCATTATCATGATTTTTCTGAAAAAAATTGACCATTTAGTTTGGGAGTTATAAGCATTAAAAAAAAAACACGTTTTTGTTAATAACAAAATAACCGTGATAGCTAGAGAAATTTTTTTTTTAAATATAGGTTTTTTATGCTCTTTCGAACGCTACCCATCCGATTATAAAATTTAAATCCAATCATTAAAAAAAATCAAAAATAAATTTTTCGAAAATGAAAAATTCGACATAAAACAAAAATGAATCGGTTAGTCGTACAAAATTATTTTTTTCCCGAATTCGGAATCAAAAAACAAAAAAAAAATGAGACCCGTCCGATTAAAATCGACCGCGTAGATCCGAAAATAAAGCGGTATACAACACACACACACACACACACACACACACACACACACACACACACACACACACACACACACACACACATCCATACAGACATTTTCTAAAATCATGTGACACAAACTTCTAACACCTTTATTCATGTTTCTAGAGCAATTTAAAGAAAATTAAAATTTTACTATTACAAAGCTTCCTCTATGAGGAAGCAAAAATCAATAAAAACTCAAGTCCATCAGGGTACCTTTCTTTTCCCACGAGCGAAGAGAATAAGCTTTACCCTACGAAAATCGGTCGATTCGTTTCGGAGATATGAAGAGTTAAAATATAAACACACACACATACACACACACACACATATACATACACACACGCATGCACGTACACACATACAGACATTTTCTAAAATCATGTGATTCGATATTCTATCACCTCTATTCGTGTTTCTAGAGCGATTTAACGAAACTTAAAATTTTACTATTACAAAGCTTCCTCTAGGAGGCGGCAAAAATTGTAATGCTCGAATTTAGGTGCAAGAATATATTAATTATATCAAGTCCCATAATTATATTCGACTTACAAACAATAAATTATAAGGAATTACCGAGTTGAGATTGAGGAAGTGGAGTGCCAATGAATTGGTAACGGCTTTTTGATTTAATTCAACTTATAGATTCAACAAACGTTTTTTTTTCCAGACGAAGATTCTTCTTGACAACGGTGCAGACATGGAGAAAAAGTCACGAGAGGGCTTGTTCCCCTTGCACTTAGCCGCGTTGAACTGTCCGGCATCTCTCCATCTTCTGCTGAAGCGTGGTGCCCGCATCAATGAAAGAACAAAAGGGGGTAAGACCGCACTGCATGTGGCCTGCGAGTTTGAGATCGCTGAAGCGGCGGATTTATTGCTTAAATTTGGAGCCGATTTGAATGCACGCAACCGACAGGGCAAAACGCCATTCGAACTGCTCCCAAACCGCCCATCCAGCGAAGCTACCGCTAGAGTCATCATCCGGGAAGCCGTTAAACGTGAGGCATTGGGTGAACCTCTCTGTGAGGGATACATAAAAATGCCACACTCCCGAGAGAATTACTCGATATTTGACCAAGAATGCCATGAAGAGGTTAAACGAATGAAGAGTGAGAGAACGGTATAGAGGACAGCGCGGTATCATTCATTCAAATACTGTTGATGAACGAAGAGAAGACATCATTCAATATATACTATATATTATGTAATAATGGCTATAAGATATGAAAAAATAAAAAAAAATAAAAATTCAAAATTCATTTATTTAATTCTACAAACATAATAAATTATCATTTCCAAACTTATACAAAGTCATAAGAATGTTAAACTCTAGTAAGTGGAAAGTATTCCACACGACTTACACATACCATGTTTTCTAAAGTAAATAAAAAGCACTGAATCGCATGTTTCGGATGGTGCCAGCTCTATTCTCGGCCCTTCTATAATAGTTTTCGTGAATATAGCCTCCCTTAACATTCCTCCGCTGCCTTGCTACTTCCGGATTTTCCCTCAAAGACCCGAAATCGCGTATTCCTCGAGCCTACTTACAGGTGCTAAAAGGTCAAGGTATATAGACTGTTACCGTTCGTAAAAGCACCACGTGCCCCTCAATTCAAGCTTTCGGCCTTCCCCAAGCTTTTCTTATACACTACTCTCTTATTGCAACTTCTTGTTTACACTCGTGTTGACGTTCTCACTGCTAACTGTTAGTAAACAAATATAGAACAAACAGATTAAACTTCTCCAAGCTATTTGCTAATAGCGAGGGATTTACAGTTTTTTTGTAATTAGAAAAAGAGTTGTTAGAGGGAGATTGGTCTAAAAAAATATAGAGAGATAAAGAAAATTTAAAATTAAAATACAATTGAAATTGAAAACTTAATTTCACCAGTATGAAATAATGATAAAATAAATGACAACCTTTAGTGTAGTCATAGTATATAAATAAGATAACAATTTTCAAGAGATGGTAGACAAACTGCATCTGTTGTAAAAGAATAGGCTAAGATATTCATTGTACTTGTCTGTATGTCTACAATTCTCACGGCTCTTATGGTGAATTTAATAATATAAGGTTAATCAGTTCAGTTAAACTCCTCACATTTATAATTTAAATTATCTATTAAATTATCTATTATTACCCTTCTTGCCAACGTTTCGAGTTCTTTATTGAGCTCCTTTTCAAGATACTTATATAAAAATATAAAATTTATATTAATAATACATACAAATAAAATATAATCACTAATGCACCATAATTAATCAAAACTTACAAAAATCCAAATTTATAGTATACATAGGTGGTGCTGCGTACCACCAGTCCATTGTTATAAAAATAAAAAGTTTAATTTACGATCGTAACAAAAAAAGTCTGAATTTTATCTCCTTAATATGTAGAAGATGTTTGGTTTATGGTCGTAACAAAAAAAATCTGAATGTTATCTCCTTAATATTTAGAAAGATAGACAAACTTAGATTTTCATTGCGAAAACATTAACCAATTAGCTCCCCAATCTTTATTCATTATTCGGTAAGTCGCGATTGTTCTTCTTCTTCTCACGATACAGCTTCTCGCAGAAAACAGTTTTGACTATGCAAAACTTTTAAGAACGCTTTTTTTCAATGAAAATTATTAATTAGATAAAACTTATGTCTTATGCATGAGAACAGTTCTTGAAAAAAATTAGAAAAAGAAGTTCGTTATTCGTAAATTATTAGAATAAATAATACGAAATTCAGTATAGCTAGTTGGAGAGTCAGTTCTATTTAGCTGGAGTACTTGAACGCGTATAATTGGTATAATATCAGTACTCAGACATACAACAGGTGCATTTAATTTTAATGAGTGCGTGTGTGTAAGTTCACAATGAGGTTAACGTTTTTACATTTTATTATAAATTTTAGTTTAAAGAAGCTTTTATAATTAATTTCAAGCGTTGAGATTTGGATCGTTTTCTGATCCTATTACATTTGTGATAAAATGTCTATAATCGTCGATAACTAGATGAATGTTTACCTTGTCCTCAGCGTTCAGATGGTCTAAGCACATTGCTTTATTAATTGCAATAATTTTGTGATTGTCAGTAAAAAGTGGACCACTGCTATCCCCCTAAAAATATTAAAATAATAATTCAATTCATGAAATGAAACAAGGTTAATAATTATATTGAAGAGAAACCAATCGTTGTACTCACACACGTTACAAACGCAGGTGGGTTACCGTGTGTACACCTATAGTTCGAAGCTAAAAGAATATTTCGGCGCTCTATTCTAGAAAGAATTTCGGAACATTGCGTTGAACTTGTTCGCAAGAATCTTGGGGTAACACCTTCCTCATCTACTCCCCAACCAGCAACGTTCAAAGATAATTTATGGGTAATGCATGAAAAATCAATGGCCATAGTTAAGCTACACTGAGAAAAATTATCTAATAAAAATCACTATAATACATAGTAACGTGGGGACATACTTGCAATGTAAAAATTTTATTTGACTAATCGCTGTGCGCTAATAAAGCCTGAAGAGGTCGACAAACCCGTCGACGAAACGTCGCATGAACTATACATCTTTGTATTTAATTATTTTTATTTCTGCTCCCAATGGATCTAGTCTGATTCGGATTCTTCTTTCTACATTTCTGCAATGGGGAGTACAATCATGAATACGATTAATCACATTTTGGATTATAGTCAAAATTGCTATGCACATAGTAAAAATTACTAAAGACATAGACATTTTTACTATAAAACATAGTAATTGTGACGGTTAATCGATGCTGGTATCAGCGTCGTCGCAGTGCGCACATGGGACTGCGATGCCGCCAAAATCACGTTTGGACGTGGCGTCATCGCACGTGGCGACAGCGGAGCCCGCGGGCGCGTCCGCTTTGCGTCAATCTCCATCCAATCTCCGTTGTCAAGTTCCCTTAACTTGAATCACGAAAAAAATCTTTTTTAAATAAATTTCGCAGATTTAAAAAAAATGTCCTTGTTTCTCAAAAGGAAATCTTGTTGCAATTCATTAAAAATATTAAAACATAATTATATTTATAAACAATTTATAATTTTTCATTAACATTTTAAATATTGACCAGTTTATGAATAAATGTAAAAAATATTAATGTTACTGAAAACATACGTTAAAAGCCATTATTGAAAAAGTCAAACTCTGTTCGCTAGAATCAAAACCAGTCTTCAGCGTCAAGAGCTGATCCTTAGCTACATGCATTTGGTTAAGAATTACAAAATAAAAAATAATGTCATCAAGTAAATTTAATGAATTCATGTGTTTAAAACGATTTGATCTTCGAAATCAATTTGTGAACATACAAATCCCAAGGATGTCTTCATCCATTACGTAAAATAACTCGTTCTGTTTACATTACCACCCTGTACCTACATTCATTACCGATTACTCATTCGTATAATCTTTCCGAATTTAAAGCACCGCTTTTGTCGGAGCCCCTACCACTAGGTAGACAAATTTTAATTTCAAGAAGTCTAACTATTCATACAGAACGCTGAAACTTCTATGTTACGCTGAGAACCACGACGTAGTGTAGGTAAACATTAGGACGCGTGGCTTGATGAATTTTAAAAAAGGCACAGAGTTCGTTTAATTTCGGGTGTAAACGACAGACATCGATGGCAAATCGTGGGGGTTGCAGGCGTAGCTACATTGCAATCGCAGCTCTTAAAATTTTGAACGCGTCCTCAAATCACGATGCCACGAAGAGCGTGGGACATTAATTTCCGATACCATGATGAATACACAGCAAGCACACGTCCTCATCAGCCGACGACGGCTTATAAGCAATGTTCGAGGCAAATGCTATCGGTAGCGCGACTGCCTGATGGTCTGGTAAAAGAATCATTCAGAATTTTTTTTTATTTTAGTCAAACGTGATACTGTCAACTCAAGAGGATATTCTTCTTAAATCGGACATCAAAATGGTCTCTATTTGACTTTGGAGGAAAACTCTTTGTACTCAAAATACGTTTGGATCAGAAGTTTTTTTTCAGCTTCAACCATGGCTTGTTCCCTTAAGGGTTTCCTAAAAAAGAAAAAAAACGCAAGAGTTTGTGTGTCTGTCAATTTAAAATATAAAGTACAAATAAAAAAGAAACAAATATATAAATAAAAAGCTTCTAACTATCTAAACGGGATAACATTTACAAAGTACTATCGAAAGCATCTAAAATTCACAATTAACGATAACCAGATAAAAGCAACATCACCGCGAGCACTAAAGAACGCGCACCCTATTTATCTATTCGTACAATCTCTCGCGACCTAACTAGCTTCCCGCGGTACAAAAGTCGCGCGTGCGCGTGTTTATCTGTAAAAGCTCTTTTCATTGCGACGCGAACAGCGTAGGTAGGTAAGTATACCCAACGCCGCGCGCGTGCACGCACCTTTCCCATTCGAAAGCAGATAATGCTGCCCCTGTGCTGTTGCTGTTACTACGGCTGCTGCTGCGAGCAAAGCACTTAAGTCTTGCAAATTCAGTCCTAACAAGCTACAACAATAAGACAACGGTGGGCGGCCGCGCGGAGGGAAATTTAATTATCTGATTCGACGTGAGCGCGCGCGGAGAGAGAGAGGGCCGTCCTCTTACCCTTCGCCTGCAATAATTTTCTTCCAAACCGCGCTGGAGCGAGCAAACGAGAAACCCTTTCCTTATCTCCCAAGGTGCATCGCTCGCCCGTTCCATCCCCGCCCTACGCGCACTCCATTACCCCGGTCCCTCTTTCTCCTTCTCTCCGTTTGCTCGTGGTTCTCTACTGTACTCTTCGTTTTCTTAAGGGGAGAGCTCTGGTTCCTTCTCTTCGTCTCGACTCTGTGTCTTTCTCGTTCGCTCTCATTTGCCTTGTCGGAAAGGGAGAGAGGGAGAGAGTCTTTTCGTAAACTCCGAACTAGCAAATTGAATTGGACCGGGCGTTTGCCAACCTCCAGGTGGTTTTCGTACGTGCGCGGGGAAAAGGATGGGGGAGGGGCGCGTTTTTCTTGGTGGATTTGTTGATGTCTGCATGGGAGGAAATTTTGATTATTCGATGATAATTGAATGTGTAATAAATGTGTTTTAAAAATATAATTTACATGACGTGGTAATACTGATTTATATTCTGATGATTACAGAAAATAAACATAGTAAAGTAATGTTTTTATTATGGTATTTACATTTTATTTATTACACGAAATACAGATTTATTTATTTAAGAAGCTATCGTATACCATGCTGATTAGTTAAGAAGCGAAAATTCCTTATTCAAAACTTTCAAGGGAGATTTTACCCCAAAATTGTATGTAATAAAAAGTGTCTACATTAATTTAAAGAAAATTCAAAGTTCCGTAAGCATCACTGAAATATCCCAAGATCCGATGTGAAAACATAGTCCTCTAGAACGATTTCTTTTATTACAGAAGTGAAAATTAAAAATTATTCATATGAGCATATGCCGAAAACAAGGTAAGTTTTATCGCTTTGACTTTGAAGAGAGGTAGATAAATAAGTAGATATACTAAAGTCTGTCTCATTTATTTTCTGGATCTCAACGTATTCAAGGTATTGCCTTATTCTCAACAGGATAACACGAAAGTCAACAGTAGTAGTAGTATATTATACCTATAAGATTACTTGATAGATTTTATCTGTATAGATGGTTGACAATGAAGTACTCCCAAAGATACATTGGAATACCAAAAATATGTAAAGACTTGTCTTTATGATGATTCTCAAAAAATTTGCTGAGATGACTAACTAGATTCCTGTCAAATAGTCATGGTTTCTAAGTAATATTCTTTATCTTCAAGAGTATGCTGATATGACAAATCTGCATAGATTCGAAATCTTGCAAGTACAGAAAATGATGCAATTTTGAAATTGACTCCATACATTTAAAGCCGAACAGATGTAAAATTGATATTTAGCTTTCAACATTTCTTGATTGCAATAAAATCAAGATGAACAAACTCGGTAACGCAGGAAAAATAAAAACTTTAATCTCATGATCCATGATAGCAAATGTTGGGCGAAGGTCGCCGACTTTGTTGAGACGGTTCTTCGCTCAAAGAAGGAGGCTGAAGAAGGACTCTTTGCGGCCATCCACAGGACCTAGTGGATAAAAGGGAAATAATTTCCCAAGAAAGTTGAGAGAGAAAGAGGAGGAGCCCTGTGGACGGATCCGGCTGTCACCCCCCTGAAGAAATGCCTCACGGCGGTTCCGGGGGAACAAATACATGCCAGCAGAGAACGGGGGTGTGATTTTTAGTGGGTAAGAATCTCACACGCCAGGGAGTGTCGGTCACTCCCTGGTGTCTTTTAGAACATTTTTACACATCCCTTCCGCAAACAAAAAAAAATTAGTAGTTGTTACTTGTTCTTCAACGACAAATTCACTACAAGTTTGATCGTATTCTACAGCCTCATTTCTATTACCAACCAGTTATGGAGAATTTAGTTTTTGAGGTAATTTGGATGTCGAAGGCAATCTTGATTCATCTCGCTGAGATTGATCTGATGAAGAACTTGCTTCTGGTAGTGTCTGTGTAGTTCTGGAGGTTGATGACATGCTGTGGGTCTTGATATATTAAGTCCACTAAAAATTTGATTGCAAATCATGATTTTATATTTAAAGACTCAGCAACTTATCCGTATGCAACTGTACTGGATTTTCAGCCTCTATGTCTCTGAAGAGTAACAAGGTTAGCTCCTGTGTTGCAAATCATCGAATGCGTCATCTAGGTGTTCGGGGTGTCCGATGACGGAGCCTAGGTGGTGCGCTCCGTAGTTTTCTGCGTCTAGGTGTCAAAATCAAATCCATGCGTGGTCTAGGTGCTCGGGGTAGCTGATTACGGTGTCTAGGTGATGCTCTCTGTAGTTTTCATCGTCCACCACGTTTTCGATGCGTTCCAACACCTAGACGCGAAATTATGAGATGTCCATTATTGTTCAATGAAAGAGGGTTATTTACTACCACGGAGATTACATGTAAAAATGTACACTTTTGCTGAGAATCACCCATATAGTATTTATGATAGTTAATAAATTTCATTATTTTAAATTTTATATACTGCAGTATAAAAAAAGTGATTAGCTTTAGCGATTTAAAGATAGCTTTTTAAACAATTTTTGAAGAGGGAACAGTGGTTTATAGGAAATAATTCGGCTTTTATGTTGGTGCATATAAAAAATGTCTGTTTGATAAAAAATTTTCGCAACACCATTATAAAATGAAAAGTACATATTTCTTCTAATAATCGGAGCCCTACTTTCTAATAGTTCATTTTATTTGTTTCTACTCCCACAATAAGCAACAATTTTTGAAAATGGGTCCGAGGTACGCTGCGACTTCACGAGTCAATAAATCGGTACGTATTATGTATGTCAACTAATTTTCCAAAATGTTATCGTTACGGTACAACGATATGAAATAAAGGACATCCACAGATCATGAAAAAAAATAAAGTTTTTAGGTTCTAGTCACATTCTATTATAGTCTTAAAGCCTAAAATCAAACGCTCAGGTATAAATAGAGCTTAAAATGTTTTTATACAATTGAAGGTAAGATATTATATGAGGAAATTCACGAAACCCTTAATTATTGTGATATTTTATTTTTAAGTGTAGTTGTTTGCAGCTAATGGCAGTCATGGTAGAATATACTAAGGAATAGGCCGCTAACGGTTCTACTGCCCAGGTTAAAAAATAAAGACAAAACTTATATGTCCAACGTTTCGAACGGTTTTATTCCGCCTCTTATCAAGGTCAAAACTCTATCGTATTAAAGTATACTACAAGTAGACACTATAATTGACTACTAGTCAATGACATATAAGTTGGACATATAAGTTTTGTCTTTATTTTTTAACCTGAGCAGTAGGACCGTTAGCGGCCTATTCCTTAGTTTATTTTTAAGTAATTTATTGCTGCTATTAGCATAGCCTGCGAAGCACATAAACGAGACTGGGTGAAAAATCTTCAATTTTAACCTAGAAAACAAATCCGGTAATCCATATAATAGACGTAGTATATAGACCCACTATATCTCTTGCTCTCACTCTTTAACAGGAGCCTCGCTCGTACATTGCAATCCGCGATCTATACTTACTACATCTATGATCCCATATTGGTGTGCCACGCAGACTGCAGCCTAGAGATGTACAAAACTGTCTAAAATGGTCCACTTTTGAAAACGTCCACTTTTTAGACAGTTTTGTACAATCCCAAGCTGTAGCCTACGAGGCACACTATTATGGATTACAGGATTTGTTTTCAAGGTTAAAAATTGAAGATTTTACACCCAGTCTCGTTTATGTGTTTCGCAGGCTGTGCTAATAGAAGCAATAAATTAGTTAAAAAAAAAAAAGTATCATAATAGTTAACAGTTCCGTGCACTCATGTATATATATTTTATTAATGTAATGTATAATAGTGTATATATAGGTGTTAATCGATTAAGAAAGTGGCGTATTAATCGCTAAGATGTGAAAACCTCAAAAGAAACAATTATATAAACTTATCCATTTACGGCAAATCCGTAAATATTCCTAGAACAATGCGGACGCATTATCGTATACGCACACGGCGAATCAATCACTCGGATCTTCATAACTCCAATGCTACGATTATATGCTATTCCTATCCACACACTCGCGTCATGCATTCATACATCTGCCACGCATTTCGAATCGCCTCTATTTCTCTCTCTCTCTCCAGTGCTACGCGACCGTCCGAACGGAGAGAGAGAGAGAGAGAGAGAGAGAGAGAGAGAGAGAGATCCTCGCCAGTTAGCCATGCTAATGGTAATCAGGTTCGTTAGCGCTCCCTTAATTAACTGCAATAAAACCTTCGGTTCTAAGCGTCACGTGCGCACATTTAGTGCTTCTCTGGACTGTCTCTCTCTCTTCCTCTCGGCCTGCTACTCCCGTTTGAATATATGAATTTTATTATTCGCCCGGATCGCGGAATAATGCCCATTACGCTCGTTATTATCCGGCCTTTTTGCGAGGAAGAGGGGTAGGTTTTTATCAGGGGGAGGAGGCGTCGGGGGATTGGCTTCGTTTCGCTAATTAAAATCTGATTGAGTTTTCAGAGAATTGTTGAATGAGGGAGTGGGTTGAATTAAAGATTCGAGGAAAATTGTAATTTACTTTATTCGATGGGACGGAATGTATAATGGGGGAATATGGTTAACACCTGTGCTGAAATTTAATGCGGAATTGATGTTCGGAATGATATTGCGCGAATGTAAATAACGATCAATCATCGAATTAAAGGAGTTACGGTGAATTATCGTAATGGATTTGTATGCGATCGAATGGAGTTCTAAAACATTTTGAAAACAAATTTTTAAATGAAAAATATTTTATGAAGGTTTTTGTATATGGAATGACGCACGAATCTTAATTAATATAATAATTTCAACTTTTAATTTTTTTAATAAGAAACCTACTAGTATGATTATCAACTGAAAATTCTTTTGAAAAACCATCTAACATAACACGATTATAATATTTTATAGATTGAAATTTCAATTTCACATCGAACAAATTTACTAAAGAACTAAATTTCCTATACAAAACAGAGTATTCACACATTTTTCGTTAAACTATTTTAATTTTCCACTCCTCCGCCCAAAAACCCTTTATCAAAGACACGGCCAACATTCTCAAACTTCGATGATAGGCCCCCTTTTCGCATCGAATTAATTTTAGTTAATTTCGCGAACGAAAACGAGGCGCGTAGGCACGCAATTACGGGCGCATAAACACGCGCAGAATTTCGCTGCGGCAGTCACAGCCAATCCATACACGAAGCCTCAACCGCAACGTTATGCTAATGAGCGAGCGAGCAAACTTTCCGCAACTTCAACAAAGCCTAGCACAAACGCCAGGTGGAGCTCTATGGAAAATCGGCGATATGCACGTTTTTGCACACAAATCAAATGCGTGGGAGCGGGAGGTGCGGAGAGTGATAAGAGCGCGTGCGCTTGGAAAAGGAAATTTTGACTTGCAAATGGTAAAGGGGCGGGGAAGCGTGTCTTTTGGACGTTTGGTTGCGCGATGGGTATTGAGAGTAGAGGGGTTTGTTGACTGAGGTTTGTATAGGCAGTTGGAGCAATTTTTTTCTGGCGAATGGAAAAGAATAGGGGATGGAAAACACCTTGTTGATTATAATTTCGCGTGGTTGATTTTATTTCTTGTGATTCGTGTTTTGTAAGACTGGTTATATCATCTGAAATGCAGAAAACATGTGACATATAAAATAACATATTAAATAAGTCTACTAAAGATATTAACTTAAATATTAGTTTAATTCCGTTTCCCTTCACTCGTTACACGAATATACTTCTTTTAGAACTTATAACATTGTTTCTGCAGCATAGAAAAAATATGAGTAAGTACGAATTACAGAAAAGCTTGCTAAAATATTTAGATCCATAAAAGTATTAAAAAATAGGTATTCAAAATATATATATATTGAATTTCAAAATAATAAAAAAAGAACTTAAATTTGGTTTTCAAAACTTTTATTTTACAAAAAAGTATTTCAAAGAGGATTTATATTTCCAAGTATTAAACAAAACCAAAGTTTCGAAAAAAAAAAATGAAAAAGCGCGTTGTTTTCATACACAAATAGAAAGCCATAGAGAATCACAGCAGTCCTCCACTCAATTAGTCAAACAAGCCGAAGCACAAAAGCCGAGCTGCGCTTACGCGACTTTAAACATTTTCCCAGTTTTTCAATAATCAACAACAGAGCAAACTTCGCGGGCTCCACTTCGCTCAATTTAATAAACAAAATCCCCGCGCCAGAACAGATTCCTCGCTAACTAGACAAACACACGCATACATACAAACACTAGATCTCCCGCTAAAAAGACGGACAAAATGACCCGCGAACGAACCAACAAACAAACCTTCTTCTTCTCGCGAGACGTGTACCTCCCCTAATTCAAAGGCACAGCTAAAAACTTTCAACGGTTACTTTCTGCAGCTGCTTTTTATCAACGGTAATGAACGTGGGTGGTCATGCGCACCCGCGCGAGAAAGACTCTTAAGAACTCACGCCTGCGAAGGAGAAGAAGAAGACGAAGAAGCATTAAAAAAAGGAGATTTCCTGTGCCGCACACGCAGAAAGATCGAGAAACGCATCAGTAACAGCAGCAACAACAGCGCCGAAAAAAGAACGGATCAAACGGGGGATGCATCTGGGCGCATACAATATATACGTAGTCACAGGGTTAATAATAATTCAAGGGTGTTTGTGCGAGCTGGCACGTGAAGGGAGAGTGAATTGGACGCCGAAGCGTCGAACCACGTCGATTTTTGCCTAACAATAGGATGTAGGTGGGTGTGGAAGATGAAAGGTTATGGGGTGCAGCAGAGGTCTTTCATAAAAGCGAGCTGGGAAATCTGAATGAAAAGAGGAGGTTGTGCGTAGTACTGTTTGGAAAGATCTGGGGGTAGTTTTGACTTGCAGAAAAGTATTGATAAAAATACATTAAATATGAAAAAGGAAAAAAAAAGCTGAATCAAAAATAATTTTTATGTATTCCATGAAATGTAAGTTACCGTATCATTATTGCTGTCCATTTCACGGAGTACATCGTAAAAATTAAAATTTTTGTTTTATCTGCGCGTTTTAACTTTAAAATCGGAAATTCCAATGTTCTCGGCATTCACATACATGCGCTATATACAGCTGCCGTACAAAGCATGAATTTTACAGTAGTTCAGTCGTAAAAATGAAAAACAATGCAAAATTCGCAACACCACTATCGAAAAAACAGCTCACGATCGGCAATGACTTTTTCTTTACGCTCCGAAGGACGAATCGGAGAGCTTCGCGTAATACATCAAAGTCTCTGGGGGCATAAACGTTCATCGCTGAATACGTCATACACGTAACACACGTCGCGCTTTTTTTCGGATCTCGCTTGCCGCCCGATTGCGCGCCTCGATACGGAGCTTTGTTTTACGAGGCCGCCTGACAGTGTATACACGTTTGTTTCGATTTTTAAAAAAAGTTTTACTTTTATTGCCAAGCGCGTAAAAACATCGGGCCGCTTCTGATAAACATAAACAAGAGCAAGAATATGTATGCGAGATATCTTTTGACTTTATAGGTCGCGATGGCTAGACTGCGCGATGGCTTTGGAAAAGTTTAACGGGAACATGAGAAATCCTCGGATAGGGATTTCGTGGTTTTGGGATGATACATTTGAGTTTTTTTCGAAAATATCACTGATATTTTTTATCTTTTTCAAGATTAACGAATTACTTTCTTGAAAATTATGACTATAACGAATCTCATAATATTTTCACACTATGTAATTATTATTTTCTCTTATAAAGTTGAGAAATCTATCTAAAAATACTTTTCACAAAAGTTTAAACTAAGGCAAGTATTAATCTCTCTCTCCCTCCCTCTCTATCTCCCTCTCGCTCTCTTTCTCTCCCTCCCTCTCTTTCTCCCCCTCTCTCTTTTCCTCTTTCTCTCTCTCCCTCCCTCTCTCTCTCTCTCTCTCAATCTCCGTCAAACTCTGTACCAAAAACTTTAATGAGAGATTTTTAAATATATTCTAACAACACAATTTGTCTGCAGTCCTTTTATTTATTCTAATTTCATCTATTCAATAAACACTCTCTACAAATGGTAATAATTTTTTTCATGTCTGTACAAATAATAATATTGTTAATAAAATTTTCTACGAAAGTATAAAATAAGGCGAGTGTGAGTTTTTTCTGTATAATCTATAAAATAATATTTATGATTTTTTAAAACAAGTCAAATAAATACCAGTGAAAAAGTCTTTTACTTCTTTGAGTCAATGTATGCTCAACAAATTATATGTAAGTACATTCAAATTGTTCATTGCAAATCAAACAAACGAAAGTTGTGAAATCAATTATCGATAGTCAAGTAATGTAAACCATTCTCCAAAAAACTGTATGACTATGTTCTCAGAAATGTATTCAAATTTCTTCTATACAAATTAAACATAAGAAAGTAAACGTGGGCGTAAATAGTATATTACATACCTAGGCCAGTAAAATAAGAAATTTCTCAGATCACATGTAATTGTCAACCTCGGCTTCGCCTCGGCTGACAATTACATATGATCTGAGGCTTTCTTTTTTATTGGCCAAGGTGTGTATACTATTTTTCTGCTCAACGGCGCCGGAAAGCGGCCGCTGCGCGAAACGAAGTTACCGCTTTCCGGCGCCGTCGAGCAGAAAAATAGTATACACACCTTGGCCAATAAAAAAGAAAGCCTCAGATCACATGTTTGTCAACCTCGGCTTCGCCTCGGCCGACAATTACATGTGATCTGAAACATTTCTTATTTTACTGGCCTAGGTATGTAATATACTATTTACGCCCACGTTGTAACTTTAAAATTATTCAGCCAGCGGGTATAAAGTACTACATAACACCCAAGAAGCTCAATAGCTCACATACTCCGACAAAACTTTATAGAACCTACGTACTTTACGCCAGTGTCGACGAAAATTATTTTAATTATTTATAACTATAATGCCTTCTTTTTATTTCTAAAATTCATAAGAATTTTTTCAGATATTTACGAAAAATCAAAGCCTATATAAAAAAATTACATAGTTACACGGAGAGAAATGGTTGAGTAAAAATTACTATACTGTATTGAAACCGGGGGACAGACTCAAATTATCAAAAAAATTACTATACTTTCTAGTAAAAATTGTTATAAATGTAGTAAAAATTACTAGAAATATAGTAATTTTTACTAGAAAGTATACTAATTTTTTTGATAATGCGAGTCTGTCCCCCGGTTTCAATACAGTATAGTAATTTTTACTCAAACATTTTTCTCCGTGTACCAACACATCACTATTTTTCATTATTTCTCCTCAATTTTGAACTTTCTACAATATTACGCATCTTGGACGGACAAGAGAAGTCTAGAGCTGCTCTAGCAGGGGTGATCCTCCGATCTCCCATACCTACTTGGCGGGCACGACAGTTTGCAGTTCAAGGTGTAAAACATGGTCATTTTCATATAAATATTCATATGTTTAAAGATCAGATAAAATGTATAAATGGGTTGCTTCTACATATTAACTACTCATCTATGAATCTATCACTCTGTTTTTAAATAAAAAGTAGACACCCGCGTGAAAATATCATATGAGATCTCATATGAGATCCCATAATATATAAAATTGCAGATGACATCACATATGAGATCTCATACGAGATATGCGTTGCCTGAAATTCTCATATGAGATCTTATAATATATTTACACGAGGGAAAAGGATATAAAATAGATTGCTTATAAAACGGTTAGTAAAATGTAAAGCACTTTTGTGTAGGATATAAATTTATATGAAATTTTTATTTTATTCTCGTTTAAAAAGGACAGACACAAGGAAAGATATGTTGGGTAATGAAATGTAAATCATCATTCTGCACATGTCGGGATGTTGTACTTAACGGCATTAATTAAAAATTAAAACCAATGTAATTATTTACAGTGGACTTATAGATATATTGTTAATGAATTTATGCAAAAATTTAGTATTCTACATTTAAGTAGCCCACCGGTAAACTGCAAACCGTCGAGGCAGCCAAGTATGTATGGGAGATCGGAGGACCACCCCTGCTAGAGCAGCTCTAGACTTCTCTTGTCCGTCCAAGATGCGTAATATTATAGAAAGTTCAAAATTGAGGAGGAATAATGAAAAATAGTAATGTGTTGCTAACTATGTAATTTTTATATAGGCTTTGACTTTTCGTAAATACCTGAAAAAATTTTCATGAATTTTAGAAATAAAAAGAAGGCATTATAGTTATATAATTAAAATAATTTTCGCCCACACGGGCATAAAGTACGTAAGTTCTATAAAGTTTTGTAGGAGTATGTGAGCTATTGAGCCTCTTGGGTGTTATGTAGCTAGTGGGCTTTATGCCCGCTGGCTGAATAATTTTGAAGTTACAGCGTGGGCGCAAAATGTAATTTTACACGCGAGGTACGAAAAGTTGTTATGGCAGGTACTTGACTATAATAAATTGATTTCAGTACTTTCTTGTGTTTAATTTGTATAGAAGAAATTTGAATACATTTCTGAGAACATAGTCATACAGTTTTTCGGAGAATGGTTTGCATTACTTGACTATCGATAATTGATTTCACAACTTTCGATTGTTTAATTTGCAGTGAACAATGGAAATGTATTATACATACAATTTGTTGAATCTATATATATATTGGCTCGAAGAAGTAATAGTATATTGTGTGCCAAGGGCGTAAAGTGGATCTTTTTAGACCGAGTGTGGGGTTGCAGTACGAGTCGAAGGTGAGCTATCACGAGTCGAAGGCGAATGCGTTTGCGAACCGAAGACGAGTACTGCAACCACACGAGGTCAAAAAACCCACTTAGCCCTTGGTGTACACCATATTTTTTGTACCGCAAGTATAGATTTTTACGTTTTTTCAAAATATCGATGATTTTCTTAAACAATCTTGAAAACTCCATTCAAAAACGACAGCGGGCGCTTTTCGATTTTTTACCGCTTGCTACTGCGAGCAGCGTATATACCGCGGTCGACCCTCAGGCTTCTTCTATACTTGCCTTCGGAGCGCTCCCGCGCTCCTTGACATCATAAAGTTACTTTTTTTTTTGCTGTAACAATGAATTTCTATAGTTCTTCGTAATTTACAGTTGTTTGATTTTTACGAGATTAATGTTTTATTAAAATTATGCTATAAATGTAAAATATAGTGCTAAATAACTTCTTTATAAAACATTATTTTAGTCTCTGAAAAACTCTTTTTCTGCTATGCTTCTGAATAATGCTATGCGCTATGAGAAAAGTGTGCGCATACATTTTGAAATAAAAGTCTTGGAATTTTAATATTGTAATACATTGCAAAAGTAAAAACTTATTTAGCATACGCATGACTTTGTTACACTTTATAGGAGAAAAAAAGCAATATTCTCTTTCTCACACGTATGCGAAATAAGTGAATAAATATAGAGGGAGCGATTTGTCAACAAAGTGGTTAGCGCTATTTGTACCATACTGCGCGCGTAAATTATTTACACTATAACGCTGCTGTCCCTTTTTTCCACTAAAACGGCGCGCGATAGCAACGTCGTAACATAAATACACACTGTTTTTTATGTATTATACATTATACTTTATATTTATGGTGGGATACTAAAATATTATGTAATCTGTATTTTAAAAGGCTAAAGCGTCGGCACCCCGTTCTAAAATTTTAAAATAATAACAAATGCTACTATAAATAGATATATTATGTTGAAAAAGTAGAAATCCACTCACAAAACTACTCTAATTCATTAACTTCTACGCCAAACCATTGAATCCGGTTCTTGATAAAAATTCAATCCGCCATTTACAGAACTAAACCTATCCCATTCCTAAAAATTCCTTGATAAATTTCTAATCTCTCGGCAAAAGCACAAAGGGAGCGAGAAAAAGCTTTACTCTCCAATTCCACCAAATCAGCCTCTACTCCATTATGTCCAATCTCTCTTCTTTTTCGCCCGCTTCTCAAGCTCGCTCTGTAGCGATATCGCTCACAGCGCTATAACGAGACTCTCTCTCTCTCTCTCTCTCTCTCTCTCTCTCTCTCTCTCTCTCTCTCTCTCTCTCTCAACGGATTAATTTATTCTACCGTTTGTGCTCCTCTATTGTGTAAACCTCCTCTCCTCTCGTGTATAGTAAATGGAAACTCACGAGGGGTGGTCGGGCCTGATAAAAAAAGCCGAAAGAAAACAGACGCTGTCGTCGCGAAATGCGATTCTTATCGCTACGTCGTCGTCCCTTTGCCCCTTTGCCCTCACGGAGTTATAAACGAGGCGGTGGCTACAAATTCTACGCTGAAGCGCGCATGTCGTTTAGCATTTTGCGCCGCCCCCGCGAAGCGGATTATACTTACTCGCCGAGGACAAAGGAAGTCAGTCCCGCGTGGTGCAGAATTAAACGGCCGAAAATGACGAATCGTTTAATCTTCGTGAACATTGGAGCTATGGAAGTGAATTGGATGTGTGGAAATGGCTATAGTTATGGGTTTGTAGAATTTTGAATTGCTGGGAAATTAGAAAAAAGGTGGCCATAAATTGAAGTGAAATTGTTGGTACGGAAATTTAATGCTTTTTCAGCGTATGATCCAGGTCGATCCAGATGTACTCATGTGAAAATTTAAAAAAAAATGCGTATATATTTTAGATTTTTAGAATACCTTAGTCATGGTTTTTCTTTCAAAACATAAATTATAAAACATACACAAATACTATTATCAAATAAACCTACAGAGGGAGAATTTATTAATAAACATCTTCAATTAATCCTGACATAATTATAAATTCTAATTCACTATTCAAAGCTCTCTCCTCGCGCCGTTCTCGAAATTAACAAAAGTAACCCATGAACTGTATGAATTGAACTTTATTGTCACGCTCGTTAAACATTTAAATCAGACCGCACCTTAAACCGCGAGCGCAGCTTGCGTTACAAGTCCGCCAAGTCTACAGTCTACCGCTATACAACCTTGGCATTCTCTCCCCTCCGCCTCCATATATATACATTTATAACCATACACGAGACAGCGTATAACCAGCACAATAGCATAAAGATTGTCTCTCTCTCTCTCTCTCTCTCTCTCTCTCTCTCTCTCTCTCTCTCTCTCTCTCTTTCTGCGAGCTAAACGAGGCGAATTTACACGCGAATCCGGAAATCGCTCCCGAAACTCACGCACAGGGGCTGTGAAAAAAGTGGGTCAGGGCCTTCGGCGAATTCTCCATCTCTCCCTTGTGCACGTATATTCTCTCAAAGGGAGAGAGAGTAAGTGAGAGGGAGGGAGAGAGAGAGAGTCGGCGTTTATTTCTGTACTTTTGGGCACGGGCGAGAAAGCTTTTGTGCACGCTACGACAATGGCAAACAATGCAAAGATGGAAGGCCGCGCTCGAGCGCGCCAAACACAAAGGGAAAGCTGCCTGCTTGCCTAACTGTACGCGGACTTGCCTCGCGCGGAGAGAGACAGAGAGAAATATGGATCCAGTCCGCGCAGCTTTTTACACTGTTTCGGCTAGAGAGCCTGTGGTTTTTTGGGAGATGTCGGGAGTTGTGTCGAGTGAGTTAGTTTATATCCTCTAAGGTGCATCTTGTTTTTTCCTTGTTTACCGGTCCTGGGAGATACTGAGGAATATATGGTTATACACATATAGTTCTCTTTTTTGGTGATAGATTATTTAAAAGATAGAGCATACACATTTATTTACAAAGAGAGTGTTTTCTAAATTTTTTTTAATTATATGTGTTTGGGAATTATCATGATTTTGAATTTCCCGCGGCTTGCGCACCACAGGTATAACTCAACAGGCGGTCGCGCGACGGCAGCACTCATCAGCTGCTCTCCGGAACAGCTGATCCGCTATACTGATTAGCCGAGTATAGCAAAAATCATGCTGTCTCTCTCACTTTTACACATGTAAATGAGAGAAACGCTGATTTGACTCACTCCTCGGTGACAACGAGGCGAGGAAGAAGACGGATGTTCTCACTCAATTCTCACTCTCTACTCAAACACTCTCCATGTAACGGTCGGCCACATGGAAAAACTCAGTGAATACTTTTGGCAGTTCTCCTTAGACAAACTCAAGTTCAGACTCTCTCACTGTCGCTCACTCTCGCTACATGGACATCTACACGGCATCATCTCACACGGCAACATATTTGACGACAGTGTTTTTCACATAGTGTGGACATAGGTATAGTCTATAGCGTGCTTGCCACGAGGCTGCTTGGGCTGCCCAGGCGGCATCTTCTCGTGCAGCAATACTCCTCGCCCGGCATCTTCCCATGCGGCGTCTTTACACCGGCGTTCAATCACACCTACACTCTCACCAATGCATTCTTCATCGGTACCAACTCAACATCATCATGATCAATAATATCACGAGATTTGGGCGGTAATTATCACTACGGATCATGGAGTGTAGTTTGTGTAATTACTCTATCCTATCTGCTCGCCACGAGGCGACATCTCTACGCTGCTAGGCAAGCGTCGACTGGCTTTCTCAACATACGGGTTTTCATCTGGCTTCTCTCGTCGGCTGCTTCGCATCCTCGCACTCATTTCACCGGCTTTCTTATTCATCACGCTCAACTTACGGCTTCTCAACTGCTCATCATCGTTGCAGAATCACCATCACTCGACCAACTCATCAGTTTAGATGATGAATATAATCTCTACGTACGAAAAGCTACAGAGCCAAGCTGATAACAGGAAATACTCAGTCACGATTAGATCAATAATATCTAATCGTGTCATCTCATTGAAAACTCACATACGATCAAATCAATAATATTTGATTGTATTGCTTATTGTATGGTTAGCAATCTCATCAGTGATTCGCAACGTGTCTCAGAAGAATTCATCCACACTCACACAGAAAACTCATACACTCAAACATAATTTTGTATCACTCATACACTCAACATATTTATTGTAACATTTACGCACATTTTATCTCAATCGTTTATAACAACCTTTTTATCGACATTTATGTAATAATTATTTAATTTTATAGACCGTTTTTATAATATATTATAGTTTAATTTTATTCAAATGTTGTTCACATTTATTTCTAATACCCACAGCATGTTACTAACTTATAAATTATGGCATTCTCAAACAATATGATTACATTCTTTTTTAGTGTATATCCAAGCCCGAGATTATCACGCTTAATAATGACTATACTTTATTAAAAGTAATCAAACTAATTACTTAGCTGTCCTTGATAACCTCGTCAATCATCGTTTAGTTGATGAAGAAAGATCGCGCAGAGCCTTCTACAATTTCACTATTACTTTCATTCAAAAAGAAAAAAATTACCTTAACGCTCAAGAACCCTAAAAGTATATTAGAGTCTGTACAAGTATATCGCCACTTCCTCCCCTATTGAAAAATATCAGGTGAGATCTCAGGTGATTTCTCAGGTGAGATCTCATGTAAAATCTCACGCCAAAATCTCACCTGAGATTCTGCTCCAGATGCTGCAGAAAACTTACGTTAATTAAAAATCAGCTTCTTCAGTATTGGGAATCGCCTTTTAGGATGTTTTACCCCCCAGATGAGCTCAAAAATACATGTTTAAAAGCATTTTACACAATTTTTCAATTTTTAAAATTTGATACATGATATCTCACCTGAGATCTCACATGATATATCACCTGAGAAATCACCTGAGATCTCATGTATCAAATTTTAAAAATTGAAAAATTGTGTAAAATGCTTTTAAACATGTATTTTTGAGCTCATCTGGGGGGTAAAACATCCTAAAAGGCGATTCCCAATACTGAAGAAGCTGATTTTTAATTAACGTAAGTTTTCTGCAGCATCTGGAGCAGAATCTCAGGTGAGATTTTGGCGTGAGATTTTACATGAGATCTCACCTGAGAAATCACCTGAGATCTCACCTGAGATTTTTCAGTAGGGTCTCAACTCATCAAGACCATTTATACGCCACATTCCAACCGATTACCACCAATTAATTAGACAAAACAGGTCGCTCAACAACACACCACCGACCCCCGATAAATCAACCTACACCCCTAACCATTCTCCGCATCCCCAAGATCCAGCGATTCCCCCGTCGTCGAACAACCCTGCACCCATCAGGAATGCACATACTTCTCTCTCTCTCAACGACAAATGTTTACCCGGAAACTCGACGAACCGAATCCCCCCTCTACCCGCGTTTACGCAACTCATGATGGATGCGTTTTGCGTTTTCCGCACGCACGAACTTACAATGCCTCGCCCCTTGCCGAACGGAAAAACATCCTGTTTTCCTCTAACCCTCGAGAGATGCCTATCTTTTTCTCTCTCTATTTGTTTTTCCAGGCGCGCTTTTTATATCCATTTATTCGTGCGACATACAGAGGCGTTCCAATTCTTTTTTTTTTTTGCAACCACCACGGAAAACAAAGCTTTACGACTGCACGGTCAAAATAAAGTATTTACCCCTGGCAAACGGGTTTTTGTTGTTGTTGTTGTGTGCAGATAGCGATCGACTGCTGCGGCGAAGAAAACAGAAAGAGAGAGAGGGGGGAGGCAGTGTTTTGGAAATGTGGCCGCGGCGGACTTTTTCCGTGGCAGAAAAGAGAGAATTTATGCGAGAAGCTAGGACGGTTCGGTCGTACGGGTAACGTGTGGATTTGAATATTCATTGGGGAGCTGTCGTTTTTAGTTTCTTTGATATTTAAAGTGTTTGAAAAGTTAGGATTGGGGAGGTCTAACGAAGACTACTTGTATATTTTATCGGAACATAAATGCAGTACAAATAAAATTATCTGAAAAATATCGTACTAGGTAGAGAAAAGAAAATCATTCAATCTTTCTATAAGCCAATTGCTATCAGACATTCAACTAATGCACAAAACATGATATTTATCAAAACAACGTGAAATTAACACCCATCTTACATTCATCACCACTTAAATCCGAACCTACAAATGACTCTTCTCAAACCATCCTAGAATTATTAAGAACTTCTCATCTTCAACTCATCCCGTACCCTCAATTTTAATGAAAAAACTTGTAAATCGAGCCGACTGGTATCATTACCCCGCGCGCGTCGCGTTCCCAGCTCCGATCCCCATCTAAGATCAACACTAACGAGAATAATATCTCCCTCTTCTTCACGCACCGGGCTCTCGTATTTCTCGAATAAAAACTACCCGCGCTCTCTTCATTATCAATTAATTAAGGAACGCTCGGCGCGTTTTGGATTCCCTTCGTCCCCCTCCGGCGAAATTAATCGGTAATCGATGGCTCGCGACCTCGACTCGCGCTCGCTCCTATATACTTCCGGCGCACCCTTCGAGAAACTTCGCTTCTGCAGCAGCAGCAACGACGACGAATAGTAGAAGATGCTTTCGCCGAGGGGAGGAGGAGGAATTCGAGATGTAGGAGTAGGGAGAGAGATGTATGGGGTGGGGGTTTGTGCGTGCGACAGACGTGCGAGCTGTATATTTGTGCAAGTTGCCGTTCCGGAGAGTCATAGATTAAACGGGTCTATTATTTTCGGATGCGGATGTTTATTGTAACGTGATTAAGGCGGATCGCTTTTGGGAGGGGAGAGGAGGGTGGAAAGATGAAGAAGATGATTGAAAATTAATGGCCATGGGTGTATGCGACGCTGCTGGCTGAGATGGGCTTTATTTATTAAATGTGGAGGAATTCCCTGGGATTATTATTAGGTTAATCCGACGGCTATATAGTTGGATGGATCATAGATTGCATATAAACTTGTTATTGAGGAAGCGGAATTCTTATTAAAAACGGGTTGCAATAAATAAGCCCATGAAAAAAAAAGTACAGCGAGCTCTCATCGCATATAGTTTCATCGAAAATAATCCTTCTTTAAAAATAATTCTTTAATAATAATGTTCAGCATTATTGAAATTAAATTTTTCGAGCGCCCGAGCGAATAACGCTTCAGGATCTTCGCCGAGTGACGCTGCAAAAAAAAAGGAGCCAGCCCAATTAGAAAACGCAATTAAGGCCGAGCCCTTGATCTGCTTACCGTATTTAATCACACTCCGTCGTCTTCGCCGTCAGTCTACCTACCTGCCTTAAAAAAAAGAAGAAAATTCAACCTTTATAAATAGCCCCTGATCTATCCACTAGAAAGTAAGCTCTTTCACCCACCCTTCTCCCTTTGCAAACAACGAAATTTCACTCTCCTCTCATTGCGACGAGGAGTGTAGCAATTACCCGCGCGTGCGCGCTCTTTCAAAAACATGTCCTCTACTCTCTCTCTCTCTCTCTCTCTCGCTCCCTCTCTCTTTAACGAGAAAGAGAGAGAGCGAGAGATACGACCTCTTGTCGTTTGTGTAACGAGATTACCGCTCGCGCGTACGCTGTCCTGAAAGTCGCCTGCGCGCGCGCCTTTCACGCGACGAGAGAGAAAATAAGGCCGCGTTCCTAAAACCCCTCTATTAAAGCACCACCACCAGCTTCCCCCTCTACTCCCTCATTACTCGAAGTAATTCTTTCGAGGAGTAGTTGGAATTGCCGCTGTCGTTCGGATTTTTAGTGGCGTTTTGAGAGAGAGAAAGAGAGAGGGCTTAATGTTTTGAAAGATGTAACAAGTGAAGAAGGGACCGGTTTTAGCGGTGGCTATATTTGGAGAATTCATTTAGTAAAGTCTAATATGCCAATGAGAGTAGTGTTTAGAGGCATGAGATATTTACATAGAAATACATTTTCATATATTTTTGTTATTACATGTTAACATTTTGTGCCTCAATTCTCATTATCCCCTGCAATTCTACAAACATCGAACGATGATGCAAACATTTATAACGATGTAGCAATCTATATCTGGATCCAAAATCCTGTTACATTATTCAACTTATCTCCCGTTATAAATCGTTTCCTCACAGCATGAAACATAAACACCTCTAAAAAGAATCTCAAATTAAAATTTACCATCCGCTATCTCTACACTCCACTAAAGCTCTCTTTAAGAAACTCCACTCGAGATACAAAATTCATCAACAAATCTCCACCCGCGAACCCTAAAAGAAGCCCGCACGACCAACGAAAAATTCCCTCGACACAGCTCCCACACACATACACACACGCCTATACCCGAGAGCCCACCTCAGCGCCACGAAATTTCAGCCCCTCTGCACTTTCATTAACACGTGCTCAAAATTCCAAGGCGTCCTTAAAAAAGTCATTTCACCTTCCTTACATCCACTCCGCTCACTTTCCTCTCTCTCTCTCTCCTGTCTCTCTCTCTCTCTCTCTCTCTCTCTCTCTCTCTCTCCTACTCTCTCTCTCTCTCTCTCTCTCTCTCTCTCTCTCTTTCCTCATAAATCAGACGCTTGCTTGCTCGCGCTTGCGCGCATCATCCCTCGTTGAACGTGTAGGAGTGGGAGGGATTTATCTCCCGCGCGCTTCTTTCAAACTCTCTCGCTCGTTCTCTCTCTCTCTCCCCCGCGCTCGAGGCGTGTCGCTGGTGGGGCACGACGAGTGGCGGTTAGCGGAGCGCAGCGCTGACGCGGATGTAACCTTGGCAACTCTTCTCGCGAGCAGCAGCAGCATCCCCCCCTCCTCTACTGTACGGGCGGCCTTCCCCACGTGCAGCTCTCGAGGTGTAGGTGATTGTGCAGATGTCCGAAGAGAGAGAGAGCGAGGGAGTGGGAGTTATGGGTACAGTGCAAGCGTGCCCCCGAGGGGATATGTAACGCGCGATGCGCTTTGGTTTGATTTAGGTTCTTTGCGTGATGGCCGAGGGGATGATGGAGAGGTGCAGGCGGTTTAGGTTGTGTGTTGCCAGGTGCAGGGTGGAATTAATTTTATCCGTCGTTATTAAATGCTCGGTAATATATATTTCTTTATGGGAAATACGGCAAATTAATACTTGGTTGAAAGAGGAATGAAATTAGATGCATTTCTGTCAATAACTTTTCCTGTATTCATTCTCTTTTACATTAAAATAATTAATTATGCGGCGTCTGTTTTAAATATCCTTTCAAAGTAATCAAACACTCGTAATTCTTCAAAATTAAAAAAAAAATGTTTGATTCGTAAGTAAAATAAAATCGTTAGATTTATTCGGATAAATTTAACTTTACAATAAATTTTTTTTAATACTTTAATAGCATCACAAGTCGAATACGAGACTGACAAATTCTCCGAATTCGAATGCAAATCCCGTTTTACAGTGACAAACGCCGTTACATATAGGGAACACGAAAATCACGAGAGCTGGAGGCGAAAGGATGATGGTAGAGACCGAAAAAAAGTCTGATATAAAAAGGTGTCGGAATACAAACGCGAATTTTCCCCGCTGGAGGGAAAATCTGGGCGAAAAAATTCGAAAATTCCTTTCTCTCGCGGGACGCAACGTGATTTCATTCTCGCTCTCACTCTCTTTTTCCTCTATCTCGGTCCATCCGTTCCTCTCAATCTACACCCATTGATATATTTCCCACTCTTTTCGCGCACGCCCAAACCAATATTACCAAAAAAAAAACCGAAAAAAAAAGATTTCATTTCACCTGGTATGTACAATATATCGACTTTCCGCGGTAAAAGTGGTTCGAAGGTTATCAAGGCTTTGCGTCGTAAATTTCCTCTCTCATCCGTACTAAAATTAAATAAAGTCATGAGATCCTTCAATGCAAATTCACGACCGAGCTCGTAAATCATAATAAGTGTAAGATTACCAGCCCACGCGTGTACTCTAAGGCTTATGCACGCGGGCGCGTTCTGCATAAAAGCTAAAACTCAAACTAACATTCACTTTGTGGCTGTGGAGTGGTTCGCGCAGCTAAAGGCTCGTAATCCGGCGGGAGATCAAGGTTTTGTGCTTCAACTCGGGGCAGCTTCGTTCCCAAAGTTTTTTAATACGGAAAAAAACTAGATCGAAAAATAGTAAAAAAAAAAAAAAAAGAACTGAGAGGGGCAGCCAAACCCATAATACATATAGTATTAACGAAGGCTTTGAACGAAAATATAAAAGAGCCTGTAAAAATAATGTCAAGCTTTATGTACGCTCGAACGGCCCTCGTGCTAATAGTTTTCGTTCCAAGCGCCGACGCACGTGTCGGCCAATTCACCTACAAAAAGAACACGCGGAAAAAGAGAAAGAGGAACACATATAGCGCGCACTCGCGAACATTTCATTATACGCGCGAGCTTTAAATAAAAGCCCTGGTAATTGAGAAGCTTACAAAGGCCGCGGAAAAATGCAGCTAGCGCGTGTATATATATATATATATATATATATGTACACATGCCTCTCGTAATACTCTCTTCCCGCTCAACTACACATACACATACTCTCCTTTCTTCCATATTTCACGACTGCGCTATATTTTCTTTAATACTCGCGGAGCTATAAACATTCTCTCTTACCGCTAAAATTAGACGCGTTCCTCAATACACTATTAATTCTCCCTCACTAATTCTCCCTCTTCCTTTGTTTGCGCCCGCCATTTCCTCGTCTGCAAATGGACCGAAAGTGGAACGCGCACGCGCTCGCCGAAAGTCTATATGTATACGCACTCGAGGGCTACTTTGTCTCTCCGCCAAGTGGGTCCTCCGGATGTCGAAATTTTCTTTGTCCTCTTCTTTCTGTTCGGTAGAGTTGACTCTCTCGCTGTTTCTCTCGGTTCTCCGTGGAGAAGATTCTTATATTATTTGTGTTTTTCGAGGAGGGGAAAAGATGCGTGCGAAGCTTTTTAATTCACGCGTGGTAGGTATACAATTATACGCGCGGAATATTAATAGCGGACCGGGAAATTCGCCCGGATTTATGGAAATAGCGCGAGATTAAAACTACTGCGAGTGCTAGGCGTACTATAGTGGAGTACGTGTACGGGGAGATTAGTATCAATTTTTGGGTTGAAATTTAATTTTAGTAAGCGAGGTTTTGCACGTGCTGTATTTGGGTGGAATATTAAAATTGGCGCATTTTAATGTGCGTTTGGTGTTTGAACAACACGTAAGAGTGGGCTGTAAAAATTTTAATGAACGTCATGTAAGCAAAATTAAACTGAGAAAAAATTTTAGTAAAAATTACAAAAAGTTTTTCAAAACTGTTGTAGCTACTGAAAAATTACTATACTTGACAGGCAAATTTACAATGAAGTAAAGTTTTCTATTTATACCTAGCAAAATCTCTATAAGTTATGGTGTCATTTCGGGTTTTTACGTCATTTGTACTTTAGTAATTTTTTCAAAACTTTTTGCAATTATTACTACAACAATTTAATTCTCTGTATATAATTGTTTTCCTTTACAGCAGCGCAACATTAGCGAAAACAAAACGAAACAATTTTCCACATTCAGCATTCACCTCATTTCTAGTCTCGACCAACAACAACAGCAACTCAAGCACGAACCATCAGCGCGCGCTGCAAATCCCGTAACTTCCCGCTATTATTAAAGAAATGAGAAAATAAACAGCGACACTCGTCACATCAGCAACGCAAAAGCCGCGAAAAAAAAGAGAGACCTCCGCTCGCCCCGCGGCTGCAAATTAAATTTATAGCAACGCGCTTTCAGCGCGGTCTTTATTGCTCCGATAATTACGCGCCCTGGAATTTTCTTCTCTCGGCGCGTATGTCTCTGACAGGCAAAATAATAATGCAAAACTAGCTTCTCTCTCTCCTAACACTTTTTCCACAACCCAGAAGCTGCACTTTTTAAGAAGAGAAGTAGGTCACGTGCGTGCGCGCTCGCGCGATCATAAATTCCCTTCGAGGTTCCCCGATTAAATTGCATCGCACCCGCGCTGTAGAAATTTCCCCAGGTATATAATAACGACTAGATCCGCCGCAGCTACATAGTACAGAACAACACTCGGGAACGATGGAACGATCGCTGCGCGCCTTATCAATCCATTATACACCGTTCGCGTGCCCGAAAACGTAAAATCGTCCACTCCTTCTCTACGGCACGATAGGGGGGGGGGGGGGACTACGAATATATACACTGTACTCTAATATACAGGCCGCGTGTGTTTTGACGCTCGCCAACTGACCCTGATGTCTGCCCCCGGGAGCGAGCGGGAGTGTCCGAGAGAGAGAGAGAGAGAGAGAGAGAGAGAGAGAGAGAGAGAGAGAGAGAGAGAGTATAGAGAGTGGGAGTGAGAGGGTGGCATTGGGTCGAGGTCACCAGGACGCGCGCGAGAGGGAGCAAGAGACGTCGCCGATCGATGCAGCCCCCCCGCGCGTGCGGCCGGCTTCCGAGGTACAGCGCGCGTGCGCTGCCCTCCCTCGCGCTGCTATCTCTCTATCTCTCCCTCACTCTCTGTGTTTGGGTTCGTTCTTTCGGTCCTTTGTTTGTTTAGTTTTTGAGGCCGAGAGCATACAGTTTCGAAAATAGTTTTGTTTAGGCAAAGAGGCGAACGAGGTTTTGGTTGGGTTAGAGAGTGTGTTTGGAGGTGTGGGATGTGGAAGTCGAGGATTATCTATGCATACGGGCGATTCCGGGTCGGGAGATTAGTATCGGGGATGAGGGAGGAGGGCCATTAATATTTGTCGACGTGATGTATGCTCTTTGGTTGGCGTGAGTTGCGTGGAAAAATGAAGGTGAGAGGTCCGTTACGAGAGATTTTGATTAAAATTTGGTTTGGGTTGTTTTCGAATGAACTTTGTTTGGATTGTGGAGAGAGTTTACTTTTGTTTCTTTGGGAAGGGAACGAAAAATTGTTTGAAGAAATATACAGTACTTTTTTATAAAATAGCTGAACTGCAAGCGTGGCAATATTTCAAGTAGAAAAAACTTAATACGGTCAGACATATGGGATTACAATACTATACTTTATTTCTTTGTGTTTCAGTAAATATCAGGATAATGTAATACGATAATGAAAGCTATTATGTCAATATAATTATTTTGTCATTATACTTATATAAGGTTATTGAAACTTTTAATTTTTCATGAATTTTATCGTAGCTAAAGTTTAATATTAAAAGCCGATTCTAAATTCAATTTAAATTTTATTTCGAACAGCTGAATACCGGATTTAATAAAACTTCAGTTCTATTTCCATCCAGTCCCCGATAATTCCTAAAATAGTACTACTTGAACGAAAGCCTATTGAAATATCAATCATTATTGATTGCTCTTTTCTTTCTCGAATAAGGTGATTTTTTTCCCGCATACAGGCATAAAAATAGAACAAAAAACAATGATCTTAATTACACTTTGTTCATGTTTCACAAAATTATACATATTCACATCATTTAATAAAAATATTTATTTTTCATATAATCACAATTAAAACTTATTATTTACAGACAAAATCATTTGTATTCTTTTGTATAGTGCTCTTCCATTTAGATCGTCTATTTCTGTAATAGACTATTTCTGATTTATCTATTTGAATAACGGATTCATCAATCACCTAGCGCGGATATACCATTATAGAACGACCCCGCGTAAGACTTGAGCAATGCGTTCAATTTGCAAACTTTTTTTTTAACAATTTTCCCCGAATAGAAGGTATAGAAAAACGCGTCGAAATTCATAAAAAAAACTTGATTTATGAAAGTCGACTTTCAAGTCGTAAATCTCCGGTTTAATCTAGAAACCGTACCGTGACGTCCGGTATCCAAAGAAATCGCTCCGGCGCAATTGTTTTTCATTGATTTCTGCCACTATAAAACAGCTCTTGACTCGGGCTACATGCAAAAATAAAATATTCTATCAGTGCTGACCTAATTTTTTCCTCGGTATTTCTCGTCTAGCATATTGAATAGACGTTTTGTCGAAGAATCGATCTCGTCATTAAAATAAAGCTCGCGATCAATCAAATCAGAAGAATATTACGATATCGTCGGAGCTATTCTTGGCGTATTGTCGGGTAAAAGTAATTGTAGAGGATTTTATCATTATTTCGTATCTGATTAAAATATATTATATTCTTTTATAATTAAAAATTCTTTATTCTCCAGTCGTATACCTCGTGTAAAAGGAGAAATAATTTCGTAGATGTCATAATCACTAAAACTTTTCATCGCCAATAAAGATTTCCCGTCTGACAATACACAATTTCCATCTAGAAATTGAGGGCAGAGAGCACTCGGTAAAAACTTATCGCCCATCGAGAGCAATAACAACGCCACATAACTCGGCATAAAACTACGTTGCACTCGCGCTTTACACACACACACCTACACCATTTTCCAGCAATTTTCCAACTTTTGAAGAAAGTTATCAGCGACAGTTACGTACTCTCCCTACCCTAATAGCATTATCAGAATACACATAAACACACTTTGCCTCGTCCTACTTTTCATCATATTTTCTCGCTTTTCCTCTCTCCCTCTCTCCCCCGTGTCGCTGCGAGAATCTTTCCTGTTTACATATTTATTAGATAACAAGTTCTGGGAAGCGGCGCATTTCTCCGTGCATTGTATGCAGCTAGGAGAAGGAGCGCACGCGTGTGCTACTTTCCGCCGCGATCATTTTCCCTGAGAATTGAGTCATTTCCCCGGGAAACTGGATCAACTGCTGAATTGCCGCGCGTCTTTGATTCGCGCCTGTATTGCTCGTATACGCGCGCGCGCGTGCGGTTCTGAGGCTTTCAATTTCTTCGGAGTTGCTTCGCGGGAGACGTCGTATGAATGCGGCGAGTCTTTCTTCAAAATTAAATTTATATCGGAGTGTCTGTTAAGCGAAAATCGATTTTTTAAGTGATTTGCCCGTTATTCATGGAGAAATTTAACTTGTCATTATATTGAAAAAAATGTTCTGGATAATATTTATATATTGAGTAAAGATATTTTATAAATTTTGAATATACTTATTTGAATTGCACGGTAAACCAAATAAGTGAATTTTTATTAAATATATTTCCAAAATTTTAATAGCTAACGAAACATTTTTAAAATATCGCAGTAACTAAAAATAAATATTGTGTATGCTTTTATTGCTTTATTTAACAAATATTAAGTACTTGCGCACAAAGAAATTAACTCGTATTTCATTAAAAGATCGCAGCTCCAACATATATTCATTAAAATTAGCTGGTTTCTTTAACAATCCTTTTGTAAAAAAACTTCATGTTTTCTCTGTCTTCAAAATATAATTACAGCCCTGTAACATTTCATTCCGAACAATAAAATAATAATTTCATTACTTACCAACCCCCACGTCATTCATTCACACCCAAACCATATTTCACATCACACATCCCACCTCCATAGCACTCCCCGCACCCATTTCAAAGGCCTCGCGAACTGAACAATCGGCGAATTTCACGAGAGAGAAATCGATCGAGAGGCTATAAATTAAAGCGATGAAGCGTAATTGGAATCGCGCGAGCTGTCCGCGTCCGCTGCAATTTCACACCGCTATGTCAGCTGTCTCTCGGCGAGCGAGCGGCACGGGCGCTCGGTTGCCAGTTGGAATCCCTTCGCACTTCACACCGCCTTTTTTCCATTTTCTTTTTTTTTTTTTTTAATCGTCAACACAACCAACAAATGTCCCGGTCGTTTTAAAATACTGCAGCGTCGATTTACACACTATATTCATCTCCCCGGCGTTCGCGTGCGCGCGTGCGCGCTTTTTCGCAAGTTCAGGTCCCGTCGAGTGGTACGAAAAAAAAAGAAAAAAAAATAACGTTTAATTGAGTGCGCGTGGCGGCGATGATGGTTGGTGAGAAAAGCATCATGTACGGTCGGTGAAACGGGCGAGCGACCCGTAACATGCGAAGAGGGCCGCATTGTTGTCACGTGAGTTTTTCCGCTCATTATTTAGAGAATAAAACGATGATGTGAAAGGTAAACAAACACTTTGTCGCGTTTATGTCGAGGGTAGAAGTCTGCGGTACCGAATACCCAAGACGACTCCTACTACGCTAGCTCCGACGTAGATTTTCCAAATTGCAGGTAACGGCATTTGTAAGTTGATATTTATCAAAATCTCTTTACTCTCTCGCTTCCTCCCCTAAAACGTCCCCGTTAAATTACTTCCATAACCTGTTACTTTTGCCACACTTCGTTACTCTAAATATCTTCCCCGAAAAAAGGCAAACCAAAAAAAGAAAAAAACAGAACCCGAGCAACGGCTTTAGAATGTAGGTTAGCGCTTTGCGCGGGTGCACTCGAAATTTTCGTCAAGTTTCCCGCAGGACGCGCACGAGCGTAGAAGGCGAAGAAACGGCAGCAGTGGTAGCAACAGCAGCAGCAGCAGCAGGCGACCGACTTTCCCGCGATCGTCGTCGCCGAGGAGAGGCAGCGCGAGGCACGTTTGCTCCGACGACTACCGACCTCGCAAATCCCCCGAGACAAAATTACGTAAGTGATGTAAGTCGTCAGCTGCTGGTGAGCGGCGTCTCTGTATATATATATATTATATATATGGTTTTATTAATTGACGAAGAGGGTGGAAAGTTTGGGGCGTGGAAAAAAGTTTTGTTTTGGATGGGTGAAAATCATATTTATGCTGCGGCACAGAGTAATCGATGTTGTATAAATAATATGGCAAATAAACAACGGAATAAGATCAGAAGCTTTTTAATTTCGTGAAAAAAACAAAGTATGAATGAAAAAGAAAAATACCGATGATAAAGTGCAAATAACTTTACGCGAGCATTATTATTAAATTGTGCATTAATCATTATAATAACTCTTTGACGAAGTATAAATAGAGAGAGAGAGTGATATTTATGCAGCGCATTTTTAACAACGAAAGCGCAATTTATCATTATCATAAATTAAAGCGCCTTCCTTTAGTATATCAGAGAATAAAAGCAGCTGTCACCAGCAGAATTCATCAAGCCCGCAGCGAGCAGCGCCCCGACGGACTTTATCATCAGAATAAAAACGAGGTATATAAATACACATTTTCAGCTCAAAAGCATCGTTATTTAACGTTTATAATAATCCCCTTCGCGACAAACAATAAACTTTAATCAAAACCATATATACACACTTATTACCGAGCATACATCGTTATCGCCCTTCAGTTACACTAACACACTTTCTCGATTCTTCACAGCAGCAGCAGCGTCGAGCAACTTTCGCCGAGACAAAGTGTCAGGAGCCGGAGGATCGCAGCCCGGCCGTACGTGGGGAACGCGAACTTCGGTAACTATAAAACTTATGAGGCTAGAGGAGGGGCGAGGGAAGCCATTAGACGCACCTCGAGACGCATCGGCTAATGCAGCGAACAACTTCGACGGCGACGACAAACTCTCTTAATTTACGTGTTCCGTTCGGCAGGGCGGCGAGAAAGAAGAAGAGTCCGCGTGGCGACGGGACGGCCGTAGTTGCCGGGCACAAGAGAAAACGTTAGTGGCTCCGCTTTCATGTCTAAGTTTTGCCTATAAATAGTCGTCGAAGTAATTATTAAGAGACAGGGCGACGATTGTACAGTGGGGAAGTTTTGTGGAGTTTAATTAATTTTGTTGACGATTTGTTGAAAGAGGTGAAAAAATATGAGAGCTGTGGATTTGAATGGATTCGCGGGGGGAAATAATTGGTTAAATGAATACGCAAAAGTGCTCGCAATGTAGAGGAAAGTCGCGGTACAGTTATTTTACCGTGTAGTGAATAAAGCGGAGGCTTTATTTTAATCAGTTGGCCTTTGAGACTAATTGTTATTTTTTTTTCTTTTTGTACTGAATAAATTATAATTTTAATGATACGAAAATACGTCTATTTTTAAAGTATTTATCGAATACATTCGTGTTGTCCTAAAGTTAGTTATTCCCGGTAAAATATTCAGTCGATAGACATTGAAATTCCATTGAAATGCAAATGAAACTTTTTGCGCTAATCCAATGAATCTTCAAAGCAAGTTTTAACTAACATTATTTGGACAAAGTTTGCACGATCAATTTGCCCGCAGCGACATAGACGTTTTCATTAAAATTCAAGGTTTACGAATAACAATCGCTTCAACGAAATTTAGGATGTCGAACCTGTTTAGCATCTTTCCACGCGTTTCTAATAATATAACAGAAAATTATAACTCATATTCAGCCAAAAATAAATTAAACGATCAAAATTATATTTTCGTACTCTACTATGTCTGTCTACTATATCTGTATAAAAAAATTATTTAACATTAAAAAACTTTTTCAAACTTTCACGAAAAAAATCATAAGACTAACAACAACTCCCAACTGTACAATCTACGTTTATCATTTCATTACAATTTCCAATGAACAATGAAAATCCAAACAATCGCCTTAACCCCCTCAATACAATAACATCCCCAAAAACCCACGTCTCTCGACTCATTCCACACCGCTATACCACAGCATCGTGTCGGCAACGCAGACGACACCTCGGCCACCGTCAGCAACCTCGGCATCGTCATCCCCGTCACCGTTCTCACCGCAGCACGAGCTCGGACAATAGTAAGAGCAGCGTGGTTGTGCTATACCGCAGCGGCGGGCCGCGCCCTACTACCTGCAATAGCAGCAGCAGCAGCAGTAGCAGCAGTACCGCGAGCACTCGAAAGTCCGCCCTCGTCGTCCAAGGACGGCGATCGGCCTCCGCAGAGTCTCGAGTGTCTCCGCGGTAAGGGCTGTGTAGTAGTAGTAGTAATGGAAGGAGGAGTCTTCGAGTACAGGGGGAGAGAAGGAGGTATATAGGTATAGGGTAGGAAGCGAAGTAATCGGATAAGGTGATTAGTGGAGCGGTTCAATTATGGGATCGCTGATATCTGTTGCTGGCAAACAATGCGGTGCAGTGGAAGCAGGATTGGTGGCGCGGAGTGGAAGCGTATTGCGATGTTTTTACGAATTATCGTTGGAGAGGGGCGGAGGTTGATGATTTACGAAATAATAACATGAATGGTATGGATGATAGTGGGTAGGTAAGGTGAAAATTAATTCTGAGAAATTATGGAAAGGGCTAAAGATAAAAGAGTTAATAAAGTAAAAAAGTAGATAAAGAGCTAATGGTAAAAGGATGAAAAATGGGTTAATATTTATTGTTTAATAATACGAAATATATTTTTATTAACGGGGTTCCATAGTCCTACCATTACCGACTGAGAAATTCAGACAGTTTCAAGCTGATTAAAAATAAAATACATCGAATCACAAAAAATCAAGAAAACGCTCTTCTATGTTTTTTAACGTTCTACCACCTAGTCAATGTTTGGAGTCGAAATATCAAGTCGTTTTTTCAAAAACTTTCTTCAAAGTTATTGAAAAAACGACTTGATATTTCGATTCCAAACATTGACTAGGTGGTAGAACGTTAAAAAACATAGAAGAGCGTTTTCTTGATTTTTTGTGATTCGACGTATTTTATTTTTAATCAGCTTGAAACTGTGTGAATTCCTCGGTCGCTAATGGTACGACTATGGCACTTCCTTAAGGTAGTGTAATAGTCCTACTTTACCACTAATCCTGTTTTATCGGCGGAATATGTCAAAATAATTAATATAAATAAAAGGATAATGATTTGCGTCTTAAACAAATTCACTTGCCCTGCGTAATCCTCTAATACATCGTTCTACGAAGTTTTGAGACAAAAAAACGACGACACCTTTGTTTTTTTGCCTCGAAACTTTGTAGAATGATGTATTACACCATTACGCAGGGCAACTGAATTTGTTCAAGGCGTAAATCATTATCCTTTTATTTATTAATTACTTTTACATGTTCCGTCGATAAAACAGTGTTAGTATAGTGCGACACCCCCTTAAGTAGTAACATTTATTATAAAGACATTTAACCCTTTGCGGCGCACATTTTATAAAACGATATTTTTTGCCCAAAATTGTTACTGGGTTTGTAGATTTTCAATTTTTGACTTCAGATTTGTAATTAGCGACCCCAAAAACCCCCTAGAAATACATTTTGATGATTCTAAGTATAACAGCAATTCCAAAGCCGATTTTTTAATGAAAAAATTTCCATTTTCTTGCCCTTCTTGTTTATTATAAAAGAAATGGCAATACAAAAGTATAATTTTGTATTGGTACATGTTCATTGACATCTCAGACAGCTAAAAAAGCAAAAAACAAAATCCCGATTTAGGTTAGGTAGTAAGTATACTTACTACCGTGCCGTAAAGGGTTAAACAACGCGCTATGAAAACTTCACAGCCCACACTTCGCATTTGAACCCCCCCCCCCCTTCTACTATTTCACATCACAATACCAATCAACATTTACATACACAATTGAAGCGACTCAACCTCTTCCCCTCATTAACTCGCCTCTCCAATCTCGTCCGACCAAACGCCGACTCGCACTACTTCCCTCGAACGCTCCGCCACTAAACGCCGCGTCTCCTCGTTCCAGACCCATACCCACAGCCGCAGCATCGTACCCGCAGCGAACGCGTCGACGTCGTCGCCGGAACGCGGACGAGCGACGTGTGACCAGGTCGGCCGGGGTTCTGCAGCGACGGCCCGCCGCGGATGCCGACGCGGAGTATCGACGCGGCGGCCAAGGCGACGTGGAGCAGCATCGGCGATGCCCGGGAGCAGCTACTGACGCGACGCCGCTGCTGCGCTCGGGGCTAATGGCTCAGCGTTCCAAGTATTATGCATTGTTTGAGAGCCGGGGGATCAATTTGCGGGGTTTCATGAAGTAGGGGCAATTATGGTGATAGAGTTGGGATGTAGTTGAATTTTGAATCGACGAATGATCGAGATAATGAGTTGATAGTTGAAATATTAATAAAATGTTGAAATAGCCTTTTTCTCTACTTTGTTTAAGCGTGGATAAACCCTTTTTTATAGTTATGGGGTGAAAATTATTTTTACCAATTTAAATAATTATATGCCACTTTGTGGTTGCTAAGAATTTTTATCGAAATAACATTTGCATCGAACTTCTTTAAGTACACAGATTTATCGTTTTTATCTTTTTATTTATTTCAAGAAAAGAGAGTTTACTGATCTTGGCGCATTTTGCTTTCAGTTCTGAATCCAAAAGTTTGCAGCAGAAGTCAGAAAATTTAGCACCTGCCTTCGGATTGTTGATGAAGCACTTTCAAGGCGGTTACTCCAAAGCAACAGGCGACAACCCGGCGTTGAACGTGAACGATCCGCAAAGGGTGTTCCCGTTCCAGGAGACGCCTAGTGGCAACCTCAAAATTATTCCGAATCAGGTTAACTTCATCTCACTATGAAATTAAAATATTAACTTAACACACAAATATCAAGTTAATTTTCATTCGAATAAGTACTTTCAAAATTACACACAACATTCTTCTATTTTGTAATATGCCACTCATCTTTTATACAAAAAAAAAAAACAATCCTTTCACCTCGGAGATTAAAATTTTTCATTTCTGAATTTCACGTTCCTCCCCATAAAATAATGAAATCGCATAAAAGTGAATAGCGCACCTTTGATATATATAACAATCCGAGGCCGGGGGCGTGCCGCGAAAAAGACAACCGCCACCCCGCGTCCTCTCTTTTTTCTCGTGTACACGCATTGTCATGCAATTCAAATGTGGATTTCGCGGATTAGTACAGCGCGACGGCGCGCCTATCTCTTTGCCCCCTGCCCCCACGCAAAAACGCCACTTCGCGTTAAAATCCACATAGACGCTCGCGCTTCGTTCCCGCGTGTATAAATCGCGACGAAAATAACTCCGAAGCTTATAATATAAAGTGAGATTTGTATTTTCAAGGAAGTTTTTGTGCCGGGTGAGAGCATAAATGTCGGGTGCGATGATGCTTTTACAATATTTGAAAACGATACTTTTATCGGTGTGCATGTATAACGAAGATGCATCGGAAACTTTATAAAAATAACTTTATTACAGGTTCTAAATCGGCTGATATCTCTATATTTTCTTACTCGGGAAGTGGTATTATGTTGCGATAGTTTTTTTAGAACAATGACTTATAAAACCGTCACGTTCTTATCTCCCCGATTTTGTAGTATACTTCGAGTACGAAAATCCAGCCTCGCTCTAAAAACTACATTTAAATACTACACAAATCACGCTGTTTCGGAACAATAAAACACACCAGCCTCTTATTCACAACACGCATCCACTGAAAAAGAAAAACGTTGATCTCTATCTACAACCACCAACAACTTTCAACACTTTCATTCTTTAATCCACCCAATCAACCCCGCGAATCACGAACCATTCTATTTATAACCCCCTACCTCGCCTGCTAAAATCCGATAACCTCCTGACACATGCAACCGCCAGCCCGAAACTCAAAACACTCGCCTGGCCATACACACAGGTAGTCTTCGAGTCGAAGAAGGTGAGCGTATTAGTAGCGGACCCGCGTCACGCGAAAGTCAACGTCAAGGCCGAGCAGAGCCGCACCGATCCAAATCACCAGCATCATCATCACCACGTGGTCGCGGCCACGGGCACGAGACACGTGACCGCCAGGCCGGAAATACAGCCAGGTGCGAGCAGCCCGAGGGTCGAGAAAATTCAGGCCCAGCGGCGACTGCCAGGTGGCGGAGGAGGCGAGTGTAAACCCAGAACACAGCCGTTTAATAGAGAGTCAGCACTAGAGATGCAGGTGCAACAGCAGATGAGGGAGACCGAGGACAGGAGGCTGCACGTGACGGAGAATCACGGGGCTGAGTTTCAGGATGTGCCGCTCGCCACGTGAGTGTTCGGGATTCGAGGTTTGTAACGGGGAGGTTAATTGTCTGTTTTCGTTTCGTTCGTTGTTATTGGGGAAGTAGAGAGTGAGTGGAGATATTGGCGAAGGTTGAGCGTTTAATGCGGAGATAATGGAAAGGGTATAAATAAAACATAATGGTACTCTGCATATAGATGTACGGTGTATTGACTTAGCTTTCTATGAGAAAATTGCAAGATTACTAAAAAAGTCGGTGTTTTATTAATTTTAATCTTTCATTTTCAGTCTCAGCTATTTTTAAATGAATTAAATTTCTCTATATAGTTATACGTATAATAGTTTCATGCAAATGAATAAATTTAAATTCACCATTTCCCTCGAGAATCGACCATTTGCTTAATTGGAAAGCGCTTTATTCAAACATCACGTATACCTTTGCATAATCCGTAATCCACATATTATATATAGAATCCTGAGCGCAATAACTAACAGTATCTCCAATTACATAAATTATATAATTCCTGAAAAAAATGAAGAACAAACGTACAGCATTATATTCAAACTCCAAAGCATAAAGGTCGTAAATAAAAATCGAAAAAGATAAAAAAAAAAAAAAAACTCGACCCGCACGTGGAAATTTCGTATTCACTCGGCAAACCTCCACAGTTTGGGATTTACGTCAGAGCAGCCGATCGACTGGAAAAACATAACGCTGCCGGAGAAAACAGATCTGTATCAGGAGCTCGCCCGGCGCATAACAAGCTACAAGTACGTGATCCCCTTTAGCGCCTCCCCCCCATTAAAACAAAACTTAACCCCATGAAAGAAAAAACGAAAAAAAAAAACATTTCATCGATCCTCGAAAGCAATAACGGCATTCTATACAGTCTCGCATAACTCCGCACGTATACAGAAACGCCGACTGCATTGTTCGTATCGGGCACGACGAGTTCCACTGCCATCTGCTGGTGCTGCAGAGCTACAGCGCGTTCTTCGACGATAAAAACGTCAAAGAGATCGACCTCACCGGGGTGAGTTTCTATACCCCTCACCCATCCATCTAAACTCCCTTACATTCCATTAAATTCTATATACGCGAGTTACGTTCGTTCGATAAAATCCAGCGAGCTAGCTAGCGAGCGTATATAGAGCGGAGAGCTACTGCATTTTCTTGCCGGATCTAGATAAACTCGTCGCTGTGTGCGTGCACGCGCGTGTGTGTGTGTGTGTAGGAGCGTGCAACGTGATGGATAAGTGAACGAGCGAGCGCGGAGTAAAAGCTTTTTGAGGTCTTCTATTGATTTTTTTTCCCCCTTTCAGCCCTGCGGCTCGATGTAAATATGGCGCGGAGTGACGTATTACGCGCCGCGTTTTCGGAGAGCACGATGAAAGTAATATTTTGTAATTAATGCCCGCAAAGCGCCGCGAATGGGAATTGGTTTTAACGAGGTTCTCTCTCCCAGCGAATCAATCAAACCGTCATTTCAAACATATGAATAATAATAATGATAATAATATCAACGGATTTAAATTAACGTTTATTCAGAGTCGCATAAAGAGCGTCAGCGCGCGAGTCGTCTAAAGTATTAACAAAAGCTTTTTCCCTCCCACCGTGAATTAATCCATTAAACAATGTCGCGATACACTTTTCTCCGCGTCGGTTCTCTCTTTCGTGTATTCGTTCGCTTCTCCCGCTCTCCACCCGCGCTCGAAATTTATTCAAGCCAGATAATCGTAAAAGAGCATTATTTATTCTTTCGCCTATTCAATCGGATTTCCTGCCACTTTATACGCGCGCACGCGTGCGCTGTACAGTCCTGTATCACAATTTTCATCCGTCACCGTATACAATCGCGCGCTCTCGTAACTCGCTTTTTTCCAAGTCGAAAAGCTATATGTACGGGTCAGAGTGGGAAAATAAAATGAAAATATTGATTCGGAGAGAGAGAGAGAGAGAGAGAGAGAGAGAGAGAGAGAGAGAGAGAGAAGGAAAAAAGGGTTTTGAGGGGTTTTAAAATAAGCGGATCGCTAAAATGCGTACGTAAAAGCGCAAATATTGTTAAAAACTAATTTTTACAAACGTTATTTTATATTATTTTTATACTATAGTGTAACTATATAGCTCTATAAACTTTTATACTTCTAGAAGGATTATGATACATCGTGATTTCTATTATAAACTATTTTAGCGTCTATTTCTACATTATGTATATAGGATCGTGTTTAATGGATCGTGAAAATTTATATATGCCGTTAATTTTAAAGCGAATTTAATATTATATAATACACACTATTAACACCATATCTGACACATCAATAAAATCCCTTTCATAATATTTCTATAACGCAATACCTCTATAGTAAAACCAAATAAAAACGTTAAGTACCAACGGTAAAACTTCAAACAAAAAATCACCTCGTTTACCAATAACAGCCCAGCCACGAGGGCCATACTTCCAAAAATACTGATACGACGTAAACCTCGTAATTCGATAAATCCCCGCTCCTGCGACAATAAATACACGTCAAAACCTCATATCCACTCGCCCTATCCGTTTACTGCACCGGTCAAACTCGAAGGCTTATACGAGCAGCCGTTACATCTCTGACCATATGAAAAACAACAGCAGCAGCAAGTTTCTTCCTTCCCTCGTCCGCCGAAGTCTGGGAAAAAGTCGCACTCGGAGGCTAAAACGAGCCTCCTGACGGGAATAATAAACAAAGCGTAAACAAACTCCTCATCGTCGTGTCTCCTCTCTAATCCTCCCCTACATCGGCGCGTGCAAGCTGAGACCGAGAAAAAAGGAGAGCCTCTCTCTCTCCTCTCCTAGCTCGTTGTGCAGCCGACCCCAATCTCCCTCCGTGTCAGCACATCTCCCGCGTGACCTTGGACTCGTTTCTCACCCCCGCTTGCAGAGCAGCAGCAGCAGCGGCCCTCGGAGCTATATTTGACTCGAGCTCCTCGAGCTGAATGGCGCGCAGACCCTCGAATAAAGTGCGCGAGAGCCCTAATGATTGCCCCCGGAGGTGGGGATTTTTTTTTAAAGTTTAGGAGGCCGGAAGGAAACCGGCTTGAAAAGGAAACCCCGGCATCTCGAGGTTCTTTCTTTTAGTTCTCTTTTTTTTCTTTCTTCTCCTTTTGCTTTGGTGGTGCTTTTTACACTTCGGTGCGGGGAGGTGACGCGAGGTCGTTTTAATAATTGTTAGTCGCTATTCGAAGCGGGAATATTTTTTTCGTTGTTATCGGAGGGTGGGAGGTTTTGTCGTTCGGTTTCGAGGCTGCGGCTAATATTGTTTTGATTTAATTTTCGAGAGCGCAAAGGGCGAAGGAGAAAGGGAGGGCGCGTGAAAGGAAAGTTGATGGATGGAAAAAGAACTTTTTTTTTGTGGAAAGTACAAAGCTTGCGTAATAAAATTTTAACGTCATTTTGTATAAAGGGGTTTAGATATAGCATTTATACGGTAAAAAGTCTCGTCATAAACGTTGAATGAGAAAGTAAATTCGCGGTAATATTTATTATAGCGTAATTTAAGCAAGTAGAGATAAAAGTATTTTATTTTACTAAATAACTGTAATAATTAAATCAAAGCAAACATTTGCGGAACACTGAATCATAATTTTAAATGTTATAATATAAGAAACTCCATAATAATGAAAGCAATCCATCTCCCACGTCACCAACTAAACAATCACACAAACTACAATCTCACAAACAAAATAATCCACATCGTACATCACATAGCGTCACATTCTTCACCTTAAATCCTCCAATCGCACTCGCGCTTGCCTGCCGCAATCACGAAGCTCGCTCGCTCGCTACTGCACTCCGCCGACGTATTAGGTGTCGAGTTATTTCCGTCATTTTCTTCATCCCGCGCAACGACGCGAGCGCGAGACTCGTGCTCTGCCCGCGAATAATTTCCTCGGGGAAATAAATCGCGCTGCTGCGATTCTCTCTCGCGCTCTTGATGCACTGTACACACACGCACGTGTAGGTCGTCGGTATGTTTGTACGAAAGTCGAGTGAGAGAGAGAGAGAGAGAGATAGTGCATATAATGACATAAGTGAAATGCAGAGCAGCGTGACCTCGAAGGCCTTCTCCATAATCTACGACTGGATGATAAGCCCGACGAGCGAGAGCTGTCACCTGCTGCGCCGCGACAACATCCTTGAGATCTTCCTCGCTGCCCAGTATTTGGGCATTAAAGGTTTGTCGATTTTTGTCACGTTGTATCTGCATTGGTTCGCTTATGTTTTAAGAAAGTATAAAGTGCAACACCTATTTTATTAATAAATTTAAAGGTTAATGTATTTATTATTTGGCTTTTCTTCTTTGGCGTAATTAAGAAGTAGAAGTGACAATAAGTATATAAGTGACATTATATATTTTTAATAGTACATTTCGACACGGGTGGAGAAGTCGATTATTTAGCTGGTGTGACTTTTTGCACGAGCGAAGCGAGTGCGAAAAAGCCACACCACCTAAATAATCGACTTACGCACTAGTTTCGAACGGTATTTTATACCACGAGCGCCGAAAAATCATATCAAAGTTGTGATTTTGAGGTTAGAGTGGTATAAAGTAAATATAATGTACTTTTAATTTATATAATTCGTTTTGTATTTTGAAGATAAAGATATAAATTATAGTAAATAGAGCTAAAGATCAAAGTCCTCAAATGTTAATTATCATATCAATATGAAGAAACATAATAATGAATCGGTCTACAAGTTATAGCAGACAAGTAATAAGTAGATTTTTATATCGTTTGGTCATAAAACAATTTGTATAAATCGGCATTATTATTTTTAAAGATGTTTTGTACAACTGACAATGGTTACTTAACTGTTCGATAACATCTACTAGTTACAATGTATATCATGAAAATTCCAAACATCGAAAGTACTTTTCATGGAGTATTTTTGTCCTATCGATTCGCTCAAAAATATATACTAAACCTAATTTTCCTATCCCCATTTCAAATAAATTTCCTTAAAACGGATAAAGTTCTATTACACCGATATTACTCAGCTAAATTCACTCGATAAATCGTAGACCTCTGATTTATTTCATCTCAAACATAAATTCCTATCCGTCCCTCCAAAAGAGCTGGAGGAGCAATGCTGGGCGTTCATCGACAACGACACGCTCTTCGCCGAGGACACGGCGTTCCTGCTGTACCTCGAGGCCCGGAAGATGGGCAACACCGCGGTTATGGAGCTGATGGTGCCGCGGATCATGAAGTTCTTTCTCATGCTCGTCAGCACGAGGGACTTTCTCGAGCTGTCGGTCGAGGAGCTATGTCTACTGCTGCGCTCGAATTATATCAGCGTCAATAGGTATTTTATGGGGAGACTTTAAAACTTTTACGAGGTGCTGCGCGCGCGCGCGCAGGAGCGTGAAAATTTATCTCCGAGATACCGCCCACACTCTTGCTGCTCTTTTGTTGACGATAGTATTAAACTTTTAATTAAATAGGTAGATCAGAGTGGGTTCGGGGTGTTTTAACGAATTTGCGAAAATTATAAATGGTGTGGTGTCCTTTGTGGGAGTTTAGCGTCGTCTTTAAAGCAGTTTGTAGTTGGTTTGATTATAAATATAAAAAGAGAGCCAGCCTTTTAAAATAAAATCATCTCTAAACAACTTGATTTTAAAATATTTTCAAATCACGTGAATATTCTGCACTGAAATAGAACGCGCGTAACTAATCGATTACATTGCATTAGGTCATCTCTAGTTAAACATTTTACGATATAAGATAAAATTACGATGTTAATTTAATACAACAATTACGTCGAAAACCTGGGTAATTTTTACAGCCATAATATACTTCTTTCAGAAGCACCAGAAATTAATTACATTAAATTCTCATAATTATTTTCGCGTTTTCAGCGAGATGGAAGTTTTAATGTCAGCCGTAAGGTGGCTTATGCACGATTGGGAGAGCAGGAAACAGTATTTACTGGAAGTTATGAAGTGCGTTAGGTTCGGCTTAATCGCGCCCTGGCAGCTAGTCGACGTCAAGCGAAATCCGGAAAATCCGGAATTCATGGAACTAATGTCTTATCCAGAGATTCAGAAAATGGTCGACGACGGCTTAGCGTAATTATCAACTCTAAACTTTATCATGCATAAATTTAGTTTATCATCGCATTATAACGGTATTTATCATTGCGTCAATTAAACTTTCTCGTTCGTAATCTTTATGCTTTTCAAAGACCTAATAATATCTTGCACTATCAATTTAACTCAAACGCCTCCAATGCGACATTTAATTTTGCATTAAACATTAACAAAACAGGCAATATATCGTTATGAATTTCTAGTTTCGTTATCATCAAATACTGGTATGGCAATCAAACACAAGATTATTACCATTGGATCGATTTGCTCGGATTAACGGAGCCAACTAACCGAAATTGGGCGGGCGAAGATAAGGTACTTAATTTAGAGCTCTAAATATGAAATAACAAATTTAATCTACATCGACTCTCCGTGCTTCGGAAGTATATTTTCAAATAATCAAATTATTACGAGTATAAATAATAACAATAAGCTTAATAACGTGAAATCGTCCAGAAAATAAGCATTGAACTAACTTTTACAATATAACTATGACACAAATTTCCAGCATTACGTAACGTACAGAGAATTCCTACTGTTCCTGGATGAATATCAAAAAACCAAACTTCCAGAATTCAAAGACAAAAAGTTCCACGAGAAGCCCTCGCCGCCTAGTTCACCACCGAAGGATGATTCTTCGCTACCAACGTCGCCACCTATTAGAACTCGGATGAACCATCAGAATTCTAAAGCTCCAGAAACTACTACAACATGTGAGTTATCGAGAAACCGAATATTTCTTCGATTTTTAAAATTGATGATAACTCTTTTTTCAAATTATTGAACTTAGCTAACAATTCAAAGCCGTCGAAGCAATCAACGGACAATTCAGGCAAAAACGGAGCCCACTCGGTGCCACCTTGCATGATGCTACCACCCGAAATACTGAGCCAATATCTCAGCAATATGGCGAGAAGTGGAGCCAAGCCGGTGAGTAGGTCAGCGAACAATTTCCCCAGACCGAGAAAGTGAAGACCGTCACGTACTCAACAGTAAAAATTATCACAAGACGTGTTAATCTAATACTCTGATATTGTTTTTCGTAGCTTTATTAGGTTTTATTATCGTATGCGACAATGTATACTAAAAATTTATAAATTGTGTGATTTAAAAGTAGCTTTGATAATTTATATGTATAAGAATAACGAGTATAGAATTTTTATATGACTTATTTAAAAAAAAAATTAAAATCCTCAAAAAACGTCAAGAATATTGTTGTAATTCTTCTATATACTGTATATCTTATTAAAGTAATTTATATATTTCTTCAACTATTTTTACTTTCGTAAATATACTGAATACATATTTTTTGTATTAAAAATTTAATTTTCAAAGAGTAGCATAAAGGTAAGTCTGTCTATAAAAGACGAACACGAATCTGGTAAAATAAATAGATTAATTGAATTACATTTTAGGAAGAACAAAATTAAATATTATTGTTATATGAAAATATCAATCAATCTCTGGGTATTGCTACGTGTCTGTAAGTGACATTTTCAGAATTTTCTATAAATCAAATATCAATATCTGAGGTCAGAGTTTATGTTGCTGTACAGAATGAAAATCCATTATAAATATACATTCGAGTTATTGTTGAATGTAAACAGCATTTTAATTTATTCGATATTTGCACTTACAACACATAAGCTCTCACCTTGAGATTTAGAAATAAATTTCACCCGTTTTATTGTCCCATTTTTACAGGTAATAAACGATACTGGTAAATGCAGTAAATCGGGAACAAATGACTATCACGTAAAAAGAGTTAGCGGGGGAGGAGAAGTTCCCATTAAAGTCGTTAAAACTGTGCGATGTGTCGAGTTGGAAAAGAACTATGTCTCGAACGGAAAACCAAAGGTTAAATGTGAATTACATTTTATTTTTACATATAATACAATACAAATTAAATATATATAATTTACTTAACGTTTAGAAGAAAGAAACTCCGCGTTGCAAAAAAACCAATGAGAAAGTTCCTCAGCTGCAATTGAAATACGAACAACTTAAACCTAATCAAACGTTACCTTGTGATGATAATCTAAAAGGCAAATTTGAAAGTAAAAATTGCAATGCAAACGACTCTCCAAAATCAGTGGAAGACGCTGCAACTGCGATTCAGGCAATGTACAGAGGCTACAAAGTGAGAAGAAAATTGAAAGAAGTAAATTCCTTACAATGTTCTTTTAACCATACACTGAGAAAAGAATTTGTTTACTGTTAACATAGCATTGTAACTGTTAACATGCGTATGTTTAAATATGACCAAATATAGGCACTGTAACAGTTATAATGCTATGTTAACAGTTAAGTTATCATGTTCTTATAAACAATTTCAATATGCTACCTGAGAGCATTGATATTGTAATAATTACAATATGCTTATTATAGTAGTTTTTTAATCTAATAGCCAATTTTTTACCAGGATGATGTTGTTTTATAACAAAAATGTTTGAAATAAAAACATCATTATTTTTTTACTCCAACGTTCGAGTAAGAAACTAAATGGAGTTTTTATTTCAAACCTTTTTGTTGTATAAAAACATTATCCTGGTAGAAAATTGGATATTAGATTCAAAAACTACAATTTACAAGAACTTCTACCATCAGCTACTTTCAAATCTGAATATGTTATTAGTTAATATAGATATTGTAACTATTACAATATCACATTTTATCCTTAAACATGTCAAATAGTTGTATTTACAGTAACAATATTCTTCTCTCAGTGTAGTTTAGTATTAATTATTACAATACTGCTGAAAAAGTACAATCTCTCAAAAGAAAAATTGACAATTCAAAATTTCTCTTTTAAAATAATAGCTATAGTTCCTTTAAGAAATACCCGCTTTTTATAAACAATCGAATAAAAGCTTTTTCCACATTTTTAAACGTTTTGCCAAAGACCGTGCCAGTCCAGAGTTCGACTCGACAACTAGAACACGTTTTCTAGTACAAAGAGCTCTTGAATGTGACCTTATTTAGAGAGCCTTTGAAGTCGCAATTTTGTCGAGAGAGAGAGAGAGAAAGAGAGAGAGAGAGACGGGGGAAATCGAGAAAAACGTAGACTCCTTTAACGCTTCAAAAATACATTCTAATTTTACCAACCCCTAAACAACCTTTCAGCCCAAAATTACAATAAACCCTCATTTTTATCCAAACCAAAAAAAAAAAAAAAAAAACAAAAAAAATGCTAAATTATTTCTTCATTTTCTCTGCAGACAAGAAAGCATCCAATCGATCAGAACAAACAGACCTTGAAAAGAATCCACCGCTCGGTCTTGCATCTCTCCAGGTCGAGTTTGCACAAGCCGCTCGAGCCCGTCAGATGCACCACAGATGTGGTGGCGAGTACCGGCAGTGGGGAGCCGAACAAGAGGGAAAATAGCGACGGCGGGCGAGCTACAGCCGAGGACGTCGTTATTAGCGATGGAGATACACCGCGGGATGATCATCGTCACGATATAGTTTCGGCGGATCTCGACGAGGCTCACGGCGGGGTGAGTATAAGCGCCACTGCGTTCGAATGTGGTCGCAGCGTACACTTATGTGTGTATAATATAGGATAGAGATGTATACAGGTCGGATGATCTATGGCATTTTTAGCTCGCGGAGGAAGATGCGAACAATCCAATCGAGACGATAATGTCGCCCGCTTATTCGAACGGGAACGACGATACCGAGGGTACAATAACGCCGTCGGACATCGCGGCGAGCGTGGCGAGCAATGAGGTCAGGTCTGGCGGCGCGCACGATAGCAAAAGCCTGAATATCAAGAGCGACGGTAATAACGATAAGCTGTCTCACTCGATGAGCGAGCTGCAGACGAGGAAGCGGCCGAGGATGAACGAGCTGAAAAAGTTTTCGCAGTGCAAGGCTTTGTAAGTTGATTGCAATTATTAGGACGAATTGTAACAGGGATTTTTCAGAATCATTTTTGCATAATTTGTTGAGTCATTTTAAATATTTGGTTATTAAATCTGTAGCGTGGAATTTGGGTTGTCCGAAATGAAAAGTCATGCATTATTTTCCGATTTCATTTCGAACGTTACTTGGCCCTTTTCATAAGTTGTATGCGAAAAAAAATTAACGTGTTTGCATCAGTTAAGGAGGTCTTACATCTAGTGGCTTCTGAGGCCAAAATCAGCTGAAAAAAAAGAAAAATGTAGTTTAAACAACATACAATATACACTGAGAAAAAGGATGTATTAAAAATTACTATAATATGTAGGAACGTGGGGACATATCTCAAATACTAAAATTATTATTATATTTTATAGTAAAAATTACTATGTACATAGCAATTTTTAGTGCATATATATTAATTTTTACTATAAAATATAGTAAAAATTTTGGTATTTGAGATTTGTCCCCACGTTCCTATATATTATAGTAATTTTTAATACATCATTTTTCTCAGCGTATATACTATAAATATACACTATTTCTTATAAAATTGCCCAAGATATAATGTGTAGCTCTCTTTTACTCAGAGATATAGTATTTTCAATTCTTTGTCATTGGCCAACTTTTTGAGAAAACCATTCCATGGATTTTCATGGGACAGAGCCTAAATTACTTGAAATTCATGCAGTTATGGCACTAAGAGTTGAAAATATAAGATTTCCTGAAGCAAATATTTTTTCTATCGAAAACAAAAACTACTTTTAATTCATGAATTTTATGAATTTTTATGTTTTTTTGTGGTTTTTAACATTTAAAAATTATTTGTTTCAGGAAATCTTATATTTTAATTAACTGTGTGAAAACCAGAATTAATTATTTTTTTTCTGTGTAAAACTGTTTGTTACTAGTTATTAGTAACTAGTAACAAGTAGCTTTATTGGTATACGATTCACTTCTTAGACAAACAATCAATTTCATCACAGATAAACTAAGTTGACTCGCGGTAAACACAACAACTTATCAACCCTAAATCTTATCACAAATCAGCGCTATCCCCTCACCACTCCATACTAATACGAAAAAATAATCACCCTTAAATCCCAGCTCGACCCTGCGTCCGGCCACCCCAACGGACTGCATCTCGGCGCGTCGTTCCGATCGGCAGCGATAAATCGCTCCATCGTCCAGCTCCTCTGAAAAATCCACCCGCTCGCTCCCCATCTTTTCACCCTTGGCAGACGACGATGCTCCAGTTTTCGGCGCATCGATCTTGGTAAACGGTTTAACGCTCTCTCTCTCTCTCTCTCTCTCTCTCTCTCTCTCTCTCTCTCTCTCTCTCTCTCTCTCTCTCTCGTGCCACTCTTCGATTTACGAGAGCAAACGCGCGCTAGCGCCGTTAATGTTTAAGCCGGCCGAACGAGTGGTACGCGGATTCATTAATACGCGAAAAGCGAGCGGGGTATCGTGATTTCAGGAGGGTAGAGTGAATTTTGCAAGGGCTCTGTGTGCAGTGCAGATAATTGAGAGAGAGAGAGAGAGAGAGAGAGAGAGGGGGGTGTAGTAGGTTTGGCGACTGATTTTTTGCGGTAGTATACAAGCGTCATTGTTACTTTGAAAGCGATAGGTTCTGTTAAAAATTGCCTTAAATTTTATGTACATACTGGAAGCAAAATTCATGCAGGTTACATTAAATTTAATGCAATTTCTAACAGTGTAGCTATGGTATATATATATATATCATGGTTGAGTTAAATATTGATGAAGATGTATATCGGTAAGACGTTCTCAATAATTGGCATTTATTATTGTAGATAGATTTTTCGAATATAGAAATAAAATGGGAACGAGTTGCTTTGAAGTCCACTTCTCATATTAATAACTTACGAGCGATAAATTCATAATACATTTCAAACGCGACGCGCATATATTAATATTCATAAATCATCAAATACTGATTATTGAAAATTTAACGAAATATTCCAGGGTAGCGCACGAAAGTAGCATTAATATAATTTTATCGCCTCATCCCCGAATTATATTTGCCATAGCTATTTCGAAATTAAATAAATCAATAACCGCACACACGTTAATTGAATATTGAAAATTATTATTTTGTCACGGACGCGCGAGTATTGCGGCCGCATTATTGTTAGACGCAAAATTTAACCATAAAACTTATTGTCACGTAATCATCCTCTGACAGATTAATTTAAACTTGCAAGCTTCTCCAAACTTTCGCGGGGCGGATGCTATATGCGAATAAGGCGATGCACATGCATGATTCATTGCCGCATGCGTAGGTGGAGCTGATCCGGACGAAGGCGACATGCAAAGGAGAGACATTGCTTTTGGAATAGTTCGCGAGTTACGGGCCCCCACCGACGGCACTGAAAAATTGACGCAGCAAAACAAATACGCTGACGCCCCGGCACAAAGTTTCGGCTTGCAGTGAGTGACGGCAAAATATTTACTGTACAGCGAGAGAAAGAGAATGGGAACAGCTTTTGATTTCATCGCGCGATATGTATACGCGCGTGCGCGTGAAATATAACAAATTCAGCTTTACGATGTGAGAACGCGATGTTTCTGTAATCTTTTGGAAATTCATGGTTGAAAATGTATCTCTCTCTTCGTATATATATTTTTAAAGATTTTTGAACGAACTGTCAATTATTTTTATGCCTTTTAACTTTTAGAACGTCGAAGATCGGTCGGAGCATTCGAGTCAGTCACGTGCGCGCGAACGGAAAGAATTGCAACCGTTGCAGCTCTCGAGCGATAGATTCGACGAGCGTAAAATGTGAAGGACATATATTTGGGTTGCTGGAGCTATGACCAGGTCCGAGAAAGATCTGCTTGCGATGTTACAAGCCTTCCAGGAATCGAGTGAGCTCGAACGAGCGTTTTTTGATACGTCGAAAAGATTTTTTGAAAAGTTAGTTTAAAATGTTACAAGCCTTCCAAGAATCGAGTGAGCTCGAACGAGCGTTTTTTGATACGTCGAAAAGATTTTTTGAAAAGTTAGTTTAGAAAGTCACACAAAGTTATTTTATATATATTTCCTAGAATTTTAAATAGCAGTAGAGTTTCCAGAAAATATTATGCTATGCAATTGTTTTTACAAAAAATTTACGGTATTCGCTATATGAATTTGTATACGGGTAGATATTTAAAAAATAATTTTTTTTTTTTAAATCAAACTGACAAAAATTGTTGTTTTTAAAGCTCCAACCATTCGTCATTTTAAAAAATTCAAAAATACAATAGGTATTTTTCTAATCATTTCAACACTTATTTATTAAAACGACCAATCTCCTCATTTTAAACAACCAAACAACCACTCCGAACCCGACCTATATTTTTCTTCACCCAGTGTACCCTTATTCCAGGTATAGCTCGCACGTCACTCCCCGGCACAGGGTGCCCTCGCCGAGGACATTCTCGCGTTTGCGCGAGCGCTCCGTAATCGCCCGTTCATAATAGACGGGCGGGAAGCAAGAAAAGCATCGTCGTCGTCTAGTAGGATATCTTCGAGAGCCTCTGCGCCTGGCAGCGGAAATTTCGACGGTCCGACACGCGCACCGTTAGCTAGATTGGTTAGTATTGTGCGCGAAATCGCCTTGTTATCGCTTGCCAGGTATATATGTGTGTGTGTGTTTGTGTGTGTGTGTGTGTGTACGCGTTTTTCAAATCCGCGCTGCGTTATCGGTGCCACCGTGCGCTGTTATTCTCGAAATAGCTGCGGATGACTTTGTTTGTTCGCTTTGTCACTGATGGGGGTTTGGTATTGACGTTCTGAGAGGATTGCTTGTGATTTACGAAATTTTAATTGCGCTTTTTTCGGAAAAGTAAAGGTTTTTCGAAACTGCTGCAATATACTTTTTTAATTTTACAAAGCTTTTTTCTGTTGCCGAACAAAAAATTAACTTCCAATTTAAACAATGTTTTTGCAATTGTAAACGTTGAGGGGAATTTTTTTTATAAAATAGAAATTGCTTTTTTTTTTTAGAGAATAAAACTAAAACTCGTTAGTATTAGCATCGATAACAACCCCGATATTCAAAAATAAAATATAGCTATAAAATATTTTCATTTTTGTACATAAAAAAAGTTTCGAGAGAATTTAATTTAATTTACCGTATCTATTCGCATCATAGCTAGCCAGTATTAATCAAATATATTGAATCTATACTGAATTCGCCAAATATGCTCGTGTACCGTTGATTGCAGGCGATCAATTGACCCTTCTGGGAGCCAGAATGCCACTCTACACGCGAACATTGAAAAGCCTCGAATGTTATTGCTGCGAGCGGGATAAGTGGATGAAGGGCATTTCCTCTCTCTATCAATCGCCATTTCCGGCCGTGGGGCAACTGTCGTCGTCGTCATCGTATATCAATTTGCCGCGAATTGCGTTGCAAAAATTGCGCTCAAAAACAATCCAAAATTACTGCGATCTAGGGGGAATGAAACGGCAGCTGCAATTAGCGCGAAGAAATTAACGGGGAAGAAAAATTACATTGACACTATAACGGCGATTGGTGTGTTTCGCTTTGAAATTCAAGTTGTAATATGTAAACGAATTTGTGCTGTATTGTAAATTACCTTAGTGAATATTAATGGTGGAGTGAAATAGTGTGTAAATCAAAAGTTTTTGTCTTAATGTAAAATTTTCTGATAATAAAAGAAACAATCGTACGTTTAATCATTTGGCGTTTGAAATTTTTTTGTGTTTATTTCTAAAGATATCCATGTTACGTTGTAAAACGAAAAATTATTTAAACACTGTATTCAGTAAAACAAAAAACGAAAATTTATGTATACTGGGATGGAGTAAAACGATTATCAATTAATTGCTTCAACTAACGACTGTTGAAAAAGCGTTTTCTTACTGCGGCGCAAAAAATGTAGAGTGGAGATCTTTTGCTATTTAAATCGGTACGTTTCTTTATCACCTTTACACTAGTAACGTTGACTGTTCTACTTAACCATGTGCATTATACATGTTATCTAAATGTTCTCGAGAAAACAAATTCTAGTATATTACGATACGTGTGACTTAAGTGGCCCATTATTGCACGGCGTGAGGTTAAACGCCGTGTAATAATGAGCCACTTAAGTCACGAGTATCGTATACTATTTTATAGCTCGTGTGACATAAATCCACCATATTCTTATTTTATTTATTTGTGCTTATTTATAATGATAGTTGGAACTTGGAAGTGGGGTGGGAGAAGTGTGGGGCGGAAGGGGGGGGAGGTTCGGGGGGGCGCAGCCCCCCCACCCTGAAAAAAATTAATAAAACGTTATTTAAATAATAGAATACCTGATATAGAATATGGTTATTATTGAATCTAGAATATTGAATATATACATAAAAAAATCATAAAACTAGATTCTTGGCAATTTGATTTATATCTTTAACAATAAGTTGAAGTTTATGAAAGTGAAAGATTTGTATACGTTATATCATTAAAGAGAAAGACTTTTAAAACTAAAATCCATACAGTTTAATATTGAATATTTAAAAAGCGCGCGGTCTGCTATCCCATAGCAGATGAAACTAACCTATAATATAGACAAGCCTTATTATCATCATTTTTATTTATTCTTTGTGATTTGTCAACTATTAACGAAGTTTTACTTCTTTTCCTGTTCATTCTTATATGTAAAATCGTATTTTTGAATAGTTTTGGTAGATAATTGGCGTTAATTACGTGCCTGTGACTTAAGTAAATTCATTATTTCACAGTGTAATAATGGGCTACTTAAGTCACAGCTAGCCGTGACTTAAGTGCGGATTTAGGTCACACAGTGCTATAAACATTTTAACGAGATCAACTTTTATTAATGAAAATTTATCTTATAATAATAGAAGTGAATTGACTCTAATAAATTTCTTTTACATCATTTTTTTTATTTATAAATAATAATTTTCAAAAAGCAGAATTATTCTGAGCTATAAATAAAATCTACATTGTGAGAAATTAGATAAAATTATAAATTAATTTCTGGTATCATATCAGTTTTGGTATTTTACATAAAATTCGAGTAAAGAGTCTGTTGCTTAATTACTTTCTTTACATAGTCAAATTTTCAACAATAATGAACGTTAAACTCATAAATTTTAAAATACGAACAATTTGACACCTAGCAAGTAATAATATCGTGTTTACTTACTTTTTTATGAATTTTTAAACAATTAAATTGTTAATAACTTTTTTCCTGACCACCTTTCGGACTTCCGAGTTGAAAATTCGTGTTCAGCGAAAAAAAATACATTAAAAACAACTACTCGGAGGTGTAGCCATCAATCGGCCACGAAAAGGTACTTTGCGCCTAGACTACTTCGCTCTCGTGCAGATGTCTTGGCGATGCTCTGGAGATTGAATGTGTTCGACTTACATGGCTGTGGCTCTCGAGGTTACTGAGAGACGGGAAATTAAGTATTCTTGCCAAGTTTTCTGTTATTTTGAGTTTCGTGTACATTATTTGAATAAACTAATAAAAGTACTTTACAAATATCGTATATTTTTCTTTAGTATGCTCTTACAAAGAGACTGCACTAAAAATGAGGAGTATTTAAAAATGAAACCCAGTGATCATTATTTCATCAAATGGGCACTATTTCTTGAGATATGCGCAATTTAATCTCAACTTTGCTCTATTTCGTTGAAAAATTGTATCTCTTCTATTGATTGTCACTTTCCAAGTATTTTTGATACTAAAACGAGTGAAGAAGATTCTAAAACTAAACAGGAAAAGCTAAAACTTAAGTTTTTTTTCGTTAAAACATATTAATTTTTCAGGAAATCGTTTAAGAAGAAGAAGGTAAATTTGTAACCATTTTCTTATAAGCTATCTTTGATTGCTTGTAATTTTCTGAAAGATTAATAGTTTCTAACAAAAGAAATCTTAAGTCTTTTCCTGTCTAGTTTTATAATCTTCTTCGCTCGTTTTCATATCAAAAATACTTACAAAGTGACAGCCAATAAAAGAGATAATTTTTTAACGAAAGAAAACATATTTGACATAAGACCGCAGTAGATACCAAAAATCGACTTTCAAAGGCCCGTTAAAATTCGATTCTCGATCGTAGAGTGTGCACTCTCTTCGTTAGTATAATATACGAATAAGTAAATTTTATGAAATGAATTACTACCACTATCATCATTATAAAATATTTCCATATACATATCATTTGGTGATATGATTTGCAATTAATATTTATTTTTTATTTTCTAACAAAATGTAATCATCTTTTTGACGAGGATCAATTAAGTACTGTAAACCGATTTCTAAATATGCATTACAAAAATATAACTACATCACTTATCGGTTTTTCCAAAATTGAAAACAAAGCTTTCAAAAGTCTGTCCTAACACTTACGCATTGTCAGCTTTTTCGACAGTAACCTCGAACTCTTGACCATTTCTATTGAACACCTATGCCGTCTATTACGAAGGATCAATCGACGCTTCTGGGAGATGCAACGACACTTAACACGGTAGCATTGAAAAGCATCGAATGTTATTGCTGCGAACGGAATAAGTGGATAAAAGTAATTTCCCCTCTGCTGCTCGCCATTTCCGGGCAAAGGGATGACATCGTCGTCGTCGTATCAATTTGACTCGCCTCGCGATGCAAAAATTGCGCCCGAGAACAATTCAAATTACTCTGATCGAAAGGTAATGGAATGACAAATGCAATTAGCGCGAAGAAATTAACTGGAAAAAAATTACAAATATGATGTAACGCGCTGACTTGATGAAAGCGTTGTACTTTGAAAATTAAGTTAAAAGTGTAATAATTTTCAATCATTTTGTAAATTATAATAGTAATAATTGATACAATGAAAATGTTGTGTAATGTCAAAAGGTTTTATCTTTGTTTAACGTGTACAACAAATAAAAATGTCAATTATTTTTTGTATCAATAAACTTTTTCAATTTGTTCATTTGTTCTAAACAAAATTATTGAAAATGTTTACATATTCTAAAGTGTTGTGTCAATGTTACACTGATAAAATAGAAAAAGCTATTTTGAACAGCAGATCTATATTTATGACGAAGAACAATGAACTACTTTACAAAACAAACATTAAATCCACAATAGAGGACTTTGGGGATTTGAGCGGCCGGTAATTTATGACCAGACACCTTTTTCGTAACACACATGCGCTACACGTATTATGCACGCACCGCACACGTGGCCTAAAGGTTTTCAAGTTAGCCAAAACTGTACTGACTGACACTTCTGCCGATAAAAATCATTTTATGTTGCCCCCACTCCCGAACTCAACAAGTCGCATCAATTCTTTCTGTATAAATGATAGCATTAAAATAAATTTTTGTCAAATGATTGTAATATGGATTATCAGCCACGATAGAACTCATAACGCTAACATTAAAAATCATTTAAAATTTCATTTTAAATAGATGTGTTTGTTAATTGATTTAAAAATCAATTTAAATAGATTGTGTGTTGTATTTAAATATTTCTGTTTTTTTACGACTAATAACATTTTTTCTCAAATGCAAAGTAAGACTTTGTATAACGACGTTGCACTTAGATAACATTTTTATGAAATTTTTATGTTTATAATAAAATTAAATGATAATATATACATTATTTTTACCAATAAATTTTTTCCTTATTTTCATTCGGTAACGTAGAAAATCCGAGAAACAGTATTACCTTCCACTCGCCTATCAAATCAGCTGATAAGCACACCTGGGGCTTTATCGAGGTACGCGTTGACAGTCACAGAACCATACAAGTAATTATTTCCCTTCGAATCATTCCGATTTTTTTCGTGCTATAACGCACGGAAGCTTTAAGGAGATAAACAATATCTGAAAAGACGATGAATAAAGTTGAAATTATTGGAAGAAAAATGGTTACTTCGGCGGTTTTGTGACCGTCATCCTTTACCTCAATAAAGCCCCAGCCGGCAACCTTGCGCACAGCGGGGCATGCGCTTTCAAAGCTTACAGCCCTGAGTGCGTCGCGATACTCAGCTGATATATCCACTGTGCCTCCGCCGCCGCACTCTCCTTTCACTAACGACTTACACGTCTTTTTATCAATATAGTCGTACCCGGTCTATAACCATGGCCTTGCTGAACCAGTGCCGCGTCTTCGTCGAACATTCACAGGTATGTAAACAACGCGCTTGCGACGTACTCCTTGAATATTTGCTCTGTTATGAGTCTACGTCAATCTAACCTCAAAGAGAGGAAGAGAGATGGAAAAAAATGCGCGCGAAAATTTTGTAGTTATACGCCATACGCCAGTGCAACTTGCGCAAAATTTAATTATAGATGGTTTAATCTGGTCTGATGTTACAGTTGGGACGATCTATTGTAAGGACATTGACAACGAGCAGAACTTCGTTCCAGCAGACTGATTCGTATGTGGAAATTCAAGAATCCAATGGGGTTTGTTAATTTTCGAATATTCGTGTTTTATAAAAGTGCGGTTTTGTGTATTTGTTTATATTGTGATGTTTAATTATAAAAATATTAATTTTGCCAAACACGACTTTCAAAACGTCTTGAACGATCATAAACATCATCTTTAATGCTTTTTAAGCACATATAAAAGTGTTAAAATGCATACTTATTAATTAAACAAGTATAAAATGAAAATTTCATTAATCCTGGTTGAAATGTTAACCAGAAGCTAGCTATTTATCAGTTAACTTTATGGCTAAAAACGAAGATTGCTTGTATTTCATAATTATGTATCAATCCAAAATAAATGATCTCATTTACACTTCATAAAATATGTATTTTAAGTAATAGTAGAACTTTTAGATTAATTATATTATTTTTGCATTATGATTATTGTTAAAATTGCTTCCATTTAATTAACACCTTAGCTATAAAATATGGTTAATTTTCTACCAGGAAAGTATCATAATTTTTATTTGATTGATTTAGTATTGTTATTATTATTTTAGTACTCATTTTTTATAATATCGCTCACAATAATAATACTTTAATTAATAATAATGATAATGAAGTGCAGGTAAGACGAATAAAATTAAACCATCCCAAGACCCTAAACTCATTGTCACTCGAGATGATGGGTGCGCTTTTACGGAGCCTCGCCACGGACTCGCAAAACCAGAACTTGCGATCGATCGTCATTACGGCAGCGCCTGGCGGTATATTTTCCGCCGGGCATAATCTAAAGGAGCTGGTTAGTATACTTATATCGTACTGCTTACGACTTTATTCAAACGAACTAATGAATGCGTATATAATTGGAAACAAAATTTCACGATTCAATTAAAATAACACTAGCCCTGTTATTCATGATCTCATATATAAAGGTTGAAATAACGGGGTTCCATAGTCCTACCATTACCGACCGAGCAATTCACACAGTTTCAAGCTGATTAAAAATAAAATACGTCGAATCACAAAAAATCAAGAGAACACTTCGCTGCGGTTTTGAACGTTCTATCATCCAGTAAAAGTTTGGAGTCGAAATATCAAGTTGTTCTTGCAAAAACTTTGAACGAAACCGAATTTTGTTTTGTTCAAAGTTTTTGCAAAAACCACTTAATATTTCGACTTTAAACTTTTACTAGGTGATAGAACATTCAAAACCGCAGCGAAGTGTTCTCTTGTTTTTTTGTGATTTTACGTATTTTATTTTTAATCGGCTTGAAACTGTGTGAATTTCTCGGTCGGTAACGGTACGACTATGGCACCCCCTTAAGGGGATGTTAAATACCGACATAATTTTCAAACGAGTACGTCTCATGAAAATACCAATAGAATCATCCAAAAAAAAATCTGAGTATAGTATTAACATATACGGAGCGTTTGACAAACGTGTTTTTCCAAAAAAAATATGAGAATTTATTTAATTAAATAAAAACCGTACTGGCGGTAAGTAGGAATCTGCAATTGACCTACTTTTCAAACGAGCATATCTAACGAAAATGCTAATAGAATCACTCAACAAAATTCCTGGATATAGTGTTTATGGTGTGTACGGAGCGCTTGACAAAATTTGTTTTCCGAATAAACGCTTGAATGTTGATTTAAAAAATATTGAAATTCACGGTTTCACATGGCCTTAAAAAATCAAAATGAAGAATTTAAGTAAATAATCCATGCACGAAATATTCTCATCAATGTTCACGATTTTTTTTTTTTTAATGCAAGAGATCGAGCGACGGTGAGGACCATCACCGTTCGGTTTTCGAAACTTGCTCACAGCTAATGAAGGTCATCGCCGATAGCCCAGTGCCCGTGATTGCCGCGGTCGACGGTTTAGCCGCGGCTGCAGGCTGTCAACTCATAGCCGCCTGCGATATTGTCGTCTGCACCGAGCGCAGTAGCTTCTCCACTCCCGGGTAATTAAACTTTACTTATACATACTCTATTCGTCTTAATAGATATAGACATTGGCATTTAAAGCAATGTAGAATTTCTGTATGTTGATGGAAATTGAAAAGTTAGGTCGAGTGGTATACAATATGTTATAAGCATAGAGAAGAATAGCTTTTTTTATTTTATTCATGGTATACCCCTTTCTTTGAAAAAATGATTTATATAATATTTTTTCTAATGATTAAAAAGAAATTTAGACAATATTTAAACAATATATAAACTTGTCCAACTTTCGCCACCTTGTAAAAATTCAACATTGCTTTTAGAGCTAATACCCCCTACCAAAGTGAATACTGACATTATGCATACTTAACTACTAGTATAGTTATGATTATTAATGTGTTTATTTGCAAATCTCCGAGAAAAGTCAGCGCAGAGTTACATCAGAAATTTTGAAATATCTGTTTTGACGCGTAATTGCATATAAGTACTGATTACCGCATAAAATCATAACTTGTGTGAGTATTAATGGACTGGAAACGCGTTGCTTTTAAATTTTGAAGACCTTGAACTTTTTCATTTACGGCTGCAAAGTTGACGTTTATCGTTTGAACATATAAACTTCACCAATGTCATTGATTTTTATGATTTCATTTCTTTTTAGGGCAAACTTTGGCATATTCTGCTCTACGCCAGGAATCCCACTCATTCGCAATGTTCCTAGAAAAGTCGCAGCTCATATGCTATTCACAGGACTTCCGATTTCCGCACAGGAAGCGTACCAAGCCGGCCTCGTTAGTAGGATAGTGACAACCGATATGCTAGGTGAACTTTCAATAATTTTTGTACATATCTCTCTTTCTCCCCCCCCCCCCCTCTCTCTCTTCCTCTATTGAAGACGCGAGGTAGCGTACATTTTATCGCAATTATTTTTCATAACCTCATATCTACAACTAGTTATTCTGCAATATTATATAATAGTTAAGAATAAGAACATTACAAACATATATAAAATCTTGATTGACGAATAATTTGAATAAGGAATAATAACTTGATTTTGCAGAGGCAGAAATCAGCAAAATAACCGACGCCATCAACGAGAAGAGTCGATCCGTCGTTCAACTTGGAAAGAGATTTATCAATGAACAGTTAGAAATAGATGCCGATACCGCTTATTCCCTCGGCACGGAAATCATGGTTAATAATTTGAAATTAAAGGATGCACAGGAAGGAATCAAGAGCTTCAGCGAGAAGCGAAGACCGTCTTGGACACATAGCTACGATAAGGATGTGTGAAGTTACTATTGATAGAAATGAAACACATTTCAGTTAACACTTGTACAAATGTATATAAGCAAGTGAATTTACAAAACAATTATTAGCAATATTTATAAGGATTATACGTTATATATTATATAAATACGGTATATTTATACGTTATTTACTTTGGAAATATTTCATACTTTTGTATTTGAAATTTGTTATTTATTTTAATAAACTTTAACATATGATAGCTTTCTATATGTATAAATGTACATTGTATTTAAAACATATTTATGTTATCGATACAAAAATTAAGAATTAAAAATTACTTATATTAAAAAATGATAGTGCAAAAGAATGATAAAAAAATTATCTATTTGAAAAGACCGTAATTTATAATTAAGAATAATTCATAGTTGCAGAAAACTCATATAAGAATAAAAAATTATTTGCATTGACATTACACTTAATCTACTTTATTTGATACAAAACTGTGAGTGCTTATTTCTGTATTACATAAATATTTATGTTTTTTTATGTTTTCAACTGAATTTTTCATATTCACAATACTGTTCTGATTATCGTTAAACTTTTTTAACAATATATTTATTACTGTCTCTCGTCGTTTATCTGAAATGACATCCGTGTATTTATTCAGGCTGTTTCTCGTACCTGAAAAATTTGTCGACATCTGCCATGAACAACTACGTATCCCTCTTTGCAGCCAGGATCTATTACATGTCTCCGTAAGATATTATGTTCTACACTAGAAGTATACTTATTATTATTATTATTATTATTATTATTATTATTATTATTATTATTATTATTATTATTATTATTATTATTATTATTATTATCAAGGAGCGCGGGAGCGCTCCGAAGGCAAGTATTGGGATCGGAAATGTAAACATCAGCGCGCTCTCGCGACTGTTAGTGTAAGCTGTGGGACAATGCTCTATGACTACGATATAGGTCTATTTGTTTATTTTCATTGTATATATATGTACACACAGAGTCGCGCCTTCTGCTGCAAAATAAGTTCTGCTCTAAGATTAATTTATTTATTTCAGTAGATCAAAATAATAATATTAATATATACACGTCAGGTAAATGTTAAAATGAATTTTAATCTTGTCTTTTTTCTTTCGCTATCTGTTGTAAATAATAATAATCACTATCATTATTATTATTATTATTGTTAAAAAATTTCATTTCAAAATAAATTTAATAGTAACCAATATAAAAAAAATCTTCATACTTGAAGTGAATCGAACAGACACATGAACTAGGGGTTACAACTTCTTTATTAACAGGTTCCATCTATAGGGTAGCTGTGTGCCCTATTATTAAAACATATCCTAGAAATGAACGAGTAAAAAAGTAACGCTAAAATATTTTTTTTCATAAAGTATAGTTAATTAAGTTTAGATAGAATTAATTACTTAATTTGTTTTCATTTACTATAACATTAAAAAAGAACTTTCAGAAATATGTTTCACGGCTTGCAGTGTGTCACGGCGTTTCCTCGTCTAAACTTGCTAAGAAATGACATTTTTAAAACTAACATTAAAGAATGTTTCGGAAGGATTTTAATATGGGATACAATTGATTACATCATAAAATAATATTATGTTACATAATAAACCTTAATATAAAGGTTTCCAATTGATTTTAATATTTAATTAATGGTGTCTACTAATAGGGCAGTGAAAAATGACTTGTCCAGATTTGTGTTGTACACAAATACAATACGAGCATGCTCGTATCGACGCTTGAACAGAAAAGTTAGGTTAGGTTGTCTGCGCACAAACGTTGTTTCATATCGCATTGACGACCTTCAGCAGTTTTTACCGTATTGGAATTAATTCACATTCAATGTAAACAAGGGTTAGAAATTGATTATAAATGCACTACAGTTAACAAAATAATTTTGTTGGCAACGATAATATTATCAAGACCCACTAATGTGGGGCACACAAACGTGTACACCCACATTAACACGGGGCACACAAAAATGTACTTTGTTGTCTGCTAAGGCACACAAATGCGTACAAATTTTTTTTTTTATATTGTTTGTAACTTTCGTAAATATTAATATTTTTCTATAAAAAAAATTGTTTCGTGTAGATTATTAGTTTTATTATCAACATAATCTGCCCGGAATCTCTGAGACAGCTTAAATAGTCTATTATTATGCGACAAAACTAAAGAGTTTCTTAAACCCACACTAATACGGACATCTACCCTAATTCTCGAAGTTGTTTTTTTTCTATTTTTCCAAATTGATTTTTCAAGAAAGTGTATTTACTTACATGAGGAAATTTATGAAATGAGAGCTCTTGTGCATTACACGGCAGATTATTGCACCCATTCACGCAGCAAATTAATCTGCTTTTTCGCGGAATTTCAGTAGAAAGCATTGCGATGACATCTGTTTTATTAAATGTTTAAAAATATTATTTTTATTAATCGTAACCAAATGTAACCAAATGTTATGTTTGTATGTACGTTTACAAACTGTCAGAAATCGGAGCAATGAAAATTGAAATTTGAATCGAATATTCGAATGTCATATGGAGCATTGTCCCACAGCTTACATTATCAATCGCGAGTTAAAAATGTCTATATAACTGTATAATATTTAGGATGTATAAAATATAGAACTCTATAGAAAATTTGAAACAAAGAAAATTAAACTAGAGAAGCAAGCTTTCTATATTTTTTCCAGAATTAAAAAATTATAATTCCTTCAAAAATTACGTGAGTTTGAATTTGAGCTTCAAATACACAGAAAATGGGGGAAAGGGTAAAACCCCGAATCCGTATTCATTATGTACAAACAAAAGCCACATAAGAAGATAATGAAAGACTAAACTAAGGCTCTTTTAACAATAAGTCGTTTTTGGAAACACAAAAGGATCCTTCTTCCAGTTATAACATAGTCATTTCGACATAACGTGTACAAAGCTTGTAATTCACGTTCCTTGCAAAAAATAGTAATAAAATATTACTAGTATATATATTATTCAAAAAAGTAATGTCAAAAAAACGGGGTAGAGTAAGTAATGTTTGTAACCTCATTGTTCACCTTAAATGATTTCACTTTTGTTAAATTTTATTTGAGAAAATGGATATTTATTACAATATTTAGTTGAATTACATAAATGAGTATCAGCTATAAATTAGTTATATTTTTTAGCTATAAATAAGCTTGTGACGGGTCAATGCGTGCGTCCGAATATTTGAATTCTCATGTGAGCGATAGCACCTGTACGCGGCCAATAATATACGTACAGGGTGCGCTGATTGCTCGTACGAGGCGTTTGGTAAATGCGCAATCACTCCAAGGACTTGCTCTTTTTCCGTCCGGGACCACCGACGAGGCAACAGCTTCTCTCCGGTGCAGCCATCCATCGAGTGGTCGTCCTATATAGCCTCTCACTCGTCATCTTCGTGAAGTTACAACAGCCGCCAACTGCACCAGGAACGGCGAACCGAACATTATACCCTAAGAGAACGCGGAGAAGCGACGAAGTTGGACTGCAAGATCTCGGACAGAGGAGCCCCGCTGCATGTTGCTATAGTAGTAGATAAGTGCCGCAAAAAATATATGCGAGTAAGGTTCTTAGCAACCAGATCCATTCCCGATCGTGCGCGATTTTCAATGTATAAATTATATAATGTGATAATTATTAGTAGGTATATATAGATTCGCATTGCTTGCATGTAGTGGAAAATTTAGACACGTGTGCGAAATAATAGGTCAGTGACCCGGCAACGAATTCTCGAAATTCCTTAGGGGATTAGGGTAGACTCGAACTTTTGATTATTATATAACTTCGCTTCTGTACAATTTTATGTATATTTTATATTATCACACGTATTGAATATATGACTCTTTAGTAACTCTAATATTTTATTGTTTATTTAATAGTTATATACCTTTAATAAATTATTACAAGCTACTATGTTAACTATAAACCAGCTAAAATGCGATATTCGTTAGTTATAAATTAACTAATTTTTATAGCTAACAATTGGTTAAGCTTTAAAAGTATTGATTTTTCCGTAGAAATTAGTCTAGGCGTGGAAATGCATACAGCACGGCCCAGGTGTTCGGGGTGGCCGATGATGGAGTCTAGGTGGTGCACACCGTAGTATTTTGCCTCTAGGTGTTGGAACGCACCGAATTAGTGGTCTAGGTCTTTGGGGTAGCCGATGATGGAGTCTAGATGGTGCACTCCGTAGTTTTTACGTTTAGGTCTCAGGACGCATATCTAATACGTGATCCAGGTGTTCGGGGTAGCCAATGACGATGTCTAGGTAGTGCACTAGTTTTTTGCGTTTAGATCTCAGGGCGTATCTAATGCGTGGTCCAGGTGATCAGGATAGTCGATGACGATGTCTAGGTGGTGCGCTCTGTAGTTGTTTGCCTCTAGGTACTGGAATGCATTGAAAACATGGTGGACGAGGAAAACTACGGAGCGCATCACCTAGACATCGTCATCGGCTACCCTGAACACCTGGACCATGTATTAGATGCGCCCTGAGATCTAAACGCAAAAAACTACGGAGTGCACCTACACTCCATCATCGGCCACTCCAAGGACCTAGACACGCATTCGATGCGTTCCAACATCTAGAGGCAAAATACTACGGTGCGCACCATCTAGACTCCATCATCAGTCACTCGCAACACCTAGATCAAGCATTGGATGCGGTTCGACACCTAGAGGTCAAAAACTACGGAGCGCAATATCTAGACTCCGTCATCGGCTACTCTAAACACTTAGATCACGCATTCGGTGAATTCCAATACCTACGGCAAAAATCTACGGTGCGCACCATCTAGATTCCATCATCGGTCACTCGGAACACCTAGACCATGTATTACATACATTCCGACACCTAGATGTCAAAACTTACGGAGCGCACCACCTAGATATCGTCATCGGCTACCCCGGACACCTGAACCACGTATTAGATGTGCCCTGAGATCTAAACGTAAAAACTACGGAACATACCAGCTAGACTCCATCATCGGCCACTTCGAACACTTAGACCACGCATTCGATGCATTCTGACACCTAGACACAAACTAGGGAGCGCATCTCCTAGACTCCATCATCGGCCACCCCGTACACCTAGTCCACGCATCTCATACGTTCTGACACAGAGACGCAAACTTTTACATATACTATTTTGCTCTTAACCATGAAATAAACTGAAAACTACGTAATTTCTGGTTAGATTTCAAGCTAAAAATTTCTGTTTCTTGCTGTCCCCGCACTGCAACTGATATTTTACAAGAACCGATTAGCGCGCGTACTTGCCGAGATTTTAATTGGCACTTACCCCCATTTGGGATGTAGCAACGAATACGTAGTCGATAGACTTTTGTGATGCAGGAGTCTCCGGCCTCTTTCACGTTATCTGCACGGCAAGTAAGTAAACCTCGTCTTTCGTGAATCGCTATGCGCATCACGCACGAACGAATAATATTTATGTTAGAACTACTTCGATATAAAACCATCGAATTTTTTTAATTTTCTTTTTTTAATTCGTTCTTTGACCTCGCGATGCCTAAAGTCTAGCGTTGAACATGCGGTGCTTGGGGCCGATGGAGCCGATAGCTCTACATATTTGGTCCGTCGAGTTACGAAATACTTTGGAAAGCTCGTCAGCAGTACCGCGTCCGGTTTCCGAGTAGTCACGTATCCGTGTAATTTTCATCCGTTTGGCTTGGTCGCTTTTAAATGTCCTCGCTAAAATTTATTAAAACCTGTTTAAAAGGGGTTTTTACTTAATAGATTCATTGATTTGATTAGCAAAAATGCTTGGTAAAAGTGAATTAAATAAAATTAATTTTAATAAGAAATTAAATAATAAATTAAAATAAATTATAAGTTAATAATAATAAACTAAATTAATTAAATTTGTAAAAGAAGACGACTGCATTCACGTTTTCTTATAGAGAAACAAGTTAAAAAAAAAATATTTTCCTTTTGTACAATATCTGTTTCTTTTTTCTGTACAAACTGCAATAAGAAAATTATATTGCTGGTCTCGTTCAAAGTAATGGTTTATTAAAAATCAATTTTTATCATTCTAGAATCTTCTGAATCTGAGAGAAGAACCGAAACACCTTCTTCTGAAATTTCTGAGACAGATTCGATATTTAAGATTCCTATTCCTAGGAGTAAGTGCTATAAATCAAATAGTAATATAATATAGCAAAAATAGTAAATAGTTGTCGCACCAATTACGAAGTATTTTAATTTATTTAACAATTGGTTTAAAAAGAAAGTTAAAATTCCTTCTTAAACATTAAGACCTCTGCCAGAATTGTGATAAAGTAAGAGCAACAAAAAGTACCGTCCGTGTATTATGTTATGTTTATTTAACCTTAAAACATATTTATAAATAGTTTCAACATTTAAATTTCATTTATATTTGTTATTCCAAGTTATGAAATGTTTAGTGTTTAGTTAATATTAATCACTACTCATTTGTCATAAAAATTGAGCAGAATTGAGTAAATACGCCACTTTGGTTAGGTATTATCTTCTACCAGGGTTGACAGTAATTGGTATTCAAAGATTTATAACATTATGAATGAATTCGAATACATTATAAATATTTTAATCACATTGTTAAGATGATTATCTTGTTACTTTACAATTTCTTTTTTAATAATAATACTAACAATATTATTTAAATTATTAATTAACCGCTGCAGAATTTCATTGGTCAAGTTGCAGTGAAAGTGACGAAGAAATAGATAATGGTATGTAAATGCTAAGTTAAATTATAAGATATGTGTAAATTATAAAATAGAGTAGGTGATAAAATTACTGCATTCTGCGTTGTAAATCGACTTTTACTACTTAAAACAGTAAATAAGAATTGAATTCAGTTTTCTTTTAATTTTAAAATATATATATATATATATATATATATATATATATATATATATATATAGAGAGAGAGAGAGAGAGAGAGAGAGAGAGAGTTATGTAGTGGGCATATTAATTTATTTGATATTTTTCATACTACAGTATCGGATGTCTCAGTTAGTCCCCTCCGTTTTGGATACACACCAGCAATCCGTAATTGCATAATGGGTAATTTAATTTAAATTGTTATATCATTAAATGGCTGCCTCAATCAAATATGATATCTCAAACAGATGTGTTATGAGGTATTTATTTTTATTTTGGCATATTTACAGTAGTTCTTGCAAAATACAAATGACTAAATACGATAAACATTATTAATTTATGTAGATGAAACATCAGATGAGTCTGAAGATGAAATTTTTGCCTCTAGAAGTAACTCTCCTTTCCATGTACAGAAAACTACAAAGGAGACGTCCGTCAAACAAAATCATATTACTAGCTTCACAAATGGCGCTTCAGTACGGGGTAAGTTACGTACAATTTAATGGAAATGGACACAGTGGAACACACAGAGACAGAGACAGACCGCGACAGACAGAGACATACAGAGACAGGCAGCCCTACTTAAAAAGGATTGAATCCGTTTAAGTCCGTTTTAATCCATTATAAATCCGCTGCAATCCGTAACATATATTTTTTCACGTACTTGGGTTGAAACTGATTGAAACGGATGTCTCATAAAATATTTCCAATCCATTTTTTGAACATTTTAGGTCCATTTCAATCCGTTTCAATCCTTTTTTTTAAGTAGGGAGAGACAGAGACAGACAGAGACAGACACAGACACAGACAGACAAATCATGAATGAGACCAAACTTTCGTTTTTTAAATAAGTATTTATTTTTGTATAGAGTCATTGCAAACGTCAAATGATTTCTACGAAAATTCTGACAGACATAGATCTGCGATTGGCGATTCCGACACAGCTAGGAGCAACCTGAAAATTGATACAAAAAAGGGTGAGATATGAATATATTACGTTAGGTGTGATCTGTGTAGCACAATATTGTTCAGCTAGAAGTTCAGTGTATATATTTTTATTGACGAAATGTTTGCTTAAATGGTTAATTTACTAATTTCTAACAATACATTTGCATTTTAGTTTTGAATTCAGAATTTGCTGATGATGAATGCGTGTACCTAACATTTAATGTACAAAACAAATCTCAAGACACTAATGAAGCAAAAAAGATTTGTATAGTTAATGATAATGTGTTTAATCCATTAATACTAAATGAAAGTATGCAGATGATGTATGAAAATAATGATGAAGAGACTCATGAAGAGAATTATGAAGATATGACGCGGTGTCAAGATGATTTTACAATAGATGATTATTTTTAAATTGAATTAAAATTATTATTAATGTTCATTTGAAAAATAATCTTGAAATTAATTCTAAATTTTTTCTGTTATGAGTTACGTCTACAAATAATTTAATAATAAGTGACGGATATAGAACCGTAATCTTTCGATTTCAAAATCTTATGGGCTATCCACTCAGCCACGGCCCCAATACCGCTCGATTTTCTGCTAATCGGCATGATATTGTAATCGAACGCTCTGCTTATTTCGTTCTTTCGTATTCGTGCGCGATATTTGCCGATAGAAATTTGTATTTTTTTGTTGTATTTTTACAAATTAGAAAATATTTGTAAAACTTAAATACAATTAATATATTTTTCAGGTTCAATGTGATAGAGCAGTGAGTTAACGAGATATAATGCACGTTTGCAATAGGTAATAACACTTGGATTTTGTTATTACTAGTATAAGAATGTCTAGTTATTGACGATAATTTTATAATTATAAATTTATTATTAAAGAATGAGTGATAAAGTTAGTGTTTGTGCTTATTATTTTTGGTGTTCGTTATATGAAGAAACGTACGTTACATTTAAAAAAAAATAAGGAAAGTAAATTAATATTAAAACAAAATATCTAAATAACTTCATGAAATTTATAAATATTACTTTTAGTATTATATAATAGGATAGTTGTTAATTATAATCTGATTAGTGCTTATAATAAAGAGTGAGTGTTAAAAGTTAGTTTCTAAAACGGGGTACAAAAATTATTATTATTATTATTATTTTTTTTTTTTAATTAGTTAATGTGCGAAACAATGATATTATTGTGATAATTATAGAATATTGATTACGTGTATTCATTTAATATTAGGTTTTAAAAAAGTTTAGCAACAATCAATTAAACTCCAACAAACAGTAAACTCATGAAAATAACTAAATAAAAAAATATAATAAATATAATAAAATAAACTCTAATACTCTACCTTCAAATGACACACACGAACAAATAATGCAGACGATACAGACCAACCCGTAATTATTACATCAATGCTAGTTTGATAAAGATGACTCACTCGAATGACAAACCTACATACATGTAAGAATCATCTTTACAACTAGTATCGAACATTATTTTTCAAACCCTTGTGTGCAAAGCTTGATTTTGCACACGCTCTAATAAAAAAGCATACCCAAAATTAAGGTTCTCACACGTCGTGTCAAAAAATAACGTTCGATACACGAGTGAGAAAGTGATTTTATCATCGTGTGGTCTTTTCATCCTCGCTTCGCTCGGGTGCAAACATCCACACTACGATAAAATCACTTTTTTCGCTCTTATATCGAAAATAAATATTTTGATACTTCGATCGTAACGTGTTACTTTTGCTAGGTTCGCAAACGCAAGTTTGCCTAAAAGGTGCATTTTGCGTACGGAGTGTCAAATATAATTTAATAAAATATAATCTAAATAAACATATATTATAAGACACATTCTTAATGTACTCATGAATTTTGATTATAAGATTCATGATACCATTGGATACTTATATTTTTAAGATAACATGTTTCTGTTTTTAAAATATATATGTGTGTGTGTGTGTGTGTGTGTGTGTGTATATATATATATACACACACACACACATATGTATATAAAAGTAGAAACAGAAATAATGTAATATTTATTATAATATATTTTTAAAATAATATAATGTTTTTATTTTTAAAACATATATGTATATATATATGAATATACATATATATAAAAGTAGAAACAGAAATAATATAATATTTATTATAATATTATATTATATTATAATATTATATTTTATATAATATTTATTGTTTAAAAAAATATTTTGATATACGTGCAGAGATGATTCCAAATTTTTACAAGCATCATGTCTATCGCACTATTATCGAAATATACTATAATTATATGTTAAGCATTATTAATACACTAATTAATCTCATTATTATAATTAGATTTATTAGCGTATAATTCATGTATCTTCAAAACAATATGACAATTATCCCTATTTCACTGCATGTGACAGTAAATAGGGAGGGGATTATTTTCTTCAAGATACATAATAAATCATTATTTAATGTAATAATTTTATATGTAGCATTATAAGTACTTTTAGTTTATTTGTTAATTATTATAATAACGTTTGATTTTTAATAGAATACAATTAATAATCTGCATACGTTTTTTCTTAACAGTTAAAGCAGTTGCAGTTATATCAAATGACAAATGTTACATACCATTAAATTATTTTAACTAATATAAACTCGAACAAGCTGTTACTTTTTATTTCAGAGCCCAGAATCAACATTAATTATTCAATTAATATTACATTATTTAGATATATTTCAGCTTTTTTTTTTTATGAAATAATTTTTATTACTATACACTCTTTCACAACAGAACATATTACACCCACATTAAATTTAATTATTAATTAAATTATTGATTCATTATGATACAATAAACTGTTTAAGTAAAAAGATTTTTATAAAAATAAATTTTAAATTCATGTGATACCTGATAATTAATATAAATAATAAATTATCAGTGTATGGAAAGCGATTTTGTAATTGTGAATTCGTATATATATTAACTCGAATATGTTACTATAATTAATTAATTCAATAAGCTAAACATTTCTTATACTAATATTCTATTTTAGTTTCTTACAGTGTCTCAAGTCGTACTTATGCACACCAAATTACACTTGAAAAAATAACGTTTCTTCTTGTTCATTAAGAGATAAATGTCCAAGTAGACCGATGATGATGAACCAATAAATGATGAAGAAATAAATAAATTATTAATTACAAATATTTATATCTCCAGACAAGATCATGGCATTACGTTAATAAGTTTATATAGAAGTAAAGATTTGCAGTTTACTAAATAAATTTTAATTATGAGCATCAAATTAAATAATAAATTATTTGTAAACGAAATAATATATGTTATTTTAATAAATATTTTAAAATAAAAAGAATCTTGATTCTACTTATTATATTTGAATTATTTGAATAAACATATATACTATATTCTAATCTTATAGTCACATCTCAGATATAATTTTTTGGTAAGTACTCGTGGTAAAAAAAACTGTTTGATACTAGTACATAAGTTGATTATACACCTCGTGAAAGTAAAGTTCCGCAGCTGTGTCGAAAAGTACTATTATCAATTAATATAAAGCAGAGATTTCTTTAATGCGACCATTGATCCTTCTCTGGCCCTGCCATCGCCTCTTCAAAAGTTTGTGGTTCATGAGAGGTGCAAATTGCCTGGTACAGGACGTAGTCATCATATCTCTTATTTCTTTTCTTTGAGCGTTAAGCGTGACAAAATTTGTTTGTTAAGTTATTTTTTTACAAATAAAGAAATTACATACATTCGGCCATTTTTCCAGTTCGCTATCTTCACTTATCCGAAAGCTTAAATATCCGATGTCGCCAGCTTCCAAATATAAAAAATATACGTTTTGTATAGTTGTTTAAAAATGTTCACTACATTGTTATGCAAGTTTGTATTATCAAATTTCAACGAGTCGGGCGACTTATAAAGTCAAAAAAGCAAGTATTTCGTTCATAGTCGTAATATAAGCTAAAAAACATAATTGAAAATGATACGAGCAGAAAGGTGAGGCTTTTTCCTTGAAATTAGTATGGAAGTAATATTAAAAGTATTTTTTTTATTTTGTGGAAGCAAAATAGTACCGGGTTTATAATTCACCTAATTCGGTCAATCTGTAAAGAAGATGTGATCCAATAAATATGAGAATGTGTGAAATTCGTATTACTTTAACGAAGTCATTTATGTGTCTTTTTTCTGAGAAGAAACTTTAAAAATATGATATACAGCGTTATTTATCAGTACGCGTACGTTAAAGTATTGTCGCTAAGAGAATTGGATTTTTTTTGTCACGCGAAGTGCATCAATTGAGATTTTCAGTCCAGGGTGGGCGCAAACTGGCTTTCCTTCGCCTGAGAAAAGTCAAACGGGCTTTTTTGACGACAAAACCGTTTGTTGGATTTTCTACGTCTTAGACGCGTTTTTGACTTTTCATCGCCTGTAACTTCCAAGTTGGCTTTTGTTCGTACCGCGCGACGATATAAGAAACCGCGGTTCTCAACTAAAAAGCGAATAACAAAAAGAATCCCGTGAATTGTCTGGTTTCTTAGCTCTAGGCCGAGTTGTCTGGTTTGTTAGCGCTCAGCCGAGTTGTCTAGTTTCTTGGTGCTCAGCCGAATTGTATCTTTTCACCTCTCGAGGTATAGTTATAATTGATAATTAGTGAAATATTTAGTGAATTTTTACTGATTGTCAGTTATAAGTATACAATTGATTTGATATAGATGCATATGTGTACTTACCAGAATCATGGTATACCGATAAGTGGGAACAAAATTAAAAAGGCGATGAATTAATCATAAACATTGATGTGATATAAATGCGTATACATCAATGTAGAAGATAAAATGATTCTTCTTTTTTCATAGTCTGTAATTATTATTGTAAAGCGTACGATTTTTCGATAAGATTGCGGAAATTAGTCGTGTACGGTTTTACCTGCAACTCGGCGAACTGAGATCTGAGAAGATAGGAACTAAATCGGTTCTAATACAATTGTTCATTTATATTTAATTTCTGTTTATGAAAGCAAGAGCACACGTACGAAGCTCGTAATTACCTATACTGAGCCATTTTGTAGTGTAAAATGTCAGGAAATCGTTTGCAGAACATATTTTGACTTTTCGGTATTTTGACCCATAAGAATTTTCATTTTCGGTATTTTGACCGATAAAAATTTTGATTTTCGGTATTTTGACCCATGAGAATTTTGATTTTCGGTATTTTGACATACAAGAATATTTGTCTTTCGGTTTTTTGACCTATCCAAAGATCAAAAGATTTTCGGTATTTTGATCCATCTATATTTTAGTTTTCCGAACTTTTATCTATCGGATAAATGGTATTCCGAATTTCAACCTTTCAGTATACTTGACTTTCCGAAAATTGACTTTTCGGAATTATGGATCATCAGAAATTTGACTTTTCGGAATTATGGATCATCAGAAATATGCCTTTCCGAATTTTGGACCATCCGAAAAACGAACGACCCCCATAAAAATTTTTAATTTTTATATTATCTTTAGTTTGGCAATGTGCTTTATACTTCTTTAATTAATTTCTCTAAAAATATTTCATTCATCGACTTAAAATTTTAACCACTTATTACGATTATTGAAGACCGGATTGTGTTAACATTTAAAAAGATTATTTTCCTTTGTTTTTGGCTAAAAAATTATTTAAAAAAAAAAATTGTGTTTTTGTTGTCGCACGATAAAAGAGTAAAAATGAATCAATTGTCCTGAAATTTGGCACAGATGTAGCTTTTTTATATATTTAAACTGAGTTCGTTGTCCAACAAAATCTAATCGTCACGACCAAAGATATTTGTGGTCAAAAATTTTTTTTGCTTCCTCATAGAGGAAGCTTTGTGATAGTAAAAAAAAGTTTATGAGATAATGTGTTAGAAATGTTATTTAGCAAATTTGGAATCGAAATACACTATTTTTAGAAAATGTCCGTATGGATGTGTGTGTGTGTGTGTGTGTGTGTGTGTGTGTGTCCGTATACCCTGATATCTCATGATCTACTCGACCGATTTTAACGGGAGAGTGATCATTTTTTTAGATTTTGCTTCCACAATTGGGGTCAATATTCTATTTTTGTAAAATTAAATTTTTTTTTTTTTTATAGCCATTTTTTAATTTTCAAAATTTTTTTTTTCGATTTTTTTAATATTTAGAACAAATATTGTTTATATATCATGAATTCTCTGTATGTAGGATAAAATTATCTACAATTTAAAAAAAAAAAGTTGGTAGCTATATTTCGTCATAAGTTATTGATGAAAACGTCATTTTTTGTAAATAGGTTATGTTTCGAAATTAAAAAGAGATATTAACATGAATATTTTTTTGGTTATAAAGGATATTAAGTACTATAACTTATTAAATTTTTAGATTTTTTTATTCATTATTTTTTGAGAAAAAAAATAATTTATAAAAAAAGTGATTTTTTTTGTCGTTCAATAACTATAGTAAAATTGGCTTAATCACTTTAAAATTCTTTGTAGGGGTATATTTTGTATACCAATCGAGTGAGTTCTTTGGGCAAAAGGATTGATCCATAAATTTCGAAGATATTTGAGGTTAAAATTTTTTTCAATTTTTTTTTTAATCGTAATTTCTCGAGAACGGCTCTATGTATCTAAATGGGGTGGGTGGTATTCGAAAGAGAATTAAATTACCTATATTTCCTAAAAAAATTAATTCTCTAGCTATCACGGTTCTTTTGTTATTAACAAAAACGTAAAAATTGAAAAATGAAAAAAATGAGTTTTATATGTTCAACTATTACAAGAGTAAAATTGTCTTATTCGCTTCAAAATTCATTGTAGAGGTATATTATTGATAGTTCTCGGATGAGTTCTTTTGACAAAGTAATTGGTTCATAAATTTCAGAGATACTTGAGGTTAAAATTTTTCTAGACATTTAGCTCTAAATATCAGTTGCAAATTTATAGGCAATTGTGATATATATTTTATGTATGTGAAATTTTGTGGAAATGTATAATCTATAAAAATTTGAATAAATTATGTTGGAGTTTTGTTATTTCTGTCTTTCTGAAGTATTAAATTTTAAATATTGGAATTAAAAATTAATTAAAGGAATCAGTAAATTAAGTTTGAGGAAGCTACGTGCCAATGAATTGGCAGCGGTTTTTAATATTTTCGAATAGCATTTTCTAAGAGAATATTTAATTTATCGACTTAAAATGTTAACCACCTATTACACTTATTGAGTACAATATTGTGTTATAATTTAAAGAAATTATATTTCTTTTCTTATTGAGAAAAAACTTATTTTAGAAAAAAATGAGTTGTATTGGTACACCCCCCCCCCCCACACACAGAATTATTTATTGGTGACAAATTAGATATCTTGAATAAGACTTAAAATAGTTTGTTTACACAAATAGCTAAATTATCGGCTCATACAATTAAAGATGAGTTCCCGCATATGCGGGAATAATGTAACAAAGTCTAATTTTTTACGTTTATAGGGAATTGGATTAAAACTAACAAAATTATAACACATAAATACAAAATAACTTTTCAAATCTATGAAATGGCTACAGTGGAGATCTCTTAGGTGATCACCGCCCGAGCGAGCGTAGCGAAACTCGGGCGCGAGAATAATCTGCGACTTTAGTCCCTTGTTACATAATGTACTATTATTCCCATCTCCACTGTAGCCATTTCATAGATTTGAAAAGTTATTTTGTATTATGTGTTATCATTTTGTTAGTTTTAACTCAATCCACCATACACGTAAAAAATTAGACTACGTTACCTTATTCCCGCATAGCGGGGAATAAAGTAAAAGAGGGAATCAGACGCCACTTTTGCCCCGCTTTTCAGGTTATAAAATAGCCATTAGAGTAGAGATGGGAATAAAATACTCTTTACATCGTCTTAAAAAAGTCTTAAAAAAGTCTTACCTCGACTTTACGTGGAAAAAAATTCCTATCTCAGCTTCGCACGTAAGAAAGTCCTGGGTGGTTTCTTGTCTGTGATTTCTTTTGTCTCAAATCTTATTGTAATTATTGAATTAAAAAACGCTTATAATATTGTTATAGTAATTATTTATGAAAAATGGTATATAAAAAGTACTATTGAACAGTATAACTTTGTTAATTTGATTTATTTGACTTCTTTACATTTAAAAAAAGTCTATTACTAAAACTTTAGAAGTTCACAAAATAATTGGGAAATCTTACTGTTTCTAAATACATTCGCAGATTCTTAGATTTTTGCAGTGGCCCTTTTTGTGCTCTTTTGCGCAAATTCTATTACATCTACCTTTTCTACAATCTGTAAAATAAAAAAATAATTAATTTGACTAAATTTCGAACTAATTACAAATATTATTATTATTGTTATTATTTAATTATTAATCTTTTCTTGAATCTTATTTTTTATAAATCATTTTTACCATAATTAGAACCCATTTTGAAAAGCGTCTTCCAAGTCGACACTATTAGGACAATTTAAAATATGTTATAAGAAAAAAATTATGAAAATCAAAATTTTATGCTACAGAACTATAAGTTAGCCATACACTATTTTATTTTATTCCCATCTTAACTAAAATGCCCATTTTTTTCTCTGAATTGCAGGAAAAAAGTAAATTTGCGGGGAAAAGTGAAATTCAATATGAACTAGGCCAAACACTCCTCAACTTTCCGTTGGTCCCACTTTTCAAGTCAAACAAGTAGCCAAAATTGAGATGGGAATAAAGAACTATATGTAGGTAACTCAGAAAAGGTCGATGATTCCTTCGGGTGATCAGATCAAGTTTCATTTGCAATTTGAGGGAAGATACCGATATGAAAATTCGAAAATGATCAATACCTGCAAAGCTACATCCGATTGTTTATGAGAATTTAAATGTTTTGATAAATAATTGGACGTACCTTTACGGGGTTCAGATTGTTCAAACAAACCCCGTAATGGTGCGTCCAATTATTCATCAAAAACTTTTAAATTCTCATAAACAATCGGATGTAGCTTTGCAGGCATTGATAATTTTTTAATTTTTATATCGATACTTTCTCCAAAATTATATACGGCACGAAAAGAGCTCTTCAAAATTGATGTCAGATAAAAAATAAAAAAAGATTCCAGTGTTTTGTTAAATTTCTTTTTAGATGGCGATATCTTGTTTAACAGTAATTAAATTTGGTTTGAAAAAATGTTTTTTTTAGTTGAAGTACACTAATTCTTTCCAATTAAATTATCACTCATATTATAATATTCAAAAAAGTAGTTAAAAAAATGTTTACATTTAACGTCAAGTTTGGTGTTCGAACCACCTTAAATTACAATTTATACGAAGACACTTACTTCTGTCTACTATTGGTGGTGGCTTTCCTGATATTTCTTCACTGGCTACTGAACTCGAGATCAAGAAGGCCAAGGCAATAACGAGAAGACACAAAATGCCTGTGAATCTCATAATGAAGTATTTTTGAAATCGTGAGTTATAGTAAAGACAAAGACGACTCTACTTCACTCCTCGATAACGAAACGTTTATATACTAAAGAATGTTTGAACAAAACAAGGAAAGATAAAAAAAATACATAACGTGTTTACGACTGAGTTATGTTTCCTTAAGAGTATATCAACACTAATGATTGGTAAGTAAATATAGTCCAGTAAAAATAGGTCTGAAATCGACTTGTCACAGAAATGGCTGCATTTTGGTTATAAGATAAATCGAGATCGAAAAAACTGATTTTGAGATTTGCAGCTTCCTAGGTCCAGGGGTTCTATGCGAAAACAGCGTTTGAAAGTTTTATTAGCTTATATCTCGAGAACCGCTTAGCCTACGACAAAATGGCTTGCACCAAACGAAAGAGCGTAAAATTTTGCATTTTGGGGGGGAAGGGACGGCGAAACAAGAACGTCGCGGAGCGGCGGTGAGAGGAGAGGGGAGAGCCGCGGTACGTTGAGCACGTCAGGCGGAAATCTTTTTTGACTTCGCAGCGACGCCCGGAAATTTTTTTAAGTCCCTTGAATGACTTATTAGAAAAAAAAAATCTTGTTTAGGAAAGTTGTATTTTTACATTTTTGAGCATTCTCTATCAATTAGATATGTTCCCAAATAGTACCATTATTCATATTAAAATGAATTTTGTAAATTTGCGGTTTTTTTTAGAAGTCAATATTTGCGTGTAATAGTTCAAAAAATAAAGATAAATAGTATTTTTTAAATGTATTACACAACATGTATAATATAACGATAAAAATGTCAAAATAAAGTTAATATTTTTATAAAAAATTATGCATGCTATTAAATAGTAACAAAAATTAATTTTGTATTTCTGCAATTTGTTTTTTTTTTTTAATTTCACCATTTTGAATGATTAACAATTTTAATTTTTACATTATTCTGTTGGTTTTTTCTTGTTAATAGAAAAAATTCATGAAATTCATAATTGTAACATAAGATATTTTCTCTAAACCTTATTTTTATTAACAAAATATATTGTCTTGCCTTTTTCTTTTTTCTATGTTTTTAACAATAACTCCGTTTTAAAATCTAAGATATCTTATGATTCTTAATTCTTTTATACAAAAAGTGTTTTTAAATTATAGCTCTTCTATATTATTTGACTATCTTTATTTTACTTAAGTAACAAACACATCAAACGTATTTATTAATTCATTGACAGAAATAAAATTTTGTGATTCGGATTTTTCATTGGATTGTAATACAGTATCCCTTTGTGCTTTCGATACTATTAAAGAATCATTCGTGAAGAAAGATGATATAATATCACACAACACCATATCAAAACATCCTGTCACCAAATGTTTATAAATTATTTGAGCCCAAGAATCAATCAAACCAAGAACGTGCATCAGAGTAGTTCTACATGTCGTCGAAGCAAAATCGTGCTATAGCCAGAGTATATCGAAGTAATTTTTAACTAAAAAAAATATTGAAAATCATTATATTATTGTGAGTGTGTGCCTTATAAGAATTATACATAACAGTGTAACCGACATATTTTTTTTATTTTTAAAATAATAGAATATCTTTTGATTTTTTCAAGGCGTTTTTTAAGAATTACATTAAGGTATGTGCATATATATATTTTTAAGATTAGAAATACATTGAATTTTCGAATTATTCCACATACGATTGACGTTTAAAAAACTTTATAGCAAAGAAAACAAATAAATATTGAAAAATATGCTAAGCTTGCAATAAAAAAAGAACACTTCTTATTTGTTGCATATTGTCGGCTGGGAGGAAAACGGTTCTTACTCATTATTTCGCTAAGAGAAGTACTGGCTATATCCAGTTATTTCGCTGAGAAAAGTTCTAACTCGGCAGAGCACTAAGAAAAGTTGTAACTCAAGTTTCCATACACTGAGACAAGGATTTAATTATGGTTAATATACTAGCTTATTTGAAACGTAAAATTTAAGTATACTAACTGTTAATATGTAGAGTTTAAAATCATACCAGTCATACCAACATACCACTCTAACCTTAAAATCATAACTTAAATTGATTAAGATTTTTACTTCATGTGTGATTTTTCTGACACAAAAAACGTTATATAAGATAAATAATCACCTTCCGTACTCGTGTCGAAATGTACTATTAATTATTTGAATTGTTTATATTCTTCGAAACTGCAATATGTACTTGAAGAATTTTCGTGTTTACTATAAACAGTGGGTATTCTAACTGTTAATATGTGCTTATTTCGCCCAAAATCAAGAATTCCATTCTAACTGTTAATAAATATACTAACTGTTATGAAATCCTTCTCTCAGTGTAGACATCTTAGTTGAGAACCGTTGTGGAGTTTAGAAAATCTGTTTCTGATTTAGCGCACATAGCGGTACTTTTAAATAACCAAACAGCTATTATGAAAAATACTCTTCGCAAATTTGAAAATATAACTGATAATTATAATAAAAATAGAGAATTATTACTGATACCATGAATGCTGTTATTTCCACGAATGTTCAAAATACTTTCAATAATAATATGATGGAATGCATAATTGATTTAGATTTGCATATTGATGATTTATTAGAAGATGTTAATTTAATTTACGACTCAATTGTTGATGGAAAAATTGGAATTGTGTCACCTAGATTAATATCACCAAAAAACTTCATTGCTGGTCTACATACAATTCATACAAAATTGTTTTACCAAGAATTACCGTTTCCCTTACAAGAAAATTATTATCTACTATACATGAAAATAAGCAAGATTAATGTTATTTTAATATTGAAGGTATGACGCCATCCATTTTTTATGTTAAGTACTTGAAGACGATCTTTGGAGCCAAAAGTGAAAAGATCTTGGGTGTTTTTTAGCAACGTTTCGTTGGCTTAGTACGCCAACCTCATCAGGCCTTTATTCAAACACAGAAATAAATTAACATATAAAATTATTTACAACTATATAAAGACAATTAAACAACGACGCATGAATACAAAAATCAAAATTACCAAAAATAATAAACGTATATATCATACGTCGATCCGATGTTATTATCGACTGAAAACAATAACACATATGCTGTATTTATATACACCGGACGATGTTTACATAAAGAGTTATATGGTATCAAGTTCGTTAATAATGGAAAAATACATTGTGCTTAGTCTTTGGATATCTTCCTTTTTGTTAATACTATTTCTTATAGAATAATTGAGACTAGAATCATTAAAATCGATCGATTCTGTACAAAGCTACATGAATTTGAAAATTGCGAAAAATGATCAAAAATGAGTCACTTTTCCCAAATCCACGTAATTCTTAAAATTTTGGATCGTGCGACTCTCGTATTTTCCTTGTAGTACAGCGGCAGTCATATCAGTGATAGTATCATTGCGGTAAATCCTTCCGTTTACTTTGGATAAGATAAATATAGGTAATTTTAGCTCCAATTCTTTTCCAAATAAGTCGCGTCATTTCGGTAAACATTTTGAATCGATTTCTTTTGAAAACAGCCCCATTTAGACCTTCTACATTAAAAAGATATTCCGTCTTTGCTGCTTCAAATTGTTGATATATCAGCTTTTTAATGTCGTAAGCGCAATCATGAAACATAAATAAAATTATTAATTTAATAATTGTTATAATATATGATTATTTATAAACAATGAAATTATGAAAATAATGCAAATGGATTTCCATTATTTTATACATAAACTTGACTTTTATTCCGAAACTTATGAGTTGCCACAGTATATAGATTATACATGTACAAAACCAATCCATGATACCAGTCATTGCGTATAAAGATAGTATTAAACTTCCAAACAGTATTTAAGTAGAAATAGGCATTTTGACAACTATTGTGCGTTTGTATATTTTTTATAAGAAACAAATGCATAGACATTCCACCATCTAGAACTTCTTAGTTTAGATAAACTAGATTCAAGAAATCTTTGATATTTCATACACTTCATACACAACTAACTACTTGATACAACAACTACTTTTCAACTAAATAAACTTTTCTGTTGACAGTCGATTAATTGATGTTCCTAAGTCATATTTGCAAGGATTTATTTTTGATTTATAGTTTTTTGCATCCTTTTCATTGCCAATTAGTACTACAAGATTTGAGAATAAGTGAAATGAGGATTTATTACTAACATGATTATTCCAATTACCAATTATTACGATCGCTTGAGAATGATCCGGAAAACATTGGTTAAAAATAACTGACTTCAATAAAAAAATATTAAATATATTTGTACGGTAATTGAAGATTTACAGATAATATTACATTACCTCTAGTAGTAAGGACTGGGACTCCATTAATGTAGAATCACAATTTTTCTGTAATACTAAATTACGTTCCATTGAAAGTTCAAAATAAATGCACAAAATATATATTTCACGAGAATTCATACTAAAAAATTTAATAAAGATTAATTATGCTTATAATGGTTTAATTGTATTTTTTCTCTTTTTACAAAAATGAATTTGAGAGCTTCTTCATTTTTACATTTACTCACGTTCTTTCATAAATAAAGAATATCGATTATTGGTAAACCGATTACAACAGGTATAATTTCAAAAGTATGATAACAATTGTATCATTGATTACCTTTTACGTTATTTGCTTTTCACGCGTACGTATAAATAGTCAATTTATATTCCTAGTATTTTATAATATTACGAACAATTTTTGTATTTTACGATATCGACGGCTGAGAGGAACAAGGCGCTATCTCGGCGCGAGCTCCGAAGAACGGGCTATCTCGGCGCGAACAGCAAAAACGCGCTATCTCGGCTCGAGCAGTGAATAACGCGCTATCTCGGCGTTATACCTAGTCTCAAGCTTGGAACAAATATTCCGGCAGACGACGTTTGTCGCTCGCCGCGGGATACACGCGAACGTGTAGGGCTGCCACTACCTATAAAATTAGAGAAAAAAAATCCTGATTGAAATAGCGCGTTTTTGCTGTTCGCGTCGAGATAGCTCGTTCTTCGGAGCTCGCGCCAAAATAACGCGTTCTTCGTTGCTCGAGCCGAGATAGCGCGTTCTTCGCTGCTCGCGCCGACATAGCGCGCTGTTCCTCTCAGCCGATATTATAATAAATTGAATAGTTAATATTGATCGTGTACATATACAGTAGCCAATAATTTTTTTTTTAATTTGTCCTATTTTTAAAAAGTAACAGATGCTGTACGAAAGAATATGAAAATGAGGTCATTGATTCATCAAATATTGTAATTACTTTTCCCACTCATTAAAAAGTTGTCTTAATAGAATAAAATAAAATATAAATAATCATGATAAATTATCAACACTTCATACAGTATAAAATCGTTTATTATTGTACACATAGGATGTTATATTTATATAATAATTATAACATTTACAGAAATACTTGGATTTTCTATTAACAGTTAAAGGTTTTACAAAAAATGTAATTTTATATTTATTACTTTAGTATAGTAATATTTTTGTCATTTAGATACATATAATCTTTCAGTTCTTTTTTTATTTTACACTTTAAAGCTGTGTAAGTTTAAAAAAAATGCACAATTTTCTAACTTAGGTTTATAAACATTCTTCTTATAATTACGCATAAATTACCGCAAATCAATAATATTAACAGGTTAAATGCGGCATGGTACATATTATACCATGAATTACATTAAAAACTTCTCTTTTGATTGTTAGAAGAAATAGTTAAAAATAAAAATTCTTTTAATTAATTTAGCGTACTCGCTACGCTCGTGCGCTAACCTTACGGTGCGAGAAAGGACTACTAAAGACACGGAAAGGCGTGTTGGCGGACTTGAGGCACGTAGTACTATAAAATAACGTACGATACACGTGTCTCAAGTGACACTTAAGACCCTTGTATCGTAATGTACTATTTATGATTTAACACTACGTATATTTTTCCATACAGGCACATCTGAAACATTTATTTACAAACGCCTTCGACACTTTTCTGAATTGTCTTTCTGGTAACCCTTTCTACAAACGACAGCAGCTATGATAATGTACCTGAGTGCGACGGCCCCCACCATGACTTCTCCGCTGCCATCCAGATCATTTTGCTCGACATATTCGTTAACGTAATCACGAACCGATGGCGAATTTATATTTAAACTTTTTACTTTTTTATCTTTTATTTGAATTTCAAGGCTTCTGCTGGCTGTCTGTAGCCGTAGTTTCTGGCAAATCTATTGTCTTCTCCAACAGCTGGTCAAACAAAATAGATTCTTTTTTCAGTGCCAAATAAAAACTTTCTTTTCGAAATTAACGCCTTTCACGATAAATATTTTTGCAATTTTAAAAAAGAAATCGTTATTTTTCAAAAGGAAAAATTTAGATTACCAGATATACATACAAACCTTTCGAGTCAAAGTGGGTAGAGCCAAATCGGCGCCAATTCTTGGTTCAGGAGTATTTAAATCTTGTCCTTGAACGTTGCAAGGACAAGGAAACAAATTTCAAAACAGTATCGGATCTTCGTATTATCGCTCAGCAAAGACGTCCTTTTAAATATGCAAATATAATTTTAATGTGTCAAAACACAGTCAAAAGTAATATAAATCAATTCTATGACTAGTGAGATAATACCTTTTATATCAACTTTTAAATAAACTGTTATTAAATAATACAAAGTATGTAGAGTGAATTTATTTCACCTTTAGTCTTTTTATTATAATTATGAATGATTTTCACTGTAACCGTGAATGTAAATTGCAATCTCTTCTGAAACAAGCGACTTGGTCCCAACTTTAATGCCATCAAATGCAAATGAACACTTCTTATATATCGCTGTTATAGTTACTTATCTTCATATTAAAAATTAATTAAATTTGGAGATAACAATCGATAGCGATTTTCGTATTTTCGTACAGGTCAAGTAAACATTGTCATTATTTGCACGATATTAGTTACATTTACATAATCTGTGATTTAACATTTAAACTATATACTTTCAAAATACATCTTGTCAAGAAACTTTATTTAAGCACATATAAAGTAATACAATGAAGTATTAATTACATAAAAAATAATACTTTTTAAAAAAATTTTAAAAAAGTTTTAAACTGATAAAAAATTTTTTGAAATAAGCAAAGTACAATATTCATTGTAAAAAATCAATTGTATTAATGAATATTAATTATAGGAAGTTTTGACGCCATTCCCTGAGACCTTCTAAAGTGTCTCCTGACTGCTTGGCGTTAGCACCGGTTTGGTCTTTCATCCACCCTTGGAACTTGCTTGGACACTCGTTCTTTGCCAAATATTCTCCAAGAACATTTTTGGCCTGTGAAAAAGAATTTGTGTTACTTAAGTATTCAAAAAATGAGAAATTTATAGTGTTTTAATCAATCTACCCATAATATAAAAATTTCGTGCAAAATGTGCCTTTTATCGATAGTGTCAATCTAATTGAATCTTGAGTTTTTATTGCAAACAACAATACGTAACGAACGAACAAAATCGAACAAAAAGAAAACGATCAGCTAAGTTAGCAATAGAATATGTGAGGTTCACATACTCTATTAAATTTAATGCAAACAATCTTATCCTGTCTTATCATTTTTTCAAATTAAACGAATATTATAAATCTTCAAGAAATATATAAAATTTGTTTAGACATTTTAAGGCCATGTGAAACCGTGAATTTCAATATTTTTTAAATCAACATTTAAACGTTTATTTGGAAAAAGACGAACGTCAAGCGCTCCGTACACGTAAACACTATATTCAGATTTTTTTTGGGTGATTCTATTGGTATTTTCATGAGATATCCATGTTTGAAAAGTAGCTTAATTGCAGATTCCTACTTACCGACAGTACGGTTTTTATTTAATTAAATAAATTCTCATCATTTTTTGGAAAAACACGAACGTCAAGCGCTCCGTATATGTTAATACTATACTCAGATTTTTTTTTGGACGATTCTATTGGTATTTTCATGAGATATCCATGTTTGGAAATTATGTCGGTATTTCACATCACCTTAAGGTTACGAAATTACCGCGCTCAAAATTCTATGTTTTTATTGTTAGAAAATCAATGGGGTGAACGTATACGTACATCCGAGGGAAGTTGATTCGAACGTTCCGGGTAATTTTAAAATCCTGTAATCCCATTGGACAATCCAAGTGTAAACATTAACTCCAAATTGGAATTGTCCAATGAGATTACAGGATTTTCAAATTGACTAGGCACGTTCCACAAGAATCAACTTTCCTCGGGTGTACATTCGATTATGATTACAATATCAGTACATAAATTTACGTACAAATATAAGTACAAATATAAGTACAAATTTTAAATAATAATTACTGTCAAGATACCAAATTTTTGAATCAGAGAATCAAACAAAGTCAGCCTTTTAATTCGTATAACATGATTTTTACTACAAATAATTTTGTTCCAATAATATGAGTTTTAAACAATAAAAATCGTTCCTTTTTGCTTAAATTGCTCAGTAACATATAAATTCTACCTTACCCTGTCTTAATCCATAATTTTTCAAATTTAAATTAAAAATATTTACTAATAGGAATTGTTGCAACAAGAGATAACAAATTTTAAAATTATAAATGATGTTTATATTAATATATTTGTAAACGGAAAAAAATTCCTTATGAAAAATTAGTGGAATATCCACTAAAAATTACTAGAGTGTTAATTAAAAGTGGGACATACTTGCATTCTATCAAGTTTTATAATATATTATAGTAATTTTGACGAAAGGTTGAAATTCATAAGAAAAAAAAAACTCCGGAGAAGGAGATTCGAACCCTCGACCTTCCGATTACGAAGCTGCGCTCTTTTTTTTTTTTTTTTTTTTTTTTTAAACAACATTTATTCAGATATATTTTTTTTTTCATATACATTGGCGAATGTTGCACACCCAGAACATATTATAAAGTAAATACAGAATATTTAGCGCTGTATAAAAATAACATTGGAGTATAACAAATATATACTTTACATATCTCATTCATTATGCACAACTTGTTTAGATTATCATTGTTAACTTTGTTAGAGAAAAAATTGTGAATAAAAAACTAACACGTTCAATTATTAATGGAAGAGAAAAAAAAGGAAAAGAAAAAATAATTACAATTATCAGATTAACAATAGTCTAATTACGGAGATACACTATGTAAGATTATTACATTAAATAATGACACTATTTTCAATATCTTTTAGCCACCAGTAACTTCTTCTCTTCTTGAAGTTGAAAGATTTCTTGTCCAAATCAGGTATCGCAGTAGAGTATACTATTTGTAGTCTGCGAGGTATGTTGACATCATATATTAGTTTTTTGTTGGCCATGTGTCTGCTTACATGATATATTATAGGTACACCATTCTCACTCTGGATCATATTTGATTTATCCAGGTATATAAAACCTTCTGGAGGAACCAATCCAGTTTTGGTTGCTTTCCTCATATATTCTTTATTTGGGTAGTAAGGTCCAAATATCAGTCCGTTACTTTTATTTTTTGCTGAGTTTTTGATATGATTTTTAATTAATTTTATTACAAAGTTATCGAATCTGTTTATATTTGCCATGTTATAAATTCTTGTGTTGCTTATCCTGTAGCGATAGTTATCCTCTGGATTTCGATACTTGCCTAGACAAGCTCTTATGCATCTCCTTTCGAAGAGTCTCAATTTTTCCATAAGGCTAGCACTTATGTTATACCAAATAGGGCAGGCATAACTGAGTATTGGCCTGATCAACAGTTGGTAGCATATAATTTTAGCTCTTTCTTCTAAGTTCTTTGAATAAAATAACTTGTGGTTAGCATGAAATGCCTTTCTAGCTTTTTCCAGTTGTATCTTAATATGTTTATTATATTTTAATGTATTATCTAAATTTACACCTAAGTATTTTACAATTTCTTTATGAGGTACTGGCGTTGGTTCAACTGTTTCTTCAAAAATTTGAAAGTTTCTCCATACTTTTTTAGCAGAGTTGGGCATGTTATCGTATTTGTCTCTAAACAATATTGTTTCACATTTTGAAGTGTTTGTATCTAGTAACCAGTTCCTATAATATCTAGTAATTTTGTTGAATAATTCTTGTAGTTTAGATCTTATCTTATCGATATCCTTGTCTGCTACGTAAATAACCAAGTCATCCGCAAATGCTATGGAGTAAGTTTTATTGCCACTGTTTAAATCGAATAAATTAATTACATCGCTATTGTAGATGTTGAACAGAACTGGTGAGTTCACAGTACCCTGCTGTAAACCATCTTGTATATCAAATACATTTGTTGAGTTCTTTTTTCCACTAGCCGTATAAAACTTTTTATTATGCGTCATATCCCATATTAGTCTCGTGAGGTAAAAAGGAAACTGTTTTTTAATTAATTTATATGTTAGGCCATCAAGCCATACCGAGTTGAATCCTTGTTTTAAATCTATGAGACAAGCACCAACTAGTTCCTTATTATTAAGATGCCAACAGATATCTGAGACTAATTTATTCACAGCGTGTATTGTAGAATGATCTCTTTTAAAACCAAACTGATTCATTGGGATCAGTTCTTCTTTCGTACATATTCTCAATATTTTTGTATTTATCACTCTCTCAAAAATCTTGCTTATTGTTGGGAGGATACTAATTGGTCTTAAATTGTTAGGGTCCGACGGGTCTTTACCTTTTTTTTAAGCGCTATAACCTTAGCTATCTTCCATTTATTCGGGAAGTACCCGTTGTTAATTGCATTATTAAATATTATCGTGTAATCTCTAATTAAAGCTGGAGTAATATTTTTTTAAATAATGTTAGGTACATTATCAAAACCTGTAGATATTTTATTGCTTTGGTCACGTATTAATTTATTGACTACCTGACGGTTTGTCAAAAGACTATCCTTATCATTAATTGGTATAGTTGCTAGGTTCTTATTGGAAAAGGTACAGATTGAGCTGCTGTTATCACTCTGTATGTGAAATTCCTGTACTACCTGATTGATGATTCTCTTATGTGGGTCGTCTGCAACCTCTTTTCTGGCATTCATATTTTCGAATGTAGCTCCCACAATGTTTAGTTTATCTGTTTCCTCTTCGATCATGAAGAACTGATTATCTGCACTTTTATTTAACATATCTGGGTTTAACCCTAGTCTATTTACAATATCTATATTAGTAATTGGAATTTTTAGTGTGTCCAGGGTGATTTCGTCTTTATGCCGCAGCAATCTATTGACTTTAGGAAAAAATTTATCCGGATTTCTGTGGTCAATTTTTGAAATAGCATCTCGCCAATATGAGTTCATTGATTTCTTGAATTCATTGTTCATGACATTTTTTATCTTCGTTAAAAGTTCCTCACAATTAACTTTTTCAATTAAACTATCAGCGTCATTTTTGAATTTTAGTTTATGTAATTGTGTAATTAGATAACTTTTTTGAGTTTGTAGTTTTTTAATTTTTTTGTTTATATATTTATCTGTAGTGTTAGTTGATTTCCTTGTTGGCACAGATTCTGTAATCGTGTCACAAATAGCCTTGTTAATTGTTTCAATATGTTCATCAATTTCTTTATTTGATAGATTTCTATTATCTGGAATTTTATTTGTGTATCTTAAATCTAACTTTTGTCTAAATTTTTTCCATTTCGTCTTTTTATATAGGTAGTAGCTTTCTGCATGTTCTACAGTGTTTCTAATTTCCTCGTTGATACTAATTGTGAGTTCAATAGCTGTATGGTCACTATCATAAATGATCGACTTTACTTTGTCTGACATCGATATAATCCTAGCGTCAATTAGGGCAATATCTAGAAATGCATTAGATCTAGGGAATGTAGCTTGATTAGCGCCGATGGTCTTGATTTTGAATCTCATGTCATTATTATTGATCCATCTATTTAGCAAAATGCCCCTTTGATTATACTTTGTATCACCAAATCTTGGATGTCTGGCATTAAAATCACCCATTATAACATAAAAATTATTTTCATTATCAAGTTGCAGTTTTTCGAATAAGTAACTCATATCTTCTGTAATATCGTTGTTACTTGAACTTGAAGCATAAATACTTATAATAAATATACACTTGTTTTGATTAAGATTACATCTAATAACTGAGCACTCGATTAGTTTAGTTTTATTACTAACTTTACTAGAAATATCTTCCATTGGTATATTTCTTTTTATCACAATGGCAGTGCCACCGCCAGCGTTATTTTGAACTCTATCATTCCTTATAATAATATAGTCTTTAAATTCTATCTTATGTCTATTCTGTAATTTAGTTTCATTTAATAGCACCACATCCGGGTTATGTTCATTAATAAATTCCAAAAGGTTGTAGCGTCTCTTGTTTGCTGCAATTGAATTGACATTAATAGATATCAATTGAATTCACACATCTTGACAGTTCTATTATTACTATTGTTATCATTACTAGTGCCGTCTACACTATTCCTTTCCATTTTGGCTTGGTAATTCATTTACTTCTGATATAAACTTGATATTTAACATTTTTGCAATAGATTCAATTTTGTTACTATTTGTTGCTACACACTTTGCTATATTGGTCATTTGATTGTTAACTATCTCTAGCATCCTAGTTTTGAAGTTGTCAAGAATTGAGTCGAAGGACTGCCGCATTGAGTTTTGCATTTTTGCTACGTCCTTTATATTATCTAAATCTGTATCAGAGTTGGCTTCACATGTTTGCTTGCCTTGTTTATCATCTTTTAATACTGCCATGGCAAAAGTCTTGTCTTCTGTTACTTTGCTTTTTTCCATTCTAATATTGTCTAATTTATCCATTCTTTCTTTCCTTGCTATTTTGCTTCTCAATTTAACTTTATCATCTAGTTTTTTGAGCATAGGGCAGCCTCTGTATGATGCCGGATGTCCCTTTGACTTACAATTCACACAGTATAGATCCGCTCTATTAGCATTGTTTTTGGCGATCGGGCATTGTCCTGGTGCATGATTATCTGCACATTTAACACATCTGTATTTCATCTGACAGTTGACTGCTGCATGTCCAAGTCTTTGACAATTTTTACATTGTAGCGTTGTAGGTTTTCTCAACGGCTCCCATTTGATAGTTTGGTAGGCTAGAATTTTAATTTTGAATAAATTATTTACATTACTTTTAGAAGAAACTTGAACTATAAAAATATGTGCTTTATTATTATTTTTTATATTATTAATAGTTGTCACTTTGACAATTTCTACATCCTTTATATTTTTGCTGTTAATTTCTTTCCAAATGTCTTCACTGGTAAAATCACCATTTATGCCTTTCACCACTACTGATTTTAATTTGTGACTTTTTGGAGTATAGGTATAGAATTCTGTATTCTTTTTTAGGTTAATTGTAACTAAGTTATAGTCCTCAAATGCATAGGTATAAACAGCATGCTTATTTATATTAATATATTTTATTGCAAACTCGTCTTTATTTAGAATTTCTTTTATCGTAACAATCAATTGTTTAGTGTTAAAACTCTCAATAAAGATTGGTGGGCATTTATAGTCTCCTGATTTGCTTCTTGCAGGATCAATCACTTCTTGACTATCGTTCACTTCTTCATTATCAAGTCCTAGGCACTTATTATCTTCTTCTTGCGACCATGAGGCATGCATATTATTTGGTGTGTTTCTAACCTTATCTATCCTTGGCTTAGGGCTAACATAACCTCTCTTTGCTTCATTTAGCAATTTAGTGGCACAATTGGGTATCTCATTGTTCCCTATAATCTTTTTAAAGGTCGGTGCCGAGTTATAATATGTCGGGCTATACTCGTCCTTTTTTCTTTTTTTATTTTCTAAATTATCCCTATTAACTGACTGGGATATATTCGGCGTGCCGAGCCCATCGGCGTCCGCCATTACACACACACTTTAGGCGGATGTAATAACCACTACCGAAGCTGCGCTCTTATCCACTCGGCCACTGCCGCACTTATCCACTCGGCCACTGCCGCACTTATAAATAAGGTTTCGACTTGTCTACATATGGTACACCCTGTTTTACCGACAGCCCTCGCGCCAACAAAATTACTATACTGTCTATTAAATTTTCAGTATAACTTAGACTAAAAATTAAACTAATTCTATTAATTTTTAGTAGATAATATGGTAAAAATTATTTTCTATTCTGTTAAAATTTAGATTTAAAATTTTTATCATATTATCTACTAAAAATTAATCGTAACTATAATAAATTTTAAAACTTTTTCTATTAATTTTTAATAGAACTATGCTAATAATTAGTAGAAGTATACTAAATTGCTCAAGAATGTGAGTATGTCCCATCTTTACCTGAGATTCTAGTAATTTTTCATAAGGTATTTCTTTCCGTGTAGTAATTATTACAATACGAGATAACAAATCTTAAAATTATTAATGATGTTAGAAATATTTGTTGAAAAATATTCCAATGTTGCACTTGCAATGATCTACAAAAGTTGAAATTGTAAAAAGATGTTAATTATCTTAAGGACAATACATTTTCTATTAAGTATTATTTAACTTAAATCACAACTCGAACTGATATTTTCAGAAATATATAAATACTAACAATGGAAGCACCAGGAATGCGGGCCCTGGATTTGCCTGAAACAGTTGGAGGCACTTTTTTGTGTTAAATAATGAGATACGTATCTCAGGGTTTTTTTTAATGGGCCTTTTGTTCCGAGATCCAAGCTATTTTATGTCTAAAATGAACTATTTTTTATGAAAATGGGGTCCCTTTCTTTAGTTATAGCTTCAAGAATATTTAGGCTATATAAATGGAATAAAAAATTTATGAAAAGAGGCAGAAAAAGCTTTAATTTAAGCTTTCTCTCGTTAAAGAATGACGATTTCTGAAAAAGTTATAGGCTATCAAAAATAGAGTAAGAAGATAGCTTAAAATACCACCCGTTGAATGCTTGAAAAACATATGAAATTTTCAGTCATTTCCTTACTCTATTTTTGACAGCCTATAATTTTTTGAAAAATCAACATTTTTTAACGAGACAATGCTTAAATTAAAGCTTTTTCTGGCCCCATTTATAAACTTTTTAGTCCATTTATATAACCGAAATATTCGTAAAGCTATAACCAAAGAAAGGGGCCCCATTTTCATAAAAAATTCATTATTTAGACATAAAATAGCTTGGATCTCGGAACAAAAGGCCCATTCAAAAAAACCCTGAGACACGTGTCTCATTATTTAACACAAAAAAGAGCTTCCAACAGTTTCAGCCAAATCCAGGATCCGCATTTCTGGTACTCGCCTTGTAAGTATCTTACTGTGATTTATTGCAAAGCTTCGACATATTGAAGTCAATCTTTTCTTTTCAAGCAGTTTGAATTTTAAGAGAACATAATTTAAAATAAATCTTTAAAGATGTTTCTATTTCAAAATGACTAAGTTTGTATTATTTAAAACATCAGAAACACTTAAAAAATGAATTTCTAAATTTTTTTTATAACTCTTATATAGCTACTAGGTCAATGGGGTACAAAAGTTGGTTAGCTTTCTAAGAAAAATTAATTAAATGGGTAACGTTGTTTCTTTTACGTACGTACAGACAGTATTTACATTAAAATTAAAATGTATCCTATTTAAAATTTATTATATGCAACAGAACAGAGGATATAAAAAATTTATATATTATCTTTCGATAAATATTTATGAATCACATCAAACTACTACGCACACATTTATTATATGGTAAAATTAGCTAACACTTGATCAAATGAAAAAGAAATCAAACTATTAACATATAAACTAAATTCTCTTTTACAGGAAAATAGTTTAAAAAAATATAAACTTACCATTGGATAGCCCGACTGCTTGAAGCGTTCACCAATCACATTGCCAACTCCGGGTAGCGTGTTCACGCTCTTGCTGCCCATGGGCTCAGCAGTGAAGTTCTTGTGTTTCTGCGATGTGTTCGACATTTTTCAAACTGCAAAAGATGAGACAATTTTAATAACTTTTATAATTTTAAGTATAATAAATGAAAAATAATTGTGTTGATACTGATTTATTGTTTCCATTGATATATTGTGATGTGATATTAAAAACCAAGGTTGCTTTTTGGTTCGAGTATCAAAAAATATTTTAATTATTCTTAAAACTAAAAAATTATAACCTTATGTGACAATTAACCTTTTCGCTCCGGGGATTTTTCCTTTAAAATTGACCTCGCATTTTAGCTGAATTTCATGACTTAGGTGAATGAACTTCTTATGACAAGTCGCCACACGGAATGCTGGTCCATATATGGACCAGTCCCGGAGCGAAAAGGTTAAAAAAGAAACCTGACAAAAAAGTTTTCATTTGTATAAAATATATTTTTAAAAAGTTTTACAGCCTTTTTTGCAAATTTTCCAAATATCCTTTTTTAAATTTTGTGGATAATCTCAATACAAAATATTAAAAAAAAAATTATTTAACAACAAAAGCTATGCTAAAAGGAATGAATAAAAATAAAAATATGAAGTAGAAAATCAAGCCGTAATTACGAACACAGTACACTTTGTAAAAATTCCTACTTACTCACCAGATATTTCTCCTCAGACGAAACGCTTAAGACCTTGAAGGGTGTGTGCGGACAACCTGCTCCGTCGTAGCTTGGGTCTGGACTGACGAGCGACGACACGACGGGAAATCGGCTAGTCTGACAACCCTCGCCCCACCACATCACTCAGACGCTTTGTCCCTCGCTTATATTACATATAGTACCGGCGATAAACAGTGAATTCCTTTGATGGACTATAGTCATCTAGAGGCGTATATATGATCCTGTATAAACGTGATTCGGAACTTAATATGTTTTTTTGTGGATTTATCGCGGCTGCACTCTCGACTTGCAGCTCATTTGTGAGATGGTTCTAAAATTCCGACATTGATATAGAATGAATTTCGGATTGCAAAAACATGTTGATGCTTTAAATAAAAATTTACTACGACTTCAATAGAAGTGATTAAGCATGAAATATGGATAAACAGCATCTTCCAATCGCATCATACAAAGTTTCTTATAGTTTTATAGAATTATAACTTGTGTAGGTATAAAATCCGAATCCTCTGCTGTCGGTCTCCACGTAATTCTCAGAGCATGCGTTGTTGTCAAGTGCTGACCTTTGTCAAACACAGCTCTTGAAACGTCTAACTTGTTGAGTATCTAAATCTGCTTACGATCGAAAAACGATTAGAAGGCTCGTCTTTCAACACGGAGACAAATTTTTGGTTATTATAGCCTAACATTTATTTTCTCTATCAAAAAGTTTCATAATGTACCATTTGAATTCGTATCATGCATAATAATTTACGCCTTATTCCTATATTATACTTGAAAATACTGCAATGCAAAAACAGTTATCAATACGTAGGCGCGTATTATAAGTAATTTAATATAGTGGCTATCTATAGTATTGTTAGAGACTGGCACGTCGTTGATTTTAAACGGCTTTTCTTTGAACTCGCTATCTATAGTCTCAAAATACTATGCTTATATGATATACTCATCCGTAAATACAACTGCATCGTACCCACTGATACTCTTGCCTCGTCTCAGAGAAGGTGGCGACTGTTGGAAAAGATTCGTGGTATTTAAAAGACACGACATATTTATATTACCTAAATTTTTTTAGTCAGTAGAATAATACTTTATTAAATACCATAATATATGAAGTAATTTTCGCTGACACATGAAAATTTGACATTGAATTTGGCGTTAGTGTTTACATCTACGAATCCGAATAGAGTATAAAGTTTAATTACTTCGAAATGGAACAGCCTGGAGCTGCGGCCAAACAGAGAACAGTGATGATCTTCTCCGTCGCTCGATTTCTTACGCAAGCATTTTATGAAAATATTAATTTCATTTATGTAAAAATATTTATTTTATTACTTAGTTTTATTAATTGTAAAAGGTTTTGAATAACGGGACTATTGTTGCCACAATTCAATTTTAAGCAATTAGTATAAGTATATTATAACCAGCTCTTTTAGATTGTGTCCGGCGTAAAATGTACTGCTGCTGTAATGAAGCTCGATCGCAGGTTCGGGTTTCGTGAGTCCGTGGCGAGTCCATAAAATCGCTCCCTTCATCCTGAGTGACTATGTCAAAATTGATAATAATTTATGCTGAAATGTGTACAATTTAATTTAAGGTGGCTTGAGCGCATGGTGGCGTATCAAGTCGGGGCCCCAGTGGGGGCCTTCTGTGTTTTTTGCAATTTCCGAAATTTTAATTTCAGTAATCACCTCCGAACTACTTTAGAAAGTTTTAAAAAATCTGGGTTTTGTTACAAAGCAGAAAAAATCGTCATTCCTATTATTCGTGTATGTGCGCGCAGTGCGTATGCGCAGAAGCACATTTACAAAGTTTATCGCTAATATCTCTTTAATTTGGTCGTTTATTATTTATTATGATTTATATTTATTATGATTAATATTAATTATGATTAATATTTATTATGATGACAGCATTGGAATCTACATTAAAAAATGTTTAATTTGATACCTCATTTGATAAAAATTACATCTTAATAATGGAATAAATACAAAATTAACGTCTTTTCCCATAAAATTACATGTTAAAAGAAACGTTTTAGAAATCTAGTTTTCTCTAAAATTTGGTCGTTGACCTTGTATTTTCTTGATATAAATGAAAAGTTTAATGTTCAAAGAATATCTGTGTTAAATTTCAGAAATATTTAACTCTGTTTAACAAAGCACCCAAGCCACCTTAAAGAAACAATTAATTAGAATACTTGATTGTATTAAATTTAATTCTGAAATTTATTATTTTATAAAATTCTCTAATTATAACGCTTTCAAATTCTTTCTTGGATATTTGGACGCGTTTGATACTTCCTGCTATCAACAATTCGATTCAAGGTAAATAACCGAAGTAACAGACTATTTACTCAAATTGTATTTAAAATACGAAATACTACTATGTGTATCGTTATCTAAGCTTAGAATGGAAAACTAGATATTTGTAAAGTATATAAAGAGCATTTTATTTTATCACATAAGAACATCAGAGACTGTCCCACGTTTTCGAAACTAATAGTAAGTAGAGTATTGACTTTTTATTATTTTTAAAATAAAATGTGTCAACTCAATGTGCAACTTTCTCGTAAATTTTTACAATTTTTGAAAGTATAAAATGATTTTTTTAAAAGAAGTTGGCAAGTGTAAATTGAAAGTAATTAAGTTTATATATGACACTTCACACAATAAATTCTGTTTATGCATGCTCTTTTTATGCATGCTCTTTTTACGCATGCTCATTTATTACGAAAATTCTCGATTAAATATTTTATACTGAAAACAATAGTACAGCTTTTACTTTATAGATGTTTTATTTCTAAATAAGATATGCAAATAATGTTTCCCAATATTTAAAAACTAACGTTTTTATCATAATGAATTTTTTAGTATATTTAAAAAATAAATTATTTTGTTACAGGAAAATTACTTTTTTGATAATTATGTCTTTAAAAAGCTACTTCTGCTTTGTTATTCTCTTACTCACATTATTTTATGTGAATGCGCAACCGCTACTTTCTTCTCAAATTGAAACTGATAGCGATCTGTAAGTACCTTTGTTGAATATTGTATACGGTACCAATAGCTTGTATACTTTTCTTATGTTCTATAGTGCAGTAATAATTATACTTTTAGTGGACAAGATAACATTGTACCGAAAGCTTATATAATATAATCCAAACCAAATATCTAAATCTAAATCCCGAAGGTGGAAAGATGATCATAAAGAATCTTACGTTACATAGTCACCATGAAAGCGGTAGTCATGAGGGCTACGGCGCGCGCGTTCTTTCGTATTAATTTTTTCCTTTGGGTTCAAATCCCGGTGCGGAAAATTTTTCTTATCTTCTTTATTCTGAATTTTTTTTAACTGTTCAATGTACGTTTAGAGTGAATTGAATCTTAAACTTTTTTTATTAATAGTTTTAACAATGTTTAGAATATTTTCGATTTTATTCTTCAAAATCCATTACATTAATACGTATGTATAACAACTCGTTTATTACTCTGAAAAATAGAATACTTGTTAGAAGCTTCTAGATAAATAAAATTAGAATATGTGTACCTTTTTTAATATTATACTCATGAACTATTTAACAATTTGATTTATAATAAGAAAACTAATTATTTGATATTTTCTTTCATTATTATAAAAAAAAAACAATTTTAAAAGATTTTTAATAAAATCAGTTCATTATTAATAAATAATGTATATTTAAATAGCTTTTTTAATGTAATAAACCGCCAATTCAATAACGTATAAGAATATGTTTAAAAAAAGATAAAAAGTTTAGTTTTATAAATTGGATAATTGATCTTCAACGAGCAAAAACTCTTATAGTTAATAGTGCGCTACGTTACGTTATAGCTCGTACTATTTGATAGAAAATATTGGCAAACGGCGGCACTTGTAAGGCCAGGGCATGGTGAATAGTATATTACGCAACTAGGGAGGTAAAAAGTTGACCAGTCCAGAGCACGTGTAAATTGCCACCCGAGCCGAAGGCGACCCGGTTGAAAATACCCAGCTGGAATACCAGCTGTACCTCCTATTTTTGGACAAATTACAGATAGTGGGATTACGGCTGAGATTTCCAGTAAATATTCGAATAGAATATTTAAAAATTAGATATTTATGTATATCCGTCTGGGATTTCGACTGGATATTCGAGTAGAATTAGCGTGCGATGCATACAAGTGATATTTGGCGCACGCAAAACGGAAACTGAGAATCAAAAATTTCCAAAGTAAATATCATATAATCCTTACAAATATTACTAATAATTGGGTTGTAAATCCATTTGCTTATATATACATATTTGTACAAGTGTTAATTTAAGGGAAATGTGTTCTGTTTCTATGAATAGTAACTTGACACATCCTTATTTTTTAGCGAAGCTCTTGATTCTTTTTTTGCATTCTTTAATTTCAAATTATTAAGTATAATTTCCGTGCTGCAGAAGTAAACAGTATCAGAATCTACTTTTCACTATTCAGTGATAAATCTTTTTTCAAGTTCGACGACGAGGCGACTCTTAATTCTCTTAAATAACGCCGATTATTTTGCTGATATCTACCTCTGTAAAATTGAGTTATGATATAATATTCGAGTTATTAATCAAGATTTGCATCGTTGCAATTTAATGCTAACTTCTCGAATCGAGGAGGAGGTATGGGGGGAGCGAGCGAGAGAGAGCGAGAGAGAGCGAGGGGAGAGAGGTGAGAGAAAGAGAGCGGGAGAGGGAGAGAGAATTTTTGTTACACAATATTTTCAAAGACAATATTACCTTATAGAAAATTATTACATGTCTGCGTTTATTTTCATAAGTTTCGACTTTGTTCGCTCTAGTTTTGGTTTAGAGCCTTTGTATTCAATTTTGAGAGCTAAATCTACTGTATTTGAAAATTTATGTTCACATTTTCGTATCAGTTTTCGGATTTCAAAGTCAATATAATAGTATACTCGTATAGTTTGTAAACATTACAATATGAAGGTTGCGGTTTGTCTGTTTATGGAATATTTAAAAATTATAAATGGAATACAGTGAGACTGTTTAAGCTCAAAGTTGAATATATACACAGAAAAAAATTTAGGATCTCCAGACCACCGGTATATATGGACTCCGTGCAATACCATCGATTGTTTTAATTTATGACGAATTTGGAATTAAGGCGCATCCAAAGTTGAACCTGTAAGAATCCAATGTCTTCGGAGTCTTCACGATTCAAAAACGTATGTTCTGAACTCCAATTCGGTCATCCCCAGACTTCGAGATTTCCGGTATTGTAGCGATTCCACTTTGGACGTCTGAGGCCCCCATCTCTGGTATCGTGGCGCGACAGCGTTGAGAGAAGGGGAACGGTCCGCATTTGCGCGCGTTTTTCTCATATATATATATGCGTTTCATCATTATATATCAAAGTATTATTATAGTATAATATAGCACACACGTTTTGAACCGTTTATATATATATTATATTAGTATATTTATGAAGCAGCGCGCGTGAAATACGTCCGAATGTATAGTCGACCCGCCGAGATACCAAGAATGGGGGCCTGAGGACTCCATCGGGCGGATCCCGACGGTACCGAAAGTCTCGGAGTCCCCGCCATTCCAACATGGCATACACATAATCCCATTTTGAGATCCGTACACAACCAAAATTGTTGGAGTCCACGCAATTCAATTTGGAAGTGACTACATTCAATTTTGGACGCATACAGATACGGTATTTTTTGGATTTCTGTTAATTCCATACCTCCGGCATCCCAGGCTTCCAAATTTTTTTCCGTGTAGGTTTATAAAAAATGAAATTATCTGAATTCTTTATTACAGTTAAAGATTTAATATTTAATACGTAATACAATGTTATGACGCTTTACAAATATTCGATCATTTACCGATTCGACATTTTTTTAAGCATTTACACGGAGAGAAATTTCTGACGAAACTTTACCAAGCTAGCTTAGTAATGTACGGACAGACTGTCAAAAGGAAACATATTCTTAGTTTCTTGGTAAATTATATTAGGCGTCTGAAAGTATTTGCAATTTGAGCTATAAAAACTACAAGTACCATATAAAACACTCTTTAATATACGTTATAAAAATTACTATGTAAACTAATAAAATTTACAACTTATTAATTATTTCAACAATATCCATAAATTTTTACTAGCTGATATGGTAATTTTTAAGAGGAGCATGGTAAGTAGAATCAGATTTTTTGTAAAGACTGCCTTTGCGCATGCGCAGAAACGTGTGTCCGGGCGAAATAGGTGGCGCGGCGAGCATCCGCGCACATGTTACTGCCGGAGCTCCGACGTACCGGTTCCCGCGTGTTTGCTTGCAACCTGACTAACTCAGAGAAGACTGCTTTCTCCACATTTCTTGCGCTTTCAGTATTATCAAAAGAAATAAATCAGGTAAATATTAAATTACTTAAATTTACAACAACATATTTGATGTGCGTTATGTTATATATAAGCAAATTTTTGTAGTGTTGACAATGGATGAGGATGAAGCGGTTCAGGTGAAAAAACAAATTTCCTTCCACTTCCAACAATGAATATGAATGTTGTATTCGTTGCTTCTCACTCCTTTCACACTGATAATCCTTGGAAATATCTAGTTTAATTTATTTTATTCAATTAGTATGTACTCAATTCTTCACATTCATTTTATCCAACCTTATCAACACCTAACCTAAAAGTGCAGTTTTCTTATTTGTTTTTATGAAAATCTTAAAGCTTTTTTAGAACAATTATTTAAATTTAGTTGAAATCTAATAGTTTGAATGAAGCTCAAATTTATTTTATCTAATTGGAGTTTAAGTAGTTTTCTAATTCTAATTCGAGTAGCTTCTAAATATATTGTTTTATTTCATTAATTTAAAACATTTTTCAGCATTCGCCTACTTCCAACATTATTAAAATTTGTTGTAAAACAGAGTGGTCTGCATCGGATGTCAGCAATGAAAGTTACAATGAACGCTCTCCATTAAAGGAAATTACAACACAAAAGGATATTGCATTGAATTCAAGAGCCGATGAAGTAAGTAAAAACGAATACATTTTTATTATTCACACTGAATAGTTTAATTTAGTATAATATTTACTTTGTACTTGGTCATACTTTTTTAAATTCCATTTGTATAGTAATATGTTCTAATAGTTAGCTTATTTGGATATGTCCTATTATTTTTAATATTAAACTTATTTGCATAAAGTACTTTACAGTTTTGTATTTTATCCTATTTATTTATATTTACAGATTTTTCTTCAACCTAGCACATCACCAGATGCAAAAAGTTCTGGCTTTCCCTTAACAGGCGATAGACCTTCAGTTCCTACTATAGATATAGTAGTATCTACGGATGATACTATAACAAATAAGCATTCACCACTACGTCAATTATATGTAGAAACAGTAAGTATTTATTTCAAATAAAATTTTTCTTACTCTTTTTAGTACATATGTTAAAATTTTAAGATTTTATATAGAATCTTTCTATTTCTGCTGTTTCATTCTATTTCACTGTATCATTTTAATATGCTTATGTATATTTCTCTTTATTATAGGGGTTAGCTGAATATGTCAAGAAAAATTCCATTGGAAAAGAAATTTTAAAGGAGTATTCCAATAATAATGAAATATTTTTACCTACAACTCGCAGTAAATTAGCACGACTAGTTGTACGTAGAGAAAAAGATTGGCTCTTAAGAGATGTTTCAGCTGACGATCAACTTGAAAAATTTAGGTAAGTACACGCATATAGCACGTTTATTCGTCAACATGTAATTCTAATTTCAATAAAATTATTGTACTTTTTATTTTTTAGAATTACTACAGATAGATTCATAACATTGTCCCATGAAATAACAAGAATTTTCAAAAATGAAAATCCAGTAGTGTATTTCTCTCCGTACAAGAAAACTGAAGATGGAGAAATTCCGACAAGTGGAAAATTGTGGGACCACTATTGTTATGAAAAAAAACGTCTGAGAGGTATAGGACTATTAGCGGAGAATAAATCTAAAAAAGTTCCAAGTATTTCCGAGGCCACTAGCGAAGGTAAAATAATATTTATATTACAGATTAATATTTGTAGTTATTTACATGATATTTTATTATTTGATTATATTACTTATGCACTTCTTTATTGATTTTCACAGAATTAGAAAAACTAAATTGGTTAAAAAATAATATTGATGATTGGACAAAAGTAACCCAATATTGGACTGATACATTTGAGGCCCGACAAAGACAATTGTCAATTGAAAAATTATCTGTCGAAGCATACATAAATAATTATTTATGTTTACAAAATGAAGCTGGTCATTTATTGGTAAATTTCATCCTATATTACTCTGATTACTTACTAATCATAAACAAAACTTACTAACATTTTTACAAATAGAAGCTGATTTTTCAAGATTACATCCACATACAAATTTCATTGCTGCTGATGATTGGATAATTTTGAAAAACTGTATGAAAGATAACCTACGAGTATTAAATACGAAAATTTGTGCTGAAGATAAAGCATTAATCTTAACATTATTATCTAATGTACTCACTAGTGGTAAAATATAAGAATTCTAACTTATGCGAAAAAATTATTTACACTTCTGTTTCCAGTAACCGATTATGTATTTTATACACTTATAGATAAGGAAGATTTTTTTATATTGTACCTCCTTCCATATGTTATAACTTCTCAACGTCCAAGAAAGCGAAGTAGCAGAAATTTAGAAAACAAATTCAATGAAAATAAGGAAAGACCTCCTAAAGTTTCTCTTCAAGAACGGCGAGAAACTTTTATTTTACATGTACAGGTATAATTTATTTCATTGTCTATACTAGAAAAAACCGCATGGATGTTCTCGGTTATGCTAGAGGGTCTGTTTCGATGAGAGCTCCGTCAGTCTCCGTCAGTTACGGTGGCGGGAGAGGGGGTATATAACTGACTAAACCTGCCGGAGAATCGTTCCACAACCCGGCTCGGCGGTGTCTCTTCTCATTGTCAGTCTTCTGCGGCAGCCGTGTTAACTGATGCGAAACGATTCTCCGGCAAGCTCCGTCAGTTAGACCCCCTCTCCTGCCACCGTAACTGACGGAGCTCTCATTGGAACATAACCAGGTCTCGTTGACCGCTAACACTAGAATCACTGTATGCTCATCAGTTAACTAAGAAGTAGTCACAAAAAAGTCAAAAAATGATCGTGCAGCGTTTCAAATATAAGCGTGAAACAAAGGAACAACACCTCGCTTACTTTATTCCTATGTTTACATATTTTTAATATAAATCTAACAAGTTTTATTTCTTTAACTTAATTTTGATATTGTTCCTGCAGACAGCAAGTGATTTAAAGTCCTCAATAGAAAATCTACAAGTAAAACTTAAGAAGAATAAACAACCGTTTCAACCTCTTATTGTAGCTATAGGTGAATTCACAAATATTCACGAATACCATGTGGTGATAAACGGAGAATACTACAAAAAGAAGACCTGTTTAGAAGCAATAAGTTTAGCGCTTAAAGTATTTTTTGTACTTGATTGTAATTATCCCGAAAATTCATTAACTTTATGGCTTTTTGTGCAAAAGTGTTTATTTAGTCTAAACTTGCCAAGGGACTTGAACAATCTTTCGCTGAATGTATTTTTAGGACTTTTAAAAGAAAAATTAAAAAGCGAACAAACAGACTAGAATGGATAAATGCTATTTGTGCGATTGTTACTTTGATTGTAAAAGGTCTTTGTTTGATCATATCAAACAAACTCACAGAACTGCTGGTAATTATATGTGTTTTTTTGAAAACTGTAATCGATCCTATACAAGAATTGACTCTTTTACTGCGCATATTACAAGAAAACACACTATACCAGAGTTTAAAAAATCTAATATCGATTCTCAAAAGTCAAATTTGTATATGATCGATCAGTGTTTGATTAAAGACCAGGATCAATATTTAGTAACAGATAATGATTGCGATAATGAGTACGATGATTACTATGATGGGTGGGAAAACTTTGATCATTATAGTCAAGCTAACACCGACCATTTAGGAGATGATTATTTAGATAGCTTAGGAATACAGTACGTTGCATATATAAATAAAAGTCCAAATTTAAATAGGCGCACAGTGCAAAACATTATTAATAGCACACAAAATATATGTGAAAAGATAGCAAATTATATCGTCAAAACAATGGATGTGCTAAGTTTCGAAGAAAAAGAAAAAACTAAATTACTACTAGTTTTAAATCGCTGTGCGAATTTTTTGATACCGTTCAACAGCGAACAAAAATGTTTAACTCGTTTTAAAGCACTAAAAACTTATGTAGAACCTAAAAGCATTATTATTGGACAAAGAATGGAGTTTAAAAACCATGCCATTTTTCAAAGTGTACACCATGTACCTGTAACTATTCAACAAATTCCTTTAGGAAAAGTTTTGAAACTCTTTTTTGAACTTCCTAATATATTTTATGAAACTATGGGTTATTTAAATAAGTTGAATAAAAATACTGAAATAATCAGTAATTTTGTACAAGGCAATTATTGGAAAACCAGATCAGTTGACTTTAATAATAAAATTGTACTACCATTAATTCTTTACTTCGATGATTATGAAAATAATAATGCATTAGGTTCACATAAAGGTGTAGCGAAAACGGGAGCTGTTTATATTAACATTCCATGCTTGCCGGTATCATATCAATCTAAGTTGGAAAACATTTTTGTTTTTTCGCTGTTCAATACAATTGATAGAACAGTATTTGGTAATGAAATAGTTTTTTCTCATATCCTAGATGAATTAGTTTATTTACAAAATGTTGGAATATTTTTAGAGCTTCCCGAGGGTTTGACAAATGTTTTTTTCGAATTAGTTTTAACTGTAGGCGATAACCTTGGCCAGCATTCTCTTTTGGGTTTCACAGAAAGCTTTAATTCTACTATATTTTGTGATAAATGTTTAACAAAGAAAAACGATATATGTAATATGCTGTCAGAAAAGAATTGTGAGCTCCGTGATGAGGTTAACTATAAAGATTTGTTAGCTTCTGGAAACCCGAAACAATCTGGCATTAAACATGAATGTGTGTTTCACAAATTGAATAATTTTCATGTTACACGAAATATTGCTGTCGATGCCATGCACGATATACTTGAAGGAGTTGCTCGATACGATATGGCTCGTATCTTATATCAATTAATTTACGAAAAAAATTCTTTTCTTTAGATGATTTAAATTTTAGATTACGTGCTTTTGACTACGGATTCAAGAATACTGTTAATAAACCCCAACCGATCTGTGAATCACACATAAAAAATGGATATATTGTAATGTCTTCCTCAGAGATGATGTGTTTCTTGAATAATTTTAGTTTGATTGTTGGACATTATGTACCTGAAAATAATGATTACTGGAAACTATATTTAATCTTAAGAAATATAATTACGATAATTTGGAGTGCAGATGTTCATAAAGACTTACATATTTATTTAGAAGCAATTATTGAAGAATATCTGGCACTATTAGTGACTTTATTTCCTAACGATATGAAGCCCAAGCATCATTTTTTGATCCATTACCCGCGATGTATGTATCAATTCGGCCCATTATGTAAAATATGCTGCTTGCGAAATGAGGCGAAACATAAAGTAGGAAAAGATGTGTCAAAATCGACTACAAGCCGTATAAATATTAATCGTACTGTAGCTATTAAGCATCAGATGATGCTTAACTACAGGTTTATTAATCAAAATTCAACTTCATCGGCATTTGTTTGTGGTAAGAGAATAACATTACCGAATATTAGCTTTATAAGAGATTATAAGAAATTTAATTCACTTAATCTAAAACAAGTAAAAAATATTACTTTAACTCAATGGATTGAAGTGAATGGAAATAGAATTTTGAGTGATGCTATTTTAGTTCTATTTTCTGAAGAAGGGCCTAAATTTTATATTGTTTCGGAAATTATATTAGAAGAAAACACTTTTTTTATTCTAACTCGACAATTTCTTGACTGTTATTTTGATTTACATTTTGCAGCATACAAAATTATTGATTTCAATGATGTCGAATTTATTGTACTAAATTTAAAAGATATTGAAACTTGTAAGGTTACGCACGTAATTCTGTTATCAAACGGATATTACTATATCCCAAAAAGCTGGGTATAACTGAATTATAAAAATTGTTTATTTAATAAAATAAAATTATAAACATTTGTGTTAAGTATCATTTTAAATACCTTATATGCATACGTCTCAATTTCTGAGATATTTGGTATTAAATTTTTTTATATCTTTTCTTGTAACTTCTCAAGAACGTCTGTATTTGTTGACTTAACATTTACAGAGAATTTAAAATATTCTATAAGTAACGTTAGTGTAAAATTTTTTCAAAATTTAGCCATGTGTTTTTATGGTACATGAAATAAAAAGCTTGGATATTTTCTACATATCTTTATTCGGCGCGAGAATTTTTAATTTTAGGCCTATAATTAAATATATTAAACAGACGTTAGAGTATTTAACACACTAAATTAAAAAAAATTTGGTAACACATATTTAAAAATTATATCTTTGATATATATCATTATAAATTAATTTTTATTTTTTGTATTAATTCCACATTTTATTGTGGTAAATATCATAATGCGTTTATCATAGTAATATCCATAGTTTTCTTTCAATAGGGCGTCAAAGTATATTTTATTTTTAATCGCATTAAAGCATACGTATAGAAAATAAATGCATAAAATTAACCGACAGATGGCGTTTCACGAATCTCGCAAGTGGTCAAGTGTCAGGCCGATTAGTATATAAGCCCGTTTCGTTTCATCTATAGAAAACTGCGTGCATACGAAGCGACCGTTAATGTATTGCGTTTGTGTATAATTTAGGTATATTGCGTTTGTGTATAAGTTAGGTATAGTTAGGAAAAGAACATGTATGTACAATTGTATAAATCTGTTGAGTTAGTAGTGAAGCGACTGTGTGTTAAGCATTCTAATTAAAGATATCCAGATATCTAAGAACGTAATCAACCAAATTATTTCAAATGATTGATGGCTATGAAAAACCGTTTTATTATTAAAGTTTTTTGTTATTTATATAAAATGAAACTTATAATATTTACTAAAAAAACCATTAATATTTGCTAGAGTTAAATGGATGTTATTTAATATGTTTACTTCTAAAATTTCTAAAGATTTTCAGATAAAATTGTAAGGTAGCAGGGTTAAATTTACATGTTTGAAATTATATTATTAAATAGGTTTACTTATAAAATTTCTAAAGTATTTTAAATAAAATTACAAGGTAGCATGGTAAAATTCACGCGGTTCCACATTTACCAAGGTACATGGAAAAATTTTCAAGGGAGTCAGTCTGTCCCACGACTACTACGGTAACTGGTAAAATTTACCAGTTTTTTGGTAAAATTTACGATAAAATTTCTCTCCGTGTACGTACATGAAATCAGTAAAAACTTATCAAATTTATTTTCAAACTTATGCAATACCTATAATGTAACTACTAAAAATAATAAATAACTTAAAAAATATTGTTAAAAATTTGTAACGTTACGTCCGGGCTATTAAAAGTTAGTTTGTTAAATACTGATAAATATTATTATTACTTTATACAAAAATTCAGTTAAGTATAATTCAAATGTGCTTATTCAGTGACTGCAGTGATACCTTTTTATATCAATGCTTTGTATGGCACAAGAAAAGCACTAAAAATGCATAAATAAATATCACTCATAACCCTATATCTATCCACTATATCGTTAAACTATAAAATTCCTATTGCAAAACTTTGCGAAGGACTCCGTTGCGATCTCTGCGATACTTGGGATGGCCGCTTTTCAAGAGCCGCGGCGGGACCGAAAAAATGCTTCGCTTGGAGCGCGACCCCGCGTCTTGGGTTTTCTCGCTGTCTCCAGTATCTCCTGACGATGACGCCGCCTGCGCGCGAGTCGCTTCCTCCTCGAGTTCCATCAAAGCGTTGAAGTTTGATGACTTAGTGGTGGATTCATTTTTTGGTTTTTCTTCCTTGTCCATTTTGCTGTGGATTAGTTAATACGTTGATTTTTAGAGTAATGAAAATTTATTAATAAAAAAAAATGTAAATATATAAATATGTATAAATAATGTTGAATTGTTATAAGGTAAAATTAATGTCAATTAACACCAATTGATAACGATTTGTAATAAAAATTGTTTTATCGTTATTTAAACATTGAGATTTCTGAAACAATGCTGACTAATACTTTTGATGACAATTAGATAATGATTATAGAACATCATTAATGAAAAAGATTAGGAATCAAGTCAGATATACTTCTTTTGTTTGAAACTTCAATTGATTTACAGATTTAATTTGACAAATTTCGGTTTCTTTAACATCTTTATACTTGCTAATGTAAGTGTCAAAATTTAACTTGATAAAAAAGAATCAAATGCGCTTTGTTAAATCACATAAAACATGCGCATCTGTTTCCATAATTTTGAAAATACAAACATTGATCAGATTTATATAATTTAATGTACTGATCTGTAACTCGTAAGACAATTGCTGGGTGTATAAATATTGATAAAGAAAAAATATAATGAACAAAACTCATGAAAAATAAAGTTAACCTTAAAAAACTCACCTGAGCAACGTAATAAAAGTATTTTTGCGCAATATCAGGAAATCCTTTACTATGTTAATTAGAAAACACTTGTTATAACTTTATTTTCAACGTTTGCAACTATAGTTTCCAGCTTCAAAGTCGTGCTCACTTAAAAGGCAAAAAACTAACACAGCACCAAGGCCAGATATATAGCCCAACCTCGAGCGCTGAGACACACTGACGAGCCGCTCGGCATGATGTATTTATTTGGAAATGTGCCTTATCTTATTTTAAGTAATTGCTTTTCTACGAGCCGTAAAGAGCGATGCGCGCGAGGGGCGATGACGAAACTTCTTCTTCCTATCGACATCGAGCGTCTTGATATTATCGGTGTCATTTCCCAGCCTTATCAAGTTTGCATTGTTTGTGCTATTTTTACGATTGTTTTTCGATTCGGAAATAAGTTAAATTTTTTTTACGCTTGGATTGTTCGTTTTCTAAACTTGTGTCGCACGTATTGCTTTGATTCTATTTCGCGATAGTTCGGTAAATTTGAATTTACTATGAAAACATGTGAAGGCGTATCTTGTAAATAAAAAAATGTCATTTCCAACTAACCCCATTATTCCAAGATTAAAACGTTATTAAAAAAGTTTTTAAAAAAATTGCAAAAATGTATTTCATAAAAAATAAGCAACATTGGAACTACATCACAAGTCATAAAATGCTGAATGAAAAATAATTTATAGAAACTTATCACGTGAACTATGTTGGAGAAGAAATCCGAATTTCAACAACGTAATAATAGTAACATGGGCAATCGATTTTCAAAAAAGTATGGCAAGTAAATACATCCCTTTTCTTGTTTTTCTTAATTAGTCAATGAGAGTTTGTTTAATACGCTAATTTTTTAAGATATTCATATTTTCTTTCGCTTATTTTAATTGTTCTAATTATTTTAGAAATTACTTTACTCATGTATAAATTAAAGATAGTGAATAATTGTAGGTAAGACATTACATTTTGGAACAACAACAATTTATATGAATTGTATGGGACGATAACATTAAATACAGCATATTTATAAATAGATAATTTTTTTTTTATTAATTCACGAAGTACGAAAAAGTACAAAAAAGGATTCAGTCAGTTCAGTCAATAAAAAAAATACACTATTACGTATATCTATACACAAACATTCTTACAAGCTCTCGCACACTCACACGCCAATGGATACAAAAAAGGGCTTCGACAATAAGCTAAGACGAGGCCTCGTCATCAACGGCTTTGTCGCTCAGTCGTCATCGACTGAGTTGCTCTTGGCATCCTTCTCGCCCATGAGGAACCTGGCGAGCCTCGTGTTCTTAGACTCGTTCTCGTCGTCTTGGGTCTTCTTCATCATCTGGTTCATCATCTCGTTGGTCGGGCTCCTCTTCGCGACATCTTCCTCGGTTTCGGGCTTGGGGCCTTCCTCTTGCTCGGCGGCTTTGGCATCAGCCTCATCGGGGCCACGGCTAAGGCGCAGACCCTGCATCGGGTAACCCGACTGGAAGCTGTCCTCGTACTTGCCACTGGAGCGCATGGGCATGCCTGGGATCATCATTGGCCCCATCATCGGTGCCATGACATAGCCGGACATTGGAATGCCATGCATGGCGTGCATTCCCGGAGTCATCGATGCGGTGGACTGTTGCTGGTACATTACTTGAGATTGGCTGTTGGTCATCGGTCGCATGGGCATGTAACGAGCTTCTGTTCCAGCCTGAAATGAGAAGAGGATTGGGCGGCTGGTATATGTTGCGATGTAACTTATGGTTTTTTGTTTAGTTTTAAAAAGTGATAAATAAGTGAAGGAAATTCAATAAAAAATATTAGATTTGAGATAAAGGGAAACTCATATTTGAAGAATAAGCAAATAAGGATTTTTGAGTAAGTACTTCTGAACTAGTAAAGTTTATATTTTTTTAGATATTACTAGTATTAAAATTTTTAAAAACATTGATTAAAGAAAAGTATCTTTTGTAGTATAGAAATACCATAGCTGTAAATATGTGTAAGTACTCGAATTCTTATTTTATAAATGACTTTAAAATAAGAAAGTTGGTTATAGTATAATTCGAATAAATTGGATATGATAAGACAGTATGATGAAAGATTATGTCTTATGCGTATGTGAATATCATGTTTGAGTTCAAATTTTTGCTTTAGAGTTTCAACCATAAGAGTATATTTGTTTCAGTGACAATGAATTAAAATTTTTTCAACGAATAAAAATAAAAAGTTGAAACTTTTTTTACAGTCAAAGTTTAGAAAAAATATTTATAAAAAATAATATCAATGACTCTGAGCAGTGAAACATGAAAGTTAAGTGATAATAATGATTTTCAACATTTCATGAATAATGAACTGAACTAGTTTGTAATATGAAATGTATTCAATAAATCATAACACTGAAACAAATATATATTTTTAGTCAAAACTTTATTCAACAAAATTGCGTAACTATTGTACATGCACAACACTTAAAACTAAAAACATACAAATCACTATACTAATAACGTTATCAGCTATACAAAAAACAGTAAGAAAAGGGTACTAAAACAAACTAAAAATCTATGTCTTGTAATAAAATCTATGTGTAGTCAACGCTTCTATAAAGTGACAAGCGTTCCTAGTATTAACTGACCGATTTGCCGGTGTTGGTTTGACCGGCTGGCTGACTCGAAGATATCGACACTCCGGGCCACTGCTGCTTGATTATGGGACCACCAGGAGAGCTAGACACGCTCCACCCGTCGTCGGGACTGCTCGCCTTAACTACGCCCCACTCGCCGCCGGGGCTGCTCGTCTTAACTACGCCCCACTCACCGCCGGGGCTGCTCGTCTTAACTACGCCCCATCCGTCGCCGGGGCTGCTCGTCTTAACTATGCCCCACCCGTCGCCGGGGCTGCTCGTCTTAACTACGCCCCACCCGTCGCCGGGGCTGCTCGCCGCACCTACGCTCCACCCGTCGCCGGGACTGCTCGCCGCACCTACGCTCCACCCGTCACTTCGCGGTGCCATCGACGTCTGCGAATAAAAGTTTTGTTAAATAATTCTGACTTATTTGATCGATTAATTAAGTAACTTATAAAAGAAAAAACTAATGTTTATAATGAAACGAAGCAAAATTAAAATTAAATTATTAAGCAATATAGGAACGCGACGTTCAATTAAAATACGTAAATGAACTTACTGGAGAGCCAGGCTGTTGCTGTGTATTTTTCTGGAGGTCATCCAAGAACTGTGCGGCGAGCTGTTCGTTGCTAGGCATGCCACCGTCACTCCTGTAGATATTACTTCCAAGATCGGATTTGCAAGTGCACTCAACGCCCTTAAGATGATGATGATGATGTCCGAACGTGTGTCCGGGACGAAGAGATGGTAAATTTGGTCCCACTGGTGATACTCCGGGTGTACCTGATCCAGGGGTAATGTAGATAGTCGGACCGCCGCTGCCTCCGGCTGAAGGTCCAGATGGAAGACCACCGCCTGGCAAGTGGAGGACGTGGATGGGAGAGGCACCAGATGGATAACCGCCGCTTGGGTAACTGCCGCTTGGGTAACCACCGCTTGGGTAACCACCGTTTGGAAAGCCTCCGGGCAAACCGGTTCCAGGAATGATGTGAATGCTCGGCGCACCGGCTCCACCATTCGGTAATCCACCGGAAGGCATGCCACTGGGAAGGCCGCTTCCAGGAATGACGTTAATGGATGGCGCACCAGCTCCACTATTTGGAAGTCCACCGTTCGGAAATCCACTCATTGGGAAGCCTCCGGGTCCACCTGATCCAGGGGAGATATGGATGCTTGGAAAACCAGCTCCACCATTTGGAACTCCACCGTTCGGAAGTCCACTCAATGGGAAGCCTCCGGGTCCACCTGATCCAGGGGAGATATGGATGCTTGGAAAACCAGCTCCACCATTTGGAAATCCACCGTTCGGAAGTCCACTCAATGGGAAGCCTCCGGGTCCACCTGATCCAGGGGAGATATGGATGCTTGGAATACCAGATCCGCTATTTGGGATCATACCTGCTGGATAGCCACCAGGAAGACCAGTAGATGGGGAATTACCAGGGAGGTTACTAGGGAAACTACCAGGGGAATTGCCAGGGAAATTACCAGGGGAATTACCAGGGAAATTACCAGGGGAATTACCAGGGAAATTACCAGGGGAATTACCAGGGAAATTACCAGGGAAACCACTGTGTGGGAAACCACCTGGGATATGAAGCACATGGACGTGCCCACCTGGTCCAGATGGCATCATCGAACTTGAACTGTACGGTGTTTGGAACGTATTTGGAATATTGTGAGCGCAGTTACCGGTTGGTGAGTAGACGACATCACCTCCAGGTGCGATGAATCCTGCGATTTCAGGCTCGCAAGGTGGGCCCATGGGTGCGGAGGGTTGTGAGATGTCGATCTTGATCTCCGGTAGAGGGAAATTGCCGGACTGGGCTGGTAGTGACTGTGGTTCTGGCTCTGGATATGGATGTGGTGGAGATGGAAGAGGTTGGTTGTTGTTCAACTCAGCACAGTCAACCTGGGTAGGCTTGTTCTGGCGGATCTCCACGCAGAAGGTCGTCGAAGCCTGCTTCTTCGCCCTGTCCACGTTCTGTCCATCGGCGGCTTCCAAGAGGGCCTCGTCGGCCAGTTTTGGTGAATCGTCAAGATTCTGGCTCACCTGCTCGATGGTCTTCTTGGCGCCGGCGTCGGAGATGGACTTCTTTTCGATCTTCTTAGGAGCAGCCTGGACCAGAGCCACTCCCAGCGCCAGGGCGAGTAGGCAGGCTGTACTGAAATGCATCCTGACGATGTGTGTACGTGGTGTGTCTGGTTCTCTCGACTGGAGAACACTGATGCTTCGATGAGGAGCACGGCTGGTATTTAAAGCTCCGCCAGAGCCCCGAATTTGCGCGCTTTTCGCTGACGGAGTGGATTTCGCAAGTGGAGCAATGATTGTTTCCAGTGGTGCACGCATACACGCGTTTCTTCATTAATGGTGCAAGCGTTGCGTAGCCACTCGTATTAACATACGTATACAAACGTGCGCGTGGGTGGGGTGAGGTGCGAGGAAAAGCATTTTTGCTGATCATAGTGGGTCACGCATTGCTTGTGGTGTGTGTAATTGGAAAATATAACGCGCAAACTAAGCGATTTGTTGGAAGCATTGCAAAATTGGTATTAAACTTCAATTGCAGCTTCGTTTAAGATTTATAGATCTTTTAGTTTTTCATAAGATTGACATATGTATTTGGTTTCAATGTTTGCCATCGAATTACATGTTTTAGTAGCGTATATAATTTAATTTAATGGGTGGTTTATTTTAGTATAGCATTCGACACTTAATATTTTGGATTTCAAAATTCAGTTTTAGAATGACTGATTTCACTAATCCTACTGGCAATTTAAGTATTCGTTAGAAAATTTTTAATAACAAAACATTGTTTTACTAGTTGTAGTAACCATTCGTGTTAGAATTTTTTACAGATCTACGGTAATTAAAACCTTTTTTTAATGGACGGTATTATTTGGTGCATTATAGAGAATTTAAAATACCATTCAAAGTTTAAATTTTAAGTTAATACGTAAATAAAACATTGCTTATGAAATATTAATTTTTAATTCTAAAGGGGTTTGCTCAATCTTTTAATCGAATTGCTTTATTTCCAAGTAAATACGTTTCATAATTATTGCCTTCAAAATGATTTTTGTTATAATAAATATTATGAGTATCATAAATATTATATTATATGAAGATAAGAAATTCATAAAATTTCAATATTTATAAAATTTCGCTTACTTGAAAATTGAAACAGCATGCAATAAACTATATTGATCAAGAAAGGAAACGTAATAATAACGTAAACTATAAATATATATATATATATAGAAGGACTTAAAAATGAACAGTTTGGATTTAATATGGCAATTCATTGTTTTTCTCAATTAATTGTAATTGTTCTAACTCAAATGAGATAAATTTATTATTAATCACAATAAAATAAATATTCAATCTATAACATCCAGGTAAGAATAATATAATCCTTTCTTTAATTTGTTTAACTAATTTGCATGTATTGCTGTAAGCATTTATAAATTGACATCTTGGCTTCAATGTTACCGTTTCTTACTTTTACGAAAATGACAATCGTAAATTATTCTTCACTTGCTTCTATAAATCTTGTATAAAAACAAAGAGATTTAGGTATGCTTTTTCAAATTTCTTAAATTTTCATAGATTTATTGTAACGAAAATAAAAATACTTCTAAAAATAGTTCTTTTATAACCAGTGGCTTTAAACAGCTATCAAACTTTAACTAGCTATCAAATCCATTATATATAATCAAATATACATTATATATAGTTTATAAATTATTGTAAAGGGCAAATTTGTCCGTATAATGATATTAAATAAATATATAAGTAGATTTTTTTAACTTTACCATCCTCAAAGTATTTTTTTAGAACTTCATGTTAAAACGACTATTATGAACGAAAATATTAATTCTTATTAATTTTGTGCAATCATATGATCAAAAAAGTATATAAATTACAATAAATTTCATAAGAAAAAAAATTCAATTGTATAAAATGAGTAATTTTTTAAAATAATACCTGAAGTTTTCAGTTAGTGAAATTTAAATATACCCATTTCACATTAAAAATCGTATTATATATCGCTTACTACAGAATATTCAATAAAGTCGTTATATTTAATATTTAACAAATATCTAGTATTGCAGGATATTAGTCAGGCTAAGATAGTAATGTGTTATACATATATTATCTTTATAAAAAAGGAAAAAATGTAGCTTTTATTTAAATAATATTATTATTGATATAAAAATAACATTTTAAAAATTGAACCTTTAAAGTATAAGTCTAAGTTTGCAGCAAACTCGGGCCTATAATAAATAAAATAAATGAATAAATAAATTTATGGCTTCCCGGAAAAAGCACATAAGTAACATGTTTTTCAAAATAGGTTTTATGCCTTATTTCTTATATTTGAACAGTCCTCTATCACGTCATCATGACAAAAATTACTAAAGTGCACTCGTTGCCTTGAATAAACACAAGGAAATACGCTATAACTCCATTTTTTGAACATGTTCCCGGAATAACCATAGATTTCCATTTTTTAAAGTATAACTCCCGGAAAAACCATATAACTCCACTTTTTTTAGAATGACTCCCGGAAAAACCATATAACTCCACTTTTTTGATCCAATATCCTGGAAAAACGTAATTTCTGTAGCCAGTAGCGGCATATACCAACAATATATACTATAGCCGCCTTTACACAATCAATAGAGACGTTCATTGGCGCGGCTAGTACGATAGTATATCGGTTATTGAATTCTTCGTAAATAATAAAGAATAAAAATAATTACCGGAAAATAATATAATTGCCATTGAGACCGGAAAAAAAAACATATAAATCCACTCAAATTCTTTTTTTTATTTCCGGAAAAACTATATAAGTGAAAGTCATTTTCTAAAACATAAACGCTATTTGGTCCAGTTACTATAAATATGTTATTTAGATTAGTATTCATCGATGCGGTATTGCATTTAATCTCATTTGTCTTGATTTAAAACACCGATGAGAAACTAAAACTTCGATTTACTCGAAATCATGAAAAGTGGAAATATGTGGTTATTCCTGGAAGTCGCAGAAATAATTTCAGAATAATTATCTATAATTAACAAATGAAAACTTTTTTCAAGAAACTTAATTTATAAAATGTATATCAATAAAATTTAAAATCAAAATTAAAAAAGTTCAATCTTAATTTTTTCATCGTCATTATAATTAACAATTTTGAAACGCTTAATCCGCGTAGCGACCCACAAATTTCGAAAGCCAGGCTTATTTAATAAATGCTGAGACGGTGCATTCTGTGCATACACGACACATACCCGCACTGCCACCTTCACCAGCGCGTCGTTCCTTTAATTTCCTTGAATTACATCACAAAATTAAATGCCAACTAGCGTGAAATTCCCACAAATAATTCAGACTATATATGTATCTATTCGATAGCGTATTCAGGAAAGATTGAGGAATCATCAGTAAGGTGTAAATACAAATTATGCAATTTTATTAATAACACGATAATATACAAACACTTATATCCTACGTATCCCGATTTCGCAATTCGATAACAAGAGAGATACAACAAACGCAACTTGTAAAGCCAATCGATTTCATCATGAATTCGCGGAACGAGAAACTCCTCTTTAAAAAAAACTACGTCTTCTTCTTCATACTCGTCGTCGTCGTCTCGGGTTTCCTGTCGAAACTCGACGCCTCTGTGACCACTTGCGGTAGTTCCATATCCTCAATCAGATCCGCGGCCTTCTCTATCCTCTCGCTCTTCTTCGACCTATCCTCCTTCTTGGGCGTATCCTCGGCTTCTCCAAACTCGCTCACGTCACTCTCAATACCAAACTCGGTGCTTGGTACATCGGGCACCTTCGTCCATTTGCTCTGGTCCCATCCGGGATTGTTCGCTTCATCACCCTCCTCTCTTATCACAAATCTCTCGTTCTCCATCATCTGACTAGGCGACAGCTCGTACTGATTGTAGTAATTCATCACTGGATAGTGGGGATTGATGATGACGTTTCCTTCGTGATGTCTCTTCGTGGGCTGGTTCTCGTAGTAGTTCTGATTCAGATTCCAGATCTCCGGCTGATCGTTGGCGGTGCTACCCGGTGCGTTCACGGTTTGGTAGCGGTGGCGGTCAGGTCGGTTGAGTAGGGAGTTCTCCTGGGCACGCTGCTGACGAGCTATATCGATGGCCTTGCGAATAACAGTCTCCAGCTCGCGGTCCGGTAAGGATTGGTCACTGGCTGTAGGTGTATGTGGTGACGAAGGGTCGCTGCTGAGCGGTTCGTCCGCCCGGTAGACGACGTAAAAGCGCTCGCGACCGGCTGGCACCCGGCGCTGCGACTGCAAAAGTCAGAGTCAGAACTGTAAATTATGATCACGTTAGATCGGTGTACTTTAAATATCTTGAAAAGATGAAAAAACGAGACAGAAAGTTTTAGTTTTTAACAACTAATAAATATATATGATTCTCACCTCTTCAGCGCTGTACTGTGGCTGCTGTAGCGCAGCATCAGTGGCGTCGGCTGGCTCTGCATATGGATACGCGGGGTACATGCCGCTATAAGGGGCGGCATCCTGGTACTGATAATGCCGATAGACCTTTTGCGAGTCGAGTGATCTTCTGTTGTATTTGCTGTAGATGGGCTCATCCTCCTCCTCGTTGTCATCGTCGCATCCGCAGTCTTCCGAGCTACTCGGATTGTAGTAGGGGCTGTAGTTGTACTGCTTGAACGGTAGTGGGGCACGTGGGCTATACCGCGGCATAGGCAGCTTGTATCTTATTGGTGGTGAGTACTTTGATGGGTACCTAGGTATCATATTGTAGCTTGTTGGTAGTTGTGAACCGTAAGGCTTAATTTTGTGTCTCGCGAGTGGTGGTGGTGCAGATTTAATATTTTTGTAACCGCCATCACAGGGCACGTTTTCGCCAGGGTCCTCACTGTAGATGCGGACTTTCGGGAGTACAGGAGCCTGCCTATAGGTTGGTGGAGGTGGGGGTGGAGGTCGATAAGCCATGGGGTCGTTGTATGTTGGAGGTGGAGGCGGGGGTAGAGGTTGGTAACCCAGGGGGTTGTTGTATGTTGGAGGTGGAGGTGGAGGAGGTGGTAGACGGTTAGCTAGAGGACGGGGGGCAGATTCGGGTGCATAAGATACGATGGACTTATGCACCGTCGCATACGGATCTGGTGGAGGTAGGTAAGCTGGGGGTGGTGGAGCACTGTAAACTGGGGGTGGTGGAGCACTGTAAGCTGGGGGTGGTGGAGCACTGTAAACTGGGGGTGGTGGAGCACTGTAAACGGTAGGTGGAGGTAAGTTATACGAGGGAGGCGGTGGTGGATAAGCTGGCAGAGCCGGTGGGGTGGTAGCCGCTGGCGGAGGGGGATAGGGTTTGGCGAGCACTGGCGAGTATGGGATGTCTAATGGTAGCCTAGAAAATAAAAGGTTCTTTTAGAATATTCAATAATGATTTGCAATATCAACATTTTATATCTGCCTGAGTAACTCCGTTTAGAAAATGTAATTGGTCACGTGTTGACAACTTGAATAAAATAATGCATTTATTTAAGATCCTCTGAACTATATTTGAAAAGGGAAAAATGCTTTTTTACAAGATACTTTAATTTGAGACCAAAAATTGATAGAATTTTTTGAAAATGATTTTTATAAATGGCAAAATATATCTCTCTTTTTACGTAATATTGATATGTAAATTTGAAAAAGTACCTTTTTAGAATAACGAAAACTATTTTCAAATATTTAATTATTTCAACTATAAAAGCCGAAGAATTTTCTATTTTCTTTTCTTTTCTCAAGTAGTTGCTACTTGTACTACCTACACATACCATTTATTACATTTTCAAAAAGAGCTACTCACGCGGGACCACCGGACAAATTCTCCGGACAATCTTTGGGACAGTGGGGGCACCTTGGCTCAGGTTCTGGCTCGGCGCTCCTTGGGTCTCTGTAATAGTAGTCCTCAGCAGCGATCTCGTCCCTGTAATAGAGGTCCTCGGGCAGTATGCTACTCGGATCCGTGTAATAAAAGTCCTGGAGTACCGCATCGCAGGGCTCGGGCAGTAGACACGTACCGATCACGAGGGCGAAAACGACGGACAACAGCGTGCCCCTGCACGCGTGGCTCTTCATGATGCCCTAGTCGCGTCTGCGACTGTCTGTGCTCACTTACCGGGATACAGACTTTTAAGAACTTATAGCCTCGCCTCGGCGTATTATTGAATGTAAAGCTTTGCGCAATTTGTCAATTAAATTTCTGTAGTAGCGGTGCTGGTTTACGGAAGTTTCTCGAGATGTTTTTGTTTCCTCGATGTAAGAACGATGATATTCCGCGCTTGCGGGTGGATGGTATTATGGATAAATGCGAGCGGATGATCGGAAACGTGATAAACGTAATTTCGAGGCGAGATGTTTGTGTCAATAGTGAGGTAATGCTTGCGAAGGAAAATTTTTTTACTTGAAATCCGTAGAGAATATTTATTGAAGTGCGTTAACGTAAAAAATTTCTCGTTGACTAATTAAGTAGCTTAAGTTTAGTATATATTATACTAATTAATAACCAAAAGGAAATTTAACTTTTGCAGCCGAGAAAATAATGAAATCATATCACGAAAATCGTTGGAAGTTGTTAAAGATGTAATATTAATATTAAAGCAACGTAAGTATTGCAAAATATTTGTCGCTTCCTACCAAAATATTTGAAAAGAACGCTTTGAAGAGGTTAAACAATTTTCATACTAAAAATGTCTATTGCTTATTTTAAGATTATAGATGTCAAAATCGGTTATCTTTTAGAACATTATTTTGACCTGAATTGAAGATTTTTTCACCCTTCATAATTGTATTGAAGAAATGATGCTTTTCTCGATCCTGCGGGGGTAATGTACGAAATAAATTTGTTTTATTTCATACATTATCCCCGCCGGATCAAGAAAAGCATCATTTCTACATTATTTTGACCTATTCTGACCGAAGGAAATTAATTTTTTTGTTTTTGAAAAAATGATTGAACCAAAGAAACGAAAATACTTTTTTTGAATGGGACTGGTACGTCCAAATGCTGACAGGCAGAATTCCTCTTTAAGAATATTACAAATAAAACATGGTAAAATATTTATCATTAGTAGAAACTCGCTTATCTTACAGTATTTAAAACATGATGCAGGATCAGAAATATATTTAGATTAACAAGAAGAGTGCACGCCCTTTGGAACACGGATTTTAACGGAAACTTTGAAGTCGATTTCTGGCATCTGAAAATAAAGCCCAGTGCTCACATTTCCCTCAAATGGGCCCTTTTTCTTGAGATATGGGCAATCTAATCTCAAGTACCCTATTCCGTTAAAAAATGACGTCTCTTCTATTAGGTGTTACAATGCAAGTATTTATAATACGAAAACGGGCAAAAAAGATTATAAAAGTAGACAGCAGAAGCTACATTTTAAGCTCTGATTCGTTAAAAAATATTGATATTGATTGAATCAAAAATAGCGTCAGAAAATGGTTAAAAATTTGTCATCATTTTAAGCGATTTAATGGATCCTATTTTTAATCATTATCTTACGCTATATTTGATTACTTATAAGATTGTCATCATTTTAAGCGATTTAATGGATCCTATTTTTAATCATTATCATACGCTATCTTTGATTACTTATAAGATCCTGAAAAATCAATATTTTTCAGCGAATCGGAGCTTAAATTGTAGCTTTTGCTGTCTACTTTGATAGTCTTTTTGCTTGTTTTCGCACCATAAATAATTACAAGTAACAGGCAATAGAAGAGCCACCAGTTTTTAATGAAATAGAGTATATTTGAGATTAGATATCTCAAGAAAAAGGGCCCATTTGACGAAATTGTGAGCACTAAGCTTCATTTTTAGGTACCAGAAATCGACTTTCAAAGCCCTAGTAGAATCCGTTTTCCAAAGGCTGTGCACTGTCCTTGTAAGCTAACTTCATACTGCCATAATTATATAAATACAGAAGGAAAAACACGTTTATAGAAAATACATAAGACAAATAGACAAATGACACGAATACAAAAAAGGATATACACAAATATAGAAAAAACTATAGTTACTTCTACATTTGTGCCATTCATCTTATGCATTATTTCTATATACGCGTATTTCGTACAATTATCTGTAAATATATTTCTGTAAAACAAGCGTGTTTGCGCTAATAGGGCGCATATATTTCTTTATACCACTCTAACCTCAAAATCACAACTTTGATATGATTTTTCGGCGCTCGTGGTATAAAATACCGTTCGAAACTAGGGCGTAAGTCGATTATTTAGGTGGTGTGACTTTTTCGCACTGGCTTCGCTCGTGCAAAAAGTCACACCAGCTAAATAATCGACTTCCCCACCCGTGTCGAAATGTACTATTGCTTCTGAAAAAAAAGAGACGTTAACTCGGAAACCCATTGAAAAGGGCGTTATAACGTTGTTATCATATATGATACAAGTATATATTTTTACTGCTATAAAACTTGGAGAAAGGAGAAATTGTAAAAACTTTTTAGATTTTCCAAGGATTTGATAATTTTTACTACACTCAGAAAACGATCTTCCTGTACCAACGAGAATCTGTCTGTCGGAAGAGGATTTTCAGTTAAAAATAGGGCCAAGAGAATATCTTCCTATGGAAAAACGAATAGCCGCTTGGTACAATGTCGTATCGCAATAAGAGGAGTTCCCCCTGTATATATAATAATTATTAACAAAAAAATAATAGTTATAATGTAAAAATAAAATTGTTATACATGAATGGAATAAAAAGACTTTAGTTATTTTAAATATTTATATATTAGTCCTAGTGTCATTTGTTATCAATAAAACTTGCCTTACACTGCAATTTAATGATATTTATAAAATAGAGTTTTGGGGACTTAAGACCCAAAATATCATTCTTCCATTACTGACACATAATATTCTTGTAATAAAACGTAAAATTCTCCTCCTGCAGGAGGATTGGCCTTCTATAACAGAAGACCACGGTTCCTGTAATCGAATTACGATTCTACCGCGCGGGAGGAAGCCCTTTTTATTGCAGGAAGATTTTTTCGGGAAGAATTTTACTTTGATACCGGTGGATCGTTTTTCTGAGTGTATATGTATAGCATCTTTTATTTAGAATAAATTCGTAATCAGCATTTTCGAAAACATATGAGGAAATTCACAAAAAATTTGCACTTTAAGAGGCTTCAAAACTGTTCAAAATTTGTTTTGAAGGCATACCTTCCGGTCGCATTTTTTCTTATTTCTTACGTGACAAAGTATACGGGAAAAATTGTGAACAATTTTAAAAACGTCTTTGTCACACATTTTTTTTTAAGGTTGAAATTTTTGTAGAAAATGGCAAAAAAGCCCTCTTCTTAAAAGCTCAGCCATTTAGCCCAGAAACGTTCTACTCAAAGTTTCGAAACAGAAATTGACACTAGAAAGAAAAAACTATCATTTCATTTTGTTAAAATTAAAAAATGTTGATTCCTTCAAAAGTTATAAGAGTTTAAAGTTGATCGTCGAAAAGGCATAAAAATGCACAAATCGCACGAATCGGCAGTCCCGAGTTTGAGAGCATTCTGTATGTTTTTCTCAAGCCTAATTTTATCAAAAATAAAAAAGTTATAGGTCATTCTTGTATAAAATTTTACGCTCTACAACTTTTATTTAGGACTTTTTCGATATCTCCTGTCGATCTCGAGTTATAAGCGAAAAACCGTTTACGGGAGTGGTTTTTTACCAAATTATAGGTGAACCCGGTGTTTTTGGAAGTTAGATTTTTGGCCATTGTTTTTAGACGATATATTTTACCAAATGTAAAAAATGCAGCTGTCTACCCGACAAGTCGATTTCCGCCCTTTGTTTACTGAACTATGAGATGAATCGGTGATCGGGGTATCAGACACTCTTCTATAGTAAATTAACACCTTTTTAAACCGCATTCCGAGTTAATGCCTTTTATATATATGGAAGCAGCAATTTGTAATATTTCGAAAGATAAGAATTCTATACATGAAGAGCCGGAAAGGAAAAAACCATAGACCTATTTGTGCATGTACGTTCAATTTGAGAAACTTTAAAGATAAGTTTGGTTTCAGAATAATGATTCACGCAATTTGGATTGCATACCCATTTTATTTCCGCACCCTCGCATATAGTCTCACCCCTTTCTTCGAATAAGATATCTATCATTTAATCATATCACATCCAAAAATTGATAGGGGTGCAAATGTCGATGATTAGCTATATAAAGCCAATTGTCGAATTCCGTGACATCAAAATCAAATATGTGGAATTAAGTATTTGCTTTAGCTGCTTGTATTAAACTGGAAAGCAAATATTAATACGAATTATACTATAGCTGAATAATGATTTTAGAATGACTTTTATATTGAAATTCCAATGTATACATCTCTTTTGAAAATTCTTTTAAAAAAATACCGTGTAATTGTATTGTTTAACAGTCTAAAATTGGTTTGGTATTGTATTATTCGTATATGTCATAAAATAATCTTCGGTACCAATCACGGAATTTGTAGGATCATCAATTGGTTTCGTTTTTAGAACGACGGGAAGTGTCTAATTTTTTTTTTAAGTCGACTTTATCATCAAACTGAAAAGTACATATTTTAAACATAACAACTAAACTTCTGTCCAACATATTGAATTTCATCGATAAAATGTTTATAATAACTAATTTCAATAATTTGTATCGAAGACCTGTTTTATCGAATGTAATAATATTCGTTACAAAACTAATTGCTGACTCTTTTAAATACGATTACAAGCAAGTTTTTGAAATTCCGAACCTTCGAATGACCGCACTATAAACATTTGAGATTTGATACATTGGTCATTATAAAATTATTATTTTGAAGCACAGATTTTGGATTTCTTTACTTCGTCTATGCAGCATACAATATATGAGAAACAATGTACAACCATTAAAATTTTTTTTTAAAAACCCTATTTCATACATGAATCATTCAGTCAAAAAGGGTAGTGCATATAATCTTTCAATAAAGGAACAAAACTTGAGAAAAAGCTTTATTTTGTATTTTTCAGAATTAAAAAATGTTGAGTCCTTTCAATGTTATGTTAGTTGAAATTTGAGCATAAAATATTCAAAATATCGTACGTTTGTCAAAATATCAAACGCACATATTTTCGATATTTATTAATGTATTTCGTGAACCTTTTAATCCCCAAAACGTAAATCAAAGCTTGTTTTTTCTAATTTACCTCTTCTTTTGAAAAATTATGAACAACCCTTTCTGGCTAAATCACTCACGTTTAAATAGTGGCTTTTTAACAAATTTTGTAATGTTTGTGTCAAGAAAACAAATAATAATTGGAAAAGTTTTTGTATGTTATATAATACCTAAAAGTATAAAAATCAAATCCGGTAGATGTGGCTAAAAAAGTATTTTAAATTTGAAAAAGTTATCTGCACACAAAAAAGCCTTTTCGGAAAAAAGTATTGTTGTTGTCAAATAATAGTAGTCAGATAGTCCTTTGCTAATAAAGTTTTTCTTTTTTTTCCAGATTTTAATTAAGTTTTTATTTCAGATTCTGCGGGGGTGATTATAAACAAGGGCAATCTGACTGCCATAAATATTAATTATTTTAATTTAATTTATAAGACTGTAAGACCGATGGAAAAATTCTCATCAGTTGAAAATAATAGTAGGAGTAAAAATCTACAAATGATTATAAGACTTCGTAAAGAATAACTGTTTTATATCTACATGTTTCGGCATGTTTGCTTTTTGGCAAAAAATGTTTAAAAATTTTTTAAAATATTCAATGTAATTCTGTGTTTCAAGATTTAAAAATTTGTTATATTTCATTTTAACTTGATTAGCTAACTTATTAGCATGCTTATTTTTTGTTTTACGCTTATTGTAAAAATGATTTGAAATAAATAAAATAGGTCGAGTTATTTTTTAAATTTCTTAAGACCGTAGTATTCCTAACCTTATCGCTCCGGGGATTTTTCCTTTAAAATTGACCTCGCATTTTAGCTGAATTTCATGACTTAAGTGAATGAACTTCTTATGACAAGTCGTCACACGGAGTGCTGGTCCATATATGGACCAGTCCCGGAGCGAAAAGGTTAATTAAAGGTACCAATAGTTAAAGTAATGGAAAACTGAATTAATTTTGACCAAGAGAACGATTGTGACGAGGCTTCGAGAGTTGATTTCTGGCATCCATGAAATATGAATGAGTGATAGGGTTGATGTTTCGTCGATTAACTCTGTGAAGTCGATGAATGAATCTATACAGTTTAAGTATACCCTTTCATAAATCTTTTTAATTTAAAATTTTGCAATGAAGCACTATCTATGAAATGATATAGTTGAACAATTCGATTCGTTAGTCGACATCATAATAGTGAATCTTTGAAATCAGCACCCCCCCCCCAGCTCGTTAATTTTAAATGTACATCGTTTTGTTAAAAAATGATGTCTCTTGTATTAATATATGAGTATAATTCTGCGGGTTCCTGGAAAAACGACTTGTCGACTTTTCCCAAATTTTGAGATTACATAATATTTTATATATTTATATATGTCTCTATATCACGTGACTAAGTCGAAATAAGCGAGGATCCAAGGGAAGACCGAGATATTAGTGAGTGTAGAACGACTTGAGTTCGTTTCGTTAAAAATTGTTCCCGAAAAAACGACTTAAGTCTATGTTTTATACATCAATCACTGTTTAAGATTCTTAATTGACTTAATACTTATTGTGTAATCGTTAAAGAAAGTAAATTATTTTACAAAAGAGGCTTCGGTTTTCTAAATAAAAAACTTCGATTGAGATGTTTTATTTAATTGCAGTGCAGATAACTTTTTGTATTACATCGCAAATATTTAAAGATGCGAAAATTTTCCCATTACAATACATAATATTTTGAAAAAAGGCTTTTAGGAGGCTTTACAAGGAGGAATTACAACGTTAAAAAGTCAAAAATTTAAAATAGGTACAAGTGATGATAAATAAAACAGTAACCTGCCTTGCGAAGGCTCTGCTGAATATAAAGATTTGTAATCTTGGATATTACATCCATTTCATTATTATTTTAGCTCTGCAAAAATCTAAAAGTTTTGCTAACAAATATGCTCCGAATCTCCAGTATTCCAAAACATAATCGTTCTCAAATCACAAGTTACTTTCACGCGCTCCTGCAAACCTAAACCGTGGAAAGAGTGTTGGTGCTTGTGCGTGCTTTGTATATTAATGTTTAGTTATTTATGAAAATCGTAACTCAAACAGTCAATCAGTGAGAAAATAATATTCTTTTTAATTTCAAAACTTGTCGCGCTTCATACATTAATTTTAAGTTTTCTCTCGAAATTTAAGCCAAATCGGTTAATCATGAGCAGAGTAAACTTTAAAAAATTACGTGATATAAATGGCACGTGTGTAATAGCTCTGAGAAACAGCAGCAGCTCTCCCTCGCCCAGTGCAGGAGTGGGGAGAGAAGGAGAGAGAAGAGCGAAGCCGCCTGACTTTCGCCGCTCGTACTGAGCAGTTATCTTGTATGTCATGCGGCGGGGCGAGTCAAGGGGGTCCCTCTCCCCCTCGCCTTCACTCCTACTGCCGTCTCACCTCGCGCGCGCTCCCCTCTCACCGCGCACCTCCTCGCGCAACCAACCTACTTGGTTTTTTGTTTACATTTTCGCTTACTTTCCCAATACAAAATGCCTGACAAGCGACCAAGACCCTTCTGCGTTTTTATTCTTTGATTATTTTTCTATTGAAACAAGTAAAGGTTTTTTAACTTAATTTCTGCTTTTTTTTGTAAGGGATTTTTATGTTTAAAAACCACATAACCTCAATCTTCTGTAAGAGCCTGTGTTAAAAACTCGTTTTTCAAGAATTATTTTCTCCAAAAAATGCGTGATGAAAAATGCTGAAAAAATTCATCTAATCTTCTCTTAAGTTGAGGAATAACATATAAAAATTCTAAATTGTTGACTGCTTTTTTACTAAAGGTAGGAGTCCTTAACTTGAGCACACAATAAAATCACATTTTGGTAATTGCAGTGTACAGCTTTACGGCTGGACCTTCTCAATACTAAGCAGTCGTGGGCCTGCTTCTAGGAGACAGTCAAATCTCCCGTTCTAGAATCCACAGCTTATATTTTTAGCGCGATGATACGAAATTTCATGTATTAGATTGAATACCGGAGTCCACGTTCCCGAAAAAATAACATAATTCCAGACGATTGCAGTATTTCTAGAAAGATAATCTTTTTTTTATCTATTACAAACGTTGAGAAGGTACCCAATACTGTATTAACAAAGAGGAGAAGGTACCCAATACTGTATTAACAAAGAGGAGAAGGTACCCAATACTGTACTAACAAGCACATCCTTCGGGAGAAACGGATTTTTACGGGGTTTTGAAAGTTGATTTCTGGTATCTAAAAATGAAGTCCAGTGCTCACAATTTCGTCAAATGGGTCCTTTTTCTTGAGATATGGGCAATCTAATCTCAAATATACTCTATTTCATTAAAAACTGATGGCTCTTCTATGCCTGTTACTTACTTTGCAATTATTTATGGTGCGAAAACGAGCAAAAAGATTATAAAAGTAGACAGCAAAAGCTACAATTTAAGCTCTGATTCGTTGAAAAATATTGATTTTTCAGAATCTTATAATTAATCAAAGATAGCGTAAGATAACGGTTAAAAATAGGATTCATTAAGGTGGTGTAATAGTCCTACTTTACCACTAACCCTGTTTTATCGGCGGAATATGTCAAAATAATTAATATAAATAAAAGGATAATGATTGGCGTCTTAAACAAATTCACTTGCTCTGCGTAATCCTCTAATATATCGTTCTACGAAGTTTTGAGACAAAAAAACGACGACACCTTTGTTTATTTTTGGAACGAAAATTAACCAAATTTCGTTCCAAAAATAAACAAAGGTGTCGTCGTTTTTTTGCCTCGAAACTTTGTAGAATGATGTATTACACCATTACGCAGGGCAACTGAATTTGTTCAAGGCGTAAATCATTATCCTTTTATTTATATTAATTACTTTTACATGTTCCGCCGATAAAACAGTGTTAGTATAGTGCGACACCCCCTTAAGGGGGTCCGAAAGTCAATTAAAAATTCAAATTTCGCGCCACATTATAGCAGACGAAAAAATAAGTAATTTGCCTATAACAAATAGTAAAAACAATATTACGGAAAACCAGGACTGCATTGCCCTCCGTTACATTATTATCTATCATTTTACAAAGTTTGAAGTTTCTATATAAATATTTCGCTGAATGGCATTTGAATTACTTGATTTTGAGACATTATTCAAATGCCATTCAGCGAAATATTTATATAGAAACTTCAAACTTTGTAAAATGATAGATAATAATGTAACGGAGGGCAATGCAGTCCTGGTTTTCCGTAATATTGTTTTTACTATTTGTTATAGGCAAATTACTTATTGTTTCGTCTGCTATATTGTGGCGCGAAATTTGAATTTTTAATTGACTTTGGGACCCCCTTAATCGCTTAAAACGAAGAACAATTTTTAACTATTTTCTTACGCTATTTTTGATTGCTTATAATTTCCTGAAAAATCAATATTTTTCAACGAATCAAAACTTAAAATTTAGCTTCTCCTTTCTACTTTTATAATCTTTTTTCCTCGTTTTCGTATTATAAATACTTGCATTGTAACAGCCAATAGAAGAGACGTCATTTTTTAGCGGAATAGGGTACTTGAGATTATATTGCCTATATCGCAAAAAAGGGCCCATTTGACGAAATTGTGGGCACTGTGCTTAATTTTTAGATACGAGAAATCGACTTTTAAAGCCCCGTTAAAATCTGTTTCTGGGAGGATGTACACTTTTCTTGTAAGTAGGCATAATTTTGAAATGCAACTTGCATTCATCGATCTAATGGTTGATTGCAAACATTAAAAACGCAATTGCTCAAAAATAGACTTAAGTCATTTTACCGAGAACCCACAAAATTAACATAATGAAAATATTTATGTTGCAAAAATGAATGAGGAAGATTATAAATGTAGACTGGAAAAGCTCTAATTTTAGCTGTGGTTATAGTTAGGAATTGTTGATTCTCCTCATAAGTTCATAAACTATCAAAAATAGCATGAAAAAATGATTAAAAAATTTTTTAAATAATTTTTAACATTATCTCTGATTTCCTATAATTTTCTTAGGAACCGCTGTTTTTTAAGAGACTCAAGCATAAATTAAAGCTTTTTCTACTTAATTTTATAATTTATCTCGTTCCGTAACGTAATATTTGCAAATGTACGGCCTACGGAATCGACATCGTTTTTTACCAAAATATCGAAATCGACTCTCGAAGACCCATTTACCAGAAGTGTGATACTTTCTTTGTAAGTGTCCAATAAAAATTGTCAACGGTTTTACGTAAATTTATTTTAGATTAACATCATAGAGGCTGTAGCATTTTAAACTCATAATAGAAATTTTCGAAAAGATACATTCGAACCATTACGAATTCCCACACCTTTGCGCTATTTCAATTAACAAGCTAGTCAGCCAAATAAAATTTCATCAATTCACTAATAGTAAGTACATCTTACGAGGCAATTTTTTTTTAATTGTCCAAGATTCCAGAGAGGAAGGGCTCTTCCGGCGTTCAGGTCGACGAATCCTGCGTCAACATATTCTCGACTCGCTAAAGAAAGGTGAGAGGCTTCAAATATCACACACGCCCGACACGGCAAAAGAATGTGCCGCCGCTCTGCACACCTACCTGACCCAGATGAAGGCACCTGTGCTACCCAAGCGCGTGCAACAATTGCTCCTCGGTACAGCAATGATATCCTTATCGGCTTATTTCTATTCGCCTTCTAAAATTAATTATTCTATACATCAATATTTTCGTCAAACAATGATTTATTGCCGATCCGATAGGGCTATATAGTTTTCCTAATATTTTTGTGTGATAATTCTTTTCATTCGTGTTTATCAGTACGGTTTTGTGATTGGCATAATTCAATGTTTTGCGAGTTATGTAAAAGCGTATGGAGAAATTTTATGTCCCTCGTACATTTTTCTATATAAATAGGAATAAATAGCATGTTTGAATTTTTTATATCATTCTATCCCTTATTAAGAACAGGCTATGTAAGGTGGGACTAAGATTGTTCTTAATTTAGCTGTTTTATTGAATAAAAACTTGAAAAAATCGACATTTCATACGAGTTGAATTTTGTCGCTACGGGTAGATTGAAACACATTTGTTACTGTCACTTTTTAGCGATTACCAGAGGATTTTCAAACTGTAGTTAATAAGAATTATTTATAAAAACGAAATATTTCATGATATTCAAAAAAGGTGCCACTCTTATAAACAAAATGGTGAACTCTTAAGCAAGTGTCGCTCATTTTTCTAAACATACATTTCTTAGTTCTGAGAATTTCAGTGTTTTCTAAATTGCAGATTTTTCAATTCCTACTTATTGTTGATAAAAAAAACGAAAAAATCTAGCTTTATCACAAAAGTGTGAGCTCAAAAATAATTTTCTTACGAGCAGAAACGTAAATAATATACTTGGTGTGCATAAATGACCTCAAACATATCATTTTTTAATGACGCATTTTTGTTATTTGATGAAATTCTCTGGCCAAGAACGTAATCGGTAGGTCTTGGCCTAAATAATACATTAAAAAAACGCTAAATGGCATATTCAGATAAAGTTTGTTATAACCGAAGCTCTTTTAAAGTTTATTAATAATTTTCAATTTGATAGCTGCGCAGGAGGAACGGATTTAAAAATTTTTTTCAATTTTAGAGCATTAAACATTGTTGATACCGTTTCAGTATCAATACATTTTCACAAAGTATCCCATTTCCTAATCGTAAAGATTTTGCAAAATTAAAATGTAATTACCGAATAATTATCGCAAACTTGCTCATCTGGTGTTGCTTTTCATGGAAGCTCCGACTTTGTCACATGCACCTTTCCTGTGCCCAGTCATGTGAAAGTGCCACTTTACTTCAATAGAAAAATTATGATCATGATAGAGAAGATTTTATTTAGTTGTATTTACTTTTAAAATGCTGTGCAACTTCATCGGTGAAATACATAACTTTTTCGATGCAATAAAAGAAACTTATAAGTAACTTATTACAATATTTTGAATGCAATATACTGCTACGGCATCGTGAGATAAATTGTATAAAAAAAAACTGCTGATCTTTTATATATTCAATTTTTCATCTAATCGTTTATAAAGAACAACTGTTTCTAAACTAGATTGGTTATTGTTCTAGTTAAATAATTGAGCTAAGTACATCTTGCACTAAAAATTAAAAAATACAAAAAATTGAAAAAATATAGACTTTTTAAAAATAAATTAGGTTATGGTAATACAATAACCAATTTTAAGTATAAAATACCATATGAATATCTGTGACTTCGGGGCATAACCACATAAGTTCATTTTTTTGAAAATTAGGAGAACCTTACATTTTGTGTCTTCAAATAGATCCTTTTCATTTAAAAATGTCAGAAGTAGCTAAAATATTGCCCTAAAGCTAGGATACACCCAAAACGTAACAACATAAGTTAATTTTTCAGATTTTATCCGCGGTATAACATAAGTCCATCGACATATTTGATGGTTTATTATGGTTGTGGTTTATTTTATTTATTCTAATAGAATATAAGAATGATTTCATATAAAATATGTACAATAACTAAATAATATTTCTAATTTTACAAACCTTAAGTGCATAAACGTGAGAATTTTGAAAATTCTAGTACTTATTCTTCAATTCATCACGAATCCAAGTGCGGCGGGGCTAGCTAATGAGTGTCACTTATTTACGTTCTATAGCATTTGTTGTATTGATATCATGCATAATTGTAGGTAAAAAAGTTGTTTAATAACTCTACTTTATCTTACTTGAAGTATGCCCAAAGCCTTTTGATTCTTTCCGAACGTGCACTGTAAAAAACCCCTTGTAAATTTACAGTGGATTAGTAAAATTTTTCCACTAGACAACGGTAAATTCACTACTTTGTAAGTTGTAAAATTACAAATTTCATGAATATTTTACTACATTTTTTGTAAAATCTGAACTACATTACAACCACATTGTAAAAATACTACATTGAAAGTAGGTAATTAAAGTGACCATCGTTGAAAATAGTAAAATTCAATTACTACTTTCAATGTAGTAAAAATACTAACTTCAAAGTAGTGAATTAGCTGGATTTGTATTAATTTTACCACTTTAAACGTAGGTCACTATGATTACCTACTTCCAACGTAGTATTTTTACAAAAGCTTTTTTACAGTGTGTCCCGTTAGTGACCGTCACTCATAACCTTTTGAACGTTAACATTACCTAAAAAATGATATAAACCGCCACTAACGGGGCACGTTCGGAAAGAATCAAATTGGTATGAGTGTATATACATAAAACTGTAATTTTTAAAGCTGTTAGAGTCATTACACTACATTTAAATTATTTTACTTTCTACTGTTAACAAAATATTTTCAACCTAATGTATAATAATTTCGTATAATTTTAATAATAAAATATAGGTTAATGTTTATTATTCATCAGTTTATTTCATCAATTGTTAGTTTTGTAATTTATTGATCCGATTCATAATTAAATTAAAGAATGTGCTCCAAAAATAAACGAAAACAGCAATATAACGACATAAATTCATACTTTTGCGAGTATAACCTGCTTATACCACCGTGTAAGTATGTGTGTTGAATGTGTCAATTGACTAGTACAGTATCGCGCTCTATCTCGTTTGTTCCGATCTTACAGATAAGTTTGAACATTAAAACCTTTTTGTCTCAAAAACTAAAACCGCTGCCAATCCATTGGCACGTAGCTTCCTCAAACTTAATTTACTGATTCCTTTAATTAATTTTTAATTCCAATATTTAAAATTTAATACTTCAGAAAGACAGAAATAACAAAACTCCAACATAATTTATTCAAATTTTTATAGATTATACATTTCCACAAAATTTCACATACATAAAATATATATCACAATTGCCTATAAATTTGCAACTGATATTTAGAGCTCTATGTATTTGAATGTAATTTATAGCATTCGAAACATAATTAAATTACCTATATTTTCTAAAAAAAATTAATTTTCTAGCTATCACGGTTCTTTTGTTATTAACAGAAATGTAAAAATTTTAAAATAAAAAAAAATGAGTTTTGGATGTTCAACTATTACGATAGTAAAATTGTCTTATTCGCTTCAAAATTCATTGTACAGGTATATTATTGATAGTTCTCGGCAGAGTTTTTTTGGCAAAATGATTGGTTCATAATTTTCAGAGATATTATAAACTAAAATTATCTTTTTATAAATTAAATTAAATTTAATTGTAAACTAAATTAAAAAAAAATTATAAATTAATCCTCAAGAAATAGATTTTAAAAATGTCTAGAAAAATTTTAACCTCAAATATCTCTGAAATTTATGAACCAATCACTTTGCCAAAAGAACTCATCCGAAAACTATCAATAATATACCTCTACAATGAATTTTGAAGCGAATAAGACAATTTTACTCTTGTAATAGTTGAACATATAAAACTCATTTTTTTTTCATTTTTCAATTTTTACGTTTTTGTTAATAACAAAAGAACCGTGATAGCTAGAGAATTAATTTTTTAGAAAATATAGGTAATTTAATTCTCTTTCGAATACCACCCACCCCATTTAGATACATAGAGCCGTTCTCGAGAAATTACGATTTAAAAAAAAATTGAAAAAAATTTTAACCTCAAATATCTTCGAAATTTATGGATCAATCCTTTTGCCCAAAGAACTCACTCGATTAGTATACAAAATCTACCCCTACAAAGAATTTCAAAGTGATTAAGCCAATTTTACTATAGTTATTGAACGACAAAAAAAATCACTTTTTTTTATAAATTATTTTTTTTTCTCAAAATATAATGAATAAAAAAACCTAAAAATTTAGTAAGTTATAGTACTTAATATCCTTTATAACCAAAAAAATATTCATGTTAATATCTTTTTTTAATTTCGAAATATAACCTATTTACAAAAAATTACGTTTTCATCAATAACTTATGACGAAATATAGCTACCGACTTTTTTTTTTTTAAATTGTAGATAATTTTGTCCTATATACAGAGAATTCATGATATATAAACAATATTTGTTCTAAATATTTAAAAAATCGAAAAAAAAATTTTGAAAATTAAAAAATGGCTATAAAAAAAAAATTAAATTTTACAAAAATAAAATATTGACCCCAATTGTGGAAGCAAAATCTAAAAAAATGATCACTCTCCCGTTAAAATCGGTCGAGTAGATCATGAGATATCAGCGTATACGGACATACATACGGACATTTTCTAAAAATAGTGTATTTCGATTCCAAATTTGCTAAATAACATTTCTAACACATTATCTCATAAACTTTTTTTTTACTATCACAAAGCTTCCTCTATGAGGAAGCAAAAAGTAGATTTATGTGGTTATTCCTCGCAGCCACAGATATATATAATAGTAAATCCAGACGTAGCGTGGAGACTGTGCGCGGTCTCGAAACCGACGCGACGCGGTCTTCTACATATTTTGTTACTCACGAACCCTTCATTTCTCCAACTTGAAGTTTTGGGGATTTAAAATTTAAGTTGTACTCACGATTGAAAAACATTTGGAAAAAATAATGTCACCAGCAAAAAAAGCGAGAAAAAATCCATCAATATAAGTTTGTGGTTTGATTGTATCGGAAAGCTTTACTGTTCGATTATGAGCTTGATGAGAGCGTGTTTTATGCGAGAAATCTACTGCGCGCGCTCCGCTGGCTGGTTTTATGGTGGACTCGTTCATTTGTATATGGTGGCACAAATATCACGTACATACACGCCGTACAGGAACGTGTTTTTACCTATAGGGAACCTAGACATACACGTAACGCACGCCACACACACGTATGCATAAATATTCAATCATGGAAGACGTACGTATAGGTATGAACTTATAATACTTTCGCACATAGAAATAAATACACTTGCAAGCTGCATAGTGCATATACACCCACACAGCAGCGAATGTAGCATTAAAAAATATTATTCAACATAGTCGCAAGATAAAATTATTTAAAATTAACATATTTATACAAATGAAATCATAAGTCGGAACAAATATTTTTGAGAGCAGAAAATATTAGACATAGACAAATTTTTTCTTTAAAACGCAAGTGTACCAATCGTCTGAACAAGGAGAATGCACACCCTCCGGGAAACGGGTTTGAACGGGGCTCTGAAACTCGACTTCTGGTATCTAAAAAGGAAGCCCAGTGTTCCTAATTCATCTCATAGGCCCTTTTTCTTGATATATCGGCAATCTAATCGCCAATATACTCTATTTCGTTGAGAAATGATATTTCTTCTATTAACCGCCACTTTGCAAATATTTATAATATATAAACAAGCAAAGAAGATTATAAAAGTAGATAGGAAACGCTAAAACTTAAGCTTTGGTTCATTAAAAAATATTTATTTTTCAGGGAATCACAAGCAATTAAAGATAAAAAGTTCTTTTAATCAATTTAATGGGTCGTATTTTTAATCGTTCTCTTACGTTATCTTTAATTGCTTATATAATTTCCTGAAAAATTTATATTTGTTGACGAAACAAAGCTTAAGTTTTAGCTCTTCTTGTCGACTTTTATAATCTTTTTTGCTCGGAAAAAAGAGAAATATAGTTTATATATCGTCGGGTTAGAGGAAAAAGAGATCTCGTCGAAGCGTAGAAAAAGACGCTATCTCGTAGTTGCTGCTATCTCGTAGTTGCGTTGAAAAACATGCTATCTCGCTGAGATATACAGAACATACCATCTTGGAAATTATTTTTTTTTTTCGTGAAAATTTAAGTTGGCACCTGTGCAGAAACTTTTAAAGAAAATTGTATTTTTCTGCATATTTAGTTTGATTATATCAATCATAAAAAATGTATAGAATATTATTTTTACTACAAACTTAACTGTCTTATTATCGACCTTTTTAAGGTTTAAAATAAATAATAAAACCTATTGACAAATTGTGATTTAAACAAAATTTGTATGTGGCTGGAGTATGGTATATTATGCTTAATTGGCGTTCTTTTATGAGAAAAATCGATAAATTTCATAAATGCTATAGTTTGAGATTGAGAATATTTTATACTATTCACTAACCGATCTAGCGTGTAATGTTTTTATATGTGGCGCATGTTAAGTTTAATAAAATGAAAAATCCAAATCCCACAAATGAGTGGGAAAGGCGAGTCCCACGTAGAAAAATATCTTCCCGGAAGGTGACAGGATGAGAATATTGCAATAAAATAAAAAAACCTAAACTCCAAATACAGGTGAGGGAGGCAGATTCCACCTAAAAAAAAGTAACTTCATACGTAAACGCGGACAGACGATAAATAGTTTTAGTTCAATAAAATAAAACACATTTTGTTTAAATGACAGTTTGTCAATAGGTTTTATTATTTATTTAAAACTTTAAAAAGGTCGATAGTAAGACGGTTAAGTTTATATTAAAAATAATATTCTATACATTCTCTATGATTGATAATCAAATTAAATATATAGAAAAATACAATTTTCTTTAAAAGTTTGTGCACAGGTGCCAACTTAAATTTTTACGAAAAAAAACTAATTTCCGAGATAGCATGTTTTTCAACGCAACTGCGAGATAGCATCTTCTTCAACGCTTCGACAAGATATCCTCTTTTTTTCTCTAACCCAACGATATATATTATAAATATACACTATTTCTTATAAAATGGCCCAAGATATATTATGTAGTCCTATTTTACTCAGATATATAGCATTTTCAATTTTTTGGCATTACCGCAACTTAAGAAAATGATTCCATGAATTTTCATGGGACATAACTGCATGAACTTCAAGTAATTTAAGCCCTTCTCCCATAAAAATCCATGGAATGGTTTTCTCAAATAGTGGCGTCTATGCCAAAAAATTGAAAATGCAATATCTGAGTAAAATAGAGCTACAGATTATATCTTGGGCAATTTTATAAGAAATAGTGTATGCTTATACATATTGTATATTGTTTAAACTACATTTTTTCAGCTACCTAGAATTAGATTAGATTGCCTATATCTCAAAAAAAAGGGCCTGTGAGGTGGAATTAGGAACGCCGGGCTTCATTTGTAGATACCACACGGAAAAAATTTTCGGAATAATATGGGTTAGAGGTTTGGGAATATGGAAGTTCAAAGTGTAGTTAGACTAAATCAAGACATAGATTGATTTTTCATGAGTCAAAAAACGTAGCATAAAAGTTCAAATATGTTTGAACTCTATGATTCGAAACAATTGCTGAACGCAGCCCGACTTTTGTATTACTATAGTTCCACGCACGTTGAACTGCTATAGTCAGATGTTCGACGCGCCACACTTCGATGTTTCGACTCTCACGGTCCAAAGCTTTAAAGTACCCGGGTTCAAACACTATTTGTAAATTGATTTTCGGCATTTAATAACTAGATATTTCAATTACCCTTATGTAAAATAAAAAATGAGTAATGAGTTTTTATATCTGACATTTATATATGAAGTGCAAAAATTCTAAACTATAAAACGTTTTAATTCATAAATATCAAAAATTGATTTGTATGAGTTCAGTAGTGTCTGAACTCGGGTACTTCAAAGCTTTGGACCGTGGTCCGAGAGAGTCGAAACATCTAAGTGTGCCGCGTCGAACATTTGACTATAGAAGTTCAACGCGCGTTGAACTATAGTAATATCAAAATCGGACGGCATTCAGCAATTGTTTGAAATCATAGAGTTCAAAATACATTGAACTTTTATGGTACAAGTTTTGTCATAATTTACTTCAAAAATAGTAATAAATTAATCAAGTGTACTTAAAGTATATTAGTTCAAAAAATATTGTACTTATACGTTCCAACATTTCTTTCCGTGCAGAAACCGACTCTCAAAACCCCGTTAAAATCAGTTCCGAAGGGAGTGCACTCTCCTTGATAGTGTCTGAAAGTCGTTATACGAAATTTTGCAAGAATTGGCTTAAAAGCATCTAATTTTTACTAGTATCACATACGGTTGTTAGTGGCCTCCTTTCAGGTTTTTCTATACGAGTAAGACTACCTATACGTTAAAAATGTCAAAAAAGCATTTTTCATCATAAATTTGCACGAGATTACAATAATTATTGTGGAAAAACGTAAATTAACTCAGTAAAAAAGAAATCATTTCTGGGAATATGCATACTTTATAATTTTAGTGATAATATTTTTTGTGTTCCAACTTTATTTATATAAATCACCTGGAGGAGGATTTTAATATAAATATAAAGCCAGAAATTACTTCAGTAAAGACTCACGTGAATTTTTAGTAAATCTCAGGTGAAATTCACGTTTCGTTTTTAGACATTTGCTACGCGAAATTCACAGGAAATTCACATGGCATGTACGTGAATTTATCTGAATTTCACCTGAATTTCATATAATCTGCAGGTGGAATTATGTGAAAACTCAAGTGAAAATTCAGGTTGAATGCATAAGAATATTTGCAGTCGGACATGAATTACACTGGGAAAATATTGTTTTTTATGTCAAAAGACAGGTAAAAAACTGTCGAAAAAATGTGTGTTTGCATTTAATTTTTTTTTTTTTTTTTTTTTTTAATCAAAAGTCAAAAATACTGGAGATTTACCCATATACGATTCGTGGTCTTCAATGTAATATACTGTTATATACGGGAAGTCGAGACTAGTACACGAAATTCGCGAATAAGCAAAATTCCAAGCCGACAGTTTTGCTTTCGACATATGCCATTTGCTTTCGAACGAAATATATGTACTGCTGCGTCCTATTTTCAAACACACAGTATTATCAGCACTTTTCTTGCTTTGACTAAACTGTCTACTAACATAAATACAAACAAATTTAACTCTATAACGAGCTTTACTCCTTTACTGTTGTGTAAGCCATCTATAACTCATATTTTTTGTAGAGGTGTGACCGAATAGTTCGAAAATTTATTTCTTCTTTTTTGCATTACAAAATACATGTAGGTGTAAATAAATTTTCTAAGCATATACAATTGCAATATTTGGACATATATGAAGCTAATGTAACACTTTTTATTTCATTTTGAAGTTGTTAACAATAACTTTTGTCTCATGTATTTTTACGATTTTTTTTCCGAGCAAAAACTCGAAAAAAAGTTTGATTTTGATTGCACGAACCTCGTGAGTTCATAAATGCTTTCTGAGCCTTTGGACCTTTTTAGTTTACTAAATTAATGTACTGGTTAAAAAATGCGGGTGATTTCAATGCACAATTTTATTATTTACACAATTATATTCAAGATTATCAAAAAAATATGAAGAAATTTTCGAACTACATAAATCACCCCTAATTTTTTGCATGTTTTAACTTTTATTATTTTTGCCAAAAATATAATCATGAATTATTCTTTACAAAAATCAACTAGATTTATAAAATATGTAAATGTAGTATATTGTAAATAGATACAATTTCTGATTAAATATGTTGAGATAAACATCGCTAATTCCAATTTCAACATTGTCATAATCCCCTATGTGAATCACTTGGTTGATTTTTATAAGCAAAGCTTAAATTACTCGAATTTGGTGTGGTTACCGGTCAAAGAGTTGTACAATAATAAATAATACGATAAAAATATTTTTACTCCTATTGTTTTCAATTCTTTGTCCTCTTCTTTATTTATTTTATATTTATTTTATCTTATTTAATTTATAAAGTCCCAATAGTTTGAAACACATATTATTGCATGGTTGCAAGTATACTACAGACCGCAATACTATAAATGTCAAATAAAACTTGAAAGATCTGCTAAACAGTAGATAAAAGTGTATAAATACAATAAGATTTATTAACTTAATAAAAATTAGAAACTTAATATAATTAATAAATTAATAAGCATTACACATATTATGTTATGGATCTGAAGTTTGCCAAGTTGGAGTCCAACGAAATAAAAAACATAATTCATTTTGCTTCACGTTTATATTAAATAATATTAATTTTGCGTGTAGATTTAGTGTTTTATAGTATAAATTAATTTTAAAGCAAAGGTTTAGATAAAATTTTCATTGTTTAATAACTTTAATCAATCGTAAAAAATTATTTCGTTGGATTCCAACGATGCAAACTTCAGACCCATCATATGTTGAGATACATTACTCATACACTGTATATGTATATCTTTATAATTGCAATATATGGAATAATTGTACCCTTTTATCGGTAATTCCCATGATTAAGGAATGCAATAGGAAATAAATGAAAAACAAATATACTTTTAAATACCAAAAATCGTAAGATCTCTTCAAATTGAGCACATTCAAGCAGCGAATTAATTACAAAAATTATTTCCTAAAATAATTTTTATATACTGTCGGTTTGAATAAGATTCTATTTCAGCGATGCGCTGAAAAAAGTTCGGTCTCAAAATAGCCTTTTCTTACCAGAATTTAAATTAGCAATTCTACAAAAACTTGAAAAAAATGCGAAAATATTTTTTTAACACATTCACATTAAAGGAACGTTTATTCAAAATGAAAGGATTGAATAAAATATCTATAAAAACTGTAAATCGACTTATCGAAGAAAACAAATTTTAATTTGCAGAATAATATGCTTAAAAACTTAAATCAACGATCGCAAATACTAGTTTTATTTTTCGCCACTTTTTTTATAACTTAATCATTTCATTCATAACACTGAGACATCAGTATATCAATAAGTAGATGTGTAAAATTGAAACGTAATAATAGTTGCCAACTTAAATTTTGATAAAAAATATTGTCTGAGATTGAATAGTCATTGCTCAGTGAAAGAACCGTTAATGCATCACTGAGATAGAACCTTATTCCTCCCACCCAGCGATATAAAACTATTTGGTGCGTAACTATAACATTTTTTAGTCTCTGGCGTAGAGGCTCCTGTCGTCGCTTATTTAATCAGAAATTGTCAATTTAAGATATACTACATTTACATTAAATTAATCACATTTTTAATTTATTATTTACGTGTACCTTTAGTTATGAGGTATTTAAGAATAGAAAATTATTACTTACAATATTTTAAACGTCTATAAATTTATTGTAACTTGAATAAAAGAACTTTTAAGAAAAGTCCATTTACATTACATCAGTGAAAGTGTTGAATAACATATTGAATTTTCGCTTATGCATTTTTCACGAAATAACGTTACTAATCAAATATTCTATCTGGATAAAAGCGGATAATCCAGGAATAGAGGCACGCATTATAGCTCATGACGCCCTGGGACTGATTCGCCAAGATGTTACGGGCCTTCACAGTGAATTACTCGTCGCTCTTTTGGGACTTCTGAAGCATTTGATGATTTACCCGCCGCCATCCGAACGTACCGAGTTGCACGCGCCCCCAATAGTCGCGAATTTTTTGCCTGCTTTCTTTAATTTAACGGTAAGATTAACTTGAAAATTGACGATAAAATAGTTTTGAATTTCATCTCATACTTCAAAAAGTTTAGTAATGAAAAATTGGCTAAGATTAACATGTGGACAATCTGATAACCAGTAACGAACTGATTAATTTTTTTTAATGTTCAAACATTATGAATTTCGTATTAAACTCAATTACTTATTACGACACAATTTTACTGTATTATCAAACGTAAACTTATATAGCCCAACGATATGGCGAAATGGCAACAAGTAGCATCGAGATTTAACGAAGTCATCATCGAAGCCCCAGAATACTTGATGCGCAAAAAGAGACCGCCACGTCCCCTCAACACCATCAACGATGCCAATTCATTGACGCATTCCAGACACGCACCGCTGCTGAATCCGTTCGCCAGACAGGCCGAGTATCGACATGACTGTAGGTCGGATCGCATAAAAATAGAAGTATATTATCATTAAATGAAGACAATTTTCTTCTTCAAGATCACATCGGTATCGCGCGATCCCTTCGCCGTCCACTAGCTGGCCGACTGCATCCGGCCTTTCGACGGTTGAGAGCGTAAACGGCGAAAATTGAATAATGGGAAACGAGTGGTACATCGGTGTGATAATGGAATAACCAGACAGTCGTTAAATTAACGATTGGTGCATATCCTTTATTAAAAAAATATATTTACCAATGATTCAATAATATTTTCAACGTTTCGTATTATATTTTTTTTTCTTTCATTCTTTGACCGAGTAAATAAATTTCTTTTCCCTTTGTCTTTCGTCCTGGCCGACGAAATTCTTTAATGGATCGTAAAAATAGAAATAGACATTTTACATTTTTTTTTTTCATTTTTAAATATCTGATGCTTTGCACGTAAAACAGACACATTTCTTTCTTTTTATATATGAAAAATTATGTATAATAATAATATTTAATAATATTAATACGATAAGTAGCAATAATATAATAATATTAATAATAATAAAAAAATAATAATACGTGTATACAAAATATGCTAGAATTTGCATAAAAAAATGATTGTACTGTACATTGCATTTGTTGCGTAATCAGCGGTTTTGTTTCTCACACGTGTATTTTTTCACTCTCTCAACCTCGCTTAAATGCTCAAAAAAACCATAATTATTTAACAATCATGTTTGTCAAAGCTTCGATTGTGGAATGTTCAACGGTTTTTGCGCCACTTCCAGGAGCTCGGTCCACCAGCTCGCTCGCTCCGAACCGCTTGGGTAACACCGGAAGGCTTCTTCGAGACGTTCGTACACCTACGAAAACATTGGAATCATTCATTATGAAAGGTATTTTTATTTCCGATGTAGATGAGTAATGCACGTGTGCATAATAAGATTAATTGCGCACCTTTCCATCCGACATGCCTAACACGGAATTCAGAACAAAGTCAGGTGGGGCTAAAGCGTCAGCAATTGCAACAGCTTCGGGTTTTAATTCGCCGCATAACAAGAGTATATTCTCTTTCACCATGTCAGCCATTTGAGGACCGGTACAGTAGCCACCTGTCACATAAATTATTTAGTGAATAATGTATAGCGCTCAAAATTTTATTGAACATTTCCTGAAGCATTACTGACCTTGATAAAATGTTGACATATGCTTTTCAAGACACCACAATGAATACAGCAATACCATCTTATCAAGTACACTTTTCAGGCTTCTCGCTTCTGAATCTGGAGGGATCAAGTTCTTTATCCTGTCAACGCAGTAGTCAAGAATGATCAGCTAGAACATAAAATTTGCATAGCAATAATTCATCACATTATAATAGTATAAATTTGAATAATCAAAACAATTATTAACATAATAATTGAATAAAAAAAGAGAAAAAATCATGATAAAAAGTGTTTCAAGAAAAAAAATTAGCAAAAAATAAAGTAACTATGACATTAAAAGCCTGTTCAACTCTTTTTTTAGTATATTAAAACTATTTTTAATTAACAATAAAAAAAACATACCTCTCCATAAGCTCTGGAAAGAATGGCTGCCCTGTAGACTTGCGACCTACTACGTGCCGTAAAGTTGCTCACACCCTTAGCAACTTCTTCCTCAAATTTTCGCTGCGTCTCGACGACCAGCCATGTTATCAACCATTCATAAGCATCCTCGATGACTGCGGAATCGATACCATTACTATTAATCATATGAGCTCTTTCGTCTTCAAGAAAAGAACTCCTGAAACTTAACGACAAAAAGAGAAGTCTAAGGCAATTTTAGACGTTGAACTCTACAATGATTACTTTAATTGCCTTTAAACTTTTTTGATTGCGGCAAGAATGAAAAGGCCGAATGAAAGTTATTCTAACAATACTCTAATTATTGTAAGCCAGTTAAAAAATATTAAGAAAACTACATAGTAAAATACACCGATAAATATTTCTATTCTTGAAAAATACGTGAGTTTTCTATACTTACTCTCTAACGTCAATCTAGAATTTCGCCTTACGTCGAATCGCTTTCGGAGTATAGAAGGGCCTTTAACGAGGAATCTAACGGAAGCCAGAGGACTAATTGATGTTGAACCTCCCTGCAAGTCGTTCCACTGTCGCAGAATCCAGTTACTGGTTTGTTGAATCAGTACGTTATTATCACCTTCGTACGTAACGGTGGGTTCATGATTAACGGCCATATCACCCAAAGCGGCAGCTGAATCATTGAAAGAAAAAAAATTGCATAATACTCGATTATTTTAATATAGAAATAATGTGAAATAAAACTTCATTTTTTTTACTTTTATGATATCCGTGACCTCCACAAGCCTCTCTGCATTCTCTTATGGCATCTCGGCAGGTCCACGTTATCAGTGGTTTTATTGCGGATACAATACAGTGAATCTCGGATACGATTTGACTCTGAAAGCGGCAATTTTTTGTTTGGAAAGAATCAATAAGATTAAATTAAGACTAACTAATAAGGACTAAATAATAAGGAAAGTATAAAATGAATCTTACAAGATTTGGAATGTTTCCTCCCTCCATTGACTTTTCAACATTTTCTAAGTATACGTTTGTAAACTCTGACATAAACATTCTAAATACACACGCTGCCGCTAAATATGGAAAAAGTCTCCATTGCTATAACGAATATAAATTTATTATTTTTTTAAACTCCTAAATCATAGCCGCACGCAAATTATAACTTACATGAAGTTCATATTCAATTATGGGACTTTCTTCACCATTTGTATGTGAAAACTGTTTTCGCACTGCAGCATATCTGACAGCTATTATTACAGCTGCACCAAGTCTATTTGTGGATTCTTGACATATTCCCATCCGACCAGCAGATAAATTTTCCAAAACCGCGCCTACAGGTATTATAATTCCAATTAACAAATTAAATTCGTTTTATAAAAATATATTTAATATTTGAAGTAATTTTTTATAAATTTCATTGCACCTAAGATTCTCTGCGGATCCGAAAAGGAACTTTCATATTCTCCTTCGGCAGTAACGTCGGCCGTCCTGTTTAACAAATTTTCCTTTGGTATTCTGTAATTATTGAACATTATATAACCGTTATCTATGCCGTTAAGTCCATTTTTCTCGCCTAAATCTCCTACTATCACACCGGGGCAGGTAAGGTACGTCTTTGGATCTCTCACAGGAACAATAAAGGCATGAAGACCGTGACAATTTTTTTGTGTTATCAACTGAGCAAACACAATGGCTACTGTCGATGTTTTACCTACAGTCAATTTACTTTTATCAATAACCAAACCAAAAGCACTAATACTTATTAAATACTAACTAAAAGTTAGCGCTCAAACTACATAATTATATATAATTATATATAACGATGAGAATGTGTTTAATTCTTACCAAGATTTCCGACCCAACATTTTGCTGCGTGAAAATCAGGCGTGTGAAGTACAAAACTTAAAGTCTTTGGATCGTACGTAGCCGTAGTTCGCATCATTTTTGTATTACTTCCATGGCCAACTTCTGTCAGAGCAAAACAGCCCAACAACTAAAAATTTTAATTTCATCAGCATTGTTCATAATGACGAAATCATAAATTTGAATATAAAAATTAATTACATTGTTTGGAATCTCCTTAAATAATTACAGATGTCGAAACATACATAGAATTACATACTTATCGACGTTTCCAAATTATCTACTTTTTCTCATTCTATTTTCAATTTTTATTTATAATTTTACTAATTCAAAGTTCTCTAACTCGTTACAAAATCATTGATGCATGAAATCACAATAAAAAATTTGTGCTCAAACGAAACTAAGGAAAACTCCAATTTAGAAATCTGTAATTATCTCCGACATCTCCCAAGCTACTTCCATTACTGGATTTGATGTATACCTGTTTGTTCCAAACAGCCTTGAAAATGGGATGATGGCGTTCAGTTCCCAAACTCAAAATCGTGTTACCAAAGAGATAAACGCCCAGTGCAATCTTCACGGAGAGCGTCGGGTCTACCATACAAACGGCTTCGTTAAATGTCATCATAAAACCTGTCTGGAAGAATCGAACTGTCATTGAATGAATTTGTAAATCTAAAAATCCCGTGCGGATGAATTCCGCTTTATATGCGAAATTATACCTTGACTCTATAATTGAGCTGCATGATGTTGCCTGGCAGGAGCTTCATGTGATGCATGCGGGCGAGTTGTCGCGCAGCTCGTCTCTTCTGTTCATCGGCACTTGGGGTGACACCGTTGGATGGGTGGAATTCCGGGTCTGCTTCCATCGCCCTCCACAGTCGCATCTAGAAGAACAGGGTTTCATTAGATTGGTAAAATTGTATGGAATGAGATTGGTTTTTGACGTTAAGCAGATGAATTGTCTAAAAAAAAAAAATAAGGTCTATAGCTGTTCAAATAGATTATATTTCGTGCAATCGACAATCGGTTATAGACGATCTTTTCGGCGATTTCGTTGCCACTAACTATTTACCTATACCGAATATGAATATGACATAATAGGGAAGATCCCCACGGTACCGGCCAGTGCCTGGTTGCCCTGGTATCAGTTACCAATATCCGTTTCTTATATGTGTCGGAATCAGGCGAGTGCGATCGGGTGTATTTCAAATCATAGAATGCATGTCTGATATTTCAAATCATAGATTGCCAAAGTTACGTAAGAAAAAAGAATGGAAACAAGAATCGCATGTAAAAAATGATTTTCTTATCTTTTCTATTTGTCTTGTTATTTTCTAGCCTTGTCATTTTTCATTAATGTTCTTTTAACAATTTCAGTGTATTTTTTTTAAACCTTGGAAATAAAAGTTATGCGTCGACGAGCTTATAAGACCTCTTTGCGTCTTATGAGACATCTTTGAAGATTAGTATATTCAAATTAAAATAACATATTTTCTTCTTGGAATGAACTACGCATCATTTCGCATATAATTAAGTATAGCTCATGTCATGGGATACTTTTTGATAATTGTAAAAAAACCTTCTCAGAAAAAGAAACAGCCGTATATAAGAAGATTGTGCCAGGAGGAATAACTTTGTACATGCTAGAAAGATTTCAGTTTTCTACAAAAGGAAGTTGGCCAGCATTTAAAAAATAATATTTTTAAATTAACATATTAACCTCTCACAACTTGAGGATTGATCCTTATGACCCAATCTTCTTCGGAGATACTATTTTTTCGGGAAATTTAAATTGACAATACTCGTTACTTCTACACGGAGAAAATTTGTTGAGTAAACCTTTTCATTTTAGACAATCTACTATTTTGCACAGTAACGCTGGGAAACTCCTCATTGGTGATTTTTACTTTTAACATAGTAATTTTTATGACTACTCAAACGAAATATAATTTGCTACAAAAATCATAAAAATTACTATGTAAAAAGTAAAAATCGCAAATGGCAAGTGTCCCAGCGCTACTGTGGAAGTAATAAATTTTCTTATAAAAAAGAACAGTTTACACAAAAATTTTTCTTCGTGTAATGAGTGTCATTTATTATATATAAAATAAAAATTTCTTATCTTATCTAACCGAATAGTTTATTATAATATCATTTACAAACTCATTGGAATTTATTAAAAGAATATGAAATACATTTTTTTAGTATTTAGAAAGAAAAACATGTCTGAGTAAACATGTTTTATTAAAAATTTTTTTAAATATTTTGCATTTTCAACATTTCTACATATTACTACGTACTTAAATTTAAATGTCATCGTTGCCAGTGCTATTCTAATAAGAAATGACAGTTATTTCAGAGCTCGTTAGAGGTGACCTCTTATCGCTCCCAGCCGATGATTTAAGGTGGCGATTTTTTCTGACTTATATATACACATTTTTTTACAATGCTTAATTCACATATAATAATTTGAGAAACAGTATAATATGAAAAAATGGTTCTTGAAGTAACAAAAAAAATTTTGTTCAAAGAAATTTTAATATTGTTCAAGAAGATATCGCCAATTGAAAAAAATCAACAAAACACAGAAATGAAAATTGAAAAATTATTGAAACCTGCAAAGTTATATACAATTGTTTATAAAAATCATGTACAAATCTACAAACAATTGGATATAACTTTGCAGGTTTTGAAAATTTTTCAATTTTCATATCGGTAACACCACATGAAATTGTACAAGGAACAAAATGGTCCTTGCAAATTAAAATCGGATGAAAAATGAAAAAAAATTCATGTGTTTTGTTGATTTTTTTCAATTAGCGATATCTTCTTTACCAATATTAAAATTTCTTTGTAACTTTTTTTTTTGTTACTTCAACCCTTTTTTATATTATATTGTTTCTCAAATTATAATATGTGAAGTAAGCATCGTACAAAATTTGTGAATATAAGTAAAAAAAAAATCGCCGGAGCCACCTTAACAATTTAATGACCGAATCCATCTCAAATCGAACAGCCCAACTATACCCATATCACCGATCATTTTAGAATTAAAGTGTTATTCTTTTCTTAAAATAAAGTATAGTTTGTTCAAAAACCTAAAAAAAACTCACAGAATAACAGCAGTTTAAGAAGAATCTTAAAAAATAAAATAAATTTTAATCTCAGGATTCTGTAAACAAATTTTGGACGCTGCAACCGAACGCAATTTTAGTGCAATCGAAAAATAAAAAAAAATACATGTCAAATCATTTTAATAAAATAATAACATACTTAAATTTCAAAATGATCGGTGATATGGACATAGTCGAGCCGTTCGATTTGATATAGATTCAGCTAATCATTCACGAACGTCAGTAGCGCAATTATCCGCTTGCTTGATCTACTCACTCCACGAGTTTCGGAGACTCAGTCGTCGGAATAGTTTTCTAACCAAAATATCGAAAATGTTTCCACTTTCGATAACTGAGTCGCCGAAGCTGGGGTATTTAGTAATCAAACGACCGATGAATGATTGTCAGTCGTTCCAGCAAAACAAGTCTCCCAAATTACGTTATTTTCGATTTCGTCTTACGACATCATCTTTAGAGTGGCATTCGTCAAATGTCTTTATAACATGAAAACTGTTTTTTTTTTTTTTTTTTCAAATTTAACATATATCATAAATAGTAAAGTAATGACGCTAATGGCAGCTAATTTATGGATAATAAATAATATATATGAAGCTATATCATAGTAAAAATTTTGAGGAGGTTATCGGCAAAAAAGCCGAAACGTCGATAAATATAAATGTTTTTCTCACCTTGATATATATAAAAAATTATTATACAACTTGATCATTTTGATAAGACAAATTTTTAATTATGGAACCATCATATGTTGTTGATACACAAACATAATCAAATTTCATTAAATTTTATCAAATCCACATTATTCTCGTGCTCTTTTTTATGTATACTAACGTCGATTACCTTTACATAACCAGTTTCATCTACAATTATGGCATTTATATTATTAATTCCGGTAACTTTATAAATACTAGCGTTAATCAGCGCGCTACGCGCGCCACTGTTTCGTCTTTTGTTTCTCTCCTTTAGAGATTCGAGACGGATTCGATTATTCGAGATTTCGAGATCGTTCGAGGACAAAATAGATTATCTCGAATGCTCAATTTATATAAGGGATTCTAGTACGGGATTATAAACCGCATGTGTATGTAAATATATCATGTTATGCTACTTATAGTTTTTTATCAAAGAAATAGTGCAATTTTTTTATATTTGTCAAATAATTCTTTAATTCAGTAGTTCTCCGGTTGACACTACACAAACACTTGATTTTCAAAAAAAGCGCCCGTAGCAATGACATTGGCGTGAGATCCCTTCAACTAACAAAATTAAATATCAAAATAGTAATAAGAAATCTAAAAATTTTCTACTATACGCTAAACACGGCGGCATGGCATAGACTTTTGTACATACTACGCGACTGTATAAATTTGTTGACACTCCGTGCATAAAGTACTACTTTCACGCACGCTTAGGTTTGCAAGCGTGCGTTAAAATAGCACTTTACTCGCATTGTCTCAAAAAATAATTATTACTAGTTAATGATAACTCTCCTAGTTAGGAGAGCGCCAGCCCTCCTCGTTGCTCAACTTTAAACGTAAATTTGGTTGGGACCGATATTTTTTAATTCTGAAAAACAACAAATAAAAGATCGTTTTCTCTAGTTTTATTTTCTCTGTATTAAAATGATTTTTAAGACTTTCCAAGATTAAATGGTTACCGTTTCAAGAAGAGGCTTTTTTCAAGAAACCCCCTACTCTTTCACTTTAGATTTAGATTCAGCACCTCAAAATATGTAAGAAAACATGTTTCTCATGCCGAGTTCAGAAATGATTTTTTTGTGGACTGTGTTATCCTTAAAATTAGTACTGCTTCTCACACTCAACTTTTATTGTTATTTCTTTCAATATTTTGCTTTACGTATTCATTTTCTTAAACAAATAAAAAAACTTTCTGCAAAATTTACGGCAAATGCTCCTCTTTCGCTATCTCGGAAAAGGGATTCCGCGTTTGAAGTTCAATCTTCAAAACTAAATATCTAAATCTTTAGAGACGCAAAGGATATTGGAATTTTGACTACTCCAACGAACTGTCAGCTGATTCATCAAATTCCCCAACACGACTTTTTAAACCACTATTCGATTTCTCACTAACGAAAACTCCACAATTATCCACGTCTCACCTTAAGCCGAATCTTATCAGGATCCTCCAGCACGAATCGCAGCCGTTTCCAGGAGAACGAGGCGCTCGCCCGATACTTGTCTAGTCCGCTGCCCGACGGCATATCCTCCAGCCATCGGATGTCCTCATGAAAGACGTGCCTCGACGGCGTCTTCGTCAGTGTCGTGCCCGGCATCGCTGCTGCTGCTGCTGCTGCTGCTCCACCGTGGTTGTTGTCGTCCTTGGTCTCAGCCTGAAACCAAAAATAGACGAAAGTGAGGTTTTTTATTAGATTTTATGCATTGCACGTAACAAAGGTAATATGTTTGATCGTAAAAATCGTAGTAGTTTTCTTTTAATATAAAAACTAGATTGACTACACAGTACACGTTAATCTGAATAAGTTGATTTTGCTTATGCAGAATTAATTTATTTTACAGTCTTTTTCACAGCTCAAAAACTTTATAATGACAAATTACGAAACTAAGGTTGTTATAAAAATTTGCTATTACTTCGGAAATGTTAATAAAACTTCATCAGCAACATTGTAAGACTTAGTTATATGATTAGGTAAACAGAAACAAAAAGATTTTCATAACTCGAATCTGTTATCGCTCACGCAGAAATGACTTTTCTAGCGGGTGACATTGAGTCACTATAGGTAGCGTAAAATCAGAATAGTTTCTTGATAATGAAATGTGTCTGTTGATAACGAATCATTATAGAAGGAAACACCGAAATTTCTCAACCGCATCACTTGTAACGTTAGCACATACTTTATAATTTTCATGACGATACGTTTCATATACTTTAATATATACGATTGATGTCTGTCCGATTCACAATATGTTTATAGAATCTTATATTGTCTCTACACAGAGAAAAATGGTTCAGGAAAAATTACTATATTTATAGTAACCGTGGGACAGATTCAAATTATCATGAAATTTACTACAATTTATAGTAAAAACTCCTACGTTTTGAGTAATTTTTCTTACATTCATAGTAAATTTTCCTACAACATTTCTCTCAGTGTACGATTTTGCGCGGAAGTATACTTGTACACACCGCATAAAAATTCAATCAGATACAGCGTTAAGTATATCTGATTGAATAGTCGAAGTGATATCATTGTCGCGATATAAATTATATCATCTGATTGATCACGGGACTTTATACGTATGTAATTTAAATACTCGAGAGGTATTGTCGAAAAGCTGAATACAGAATACATATTATATGAATGAAACAGCTTCTTTCCGCACTTTTTGCAGTACCATTATAGGCATCATAGATTACAGTTGTACGAGCAACTTTAGTCCCCCGTTATCACAAAGAAAACTATAAATATTTTTCATTCTTTCTAGTATGTGCCGGCACAAACTCTGACTCACGCATTATACACTTTACTGAATTCTGGAAACATATAAATTATAAATTCCCTTGACACGTATTAGAACAGCACCAATATCTCAAGTTCAAGATGACATGCCAGTTTTTAACATCAGTCAAATATTAAACAATTTTATTTATAACAATAATTAGCGCTAAAAGCATTCCCTACCCAATCACTCCCCTCTTTTAAAACTCTCAAAAATTTACATTACTCCTACTCTAAATAACACCACCAAACGAGACTGTAAAAATAAAAACAAACAAACAATTGCAGCTACGGTATATCTCTCCGGAGCATTGTTACGTATACACACAATAGTTCGCGTGCCCCACTTCTACCAGCACACAAGCAAACCAATTCACGTCAAAAATCCATACCACATATACTCTATTCAAACTCAAAATCAAACGATGCCATCAGACGCATACACACATAATATATATACACAAATGCAAGTACTCACTAATTTATAGGTATGATTGTGAACAAGGCAATTGTTGCTTCCTACCGACCAACTATACAGTATATCGGCAAGCGCACGTGCTCACTGCTACTACCGGACTGCTGCCATCCCACGATACTAGGCTCCCGCTTATACTAGCGTCTCTCTGCTCTGCTCCGTCTCCTCTCCTTCTCTCACTCCCGATGTCAAGTGTGTAGGTACAGAAAGACACACGAGCTCTGTATATTGGCGACGCCTAGTTCCGCGCGGCTGCCTGCAATCATCATACAATTTTTTTTTTCTCTTTTGCATATATATTTTTCTTTTTTGTATCTCTGTGAGGCGATGATTTTCTCATCGCAATTGGTGACAGGTGTCCATTATTCAGTGGTCGTTCAGAATCGTGCATTAATGGTCTTTTGTTTTAATGTTTAATATTGGTTTAGGAGTTGCTTTGACTTAGATGGACATTACTTATGAGTATTGTTGGCATGCGGGTCTTAAATTTTCGTGGAAGTTCGGTAAGTGCTTTCTATATACCGGTCTATAAGCCCGTCTAGTGTCCGTATAAAGCATCTGCCATAATTTCATAAAAATTTGAGAACCGGATCCCTGTAGATACTCTCCTTGTTAACTCGGTACTTAACTGTTTAAAAAACTGAGCATTCGAGGAACTATGAATGATAGGATTATGCATTTGCTATAGAATTTTTTCATATTTTATAGTCACTTTTTTCCATAATGACGAAATCATCGAAAGTTAGCATCCATTTATTTTCTCATTGAAACTGTTATGCATGTCACTAATGGCACCCGCGCAAAAAAATGAAGACTGACCAATATATTGCTCGGAATGTGGGCAATATATGGGATATGCCACTTCCCATACATGGTCGAAATTTCTCTAGATTGCTCTCCGTACTCTTTCCCCATATATGGGGGAACTTTTGGGGACTTCTGTAGTTCTATATGTATAATGTAGTTCCGAAGTCGCCACTAGACGGCGCACTGATGGCGTAACACATAGATAAATAGGAACCGTGCGGGTATATAAGGAAGTATGAGACAGTGAAATGGGCGGGTGGAACCAGTGCTTCGCTTGTACATATATATATATTTACAAAATTTTTTGTTAACGAGAAACTGAAAGCAATACTTATCCAATACATATGGGCCATAGGTCATCCCAACATTCCCAACTATGGAAAAAAGGTACGGAGCGCAACATGGACAAATTTTGGCCATGTATGGGAAGTGACATATCCCATATATTGCCCACATTCCGAGCAATATATTGGTCAGTCTTCATTTTTTTTGCGCGGGCACGAGCACTAAAGTAAGCTTCAATTAATTTTCATACATCTCACAAAACGACAATCTTTCGACTAAATAACAGGCCAATGTCATCTTTTCCAAACCAAACCACGATTTTTCAAATTCATACCGAAAAATGTTCACTCTCCACCTTCCTCCCAATCACACCGCGATTTCACCGACTTCGAATTGTCCTCCCCAATTCCTTCCTTGGCGTATATCAATCCACCTCGATAACCCTTAACACTATATTCTTCCACGTTTTCTCGCTATCCACGAGGAACTGATTCCCGATTCTAAACCGACCGCTCCCTACTCTTATCTCCCTCGCTCGTGATACAAACACAGTTACACTTTCGGCTCCGCCAAATCTCGACTCAAGGCCATTCTAACGTATATAAAATGCCACGCGCTGTCTGCCGCAAGCTGGCTAGACAGAGAACGAGAGAGAGAGAGAGAGAGAGAGAGAGAGAGAGAGAGAGAGAGAGAGAGAGAGAGAGAGAGAGAGAGAGAGAGAGAGAGAGAGAGAGAGAGAGAGAGAGAGAGAGAGAGAGAGAGAGAGAGAGAGAGAGAGAGAGAGAGAGAGAGAGAGAGAGAGAGAGAGAGAGAGAGAGAGAGAGAGAGAGAGAGAGAGAGAGAGAGAGAGAGAGAGAGAGAGAGAGAGAGAGAGAGAGAGAGAGAGAGAGAGAGAGAGAGAGAGAGAGAGAGAGAGAGAGAGAGAGAGAGAGAGAGAGAGAGAGAGAGAGAGAGAGAGAGAGAGAGAGAGAGAGAGAGAGAGAGAGAGAGAGAGAGAGAGAGAGAGAGAGAGAGAGAGAGAGAGAGAGAGAGAGAGAGAGAGAGAGAGAGAGAGAGAGAGAGAGAGAGAGAGAGAGAGAGAGAGAGAGAGAGAGAGAGAGAGAGAGAGAGAGAGAGAGAGAGAGAGAGAGAGAGAGAGAGAGAGAGAGAGAGGAGCATATAAAGAGGCGCACACGTGTTTTTCGATGCCGGCGTGTAATAAGCAGCGGATCGGCAGATACTATACATGCGCTCTCATTTCGCTCACGCAGCTTGATTTTTAGCCTGCGCGTGTATATGAATACGTGCGTGTAAAGGTATATGTGTGTGTGTGTGTGAGGGTATCGGAAGATTTCACAGAAAAAGAGCGAAGGCACGCGACGACCACTGTGCATGCTGTGCAGTGAATGTTTCGTGAGGCCGTTTTACGGATGGAGTTTATTCAGTTGTGGGTAACGTTGGTAGACGGTTTGATAAGAAAATTGGAAATATGTTTTCGAATTTTTTCTTTTTTTTTTTGTTCCTTTTCTTCGCGTCGTATTTTTTACGTCTAATGTGGATCAGTGCAATTTATTCGAAGAATCCTGATGATTGCTAGCACTTTTGCTTTCACGTTAGCCGGAAGACAGGCAAATCGACAACAGTATACTTAGTGGCAGTTCGAATAAAAAATCTTATGTCACTCACCAACGTTGATTGAAAGAACGGCAGAATAATTGTCTTTTTTTACCAAAAAGCAATTGAATGTAGAATGCTCACATAACCAAGAGCAATTAGGATTACAAAGTCCAATAGTGCAATTTTTATTTTTCCCAATAAAATAGGTAACCGTTTCCGAAGTTTTTTACGCTCACGCATTTTTTTCGCCCCGATACCGATAAAACCATTGCGCAATTATATGCAGCGTCAATGTTCACATAATCCAGCGTTCCCTACCGAACAAAGAATCAATCAATATAGACTAATCCCTCATACGTGCAAGGAACTTGAACTTCGGTGCACGCGTACTCGTACGCGAAGAGGTCAGACGACATCAAGTAAAAGGACAGAAGTCGTTGACCAGCACCACCGCCCATATATACATACTATTTCAGTTACGTCAATTGAATGATGGCTATTGCCGAACGCGCGCGCACACACAAGCGTTATATATACTCTGATTGACCGCGGTGTGTGTGTGTGTGTGTTGATGGATAAACAGGCGTTCAATTCATCGATTATATTTTTCTCTCTTCTTTCTCTCATTCCCGCGCGGATATTCGCGGCTGATTGCCGGCTGCGCAGATTAACGGCCGGCCGTCGCCTGCGGAGTAATGGGACTGCAAATACTGGGCGGCTACTGGTTGTCCGTCTGTGTGTGATTGGGTTTTAATAAGGCGTGGATTGATGGAATTAGCTGGCGCTCTGTCATTTGCAAATGAAGAAAAGGCTTTTTTTTGTTGTCGCTCGTGGGAGATTGATGATAAACGATGCATGATTATGCAAAAGGTGTATTTTAACCATGGATATTTATACCGCGGGCGTAACGATGCGCTGATTGATCTATTACAGCTGATATGCATGCGAATTGCGCGGCGCGCGAGGTATAACGTGCGAGTATAATATAATCGTCGTCGACGCATTTCCGAGGCGTATACTTTGGAACTTCCTTGTGGCGCGGCAATTATTGCGAAGGTGAGTAATATTTATAGCGGGGAACGCTTGCGGAAAGTTGCATAAACGCGCGTTTCTTATCTCTGCTATCTGCGATCAACGATGAGAGAGTGGGAAAAACTGACAAAAGTTCGACTTTTACGTAAATTGTTCTTCGACAAAGAACCGTGATATAATCAAATTCATTGTATTGTATCATTACGTGGTGTTAGTTCATCAAATGAAACATCCGTCATCGGCAACCAACCCCGTTACTCTCTCACCAACTTAGCTCCAATATCCTCATCGATCCCACCTCGCATACCTCGTCACTCGACCCGGTCACGCGCGCGGAGTCCCGTTTCTTTTTTTTTAGCAACGCGTGTACGTGCCGCGATGATGCCTAACGTATACCTTTCCGCGAAAGTCGCTCTTCTTCTCGTCGCAGCTGTCTTTTCTTCCGCACCGATCGCGCCAGCTGTGCACCAATTGTCCTTTCGGGGAGCTAGGAAGTGCGGTATAATATAGGGTTTTTAGCTCGCGCGCGTGCGCGCAACAGGTGAATCGTACTGAGAGAGGCGAATGAGAAGGGCTGCGATGGCTCGAATGTTTCGAGGTTCTGGTTGGTCGAGAATTGGCATTCGATTGATTGGAAGAGTGGAGGAATCGAGCTCATGATTCTTGATTCGAATGGTTAACGCGCAGACTCGTTAATTGGCAAAATTATAATACGAGAGGTTGTTTCGTTGCGAATTCTTTTATTAGAGTGGATATATGAGGAAATTCAGGAGAAAATAAATAAAAAAAAGGCATAAAAATGTACAAATCGCAGGAATCGGCAGCGCCGACTTTGAGATGATTTTTATGCCTTTTTGACGATCAACTTCAAACCCTTTGAATTTCTTTTTTGAAACTTTGAGTTGATCGTTTCTCGGCTAAATGGCTGAAGTTTAAAAAAAGAGTTTTCTTTTTTCATTTTCTTGAAAAATTTCAACCTTTAAAAAAATGTGAGACGAAGACGTTTTTAATTGTACACGCTTTTCTTCGTATATCAAAATATATTAAGCCGGCGACTTTGGGTCAAATGAGTCTTTCTATCAGTGGCACCTCCTTACCTCAAATAGAGCAAGCATATAAATATATGAGGAAATGTAGAAAAAATTTCTTATGTTTTGACTCAAGAAAGAAGAAAAACCGTGTCCTAGGAAGGTGTGCCTTCAAAAAAAAATTTTGACCGGGGACGCGAAAAGTTGAAATTTTTTCTGAATTTTCTCATAATCTTATATGCTTACTCTATTTGAGGTAAGTAGGTGCCACTGATAGAAAAATTCATTTGACCTAAAGTCGCCGGCTTAAATATTAACGAATATGTATTTGAATTCAGTCAAATGCAGGTGCATTATAACAGTTAAGGAATGGATCATTTGATAAAAGTAACGCTTGTGTAAAAAAGCGATCGGGCATTAACTGTTAATGAATATTTTGTAACTATTAAGAATTATTCATTTAGGTCAAATACTTTAAAAAATCGCCTTTCAAATGAATCGCGCATTTGCCTCAAATATTTCTTTCTATCAGTGATGGTCGACGAGAGAGGCAAATTTTGCGAATTCGAAATGAATATTTTGTAACTATGAATACTGCACGTATATCACGTGCAACACGCGTGTTGCTACCCGGCCAGAGACCACAAAGTGGATCAACATGTATATATACGTTTGCTCGTACGCAAGCGAAATTTCTTGTACATGAAATATAGCGTATACTTGACTACAACAATTGCTGTTGTAAATAAGTTATTTATGTGCACTTTTAACCTCATTTTTTTATATTTATCGACCCTAAGGTAAGTGTGCCAGTTACTGTGCCCTTAAATCATTTTCATTTATAGTAGAGTATAATCATTTAATCATAAATATCTAAATTTTTATATACAGTTCAATTCATGCTTTTTATTGTTAAACCTACAGTATGACTTAATATTCTTATAATATATTTCAAATGATTTATTAAATTTCTCATTGCGATTTCTATGATTTTCTTATCGAAACGCTTAAGAATATGCCTATACAAAAGTGATTGAAAAACTATAAAAATAACATTTTTCAGAATAAAAAAATACACTTAATGTTTATAAAACCCATCTAGTTGACAAAAGAACAATAAAAAAGTAGTTTTGATTAATATTATTGTTTAATTTAATATAATCCAGTAACTAAAACGAATTTTCGGCATGTTTCTATTACTGTGCACAGTAACTGGACAAGTTTTCATGAATGTATTTAGTTACTGTGCCCCCTCGCGGTAGGCTGCGCTAACCTTACTTTCTCATGCTTCGTCACCTGTGCAAGTCAACTTCGACGTTCGTTGCTTACCCACAGAGCAAATAACAGAGTTTTTAATATATTTAAAAATAATATATTTTATTCCCATCTTTATTTTATTTTCTTCTATAATAAGTAAGTACTTCTATACGTAGTAAATCATAGCAATGGGAGAGAAATGGATGATTTCCAGCAGGGAGTTTACTAAATATAATAAAAAAAAAACAAATTTCATGTTTAAATATATTTTATATAGTTTATGCAGATGCAGATGAGTGAGAAAAAAAGACACAGGATTAAATACAGTGTTCAGAATCTAAGGCACAGTAATTAAAACACTGTACACTAAATGACACACAGTAATTAAAACAATGTACACTAACTAATACACAGTAATTAAAACAATGTACACTAAGTGACACACAGTAATTAAAACAATGTACACTAACTAACACACAGTAACTAAATTAATGATACAGTAACTGATGCAAAGGCTTATGCTGTTATTTTATTAATTATTTAATATTCCTTACATAATATTATATTAAAAGGGTGCTTATTCTGCTCGCAGAATATATAATTATCATATAAAGGTCTTAAGATGATTAAAAATTGAAAAGAAAAAAATAGTAATTAAATACTACCGACATCGCCTTAAGGGGCACAGTAACTGGCACACTTACCCTAGCTGTCAACTAAAACAGTAACTGTTTAACGGGATGTGTGTTACCAACATAATTTTTCAACGAGTATATCTCATGACAGCACTAATAGAATCGCTTCAGAAAAATTCTGGGAATAATATTTACATATACGAAAGGCGTGAAAATTGTGTTTTTCCAAATAAATGTTTAGAATTTTAATTAAAAAAAAAAAAAAAAAAAAAAACTAATGCCGATAAGTAGGAATCTACATTTTTGTCATTTTGATCCAATTTTTCAACGAGTATATCTCATGACAGTACTAATAGAATCGCTCAAAAAAATTTTTTGAGTATAGTACTTATATATACGGAGGGCGTGAAAATTGTGTTTTGCCAAATCAATGTTTAAAACATTAATTTATTAAATAATGAAATTGGGTTGATTTTGAACTCCACATGACCTGAAGCAACAATATTAAACGAGTCAGAATGAAAATAATGCATTTTTATTTTCGTTAAAAGATAAATTCACCAAAATTAAATTTACACTATCCAAAATTTTTTTCAAATATTTTCAATTCCTCCTCTAAACCTCGACGGCACCCCATCATGACAGACGGATTACTTAATCCGCGCTGCATATTTTAGCGGGTACTTACATCGCTTTACACAGCAGTCGTCGCGTTACTGCTGAAGCGCCTTCTGCAATTACAGTAAAGCACTCGGCTACCGGGAGGATGAGGTGATTAGGGAGAATGAATTGAACCGAAAGTACAGGCGAACCCTTTGTCAGTGGATGACAGGAACGCCGCCTGGTATTTTGCGTAGCAGAGTGGCCTAATTTTACAATATTGCTGTGGTTGTTTACACTTACAGATGACAACGATAATCTCAAGGAAATTCAGTGAACGTTTAGCGAGGATAAGACGTGCGCACAGTGCTCATGCGTCATTGGAATTTACAGCTTTTCCCGGAATAATCGTGTCGTATGGATTGCAGTACGCCGTCATAAGATAATTATTTACGGGCAAAATACGCCGGCGCATGCCGTTTTAAGCGAGCTTAATGTACTGTTCAATTAGTATGGCGATGTATTTCGAATACACTATTTCGGCAGTCTTTTCCACTATTTTACATTTAGACAGTATACCATGGTTTTAATTAAATGATAAACTTTTTGTGCGCTCGCTACTTCGTGACTGTTTTCAATATCGATCGACACTTACTTTGAAGTCTGATCTTAAGGTGATGTGAAATACCGACATAATTTCCAAACATGGATATCTCATGAAAATACCAATAGAATCGTCCAAAAAAAGATCTGAGTATAGTATTAACATATACGGAGCGCTTGACGTTCGTGTTTTTCCAAAAAAATGATGAGAATTTATTTAATTAAATAAAAACCGTACTGTCGGTAAGTAGGAATCTGCAATTAAGCTACTTTTCAGACATGGATATCTCATGAAAATACCAATAGAATCACCAAAAAAGAAATCTGAATATAGTGTTTACGTGTACGGAGCGCTTGACGTTCGTCTTTTTCCAAATAAACGTTTAAATGTTGATTTAAAAAATATTGAAATTCACGGTTTCACATGGCCTTAATATAAAAGCGATTGAAAATTGCAGTAAAAATATCAATTTCTCGGGCATCCATTTCAATGTATATGTAGCGCGGTCGACCCTCAGGCTTCTTCTATACTTGCCTTCGGAGCGCTCCCGCGCTCCTTGATTCAGCAATCGAGTTAATTATATACTGAATGTTTTAATATCATGAAACGAGATTTTTAAATCTTCTTTTTATGCGGATTATAAGAGCAAAAAAATGGCAATAATGTGTTTACTGTCACATTAATTGTGTAATTAGCATCGCTTCTATTGACATGCGAAAACTCAAAGAGCTATTTACAATTTAACTTCAAATCCATTTGTAAGTTCATTTATAATAACGTTATAACTTTTACATATTCTGGTTGAACCGTCTACCCTAGAACTCTACAACGAAAGCAAACTATCAACCACCGACGTTCTAACTTTTTCTACCTCGCCCTTCGTACACATTGCTCCAATTTGTTGTTTTCCTCATTTAATCCTATCCAAACACTCCAAACAACAGCCGATAAGTATAAAGTAACTCTCGTAACGTTACCACAAACACTCGCGAGGAATCCATTCTTCGAATGAGACACACACACACACACACACACACACGCGCGCGCGCGCATTCACCTTGAATAGATAAGATCGACTCCTTGGCGGCTCGCTCGTTGAAATATAGTTCGAGGACAAGGAATCGCGCTAATCTAATCTTGGCAGCATATACCTACCTATGTACCTATATACACGCGCGAATACTTCCCTTACCCCGCCGCTCGTATAATATCAGCTTTCGAGGTTATCCTTCGCGCACCGCGAACTTCGACACCCATCATGACAATAGCCCGCACTGTATTATACCTACCTCGCGTCTATACACACATGCGCGCATGCTATACATTATAATATGTGCCGCGGTGTGATGTGATGGTCACGCTCGCATGGGCAAACTAGAGCTCGAGGTCAGTAAAAAGAGAAAAACTACCTGCTACTTCTGTTCTCGCCGGTAGCTCTATTCCAAAAAGCGTCAGCTGATTCCGAGAGTCCTCTTCCTCGTTCACCGGAGTATAGATGTGTATATAAGGTACTCGTGTACTCGCAGAAGCGGCCGTTACACTGCGGTGCGCGCCGCGCCGATACCAGCTCGAGTGCGGACGGACGAGGAAGACGGAGAACGAAAAACAGAGACTGTTAGTCGAAGGCGGTAACTACTCTACTCTCCTTCCATGCTGCTGCCGCGCTCGCGCATGTATATGTATATGTGCGAGGAAGGGCGACGTAATCAATCAAGGGATTGCGCGCAGTAGCTGTCGTACTATACTGCAAGAGTGCGACCTACGCGCAACCACCTTTGAGAAGCCCGCGCGCGCCTGCGTGCTATGCGTTGTCTCAACTTGTGGCAAGGTGGAGATCTACCTTAGCGACGGAGAGTGTTTCTAGTACGGAAAAAAACGTGCCGTACTGCCGTGTGTATACGTGCGTTTTTCCAGGATATAGACGGCATATATTAGCGGCGTGGTGACTTATCGTGGTTCGATCGTTGTATTATTTTGGAATAATGCGCTGCGGCTCGACGTTCGGCAGATGATCGTTGCCCCTCTGAGGACCACGAGTTCGTGTGTCATGACGCTGCTGGAGCTTTTAGATGCACCATTGTGAGGAGGCTGCGCCTGGATTTTCTCGCTGCCGGAAAGCGTTTTCAGAGTCGAGACTTCGAGAGAGTGACACAACACAGTGCAGAGCTACGACGTACATTGACGTAAGTCTCGTGGTGTGTGGCGCCATAACCTATATAGGTGTGCGCTGGATTGTTGTATTTGTTTTCTCTATTATTTTTGCGCGGTGGTATTTTGTTTTTTTTTTTCTTTATTGAGCGATTGGTTCGACCTGTTGCTTGTAATGACGAATTTTTAAAATTCGCGGTTTTTTTTCTTCAAATTTTGGGTTGTGATTTTGCTTTTGTCATTTGTGTTTTGACGTTTTATTTTTCATTTTTTAATGTAAATTTATTCAATTTCAATGTATGCACACAAGTTCTGATAGTATTATATACTGCCATATCTGCAAGCGACTACAATGACAATATTGTCTGATTACAGCATATTATTGTTTACTGATTATGCTCTGAATTTACATAATGCTTCGAACTGTAATAATCTCATTATCATTGCAAATGTTCCATTTCTACTTTGTGTCACAACCAAGTTTTGATAAGCGAAAGAAAAATAACAAAAGTCTGTGATACATTTTTCAGGTAAAAATGGGTGTACTGGATTTGAAGCAAAGCCTGGTTGGACACAAAGGCAGAGTATGGAACGTTTGCTGGCACCCCTCTGGCGAATCAATAGCCTCTTGCGGTGAGGACAAAACCATTAGGATATGGATACACGACAAGTCAAAGTGGGTCATTAAGACCATTTTGACAGAGGGACATACAAGGACAATAAGAGAAGTGTCCTGGTCCCCTTGTGGTAATTACATTGCCTCTGCAAGTTTTGATGCAACAGTGGCCATTTGGGATCAAAAGTCAGGACAGTTTGAATGTAATACCACTCTGGAGGGTCATGAAAATGAAGTTAAAAGTGTCAGTTGGTCAATCAGTGGGCAGTTGCTGGCAACGTGCAGTCGAGATAAATCCGTGTGGGTATGGGAAGTTACAGATGATGATTATGAGTGCGCTGCTGTTATAAATGCACATACACAGGATGTGAAAAAGGTAATTTGTAAATGAAATATTAAAATTTTCTTGCTTAATTTAATACTAAGTGTTAATTGCAATATTAAAAGACTTATAATATTTTATTACTCTCCCTGCAATAAAAAGTTATCTTTAATCAAATCATGATCTATAATGATTATTTGTAATAAACAAAATAAAAATACTCATTGAAAGTATGATAACAATTTTGAAATGATAAATACCATTTTTATGATAAATGATTCATATGAATGTCATTATTTAATTTTCAGTTGAAAATTATTTAACCACCTAGTAGAATACATTTATTTAATTTTTTAATTTTATACTTATATTATTATGCACATTTCAGGTAAGGTGGCATCCCCAGAAAGATGTTCTAGCTTCCGCAAGTTATGATGATACAGTGAAGATTTTCAAAGAAGACACAGCCAGTAGTGATTGGCTCTGTGTGTCAACTCTAGCATCACACACGTCAACAGTTTGGAGCTTATCGTTCAACGATAAAGGAGACAGACTAGTAACTTCCAGCGATGACAAAACATTAAAAATATGGCAAGAGTACGAACCAGACAATGAACTGGGTATTCCTACACCAGATAATGAGCCAGTTTGGAAGTGCGTTTGTACTTTGTCTGGATACCATTCCAGAACCGTTTATGATGTAGATTGGTGTAAGAAAACGGGTTTAATAGTAACGGCCTGCGGCGATGATATTATACGAGTCTTCCGCGAAGACAGTGATTCCGACAAACATCAGCCAACATTTAATCTAGTTTGTAGTATGGATAATGCACATACCCAAGACGTTAATTGTTCACAGTGGAATCCGACTATTCCGGGTATAATAGCGTCGGCGAGCGACGACGGAACTGTAAAAATATGGCTTTACAGCGATTAATATATATGTAAAAATTTTGTATATTGTGAAAATATATACTTTTATTGTTATTTTCTACCAACGACAAATTTATTTTCAATTCTTTATCCCCTCCATCTTCCTAAAAAATCCGTAATGTTTAAAAATCATGATCCCGAAAAAATAATACGACGTACGTCACTATCTCGTTTAAAAATTCTATATAAAAAATCATTTGTTTTAGGTAAAATACTAAATGATTGGTTCCTTAAGAGTGTTGGCTCAGACTCCAATCTTTAAGAAGGTTGTACAAAATTCTTGTAGACCTCGCAAGATGAATACGCAGGGCAGCAAAGGATTGCCATTGAAGCAAGTTATCGATGCGCTTCATTCATATGCGCATCCCTCTCTCGCCGGCTCATGGGATAATGTAGGATTACTCATTGAGCCAACGGAGCCAAAGGACATTGCGCACATTCTGTTGACTAATGATCTTACTGAGGACGTGATGCAAGAGGCAGTTGAACTGCAAGTAGACATGATCATTTCGTATCATCCTCCCATATTCGCGCCTTTGAAGACCATAACTACCAATACGTGGAAGGTACATATACTTCAATTCGAATAATATATTTCTCAGATGATGAATGTTTTGTCATTCGTATTTGTCGTATTAAACTACGCTATATTTATTTTTAGGAACGTATAGCGGCAAAATGTCTGGAGAACAAGATAGCATTGTACTCCCCGCACACGTCTTTCGACTCTATCAGAGGCGGCGTTAATGATTGGTTAGCGGCTGCCTTCAATGTTAAGGAAAGTCATCCGATTGAGCCAGGAGAAGATCCTCAGAACGGCATGGGTCGATACTGCATTTTGCAAGATAAAATCACGACCGACGAGGCGGTAGAACTGGTTAAAAAGCACACGGGACTTAATCATGTTCGCTTGGCACGTGCGAGAGGCTCAAGTAAGATGTCAAATATTTGATTGGATTATTAGGCAGAAAATTTTTGTTGACCATAGTTTAATTTTTGAAGTGTAAAACAATGTTAAACTTTCTGTTACCGCCAATTAGAAAGATTTATTTGAATCCTGATTTTCACTAAATATTATATATGTTAAATTCTTATTTTTGACAAGAGGACAAGGAAATATTTTTTTCAAATTAAAAATCAAATTAATTAAGAGGGTTCCTATTATTGCTGATAAGATTTTCAGATAAAATAATTAATTTTTTTGTATTCGAACATATTTTGAACTTAATGAATATTTTTATCACGATGAATTTTTCGCACTCGGAAAATAATGGTACTACTATTCCTCAAATTCGCTTCATACAGGCAATACTCGTTTCTTCTATTATAAAATCCATCATAACAAATATAGCTCATTCTCCGCCAGACTCTAGATCTCATTCTACTCCTTACAGACGGCTCCATAAACAAAATCGGCCTGTGCGCCGGATCGGGCGCCTCGGTACTCAAGGGCCTGTCGGCCGATCTCTACCTGACCGGCGAGATGCTTCACCACGACATTCTCGACGCCGTTCACCGGGGCGCCAGCGTCATTCTCACCAATCACTCGGACTCGGAGCGCGGCTTTCTGAAAGCCGTCTTCGCCAAGGAACTGACCCGCCTGCTGAAGGACGCCGTCGTCGTCAGCGTATCCGAGCAAGACGAGGATCCCCTGAAGACGGTCTGAAATGTGATTCATCTCTCGCGAAGTATGTTTTATGAGTGCCAGTAAATAGCATTTTACGTGTGAGTAAGGTATACACTGTTGTCGCCGGTTGATATAAATATGAGTTCGTTTGTGTAAGTAAATCGAAAAACAGAAAGCTTTAAAATGATACTGATGATAATGGTTTGTAATGCTCACTCCCTTTATGTGATACATATAAAAAGTCATTTATACGATGTTTCAGTCTTTGTAATTTTCTATGAATATTTACAATAAAAATGTTCCATTGCTAAAAAAAAAGGTATTTTGCAGTAATTGAAAAATTTGAAGTTTTTTTTTTCATCTTTTAGACATTTTTTATTTAAACTTAATTATAAATTTAGTTTTTATTTTATTACTACAACTAATATTCCAATTTTTCAACTAAAAATAGGTTTCCTACACGTTAAATATTTCGTACTTCAAACATCCGACCAGTCTGCATCATGCAAATCCCAAGAAGCTACACCTCCGCAACTTCACACTGCGCATCATCTCTCCCAAGACCTTCTATCCGTTGTAAAACCACATGCCTCTTAAAGACTACACTCGCCAACCACCCATTATACCACGCCGACATGTAAATCCGCACCGCACTTGCAGGCGGCGGTGGAATCCGCTTCGAACGATAATACCTTTGACTTCGCGAAGTCTCTTTCTTTCGCTCGCCAGAGCTTGAAGAATCCCAAACCTCTCTCCCTCCCTCTTTCTCTCTCGCGACACGGTCCAACCGGAACACCCTCGGACTCTCCTCTCCGCGCTCACCTCTCTCGCGTACACCTATATATCCCACTCCTTTTACTCGCGTGCTGACCTGTCCACCACCTCTTCCCGAGAACCGGATCCTCCGGGCTCTCTCCCTCTCGCGTATAATACTGCACAGCAATACTGTACAGTTGGCGCGCGCCGGTCCCCGCGCGAGCGTCTACTCGCCGTCGCCGCGGTGTCTTTTGTGTGTTATTTGTTTTGCGCCCGCCGCGCGTGCTGCCGGGACAGGGAAAAGTGCAAAGAGTGCGTGCAGTTGCGGGATGATAATGACGGATAACGAGGCGCGCTACAGAGTTTGAGGTAATGTGTCTCTCTCTTTCTCTCTGCTTGTTTTCCTTTATTCTTGCTGTGGAGGTATAAGGTCGCTTCCCGGAGCGCGTGGGTGTTAGAGGATCTTTTGTGGGACGGTCGTGTGATTCTTTTTTTTTCGTTTGTTTGGATGGTCGGGGAGGAGGAGGAGTAGAGCGGCGAAGTAGGTTCATTGTTCCGCTGGAGAAGTAGGTGTCGAGGAATAAAAGGTGGTAATTTTGGATAATTGATGAGAGATTGAAGGAGCCGTTGTGTATAGAGTAGGTATTTAAACGTGAAGTAAAGGTGAAGAAATCGCGAAGTTTTTGAGGGTCTGAATGGTATGGGAATAAGTGAGTTGAACTTGAATTAAAACGGCAAATTACATAAAAGTACGTGTGAAAACTACTAACAAGGTTTTATTCGATTTAAGTAAAAACGGTCGAATTAGCTAGACACTTTTTTAGGTGTTGTACGGGAGAAAGTATAAAATTTAATAGTAATATAAATGTGATGTTTATTATTAGGAATAGGAGTTTTATATTAGAAATAATATTATAATAATTTTGACAAATTTAGACATTTCGGTTTTCTGAATTCATTATATATATACTTGTCAAATAAAAAGTAATCCAGTCAAAGTTTTAATGCCGAGTTTGTAAGGGACTTATGATGGAATATAAATCTTGATTGATTTGTATTTGATATGTATCCAGAAAATCACTGCAAAAAAAGTGTTTTTTGGCTCGAGGGTGCAGATCAAGTTACCATAAAAAAGATTTTACTGAAACTATAGCAAAAAGTCATGAGGCTTCCTTTATGTATGTTTTAAAAAAACTGTGTTTGTATAATATAAATTATTTTCGAAATTTCTATTCGCAGTTTTCTCCAAATCTGGTTTAAATTTACGTAACAATTTTATTAGTATTTTCAGAACTTTTAACATGAGTGTTTTCAATTTCGCATACCATATAAAGAATTCTTAATATTACAAAATACATGAAAAGTTCGAGTCAACTGATAAGTCTTATAATAATGTTCATGCTATTGGTAATGCTTTGGTCCGGTATATATAATTGCTTACTTAAAATAGTTAAGCACATCATGTTTCTGTCTGATAAATCTTACGCTCGCACTTTCACTTTTCCATCGATATTTAATTTATTTTTCCCAACGACTGGTATACACTACATTTATTTACGTTGCAACCGTTTAAATTAAAATATTCACCGTACATAATTTATTGCCAGGAAGCAACACGTTACTTATCGATAACATTTTTTAGCCGCATTTTCGTTGCATTGAGAAACCATTCCTCGGCGCGTAACCGGCTTCGATTATCCCCGCGCACAACTAACCAGTGGAATGTATAAAATATAAGTGAACGTGAGTTATTTCCCCCACCTAAAAATCATAAAATTCATATATAATACGTATATACCCCAACATTTCCCCGCTATTTAAACAAACCCAAAGCTTCCTCAGATAAACACATCACCGCCGCTTTCACAAGCGCACAACAAAAGATTTCACGCCGCTGACCCATCACCGTAGTCCGAGTCAGCTCCCGCAGCGAGCGAAAAAATTAATTGCCTCCAAGCCGGCTCCTGCTGTTTATTGCAGGAAGCGCGCCGCGAGCGAGCGCGACAGTTAGCCGAAATCGGGTGACCCAGATTTCGAATAGTGGGCGCGAGCGAGCGCGAATATAACGCCTGCGAAAGTAATTATACCCTTGCGCGAAGAAAAAAAAGAAGTCGGATGCGGTCGAAATTTGGTGATCGCGTTTGCGTCAGCTCGGTGGTGGATGTGTGTAGGGAGTTCCCCAGGATAACGCCCACACGAAGGTGGGAAGTGTCGAGGATACATACATACGAAAATCTTGATCCAGATTCGATTCTGCGAAGGATATGGTTCAAGGTCCGCCATTGAAGTTAATGTTGGGATTCGCGAAATTGAGGAACGTTTCGATATTGTGTAGCTGCGTTGAATTTCGGTATAATGCGTATAAATTTAAATTTAAGCGTTTCTTTTTGATATCCATTTACGTTTTTCTTTTCATTCTTTTTTTTTTTCAAGAATACAAAAAGTTGTCATTGATTCTTTAAGTTAAAGTATAATGGCTTCTCAATCTTATCTTATATAAACAGACAATCCACGGGTTTTTGTACTCGCTGATCACGATTTCCAATCTATTTCTATGAAACCTTTAATTCTCTTAATTTAGATCTAAAAATATTGATCCTCATCGCCATCTCTTACAAGAACCACAGTTTTATCAAATCCTCTTACTCCAAAAAACACCTCCCCCAGATAATCATTCACCATTCAACCCAACCACACCACCCTATCATCACCACCACCACCAGTACCTACATCACACCACCGCGCGTGAATCATCCCCGAGGCACGCACGCACGTATACGCACTCTCGCGAAGGTACACACTCATCTCCCCACAACTCTCTCCTGCACACCACCACCCACCCGCTCGTGCACATTCCATCCTCTCCTACAACGGGAGTATATATACTGCAGCGCTTACACCTATACGTGTATAAAGGTACCCACACTGCACCCATACCTATACACACAGCTAGCTCTCCACCTCGCACACAACGAGAGTGAGAGGAAATCCACGCGCGCGAAGGATCCGGACGCAGGAACGAGTCTCTCAGCCGTGTGCGTGCGCGTAGTTCTCTCCCACCTTAAGTCCTCTCTCTCTCCACTCCTCCGCGGGCGTTGAGCCGCGCGCCGAGAGGAAAGAGAGTCATTTCGCGGCTCCGAGCGAGAGCTCACTTCGTGAAATTCGCTCTCGGCGCGTGCACTGACCCGCCGATGTGTAAGAGAGAGAGTGAGTGCGTGTGCTGTCTTTGTTCCGGTGCGCGTGTGCGCCGTGCAGTTTATCGCGGATTGATGGATAGTTGAGGGAAGTGACGAGCCAAAGGAGTGCGTGAGTGTCGGTGCTGGCTGTGTATGTAGATATATATCTATACGTACGAGGAGCGCGTGGGTCTTGACTGCTGCTGGTGGTGACCGGAAGCGGGATACCGGAGGATCGGCGAGAGCGATCGGTAAGGATGGAGAACCGTTCGGTTCCGAGTGCGTATTATACGTTTTTTTTTAGGTAGTTAAGGGCGAACGGACGTTTCTGAGTACGGGAAGCAAGTGATCCGCTAGTTTTCAGTGTAATAACTGGCTGTCAGTTGCGAGGTGTTATTAGATATACTAATGACAGAAAACGATCTAAAACTAGGAACCAATCGACGTTTTTCCAGTATACTCAGACCCGAAATTAATTTTTTAACGATATATCCAACTCACGCGTCAACGTAAATCTCTCTTTCTCTCGGCAACCCATAAGTGGGCACACACCACAATCAACCGCAACGCGAGTTCGATCGACACGGGCGTAGGCGGCGGAAATTCGATAGTCCCGCGCGTGCATTATAATATATACGTGTATGAAATATCGCCGGGCCTTGATTTTCTCCCAAATCCGCGTCGGTCCCTCCGCTCGTTTCGCCACAACGCTATATATCCGTTGCGTGCCGTACGCGAGCGACTAATAAACATTGGACAATCGATTCTTACAACACTGCACGCGCGTCGATATGCAAAGCGTGTATATATATGCAGGCAGCGCGACAGCTATACAGGGCTTGCATCACGCGCGATCGGATAAAAGTCGGACACAATGCCCAGGGCCAGCAGGCTGCTGGGACCGTGAGTCACGTTGGTACCTTCGGTGTAGAAAAGCGCGGGCTGATAGGTGGGGATTTCTGGGACTGTTATTAGGATGAAGGGGCTGTTACTACTTGACGATGTAATGTATTTGAATTGGGGTAAATTTTGCATCGAGCGTTGTTTTATTTCTTTGAAATATTTCAGTTTCAATATATTACCGAGAAACTTAAAAAACCGTTTAAACTAGTTTTTTTTATTCTTCCGGATGAACCCATAACACTATACCTATACACCTACGCGAAACTGAGAAATTATTTTTTCAAAAATTACAAAAATTCCCCACATTCTAAAATTTACCCAACCTTCCATTGTCCGCATTGCTTAAAACGACGCACATTCCACTCCTCGTCCACTCAATCAACAAATTGACACACATATCACTCAGCGCACGTGTCTCGCGTCTCTCTCTCATCCTCTACAGTACCTCACCTCGATCTCTCTTTACTCTCCATGCCATTACACACTCGTGCACGCACACACTCGACGCTCATTAACCCTCGAGTGGATAAAAATCGACAAAGCAAACAACGAGCGCCGAATCGCGCTTGCCAGGTGTTCGCTCTGCCGGCTTCTATCTCTCACCTTGACGCCGCGCTGCAGCCTTTTCATTCAGCCGCCGAGTCGCCGCTGATTCATTCATTCGCGCGCTCGCGCACGCGCGACAGCGCTGTTTTGCGAAATCCACGTGAAAAATGACGCGCGGCTGCTGGATTAACATTCTATCGGATTCCGTAGATGTCGAAAGTCGGACGGGGAAAAACGCGCGCAACGTTGTGCCAAGTGCGTACGTCCCGCGGTACATATATATCCTTGTAATAGCGGGATTTTGCGCGAGTTTGGTGAATTCTGTTTCGTCACGGTATGCGCGTACGCGAGGTTGAGTAAAGAGTGCGGTTCTTAGTTTGTTGATGGACGCGGAACCTGAGATTTTGATTTCTGAGGAAAGGAGGAACAATTTTGCGAGGAATATAAAAAAGTATATTTATTTTGCACACGCGTGTAAGTAATGTTAAATACTTCCTTACTTTGCGATAAAATAGAAAACACAAAGAGTCACTTTGTTCTTCCGCTCTTTAAAGTTGAATTAGTGAAAAAAAACACTAAAGATTAGTTAAAATTGATCCACCGTAGAATTAGTGAATATTCACTAATTCTACGGTGGAGCAATTTTAAATAATCTTTAGTGCTTTTTTTCACTAATTCAATTTTAGAGATATTCAACTCTTGTAATATTCACTAATTCTACGGTGGAGCAATTTTAACTAATCTTTAGTGGTTTTTTCACTAATTTAACTTTAGAGATCACAAGTTGTCATATACCTTCTTCATAGATATAGACATTAGGTATCTAAACACTTTACTTTTTACACATTCCTATAAAACTTCATGTATAATGCACTGTTTGTAGACCATGGACTAGATTCAAAAATCCACAAAATCCTCCATTACCCAATCCAAAGACCACACACATACATACACAAAGAGCTAGCGTATCAAAGGTCATCCAATCTAGCGATAATCTCGTCGGAACCTTGCGAAACGCTCGTCGTCAACCTCGAAAATTATCCGCCGCGCGCGCGCGCTTTCGCGTAGTGTATCTCCACGATACCGGAACCGTATAAATGTGCGCGCGCACCGCCTGTGTAAACGGCCATTCGTACAACACGCGCGCCTGCGCGAGTCTTACACCTTTTTCGGCGTGTAAGTACAAGCGGTGCCGGCTTGAATAATGCATCGACGCCCCGATGGATTTTCGCGCGTGTGAACTCGCGCCGCTGGGATGGAAAAATTTTGGGAGATGTCGAATTCTTTATCTATGATGCGGCGAGGAGTATAAGGTTTGGTTTGAGTGAGGTACGGTGATGAATTGTTTACGATTGGCGCGGTAGCGCAAAAAGGTAAAGTGTATAGGCATACAGCCGCTGTTATGTGAGAAGTTTGTTGTCGTGATGTCATAATGCGAAAACAGTGTCGCGATGACGTTATCGCGGAACTTCGACGATGATTTATATTATATGCTGTACTTGAAACGGGTTTTCAATGAAATTCGAAAACGAAGTCGGTGGTGTTTCGTGTTTCCTTTAATCAAGAAAAAATCAAGTATGCGTTTTAAGAAAAAAAAAGTATTAAAAAATGCATGAAATTTTCGCTCGTAAAAAATTAATGATCTGCTAAGAAAGGAAAAATGCGCGATTTCATTATGCCGATTTTGTCAGAAGTGTTGATTTAGCCGTTAATGAATATGCAAAGGAAGCAATTGGCGTAACGGTTCGCTGTGGAATTCATATATAAAAATCTTCAGATATCTTTTGATACGTTTTTCAAGTATACTAATTTACATTCACGGCGTATGATTTCAGACAAAAAGGAAAAAAGAACGCCACGCACGAAAGTATAAGTACAACTCGGAACGCTCAAATTGACTTAATCGCGTGCCATTTCCTTACAGAATCAAACGACTCTTGTAGTCTTGCCAACTACAATTTCGTAAATTGTATCATTACCGTACGTTTTATTTTAAATCGCGCATATTGTTGTTTACCCCCATTATCCACATCCTGATATTTATTTATACAAATAATAGGATGAGATTACATTATTCCTCTATTTTTATCTCATAATGGATATAATATTCCGCTTATTTAAATTTAAATCCACTGACTTTTGTACGAACAATTTTTATTTCAAGCACGAATAACCAATAATCTATCAGATAATAGACCCATCATCGACATACCATGTTCAAAGTCAAATTACACCAATCAAATAATCTTTTCTGTACGTTAAGTTACCAAAGAAAATATTCATTCAAACCAAACAACTCGGCCTCCTTTACATTTTATCAATACACATCCCAACGGACAAAAAATCAGAAATATCTCTCGCCCAAGCCCCGTTTCACCGCGACCGAAAAAAAAACGCGCGGTTGTGCAGGATGTTGCGAGCGCGCGACAGCGGCCTTGCCGGGGACTTTGACGCGTGGGCCAAGTATATATAAGTAAGAAAGAGAGAGAAAGAACGAGCTGCATGCGCGCCGAGGGCACGCTATATGGGTACTTATACGTATACTTTTGAAACGGAGACTGCGCGAGTAGCTCGCCGGTGACAGAGTTTCGGCGGATCGTATTATGCGTGGGGTCCAAGGCTGCGAGGTTTGTGAGGTTAATTTGGGACTGAGCCCTCAGGGTATTATTATGATGCAGGGAGGTGTTGTCGGAGAGTGGGTTCGTTGTTGCTGAGTGTGGAATGTTTTGTTTGGGATTGGGATTTATAGTGGATGGAAATTATGTCAGTTTCATTGAAGTGTATAAAGTGTGATAATTAAATAAACGAATTATTTGTCCCCTAGCAGAAACAAAAAAAAAGTAGTTAGTTACTAGTCAAATATTAGCTAAAAAGTATGGCAACTGAAAAAAAATATATAACCAGTACCTAGCCTGATATTAGTCGAGAACTGGCCAATCGTTTTTCAATTTCTACCAGGGTATTAGCATACAATTAAGATATTTCAGAAAATAACATTTAAGAATATTATTTGACTTCGTAGAGAAACCACCCGAGTCTTAAAAAGAAGAGGACAAAATAACAGTTTGCGCCAAGTATATAATAACTTCATATACTTTATTTAAACACCATTAGCCAACCACTAATCACTCCCATTTTCTCCCAAACAAACACACTTCGCCCATGCAAACAAGCAACAACTCCTCAACATTTCAATTAACCCAACCGCTTCACTCCACCTCCCGCAACCACCGCACTACTGCCTCATTACCCGCACCTTACACCATCGAATTTTTCCACGACACGCGCGCGCGTCGATCGCGCCGGAAAAATCTGCGCGCGCGCGCGTGGGACTTCCCGTTGACGCAATTTACACTGCACACCGCGCAGGCCCTTTTTCTCTCCGATTTCGTAAAGTTCGCCTCGTTACGCGCTTCCTGCACTTTCTTTCCCGGGGGCGTCGTCGTCGTCATCGTCTACGTCGTACCGACCGCGCTGCCGCATGGGATTTTCGGCTGTTGGCGCGGCGTCGTCGTTTCGACACTCGCGCGCATGCACTTTTTGCCGGTGTGTATGTGTATACGTGTGTGGTTGCTGCGCTTGCGTAAATTCGGGAGCGAGATTTATTGCCGTATTGCGTGTGTGTGTGTGTGTGTGTGTGTGTGTGTGTGTGTGTGTGTGTGTGTGTGTGTGGTGCGGAGTCGAAAGTTCGGAATCAAATTAGGCTATGGGCGCCTGGTGGGCCGATGGGACGAGTGAAGAAAGTGGCGCGAAGTTGTTTTTGCTCACGTGTGGATTGAAGTTGCGCGATTGTTTGTTCGTTCATTGTTGACGAATGGGTGTGTGAGAAAAGTTGGTATTTTCATCTAAGTTTTATGGAAGTGTTGAGATACTTTTATTATATCATAAAATATTAAAGGAAAATATGAAATAGCTCATAACTATAAGTTCTCAGGTTTATTTATATTTAGAGATTTAAAAGTTTTATGGATATTTAGTATTATATAGTAAATACATACTGTGTACCTTGCAAGGGAATTCGCGTAAATATAATGTATAAATTGATTTAGTATTCAGTAATATAGACTTTTAAAACGATTTTCAAAACAACGTATCAATATAATTTATTTCATCAGAATCACTATAAATTTTATTCATGTCGTCTTTAAAATAATTTTTCACCAAAAATTGAGAAATCAGCATGATAAGAAGCGATATTGGTATCTCAAATCTCAGGAAATAATAAGAAGGAAATTAATGTGCACCGTAATATTATTAATATCATTAAAAAAATCTCAAATATCGAGCTAATTTCAAAATTATAGAACGCCAATCGTGCGATATAAATAAATTACACGTAATAAACGTCGCGTGGGATTTTCCGCGAACCCAGCGGAAAATATAGTCTCACAACTCGACACGTTCGAACGTCAATTGAATTTAAACGCAGATCTCGCACGAAAAGACTTGTATACTATATATCTTATAAAGATAACAGATTTTTTAACGCTTAAGTCATCGTTTAAATCAATCCGCGATCTTTGAGCCCGCGTGGGTGGGCCGCCCCGCGCGAGAAACGCACGCCATAAAGCGCTAAATTCGATGCATAATTTATTAGCGAGATACCGATAAAAAGCGCAACTTATACTGGGATATATTTAAAAAATACGAATTTATCATAATAATGATCCGCCCTGCGAAGTGCGAGAGAAAATGTAACGCAGACTAATTGCATGATTAACGATCGCGTATGTAGAGATATTGTGCAATTAAATTGTAATTATGCCTCGATGACCGCGCGGCAGCTGGTTTGATTGGTAATGCGCGCGAGACAGTTATGACTTTCGACGTTGTAAATAAGTAATGGCAGTGTAATTAGAGTTTTGAAACGATGCTCAAAGGTTTATTTCGCTTTGACAATTAATTATCCGGGACGATACTTGAAAGTGAGAGAGAGAGAGAGAGAGAGAGAGAGAGAGAGAGGCTGTAATAATACGCCAAGAAATTTCGTAAATACAATTATGTAGTAGCAGAAATTTGAGAGAGTGCTTAAAGATAATTTTTATGTAATTATATTACAGTAATTTAGTTAAATATGTACAACGTCGTAAAAGTGTTTATTTAGTCCATCTATGCAAGCGCTATATTTAAACGTGCATATATTGCTTTATATGGATGTAACAGAGTGATTACGTTCGAAGAATGTTACGTGATAAAATCGGTTTTACGCACTTTTTGAATCGAATACATCGCGTTGATACTGCCAAAAAAGGAAAGTAAGAAACTCAGCGAAAGTTTATTAACCTCTTTACGAATACGAATCAGTTCATGGTGCCGTAAAATGAAAAGATTATATCTTTATTACTGAATTTATTACTGAAAAGCCTATACACTACGAAATCGTTCATAATAATTTCTGAATAATCTATATAAAAAAAATATACATTTTATTTTGATCACACAATAAACGATTGTTCTCTCACTAACATATAAGTAATAGGATAAATGGTTTGTAGTGAGTTATAATGTTTTAAACTCGCATTACAAATGCCCAATCATCAATAAAAATATCGCGTTTACCTTATCGGCCTTTTTCCTGTTGTAAAAAAAACGTTGATTCACGAGCATTAAAAAATTATGATTCCTGATCTCATCGATCCATATTCGGCTAATTAATGGCTATCCAAATGTAGATAATAATAGTCTACGGATACAATACGACGATACAAAACGTTTTAAGCGTTTTTCAATTACTTTTTTATCCTAAACTCGTACTCGAAGTCTTTTATCATCATAAAGATGTGCAACATCCCCTTACGAAACATCAAAACTCTATACCTTCCCAAAATACCTTAAAATCTCACTTAAACCCAAAATCCCCCAAAAAAGAAAAAATCAAACCAAATTCCCATAAATCTCACCTTTCCGCGGCAACATCCGCGTGCGCGCATGCCCGCGAATCATATGCTAATTCCCTCGCGCGTCGAATCGCGCTCACGAACACAGACGCGCGTATATATATCCTACAAGCTACAACTGGCGGTATAACGGGTTATCTGCCGTGTTCTCTGCTCCATTTATGCCCGCCGCCGCGGATTTATAACGGCGAGTCGCGCGCGCGCTGCACAGCTGTCGTGTACCATAGCGCGAGCGAGCGCACCGTTAATGGTCCTGGAAGGGCCAAAAAAAAAGTGAAGAAACGAGAGCGGAGCGGTCGTTGTTGGTTTTGCGTGGTGTCGCGCTGGAGCGGAAATCGCGCAGGCAAGGCTGATTGATTGATTGATCGATGCTATGGGTGTGATTGAATTTGTTGAGGGGGGAAAAAAAAGTGTCACGTCGCGGTAGGATGTAATAGGAATGGTGTACACAATTGTAGACAAAAAAGGAATTACATCTAGAATATAAAAGATTTACTGCACAATCAGGGTTTGTTATGAGAGGCCAATAACTCCTCGAGATTTCGCTATACATGTTCTAGAGAAAAAGCGTATACGATCGTAATCTTTTTTTTTTGTCCGTCTATAGCTGTACACCCATATCCCACTCGTGTGTGTAACACTCGAATCACTCGACTTGCGTAAATCGCTTTTTAATGTGCGATCCGCCGGATAATTTTCGTTACGCCAGCGCTATTATCGTGAGAGGCTATAGTTTTATATACTTTTACCTCTCAGCTACTCGGACGACGCACTTCAGCCTCTATACATTCCCAATATCTTGACACCGTTGCCTTATTTGGCGTAACTGACAAGTTGCTCTCTGCGATGGCCTGTCGCTCGCCAATGAAGATAGCGTAACGCTAAATATAGTTAAAGCGGAAAATTGTATCTGACTCTGCAATAAACAATCTTGTCAGGAGAACATTTTTAACGGAGCGATCGCGGTTACATGAAAGTTCGTTTTTTTTCTATACTTATAAAGAAAAGTTATTTTCGTTTACTTATACGGCTCGTGGAAATGGATGTAGACATCGGGGCTGTTAATTTTTCATCTATAGCAATAAAAAGAATTTTATTATTCTGAATACAATAACAAAACTAAACTAAAAAATTCTGCACTTAAATATATCTCAACGAATAATAAGTAGGAATCTTTCGACATTTTCGCTTTTTTATTCGCTCAAAATTATACATGCACTCGCGGCTCAATTATTCATGCGCTAAAATATTCCGTATACATAAAAATAATTTCACTTTCCCTTTTCTCCCATGAATAGACCTTAAAAAAACCAATATAATAAAACCTCGCGCATAAAATGCAAAAAAAAGGAGCTCCCATTCTTTCCTCTAACGTTCATGCAAATCCCCCATATTTTCACGCATACCTAATCTAAGTAAGCGGCCCGGAATCAGATCAACATCCAACGACCTCCGAAAAATTCATGCGATCTCCACAAAGAGGAAAAAAAACACTCTGCCGAACAATGACCCTGGCCTTAACCACGCGCCGACGCGTCATATCACGCCGATCTCGGCCGATATCCATCCACACGTGTATACTTATATATACACATCCACTCATAACATCCTCGGGAGGAAATCGCGCGCGACCGCTGTGGGAAAAATCTACCGCCGCCGGCACATTATTATCGCGGTGTACATATACATGCCGGGAAAACGGACGGAAGAGTCCGTTCAATTATGCACTTACTTACGCGAGCGGACAATGACTCTCTACGGCTGCATTGTCCTCGCGCCGCCGCGCCGTTCTCCCATCGGGAATATTGCTTATACATAGCTATTATTATTATATTATACGGCGCGGTATTTTAATTATCGCGAGGGAGAGTGCAAGGAACATGTTAATTTTCGAGAGCGAGGAGGCGGTGTGCGTGTATATTGTTTACGACAACGGGCGGATTTGTATTGTAGATGAAGTTCGGTTTCGTTTGGTACATATTATGATGCGGGCGTCGAGGCGAGAGAGAGACGCTTTTACCGTGGGTGTTTTTTCATTCTCTGTTGTTATATTCCGCTCTTTGCGGTTTTAGTTATGGAAGGAAAAACTTTTACCCGGAAGATCGTGAATGGCTTCTGAAAGTTGCTTGGCTTTTTTTTCTCTGTGCGGTGAGGTGTAGTTCGCATCGCATTGGAATGAGCGTTTGAAAAGCAATATTTGTGTATGCGCACGCGCAAATATCAATTTTGAAATATGGAGGTGTCGGGTTGATTGGAAAGCGAAACATTAGATAGGGAAACTTCGGTAATTGAATGCAGGTACTGAAAGTCTCTGTGTGAATAAAAACCAGTTGGATGTAGCTTTACGTTCCAGGAAGTAATTTTTATAACAACGCCAAATATGAAATGATTTTTTTTTTTTTTTTCGTAAAATGAGAATGTACATTTACATAAATACTAATAAGACAGTTTTAAAGCGAGTGATAAAAATGAATCGCAGACAATAATTTCAAGATTGAATCCACGTTAATCGTCTTAATACACCACAACCAATCCTTTCCCAAAATAAACTTCCCAATGACATTGCCAATTGTCTCTTCGACCGCTGACAACGCCAAAACATATAATCCCAAGATAAAGCAACAAAAACGTCCTCCTCGATTCGAATTCGCAAATTTTACACACTCCGCCGAACTCTTTCCTCCTCCTTCTTCCACCTCGCCACCAATAAAACATTTTATTATCTCAACTTTAACCATACAAAACTGACCAATAATTCTCAACTACATTTATTCCTCCTCTCTCCCACTTATCCTTCACCTCCACCTTTCTCTCTCCCCCGTCGCGCGCACTTTCCCGACAATTTATACCGTCGAAATCCTTGACCACCTCAGACTTCAAAGACTTCAAACTTCATACGCCGCAACCGCACAGAGTCAATTTTCATAAATCCCGAATTACAAAGGGACACGCGGGAGCCAATTAAACGCGCGGGGGTTGAGCGCGAGCGAGCGAGCGAGCGATAGGATCGATCCGCGGCCTTGAGCGCGCGCGTCCGCCCACTATATACACGTATAATACAGGCGCGCAGCCGTCCGCCCACGAGGTGTGCGTGCGGAGTGAGAAAGTGAGAGAGAGAAAGAGATGCTCAAGGCGACGAGCTGACTGCGCGAAGAGCGTGCAAGCTTTCTTATTTTCTCCGCGGAGGTGGATATACGGTTTGCGTGGGTTTTTCAAATTTGGATGTTGGGAGATTTTATTTCGGAGCGAGGCGGGGGCTTGGGTTTGTTAAAGAATTGTGATTTTTGGGTTGAAAATGAAAAAGTTTTTCATTTGTATATAGTGCAAATGTATGTTTTATTAATTGTAATGACAAATATTACCCTGGTAGAAATGCTAATCAACTGTTGGCGAACCGTTCGTGAATTTTTAAATTAAAAACGTCACACCATGATTATGTTGCTATTGTCGACGAAGAATAACTATTTATACATGTGGAAATATTATGTTGTAGATGCTTTAAAATATAGTAACAGTTTTAAATAGTTTAATTAAATTTCGATGTTAATCTTAAGTAGAAATGCTTCCATTTGATTAACACGTTAACCAACAAAGTTGGTCTATTTTCTACCAGGATAGCTTTTATTGTTAAGGAGAAATCGAAATCTATGTAAAACTATGTATTTGTCGGCCATTTTATACTTTTTGTTATTCGATCTGTTTGATGCCTGAGTTGTAGTTATTATTTTAGAGGTGTCGTTGAATAGGAGGATGAACATGGTTTTTTTCTTGTAATAAACTTAAGGGGGTGTGGAATACCAACCTCTATTATGCGACCTACCGGGACAGCAGTCAAATGTACAGGTTGGACTCAAATATAAATAGCTTAACAAATAATTGAATTCATTACATTTACAATAAATTTTGTTCATTTCAAACATAAAAATAGCTTCAAAAGTTATTCGAAAATAAAGGTAATAAGAAATGAACAGTCTGACTTAGCTATATTCTCCGTTTACTATAAGACTATTCTTTACGATAGAGCTGTCGACCTGCACCAAAATTTAATTACAGCAAAACACGAATTATAGCCTCACATGCATAGACCGTCATTTTTCTATCATAACAAGGAAATTAAACCGGCGTAATATTGTATAAGGATACGTCGTGGAGCGGTAATTGCAACTATCAGAGAGCAGTAATCACGTTCCTATGGTCATGGGGTTATAATTTTTTTAACGCGGCAATGAAACTTAAATATACAAAACATTTTTCTTGTACAACATCCACCTAGAGTCCCGGAGCCTGTTATTACGCTTTTTGTACGTTTATCGGTGATTACCGTTTTATCTCGCTCTTCTCCAGGCCCGTATAATATTGTTTATCGTCAGTTTTTTCGTTTCTTTTTTTACCGTTAATAATTCCCGTGATTTATACCAGTTATACCATTTTAGTTTTAATTTCATTCTAATTTGCATGAAATATTTATCGAGGCAATTTCATTACGAAAACTTGTTAAAATTAAAGCAGGATGCGGCCAATAAAGCGAGATGGAAAACATAATCTGCCCTTTTAAGTAGAGCAAGTCGGACACAGTAGGACAAAGGACGTCTGGGTGAGCTTCCCATGATGCTTAATCAGCTTTAATTACCCTTTATTTAAATTCCACAGGAGAGAGAGAGAGAGGAAGCTCGATATAGCCCTTGTTAGTCCCTTTGTTTCATGCAAAATACACCGAGAATTACACAAATTTTCTCCGGAATGCGGTCTCAGCCGTAATTTTTTCCACCGAGCTCAGCGGAAACTCTATATGGTTACTTAGTTTGTTTACGATGATATTGTGGCTATGGATTATTAGTGAAAGTAGACAACATTAGTGGATAATCGTTGCTATAATTTTATTTACGACTTTTCAGAGAAAAATTTCTAATAATCGTTAGAAATTAGTCATTCTCGGAGAGTCGCGTGTTTTAACACAACTTTGCCGACTCGTCGCAATAAACAATCCACTCTACGCTTTTGTCCTCGTGTTAGTTATTTTGCTCAGGCATGAGATTACACTTGTTCGTATAATGTATATACAATCAAATTTATTATGCATGAACACGCGTCGTGATCCAAAAGATAATGAGAATCTCGAGCACGAGAGGCTCATCAGATATATTCATTGAGAATCCAGTTTTACGACCCTGGCCGCCACATTTATTGTGATTGCAATTTTGATTTTTCCTCGGTAACTACAAAGCAAAGATACCCCCTTTTATATTTAATAAAATCATTCATTAAAATCATTCATCGCGATTATTAGCTATTCACTTTTCTATAACACGCCCAAGACCGATAAAATAAATCTTTCCCGAAAGTGGAAAAAAAAGGAAGAACGATCTTCGCCAAAGGGATTGGACATTAACGTCATGTCCTGCAGCCACACAAGACACTCTCCCAAACCTTCTGGCTGACCCTTCTCATTTCCATTCTTATTCTCCCATCCATCCATCACACCAGTACTCCCAAGACACTCCCCCCCTCCCCCAATCTCCTTCTCTTTGCAAAACATAAAATCCGCCCGAATCGGCCACGGGTCAGCGAGTCCTTCTCGTACCCCCCCCCCTCCTCTTTGGCAGATTACCATAGATTAGTCAGGATTAAAGCGTCGTATTAGTCTGGTTCGTGAATTAGGACGAGTGAGAGAGAGAGGGGAGGGGGCGCGTTTCCCCTCAAGTTAATCGCTTACCTTTCGCGAGATCGCCTTCTCCGAGCTGAATTACCGGTGTATGTATGTATATAGAAGTCCGCGCGAATTCAGTTATCGAGAACACATTAAACGCAATAATAACAACCGCGCGAGAGTTTATCCGGATGGGGGGGAGGGGAGTCTATCGGCTATTCGTCTCTGCTGTCACGTTGATATTTACGAATCGACGGCGGAGATATCCTATCTTGTATATCTCTGTCTCTCTGTTTCTGTATCTCTTTCCCTCGCTCTAAGTTGTGCGATTGAATTTGCGCTACTTACTACGGTGTATTAAGCTACGGATCGTTTTATTTGCGCTATGAGTTTTGCCGAGATGGTATTGATGGCTAACTTGTACACTATCAATCCAGTTAGGGAATTAAAAAATCTTTTAATTTTTGACGGCTGGCTTTGCTGAGGAGAGAATTCGTTTAATCTTTTGATATGCATTCGAAATGTTCTTGTGGGAAATATTAATATTTTTTGTTTTGTCATTTCAACGAGTCAACATTCAGTATTCATATAATGAACACTGAATATATTCATGTATATAATTCCCTTTAATAAACAATCAATTCACTTATTATTTTATAACATCATATTTATGATTCCAAACAAAAAAAATGAAGAAACATTCATTTAATATTTTTTTAGGAAATTATAATCGAACAACAGACGAGCCATTCCTCTTATGAGCTAATATTTCTTTTTTCCTTAAACGAGGGCGAGCTGTATTTCGACAGTCGATGATCTCGATAGGAAATTTCTTAGAAAGTCTCATAAGAGGCAAAATAATGAAAAAAAAAATTAATAAGATGGTAAGAATTTTTGTAAAATGAAATATATGTAAAAGATGTTAAATGACGTTTCATCCTCGGTACTACCTGGTGAACTCATCAGGAATAGCCAGGTAGACCTTTATTCGACGTCAAGATGATAAATAACTATGGCCAATTTATAGATCCAAAAGAAAGTATTATTATAAATTAATTTATTATAACTTAAATTATTATAAGGCATATGGGACTATAAACATGCCAATCCCCAGTTTCAACCATCTCATCACTAGGTGGCTACAACTTTTTTGCACCCACAAACAAAACTTTCTTTTGGATCTATAAATTGGCCATAGTTATTTATAAATAATACGATTAAATCTGTGATTTGTACGTTCTCGAAAACAATTTCGCACATAGTATTATTCAGAACTAGACACGATATCGTCGTTTAAATTGTTCCTATTTTACTGTGTACCTATAAGATCTCAGCTGCAAGAGATCCTCCCATTGTCAACATAATTTATATAGCTATCTTGTTTTATAAAACTTATATAATAAAACTTAATAGAGTAGTTCTTGATTTTCTTATAAATATATAATATAAAACAACATTTTTCTTATAACGCTAGCTGACGAAAATGGCTTCGGAAGTCGTAGATTAATATAAAAATGCACTGTCGCACTATTATTATCGCTCAATTTCACTTCAGCGTTTCTCGGTTTCGTTCACCAAAACACGATCCTATACAAAATTTACAACGCATATGAACATGCACCTGGAAAAGTTTTTCTCCTTTATTACACATTTTTTTCCTAGGTCGTCTACCAAATTTCCCTCGCCCAGCTCTTCTCCTGTCTTTTCTATTTGGCATGTTTCCATAATTGTCTACTGGATAGCGCCCTGTCGGTCCGTTGTACGGCTGCCTAACATTATGATTGTAGCCACCCATCTGCTGTGGCCCGGGTCCCAAAAGTCCGACTCCGTTGCCACGATTGCTGTAACGCGAGTCATACTAATTACTCTGGCCCTGAATTGGTCCTGGATGGTTGGGTCCAGGACCCATATTATCCATCCGTGCGGGCCCGCCGTTGTTACCCATTCCTGGATTGAAGCTCCGTGAGTCAGAACGAGAATCAGAGTTTGTCATGTTTCCGTAATAGTCTGCAGCATAGTGACCTGGCGTGGAAGGTATAAAAAAGATCAATGTTTAATTTGTTTTTTCCGCAAAATATCCAATTTCTTTTAGGTTTGTTGCGCCATCGCCTCATGATTATTTTGAATGAAGGTATGTAATTGTAGTGTTCATTTTATCGACTGGTGAAGAATAATAAATATATGATTCATATAGTAAACTAGTACAATAACTATTTTAATCACATTTCATTTATCCTTTATTATGAGTTAGTGATTCTAATATTTTAATAAATGTTTTCGTTACGAAGCTCATGAGTAAATAAGTTAGTTCAGAGTACCAAAATTTGATATTTTGATTCTGTTATCCCTTATAAAATTTGAGCGTTCGGAATAATCTATTTGTCCCTCGAACGATCTCGAATATCTTGAATCATCGAACCGATCTCAAATCTCGAAAATAGTAATAAAAAAAAGACTAAGGTTGGCGCGCGTAGCCCACTCATTAACGCTAGCGAAATAAATATTCGCCTTGTACATACCTACTCTGTGTTTTCACGTAATGAATTTTATAAATACACCCAAAATAAAACTTCCCTGGCAACCTTGGCGCTTAGACTAAGATGTATCTCGCGCTATCTATAGTGCAACTTAAAGGCATTATGCTACACATCGTCACAGAATAAGCTGTCGATTGGAAAAGAGAACCTGAATACGATAATCTACTTTCTGTGAGCAATAATATTTTATTTTGCGTTGAAAAAAATTTCACGTTGTAAGAACTGAAAGTACGGCTCTGACAACAGTACTGTTCGGCTGATTTTCTTTCTGCTGAATTTTATAGATATAGTAAAATTATTCGTACAGTTGTGAGAGCTGTACAAGATACATTGAAAGCACTAATGTATAGAGTTTTTTGTCGGAGCATTAAATAGGTTATGATTCGCCATGCATACACATTTTTCATTAAAATAATCTCGATTGATAAGTACACTGATTACAGATGAAATACGCAAAAGCGGATTGCAAACATGCGGTTGATGTGGCCGGTCTCTTGACTTTTTTAGGTTATAACATGAACATCGGCTTCGCGTTGTAGCGTTGTCAACAAACAAATACCGGCGGCAAAACTAAATCGTACTGCTGTCAGAGCTGTACAAGTACATTTCCCGCATCTGACCAATAGTGTCGTTACATTATATAAATAAATAGCTGCTTCAGCCGTCTGTAAGGGTACATGAACACTATAAATAGTGTTAGTACAGCAAATCGAAACTATGGTTTCTACAGCCTAAAATTGTTTTCAGTGTACACTAAACTTGGTGTATATGTAAATATACTATGTAAATAATTTATGTAAATGTAATTTGTGCACAACTAACTGCAAAAATATTTTTATGAATTACATCCAATATACTTGTATTATAGTACAAAATGGTACTTAACAAATTAAAAAGTAATAATTAATAAATGTTGATTACTTACCTTGTAATGGTTATTTCCATATGGTTCAATATGTAAATATAATCAGCATATTATGATTGACTATACTATAATATATTGTGAATAATTTTACAATTATATATTAGTACATTACGATACAAGGGTCTGAAGTGGCACTTTCTGGCACGGCGAGTTACGCGGCCGAGCGCAGCGAGGGCGCTAACGCCGTGTCAAAACGTGTCACTTGAGACACGTGTATCGTACGTTATTTTATAGTATTAACTGCCTTATGTCCGCCGATATGCCTTTCCATGTCTTCAGTAGTACTTTCTCGCACCGTGAGGTTAGCGCACGAGCGTAGTGAGTGCGATAAACACGGTGCTAGAAAGGGCTACTTACCGCATGGAAAGGCGTGTCTGAAATGCGGACAAAATTTGATGTATTCTTGAAAAGAAATGTAACACGATTCACAATCTTGCGGCGTAAATAACTCTATGTGTGACCATGCTAATTTTGCTTCCTCAAAGAGGAAAGTTACCATATCATTATTGCTGTCCATTTGACGGAGTATATCGTAAAAATTAAAATTTTTGTTTTATCTGCGCGTTTTAACTTTAAAATCGGAAATTCCAATATTCTCGGCATTCACATACATACGCTATATACAGTTACCGTGCAAAGCATGAATTTTACAGTAGATCAGTCGTAAAAATGAAAAACAAAGCAAAATTCGGAACACCACTATCGAAAAATCAGCTCACGATCGGCAATGATTTTTTCCTTACACTCCGAAGGACGAATCGGAGAGCTTCGCGTAATACATTAAAGTCTCTGGGGGCATAAACGTTCATCGCTGAATACATCATACACGTAACACACGTAGCGCTTTTTTTCGGATCTTGCTTGCCGCCCGATTGCGCGCCTCGATACGGAGCTTTGTTTTACGAGGCCGCCTGACAGTGTATACACGTTTGTTCGATTTTCAAAAAAAGTTTTACTTTTATTACCAAGCACGTAAAAACATCGGGCTGCTTCTGATAAACATAAACAAGAGCGAGAATATATATCTTTTGACTTTGTAGGTCGCGATGGCTAGACTGCGCGATGGCTTTCGAAAAGTTTAACGGGAATATGAGAAATCCTCGGATAGGAATTTCGTGGTTTTGGGTTGATATATTTGAGTTTTTTTTTTTCGAAAATATCACTGATATTTTTTATCCTTTTTAAGATTAACGAATTGCTTTATTGAAAATTATGACTATAATAAATCTCATAATGATTTCACACTACGTAATTATTATTTTCTTTTATAAAATTGGGAAATCTACCTAAAAAAACTTTTTACAAAAGTTTAAACTAAGGCAAGTATTAGTCTCGCTCTCCCTCCCTCTCTATCTCTGAATCTCCGTCAAACTGTCCCAAAAACTGTAAGGGGGTGTGGTACTCATGCACTCTGTTTTACCGGCAGAACTAGGCAAATTCTATATTATTAAAATAAATATATCTAATTACGTCTTATAAAGAGATACTTGCCCTGCTCAATGTAATAATCTACCAGCCTGCGTAGTTTTGAGCCCAAATATCAACGGCACCCTACAAAATTTTGCGAACGAAATTTCCGTTATTTTTGTTCGCAAAATTTTTAGGGTGCCGTTGACATTTGAGCTCAAAACTGCGTAGGTTGGTAGATTATTACATTGCGCAGGGCAACTATCTCTTTATAAGACGTAATTCGATATATTTATTTTAATAAATATAGAATTTACCGTGTTCTGTCGGTAAAATAGAGTACATGAGTACCACACCCTCTTAATAAGAGCTTAAATATTTTTTCAAAACAATCAACACGTTCTTTAAAAAACTAATTTTTTAAATATATTCTAACAACTTAATTTATCTGCAGTCCTTTTATTTATTCTAATCTCATCTATTCAATAAGCACTCTCTACAAATGGTAATCATTTTTTTCATGACTGTACAAATAATAATATTTTTAATAAAACTTTCTAAAATAAGGCAAGTATAGAAGTTTTTTCTGTATAATCTATAAAATAATATTTATGATTTTTTAGAAAAAGTCAAATAAATACTAGTAAAAGTCTTTTACTTCTTTGAGTCAATTTATGCTCAACAAATTATATGTTAGTACATTCAAATTGTTAACTGCAAATCAAACAAACGAAAGTTGTGAAATCAATTATCGATAGTCGAGTAATGCAAACCAATCACCGAAAACCTGTATGACTATGTTCTCAGAAATATACTAAAATTTCTTATATACAAATTAAACACAAGAAAGTACTGAAATCAATTTATTGTATAGTCATGTACCTGCCATAAGAACTTTTCGTACCTCGCGTATAGAATTACATTTTACGCCCACGTTGTAACTTCAAAATTATTCAGCCAGCGGGCATAAAGTACTACATAATGCCCAAGAGGCTCAATAACTCACATACTCTTACAAAACTTTATAGAACGTACGTATTTTACGCCCGTGTGGGCGAAAATTATTTTAATTACTTTTTATTTCTAAAATTCATAAGAATTTTTTCAGATATTTACGAAAAGTCAAAGTTTATATTGACGGCTGAGGGGAACATCATGCTATCTCGGCGCGATGCTGAAGAAGATGCTATCTCGCCGCGACAGTGAAGAACATGCTATCTCGGGGCGTCTCATTTTTCGCACTTTTCAAATGCACGTAACTTTGCACAGAATCGACCGATTTCAATGATTCTCATCGCAAACCGTCGAGCCCGCCAAGTATGTATAGGAGATCGGAGAACCACCCCTGCTAGAGGAGCTCTAGACTTCTCTTGTCCGTCCAAGATGCGTAATATTATAGAAAGTTCAAAATTGAGGAGGAATAATGAAAAATAGTGATGTGTTGGTAACTATGTAATTTTTTTATAGGTATAGGCTTTGACTTTTCGTAAAAATTCTTGTGAATTTTAGAAATAAAAAAAAAGGTATTATAGTTATATAATTAAAATAATTTTCGCCCACACGAGCGTAAAGTACGTAGGTTCTATAAAGTTTTGTAAGAGTATGTGAGCTATTGAGCCTCTTGGGCGTTATGCAGTACTTTATGCCCGCTAGCTGAATAATTTTGAAGTTACAAAATGGGCGTAAAATGTAATTCTATACGCGAGGTAAGAAAAGTTCTTATGGCAGGTACATGACTACAATAAATTGATTTCAGTACTTTCTTGTGTTTAATTTGTATATAAGAATTTTAAGTACATTTCTGAGAACATAGTCATACAGGTTTTCGGAGATTGGTTTGCATTACTTGACTATCGATAATTGATTTCACAACTTTCGTTTGTTTGATTTGCAGTTAACAATTTGAATGTACTAACATATAATTTGTTGAGCATAAATTGACTCAAAGAAGTAAAAGACTTTTACTAGTATTTATTTGAGTTCTTTTAAAAAATCATAAATATTATTTGTAGATTATACAGAAAAAACTTCTATACTTACCTTATTTTATACTTTCGTAGAAAGTTTTATTAACAATATTATTATTTGTACAGTCATGAAAAAAATTATTACCATTTGTAGAGAGTGCTTATTGAATAGATGAAATTAGAATAAATAAAAGGACTGTAGACAAATTATATTGTTAGAATATATTTAAAAAATTAGTTATTTAAAGAACGTGTTGATTGTTTTGAAAAATAAATATTTAAGCTCTTATTAAAGTTTTTGGTAGAGTTTGACGGAGATTGAGAGAGAGGAAGGGAGAGAGAGAGGGGGGGAGAAAGTGAGACAGAGAAGATGAGAGGGAGGGAGAGAGGGAGGGAGAGAGAGACTAATATTTGCCTTAGTTTAAACTTTTGTAAAAAGTTTTAGACAATTATTTATTTAAAAAGTAAAAATTTGGCGAATATAAGTGTATTTCTAATCCCTATGAAAACATTTTCTATTTCTCCTCACCATAGCTAATTTATAAATTACTGTATCTGAGTTTAAAACCTTTAAATAAAAAAAAAAAAATCTTTTCTGACAATTACTAATAATCTTATCCCTTCTATGCAATAGATTAATGTGTGTATAAAAACAAGGGTATATACATTAAACACAAGAAAGTAGTGGAATCAGTTGACATGTTAACTCTTAAATAAACTATATCCTTAATCTTTAAAACAATTTTGATACTTTCTTTTATTTCACTCACATCACATTATTTAGTATAAAACGACAATTAAACAAAAGAAAGTTATGGGATTTATTTTCTCAAATTATTAATTTCGCAACTAACTCAATCCTGCAATGAATTAAGTATTTTCTGAAATTTTAGCAGATTTTTTTCAAAATACACATACTTGCCGGACGCGTCGTTTTGTAGTTTTTAGATGAACTATGTAATTGTAAATGTGAATTTGTTCAGTAAAGATAATATACTTATGACGATTTTTTAATAAAATTCAGTTGTTAGGCATTTTACATTGGATGACATTATTACAAACCTTCTAGCGATCTTCTTTTTTTTTTATATTACCCGAGGAAGTGGATAGATAGTGCACTGAAAAAAAAGTACAGGAAAAAGTACTAAACGTTCAATAAAAATTACCATCTTGTGCAGGGAACGCGACCACAGACTGTAAAAACTCAAAAAATTACCATACTTTATAAGAAATTTTACCAGAAATATAGAAAAATTTACTATACTCTATTGTAAAATTTACTGTAAAGTATGGTAATTTTTCAGGTCTTTTATACAGTCTGTGGTAGCTTTACGAGACAGTATAGTAATTTTTCCAAAACTTTTCTTTCAGTGTGGAGTTTCGTGAAACTTCGGTTTCAGAAATATTGAATTTCAATTACAAAATTTCTGTTTCAAAGCAAACTGAATACGATCAATTCAAATTCGGTGTTACACAAACACTAGCGGCAATAACTATAATACATGAGTAAGTAAGAAGGGATGATAGTGTAAACCATTAAAGATTCTGAAATTACGTTAACATGAGGCTCTACAAACATAAAAATTTCTATAGCTACCCGATATTTTACCTTTGCTGATGTACGTTCTGCATTTTTCGTTATAACGATTAATTTATTAATGTAGCATGAAAAGCTTGAACTGCAAAACGACGCGTCCGGCAAGTATATGTATTTTGAAAAAAATCGGCTAAAATTTTAGAAAATACTTAATTGATTACAGGATTGAGTTATATATATTACTTGTACCGTTCCTCAAACAAACCAAACCTTCGAGCACCAAAACAACCGCAAACCCCATTCCCACGACCCCATTCCACCACCACCCCCACCACCAGCACTCATCTTTCTCTCTTTCATCTTTACAGATAAGGCAGCAGCAGCAGCAGCAGCATCAGCATCGGAAAAAATGGGCGCATCGCGACGGCCTCACCGGCACTAACCATCGTCAGCGTCGCTCTATACTCGAACGCGCCCACGTATATAACGCGTGCGATGGCGACGAAGATGGAGGTGGTGCTGTCGCCGGGCAACCTCGGCGGCGACGACGGCGGGCCCTTTCGCAACGAGGACGTACGCGAGTGGTCGCGGGTCGACCGCATCACCGGCATGCTCGAGCGGGCGCGCGTCGAGACGGGCAGGTGGCGGGCTAATACCCGCGACGCCGCACAGTCCTATGGAAAGGTATAGTATTACAAGTTTTTGGGGATGGTGGTGCAGAAGCGGTAAGGGGGTTAGAGAGAGTGGAGCGATTTCAATGCTTATGGGAAGAAAGGCAGGAGCCAATGCATACGACTGAAAGAGAACTGCTGTTTTATGCATATATGGGTCTAGTTTAACTTTTTTTTTCATATGAAATTTTATGTTCTTATTTTATATACGCACATGCTGAGAAAAATTTAATATTTCTGATAAAAGGGTTTCATTGGAGTGACAATTGTTTCTAAAAAGGATTGCGTTGAATTAATTCCGAAATATTAATCTAATTAATTTATTTAAGTATATAGGTATATTATTATCGGCATGGTGTGGTTTGTGCACATAAGAATTATGCACATATTTATTGTGCACACTTTAGCATTGGAGTATACACATAGATATAGATATACACCAATGCTAAAGTGTGCACAATAAATATGTGCATAATTCTTATGTGCACAAACCACACCATGCCTTATTATCAACAAAAACTTGATTCATTTAACTAAATATTTTTTTCTAAAAATTATGATTAAATATATCATAAAGAAATTTTTTTCTCAATGCATCTGCTGTACAAATTATTGATTCAAAGGCTTTTTTTATTTCTTCGTCATTAAGATTGAAATTTATAGTTATTGAACGGTAAATTTAAAGTTCGCAAGAAATACCGTCGTAAAGTAACTCAATTATCATTGATAACTTTTAGAGCTAACCGTCAAACGAGTATATAAAATTGTTCTCGAAGACTTTATAAATATTTTTTTTACTCGGAATGTTCACGTCAAACGTAATTAGCAAACCCATTTTTCAGCGAATACTAAGAATCAATGAACGATACTTCCAGACGCATAAACCACACAAGCCTAACGGATATTAAATTCAAATGCGAACGAATAGTAAAAGCTACGAATTTTCCCAGCTCGCGTAAAAACAATGATCGTTACACGGAGAAAATGGTTTAGGAAAAATTACTATATTTATACAATAGTATAACCGTGGGACAAACTCAAATTATCATAAAATTTACTATACAATCTATAGTAAAAACTCCTATGTTTTGAGTAGTTTTTACTATGTATATAGCAATTTTTACTATAAATTGTTGTAAATTTTATGATAATTCGAGTCTGTCCCAAAGTTCCTATAGAATATAGTAATTTCTCTTACATTTACAGTAAATTTTTCTACAACATTTCTCTCAGTGTAAAAAAACAGCACTCATTAAATACACAAATTAACAACCATCGCGTCAGTTATATACACAGCGAAAGCCTGACCGCAACCGCTAAAAACTTTCCTTCTCCCTGCAAAAAATGACCTCTCAACTCTTCTCCTCCCCCGGACACTCACCGCTCGGCAATTAAAACTACTTTCCTCTCTCTCTCTCTTCTTCAACCGCGGAAGTCATTTCCGCAACTCTCGCACAATAATCCGCCGTGTAAACGTTCCTCCATCCATCTCTCCGCAGCGAAGAAAACCGCTGCCGCGCATATACAATATTTTCACTTTTTTTGCGAGATGAAAGCTTTGCGCGCGCGCATACGTACGTACTTATATACTTACACGGGTGTGACCGCGGCGTAGCGACGGCACTGCGCGAGCGCGCTCAACGAATTCTGCAGTGGGGAGATTTCTCATTCGCGCAGTAGCAGCGGGGAATTGCAGTGTGTATAAGTAGTCGCGTGTGCGTGCGCGCCGATTTTTTCCCCGGCGGTGGCGGCGGGCCTAGCGGCGCTCAGTCTAGCGCGTAATGCGTCGCTGGCGCGGTCGCTGCGGCGAAAAAAGGGATATATTATGCGTGTGTATAGCAGTGCAGTGTTCTTATTAAAGCCGATTCATTCTATTCGCGAGTGTTTTTAATATGCATAGATCTCGAATAAGAGGAAAATAGAGTGCAAAAAAGAAAAACAATTTGCTATATCGGTGGATCTCGAGTGTGACAACCTCCGCGTAAATCATCGTCATCATTGAAATCGCCCGTCACGTTCATCTGCCGTGCGCGCAGCTCGAATCGTGCGCCGCTCGTAAAAGTCCGGCGAGCCATTATTTACAAACGATTTCTAAAAGATATCGGCAGCAACAACTGCCGCGCTCTTCTGTCTAATACTTATACCTCTCCGAAGGAAAATAAAATAAAATACAATTTATATATATATATATATACACTCTGTACGTGCGCGCATCTCTCTCCTCGCGTTGGCTTTTTACTGCTACCGCTGCTTACACTCGGCGGCGGCGGCTTCGTCACGGTTATTAAGCCCGCGCTCTCGCGAGATTTCTGCACAAAAACGCGCTTAGCTTAGCTCAGTGTATATGTTGCTACCGCTGATGGACGTATAGTCATCGACCTTTTTATCGCCGCTGCTTTTTGTCAGACGGATCACGTGACCGGTATTGTTGCGGAGCACGCGCGTGTGTTGTTACCTTTGTTTTTCGAAAAGAGGAGCGCGTATATAGAGACGCACGAAAATGCGGGGAATAAGCAGTGCGCTGGAGTTTCGACGGTTCGCGAGTGTGTGGGATTGAGCGGAGTGTGTTTTACCGGGGCTGAGAAAACAAAGGATATTGTACGAAGTTGAAACCATGGATTACTATAACGGGAAGACAAACGTATGTATATTGGTGTAAATTGTGAAAAAGTTGGGAGAATTTATTGGCGATTAAGCATATATCAATCGCCTGGTATATCAGAGAGGATAAAAAAGTTGAAATGCATTTGCGAGTAGTTTTATGATGCTGGAAGATCGAGAGCACTGCAGTTAATTTAAAAATAGAGATCTGCTGAAACCGGACAAATGAATTATTTAGCGATCTAGATATATTGTATCGTCTGACCCGAATACAGATGTATTACGCTATAAGTATATAACATTCCGCGAAGGATGAATAACGCGCGCGCGTTTTCGAATAACGAGGTGAACTACTTGAAATAATAAAACGCTAACGAGTGACGTAAATTTTTTAGCCAAACATATGCCTTCTTTAAAAAAAAAAGCTACATCGTTGAAAACTATAAATACTTTTACAACTAGCGCATAAAACTACCTACGCAATACACTTAAACTAAAATCAACCACACATCGCAGCTATTCATCCAATTTTTACAACCCGCGCAAAATTAATTAACACGCGACCACACGCAACCCCTCTAATCACTCGTGCAACATCTCCCTATATACATTCGCGCGAATCCGTCATCACCGTATAAAACGTGTCGCCGCAAGAGAGAGAGAGAGAGGCAAGAAGGCGAGGCGAAGCGCGCAATGAGCCGCGCGCGCGGCACACACAGCTCCGAGCGATTCCTTATCTGGCGAACGGGCGACGCTACCTACTCCGGGGAAAAAGCTTGTGCAATTCGTGCATTATTACGTGGCTACACGGCTGCGTAGCGACTAATTGGGGGGGAAGCGTTACGTCGACGCGCGCAAGCGCGGGAAATTGCCGGGAGCGCGAATTTCCTTTTTGTACGCGGCGTCGCGGTGCGAGGATGACGAGTGATCTCGTTTTTGGGAAAAGGAGGGAAGTGTTTGATTGGGTCGATGGTGATTGAATATTAGCACGTGTGAAAATATTGAATTGAATGAATTATCGATCGAGGTACAACAACTATGAAACGCAATTGAAAATTATAGAGCGTAATTATATTCTAAACGAATCACCAATCGTGACAAATGTTTGCAATAAATTACAACGTTATCATCGTTCTAGGAAAAAAAAAACTTGGAATACTCAAAAGTCCTCGCTATTATCCATACACACCACTCCACCACTTAGATTCATTTACATTTCAGAAATACACTCCCCACATACAAAAATACTATATAAAACCAACACAATTTTAAATTAATTAATAGATGATCGACTCGAGGGAACGAAACTCAGCGGACGGCAGCCTCGTGCAGAAGGCCCGCCGCCAGGTCGAGATATTCCAGAGCCAGGGGACCAGCGGCCGGTCCTTCCAGGTCGTGCGCGCCTCCCAGTGGTCCTCGTCCCGCGCCACCGACATCGCCTTCGACGTTCCCATGACCAAACCCAGCGTGAGTATATACAGCGCGCTATATACGTTGTTAATTTAACGACGGACGATTCTTTATTTTACGCCCACACTCGGATGCAGTGTGTGTAGCTGAGAAATATTTATGCGCGGAGATTATACTTGATGTGTGTGGAAAAGGAAGAAGGTTGTGTGTGTCGAGAGTGTTATATATATATTTTTTTTTTCACAACACGGCCGGGGTTTGAATTTAATATTTACGAGTGGAAATTGTTTTTCCCGTAATTGCAATGATATGGGTAATTTAATGTCTCAATGTTGTGTATAGTTATATTTATGCTGTGGGGATAATCAGTATTCAACGTTATACTTTTATACACGCGATTTAAATTAAAAATTATGAATGGTAGTTTAATTGTCATTTAGAATTCTCTTTATTATATAAATAATCTTCTCAATCGTATCAAACAATGACACTTTCTCACACAATTAAGTATACTCACCAATCAACATCAATATCTTATCCAACGAATCTTCCACCCACAGGCCACGCAATTTCCCGGCGAACCGTTAAACGGCACAACCCCGACGATCCCCACGCCGGCGCCTCGCCTGAGCTTATGGCGCGCGAGCCTGGACAACGGCGCCTCGGACCTGGACCGTCTCTCCTGCCTCTGCCGTAAGCTCCACGACGAGGCGATGAACAGCACGAACCTCTGGTCGTCACTCCGCGCTCGCAGTCCATCCCCCCTCTCGTCCCTGGAGAACACCTCGCCACGGTTCCAGGAGATCGAAGCCAACCTCGACGACGCCAGTGACAGACTGTCCACGAGCTCGCTAGGTGAACGAAGGAGCAACTCAACAGAGGACCTGTCGAGTTTGCTGAACGTAGACGAGGCGTTCGCAAGGGACTGCAAGACGCGGCGCTCGCTACAAGTGCACAACAGCGAGAACAAGGAGAAGGGACAGGCGGAGGGCGAGAGGACGAGGCGGAGGAACGAGTTTATTGCCGAGAGGGCGAGGAGGTTCGAGGAGGGCGCGAGGGAGAGCGAGAACGGAGGTGGCGGTGCGGGAGCGAAGAGGAACTTTATCAGCACCAAGTCGTTCACGTCGATCGCGGACAACGAGTTCGTGAAGAGCGACCCCAAGCATCCGTCCAAGTTCAATCAGCAGCTCGCGAAGATCTCGATTCAGGATGCTGGTGAGTTAACTGTCTTATGATGCATTTCAAAGGAATTTGTTTGCCGCTACCGCTAATTATACTTTACGGAAGTAGTTGCTGTCATTGCTATAGTCAACCACTGGATGACCTAAATTATATATATCTACTGTAAAAAACGAATTTTGCTCATATCAACATAATTCATATTGATATAAACATTGAAAAATCCCAAAGAGAAACCATATAATTTTTGTCTTATTCGAACCGTGACAACCCAATTTCCCTACATACATGCACAAAACCTTCACTCCGCGCGAAAGCGCAGCGAAATTCGTGCGAGCCAACCCAAAATTACACTCGAATGGCAATACTCCCCCGCAAATTCTTATCACGACGTGAGCTAATATTCACCTTCACTCATCTCCACTCACGATTTCGCAGACTAACCCATCATCTCCCCCACACCATCAACTCCCTCGCTTCTCTCTACTCTTCTTCACCATCATACTTGGCTTCCATCAGTTCCAGCACCACAGACGAACGGCCACGCGATGCACCACCACCAGCACCACCATCACCACGTTGTCGCCTCGCCCAGGTTCGACTCGCCGCCCGCTCCGGCGCCCCGCAAAGCCAACAACAAAACCGTGGTGCACCTGCGAAACGCCGCCTCGCCGACTGCCGAAACCGCGCCGCCGCCGCGTTGCATCAACGTCACGGCGATCAAACTGGACAACGAGGCGAAGGACGCGGAGACGATAGGCGAGAACGGCGCGATGACGTACGGGGTGCTGATGGACGCGTCGACGAAGGAGGAGACGACGCCCACGACGACGACGGCGGTGGTGAATGGAGGAAGCAAGCCGGTGAAGAAGGTCGAGTTTTGCAAGACGGAGATACACTTTGCGGCTGATTCGGGGAAGGTGAATATTGTGGAGACTGACGGGAAGCCACCGCCGACGAACAAGTTCAGGAGGAGGAGGAGGAACAGTAGCGTTGGTGCTCCGGCGAGTAGTAATGCTCAGGTAAGGTTCTTTGGTGTTTTATGGAATTTTTTATATGGAAAAGATTTCGAAACCGATATTCCATTTCATACATTGTAGCTTTTTAGTTTACCGCTACTTTTACTATCGTAAATGTAATGAGTTATTTAAAGTCAATGAATATTGAGAATTTTATTAAAATTACAACAAGCCTTACAGTTATAATTCGTACATTTATTTTTATATGCGTACATACGTTTCTAAATACTTTCAATCTAATTATTAAACCGCACGCGGTACGGTAACTAAACTGGAGCACTCTTACCCGGTACATAAATTTTTCCGTTAAGCCAAATCACAGGCCAGAGAGAGAAAACCTTTTTACCGCTCGCTCAACGACACTCGAATCATCATTCCGGAAACGCTTATGACTTAGAAAAACGTTAATCGCCCTCTCTCTCTCCCTTCCCGCGTTTACTTTCGCTCCTTAATCGTCGCTATTAAATTAACGGAAAAACGCTCTCGCAGCCGCCGCTAACAAAAGGCAAACGGTATATACACTCCAGCAGACGCGCGCGCTTAATCCAATTTCCACGCTATATACTCCACTTCGCATGCCCCAGATATATTCTCGTTTTCACTATAATTTCCTTATTAATATTATTATTATGCCTTACATATGTACGACGCAGAAGAGCAACATGCCTCTGGTGCACTTTGGCGACACCTCGTACGAGAAATACATATTCGGGGGTCAGGGCAAACTGCCCCAAGATGGCAAGAAGACTGCGGGACTGATGAACGATGGGCTCGCTATTGAGGACGTCGGCAAGAGCTATATAGAGAACGGCGGAGAGGTGGAAGGGAAGAAAGATAGGTGGGACGCGATGGAGAAGGTCAAGGATGATGGGACGAAGGAGAAGGATAATTCGCTGGTGGAAACGAGCGTGGTGGAGAAAGTCGGGGATAACGGAGGTGGTGGAAAGTACAGAGGGACCCACACGACGACAGTGAATTTCCTCAGCGACGAGAGCAGCAACAGCAGCAGCAGCGTCGTGCCAAAAGTTGCCGAAGGTATGGTTGTTGTTTGCGGTTTAAGCTTTGTTGCGGTTATTGCATGTGTCACCTGATGCTAAGTAACTTATTATTATTTTTTTTTGTATAAATAGGATTAAATTTTGTGATATCGAAATAATTAAAGATAGCATCAGATGACATGCCAAGCAAACATCATTTTCATTTAACAACTCGTCAACATATATTAATCAGCATCGTCCCGTAAATTTGCAGCACTAATACCATTTGCGTTAAAATATATGTATGTATATTGCTGGATATGTATATTAATTAAAACGATTAACTACTGTACCATAAGAGAAACTATATGCGATCCATAAATCCGCGAGATATCTGGGTTAGAGCTACAATTTCTTCACTGATTTCTGGATCGCTAGAGTTTCTCTTTTTTCATAATGCGTGACTAAAGAGGATTGTGCAACACTAATATGGTTGAAATATTCCAACGTTAAAAGGCACTAATGTAAATTAGATTTCACCATTGTTTCAATTGCTTCAAGAATCGAAGCTCAAAGTATGCTCACATATGCACACATTACGACCTTTCAACGCTACGTATATTTCAACCAAAACAAAAACTAAAACCAATTCGCCATGCATCTTTGTACATCGACCTCCCCAACATACCATAACACGTCCAGAGTAGTTCTGCATATTATTAGCGTTCACCCAATAAAGCTACGTCGTATGTATCATATATGTATAAATCAGGTTTATTGGTCTCTTCGTATATACCTACTCGCCAGTTGGTCATTATATCCATAACAGTCTGCATGAGTAGAGCTCGATAAAGCGTAATTATAAAAAAAAAACCCTTCGGAAGGCAGCTAGCTACTACACCTACCTACCGGCGACAGCATCGAACCGAAAACAAACCCCCCAAAACTACTTACAGGAAAGATGAGGGCCAAGGGGATTCGACTGCAATTCGCATCGACGAATCGGGGCCTGAGCCCGTTGGCCAACGGCAACGACGACGAGGAGAACTGTGTCAGTCGCACCACCAAGATCACCGTACACCTGCCGCCCGTGATAAGCCATCATCCGCGTATACTGCAGAACAATCCGTTCACGAATCTGAAGTCGGTGAAGCTCGTGATGAGCATCGGCAGCAAGGCGGCGACGAGCGACGATGGCTCGCTCACGCTGAGGGAGTTACTGTCCACGCTGTACAGCAGCGATCCGAGCGACGGTCTGATGATGGACGAGGATAGGAACAGAGGCTCGTCACAGCTGTGGTCGCTGCAGCTGAAGTCGGCCGGTAGCTCTGAGGACGATAGAAGCGAGGATGGCGAGGGACGGAGGATTTTAGATGAATCGCGAATGTTGACGGGTATAGGATACTACATCACACACTGTAGCATACACGTTTATACGCGCGTATACAATGATTGTTTGGAAAGGGATTTGAGCGACAGTTTTTGTTCTCTTTTTGAAGTCTCATTAACTGTGTCATACATGTGCACGTTCATCTCATTGTTCGATCACTATATTCATCATTTAGTTTGTAAGTTGTATAAAGATTCAAGCAACAGAAAAAAGATATAGTTTCATTGAATATAACGATATCAAAGGGTTTAATCATTAAAATAATACCATTTTCATTGGATAGTTTTGATGCGATCAATTTTCTTAACTCTTGACGAATAAAAATAAAATAAATTACAATTGATGCAACGAAAATTGCTTCTGTATCGCATGAAAAATCTCAATGTTTCCTTCATACTCTAACAAATTTATATTATTTTCAGACAAACCGAGTACCGCTTTCGCAACGACGAACCACATCTCGGCGATCCAACGCGCCATCGAGCCCGTATCAACCGACACACTCCCCCACAAAATTCCGGTGCTACCCAAGGACGCGGACAGCAACCAGGTCCTCCTGAAAATCGTCACGACGCACAAGCCGATGCTCGCGAGAGTGGAGAACGATCACACACCGATCGTCGCCCCGATACCCAAACCCCGGTCAATCGATAGCAATACACGAGAGAAAAGTCCTCCGACGGTGGAGGACGAAGGCATCGGTCTCGAAGCCAAAGACCACTGTGATACCGTTAACGGAACAACGGCCGACGAGGCGCCTACGTACGAGAACATCTTCGACGCACTGAGCGACGGAGCACCCGTCTATGAAAATTTCCAGGTCGTCGGCAGCAAGCCACAAGTAGTGATAAAGGAGAAGAAACTCGTCAAGGAGAAGGTGCCGATGAAGAAACGCTCGTCGAGCGTTCACGCCGAAAGGACGATGAGTAGTAACGATTCGTACGACAGGAGGCACAAAAAGGTGTCGGCGAAACTGAGCAACGGATCCAGCGTAGGGAATAAGCCGGATAAGGTGGAGAGTTCCAGGTCGATTACGCCAATGTCGACCATGTCGAAGGCCTCGTCGCATTCTGTGGATAACGGGGAGGCGAAGCGCGCGAATGGCGCGAGCTCCCGAACGAATAGTTCGCGAGATAACTCGGTTAAGAGGTACAAGGATGTGAGGCAGGATGGCACGACTAGGAGTAACGAGTCGAGGAGGCGAAGCAGCAGCTCAAAGGTTGATCCAGCGACGAGGGATCACAAAGGCACGATGTCGAGTATCAATTCGGAGAGGAACGGTGGATCGCTGAGGTATATTTAATAATTCAATAACGAAAAATCTTGTTTATTTTCTTTTTTTTTTTACTTTCTTTTTTTTAACAGTGAAGTCAAAGAATTTCGAAACTGTTGGTTAACAATTGGTTACATAAATTACGAAATATCTTAACAAAATAAAAACAAAAATGTTTCAGAACGAAGAAACCAGTGGAAGTGGTCTACCAGACGGCAGTTTTCAACATGAAAAATGAAAAGCTCTCTAAGCCGGCAAAGGCGAAGGAAGTCAAGGGGCCTCGGCTCATAAACGATCTCATATGCGGTAGCAAGATGAGACGGCCGTCCGATGGCAAGAAGGCAATAAAAAGTACATAGATTTTCATTTATTCATCGTTTCAATGCACATTTATTTATCTACGCATAGTTAATTTAACAACAGTTTAATAAAAATTGATGTTGCAGCAGCCATTGTGTCACAAAATACTAGTAAACGAAAAGAAACGCCTATTACGATAAACAGGTATACATTGAGTGTCTTTATATATTGTTAATATAAACTGATTCACTGGAATCTTAAAATTCAATAAATTTATTTAATGAGTTCAATCATAATGCATGCTTTCAAAATTGTTCAGATGAAATTAAAAACCATCTAATAATATGTAATATTAATGAAAAATAATATTTTTAAATTATAAATTTTGTATTTCAGGTAATTGTATGTGGCTTGCAGGAATGGACTTTTAAAACTGACACATTTACGTCTGTTCTACCGCTTATAATCAATTTTGATACTAATTTTTAAGTAACTACCTATAATAAGCGGAATAAGAGTTCCTCTTTTTCTACATGAAATCTGTAAATGTTAACACTGACTCTGCCATTTTTGACTGAAATAAACTTATATGATAATAAAACTGAATAAAGCTTGTGCATTTGTTTTTATGTGAAAATACTAATTCATGAATAAAGGTTGAATCATAAGCAAATTGAGTAAAGTAATTTTATCGCCTTTTTATCTTAATACATTTACATACGTAATAAACATTGTATGAAATTTATCCACAATGTAATGAATAAAATTTCTTAAGTTCAATAGTAAGTAAACTTAATTTTAAACTTAATTGCAATATCTATGATTGAGCTATAATTTAAGTATTGTACAAAAAGAAAGCAGTTTTCCAGAATAAAATATTGGACAGAATTATCTGAGTAAGTCAGTATTTAAACATGAAGAGTACAAAAATTTTCCAAAAAAATGCCTTCAGAGGATACAAATTGTTAACATTTGTTTTATACAATTGTGCTTCTGATGAAATTATTTTGTATCCATAATCATAAATTATGATTCACATAGAAATTACTAAAAATACTTATAAAGTATTATTGAGATCCAATCGTGCTCTTTTACTGCGAGACTCTTCTGGTGAATCTCCATTAACCATTAACAACTCTCGTTTTCTTTCCGCATTCTAAAAATAATTAATGTTTTTTTAAATTAATTCATTAAAATGCAAATATTTATGAAAAATAACTACATTTAAGAGATATACCTTTTTGTCCCATCGTTGATGAAGGTACCTCAAAACGATAGTTGTTTTTTCTGTCACGATAACTGAAAGAAATTTATTTTAATTATTGAGCATTTTTTATAAAAAGTAATTATTGTTTTACTGTTTTAATATAACTAATTACTCTCGATTTTATTTAAAGAAAAAGAGGGTATTTAGAAGATTAAATATTTATTAGAAACCTAAAGAAACATTTCATGAAACTTATATTTTTTTATATAAATTACAGTAAAATACAAGACTTGTCAGCAAAAAAAATTACGGGAATACCCACAAAGTTAAAAATTTTTTTCACTCATTGTTCTAAATACAGATTAATCTATAAAATTACTTTATATTTTGAGCGATAATAGTTTTGAAAGATTTACAAAAGATAAGGGTTCCAACGCACTCGCTCATCTGATTTTAATACAAAATTTCATCATGTTTTCTTGTTATAAGTCAAGTAATATGAAATAAAATGCAAATATTAAAATTATTATGAATTGAAAGAAAATTTGCAAATTCTACCTTGGTCAGATGGATAATCTTTTGTCGGAAGATACACTGATGGTCTTTTTACACATGTTCTATTCCCATTGTCAGTATGAAAATTAGCAAAATTATTTTCATTAATTGAAGGTAGTCCATTTAGAAACTCGGCCACAGACTGCAAAAATATAAACAAAGGTGAATATTTACAGTGAGCATTTTGAAGGTTAAGTTTTGAAAATCTTCCTCGTTTCTAAATATTACTAAACCATTATAAACAACATTGTGAAATGCTTTGTATTAGAGTGTCATACGTTATTCGCCATAAATGCCATGCTCAAAGTATGATCAAGTTTATTAATCATGTTTAACCTAGAAATGTGAAAAATAAAATGTATCAATTTTAGAATCATTTACTTACCATTTTCTTAAAAATTGAACGACCCAGGGGTCAACAACGAACAGGAAACAATAGGACAATGGCCAAGGTACATCAAGCAGGGGCCAGTAAAGGTGCAAAACTAGAAAATTCTATTGTCTGGCGTGTGCGAAACAAAACATTACACTAACTTCGCATAGGCAGAAATCACAGCCTTCTTTTCAAGTGCGAGGATACGCGAAGTAGCAAGTAGGTAATACGTACAATCCTATGGTCAAATCGAACGGACCTTCAGTAACATTGCTATTGGTTCGGGAACGGGCTGCAACGTTGCCACATTGCCGTCGAATAATCATTTAACCTCGCTTCTTCAATCATCTACATGCGGCGCACGTAGCGGAAATGGCAACCTCGTTGCCGGAATAGAAAACGCGTCTCGCTTCAAAACGACCTTAGGTGTCGTTGCAAAGTGTTTATTTATACGAGTTTGTTGTTATTCATGTTTTTATCCCGTGGTAATGTAAATATGCTGGAGATTCGGATGGGATTCAAACTGAGAAAAACCGCTTTGAAAATACTACTGGATCAGAAGTGCCCCAGGCGAAATATATGATACTTTCTACTTTCTCTACACCAACCAGTTGTGCTCAAAGATGATTCAGGAAAAGTGGACAAATTTGGAAAAGGGCTCCTGCCTAAATCATTACAGATTCAGAGTTGAATCGGCTTATGGTAGTTGTCACTGTCCAACGACAATTAATTTTTCACAATGTGCCTTTGATAATAACGACGAAGCACTTATTGCGATTGACAATAATGGCATTGCTTATTTTATTGATCTGTCTGGTACTCCAGCATATAAGAGACTGGGCAGTGTAGGTTTAAGTACGTTTTTAACATTTAATCCTAAAGATAGAAACGAACTATTGATTGGTTTAAGTTCAACTAATATTAAAGTACTGAGGCTTAATTCTATGGATGATTTTTGTTTATTAACTGGGCACACAGCACCTCCTACTTATATATCATTTTACAAGGACTATTGTTTGACATCATCCAATAAAGAAGTTATAATCTGGCATGTAAAGTCGTATTGTAAAGCTCATCAGTTACGTTTAAATACTAGGAATATTCTAGTTAAAAAAGCTGTATTTTCAAGTTTGGGAATTGTTGCTGTTTTGTATCAAACGAATATAATTCAATGTTGGGTATTTCAACAGTTTGACAAGGATGACAGAATTGATGTACAAAAGCACGGATTAAAACATATAAAAGATTTTGAATTCACAAAGGATGGCAGAGCAATGGTAGTATGTGGATTACAGAATAAAATTTTAATATTTAATACATCAAGATGGGAGTTGCTAAAAAGCATGGAATTCCATGAAAATTTCAATGGGGGCAGGCAGTTATCAATGATTCCATTACCACTTGATGGCGGAGTAAACTCAATTCTGGCAGTTTTAACATCAGATTGTACATTAAAATTAATAAGTTTAGCTACATCTAGTATTATTGAAAATTGTTGTGAATTAGAAAATGGAATGAAAAAAGTTATTGTTTCCCAAAAAGGCCGTTATCTTGTATATATTAGTAAACATGGCTTTTTAGATATTACTCTTTTGGACAAAATACTAAAAGTAAAGCTTAGCTCAAGTAAGGAAAAACCAAGAGAACAGAAAAGAATACATTCTCATAAAGCTGAAGATCATTTAAAATGTGTTCATAATGCAATTAAAGAAGAATTAAAATTACAAAGGTTATTACCTATATTAAAAGAGTTCGGAGAATATCCTGAAAAGTATAGAAAATTAATTTGGACAACGATTATGGAATTGCCCAATAATAAAAGAGCTTATATTGAGTTATCAAATATGGCCACACATGAAGCTATATTTGATTTATTAAAAAATCATTCTTTACAAGATAAATGCAAAAGAACTCTGTTAGGATCTATATTAAGTTGTTTACTTCATTGGTGTCCAGTTCTTAAAGAATGTTCCTTCCTACCAAAATTGGTTGTGCCTTTTATAAATGTTTTTCAGGTAAACAATATTGTTACTATCACTATAATATTTTGAATTTTTTAACTTGCTAATTCACATAAATCGTTTTTGCAGAAAAATTCAGTGCTTGGATTTGAATCATGTTTGTTCATTCTACTAAATTATTGCCAAAAATGGTTTGAATATCATCCTATGCCACCACTTAATATATTAGGTATGGTAGAAAATATTTTACTAGAAGCAGATCCACTGCTTTTTGATTATTTTTGTGAGAGAGGTGTTACATCTACTGTCTATGCATGGCCAATGTTACAAACAGTATTTAATGAAGTATTGACAACGAATGATTGGTTGATTCTGTGGGACCATATGCTTTCTCTCCGAAAACCTTGGTTTCTTTTAATGTGTGCAGTTGCTTATAATATTTTGTATCGCAAAACCATTACTACAAAATTACAAACTTTAGATGATTTTCAACAGTTTTATAAAAGTCAAGGACATGTTTCAGTAAAAAATATATTGAAACTAGCTCGTAAATTAGATTGTGATACACCACATAGAATTCATCCTCACAGATATTTGAAGTGAGCTTTTAAAATTTAAGTAATAAATTTGAAAAAATATTTTTTTTCAAAATTAATATTTTATTTTTTTTAGAAATGATATTGATCTAATACCAACAAAGGGTCCATATCCACCATTTTTACAATATGAATTTCCAACATATTTAACAGATGAATTGAGAAACTTAAATTTAAAAAAACTTAAAGAAAAAGAGCGCCGTTTACGAGGTTTCAAATTACATGCAATGGAACTATTAGAAGAGAAAAGATTAAGGACAGAAAGTGAACATTTTGTAAAAAATATTCATGAGATGAGGTTAAATGGTAAGGATCATATCAAGTGCTGTCTATAAATTTATAATTTATGTAAAATGCTCTATAATTAAATTTCATGTCCTTTAGAACTTCGAAAATGCTATGAAAAACAAATACACGAGGATGAGAGACTATTAGAATATGCTAGAAAAGAAACAGAAGATTTAGATCCTAGTAAATATTTAAATGATGACATAAAATGGAGCAATCTAGGTTTCAACGCTCACCAATATAATCCATTAAGTTTTCAAAAGAGGAGAAAAAGTAAACATAAAAATTGTAAACTTCTTCAAGAACAGGTGGAAAGACTGGAATTTGAAGTCCAACATTTACTTACAACATTGCATAGTTCTTCAAGGACAAAATCCAGGATAAAATAACTACTAATATTTGTATATAGATTCACTAAAAATAATCTAGTCGTACTAAGTTTTCATAGTTGTATAATTGATGTATTAAAATTTGTATTTTTATAATATTTATATACAATTAATAAAAAAATATAAATCTTTGAAAAGTATCATTTGTTAAATTGCGTGTTAAAATTCCTTGTTAGGAATCTTGGTCAATATACAAAACTGTATAAAATATTGTGTTAGTCATATTGCAATAAGGAATGAACAGGATTTTCAATTTTAGTACGTCCATTCATAGATGTCAATTCCATTATAACCAGGCATTCTACTATTGTTACTCCTGCTGATTTTAACAATTTCTCTGCAGCTGACATAGATCCTAAGTAAAAACAGTTCAATTTTTAATTAAACTAATATCTGAATACAGACATTTTTTCAAATATTCAAATTTATGTTTACCTCCAGAAGCTAGTAAGTCATCTACAATAAGTGCTTTGTTTTTTCCACATACACTGTCAGCTTGAAGTTCAAGTGTATCCTAAAATAAATTTTTTATATTTACAATTTTCTATTCAAATTATTAAGTTCATCAAATTAAAAAACATTAAAGAAAATACAATTTAAAAATAATAATGGAGAGAATTATAAACTCAAGTTATTTCTGTTAAAGTGGAATCAAGTAGGTAGTCATAATAACCTCTCCATATTCCAGAGTGTAATTCTGCTGATAAACTTTTCCTGGAAGTTTTCCTTTTTTCCTTATAGGAACAAATGGTTTGGCCAATTCCAAGCTAATCACTGGACCCAGCAGGAATCCTCTTGAATCCAAGCCTACAATGAAGTCAATATCTAATAGAGCTACATGCTCCACTAGCAGATCTTTCATTGCTTGCATGGCTGCCACATTTTTGAAGATTCCAAATATATCCCTGGAAAAACTTATTGTTACAAATAACTTATAGAAATACAGTACGTTTCATTAATAAAAATAATAACCTGAACAAAATTCCTGGTTTTGGAAAATCAGGGTAACTCACAACCGAATCTTTGACTAGTTTTAACTTTTGTGCTTTGTCCATTTTAAAGGTATGAAACTAAAACAAATGAAAAGGTTAAATAAAATTATTAAAATAATATTATAGACTATTTGTATTATCAGCAATAATTATATCAGATTATGAATATTAAAATCAAATATTAGCTTTATCTTATTATAAGTAATATTGATAAAGCTACATATTTTGATATGATAAGAGCTAATCTCTTTGATAAAAACTGTATAAAAATCTCTGTACATTTAAAATTTTTTTGTACAGCCATTCTTATTTAGTGAAATTATTATTGAATGTTAACATACCTGAAATTTTGCCGACTAAAGAAATTAATAAACTATGAACAATTTTGTGAAGTAACTAAAAAGAAATAACGTAAATCATCTGATATAATTTTGTCTAGCTCCTACCATCGTCAGCAGCGCGAATGATTTTGAACGAAAAATTTCCCCATCTTGATCTTCTGTTGATGATGAGACTCGTGCGAGGCTCCAACATAGATAAGGATCTTTCATCTATGATCTTTTCTTATATACGTCAAAACTAATGTCGACTGACGTAAAGTGACGGTCAGATACGCAAAAGTCATCGCTTGTGAAAGCTAATTAGCTAAACCAAAATTTTTCTATCCCACTTGAAATTCCACCTTTCAAAATCTCCAGTGCCTAACCTACAATACTCATAAATAATTTTCTTTATCTTTCGATAACAACCTCAAACAAAAAGTTTCCCCTACATTTTTGTTGACGGTCAATAGCTGTCCCGCCTCTATAATTAGTTTACAGCCTACTTATCATTTCGCGGCAGGAGGGACTGAGGAAGGGGTGCGGCGAGGGAAGAGGGAGGGGGACAAGGAGGGCAGCAGCAGCGGCGGGCTAGCCAGCGCAGTGTTTCAGTTATTTGTGAGTGTGAGCAGCAATTCCGCGGCAGAGCAGAGCCCGCAGAGCCGAGCCGAGAGAAAACTGAGAAAGATGGCTCTTTCGGCAGCAGCCGATTAGAATGTTATTAGTCATCCGATCACTGTTTACGAGCAGGGCGACTAGTATCAGCTGGATGCACGAGAACGGCCGAGCGAACTTCGGCCAGTCGCTGTGACAGTTGTCTGAATCCTTCCGAGAGCTGCCTGTTTTGCTGCTCTCTCTCTTATTCTCAGTTCGGATCGTATACGTCGCAGAAACACACTGAAGCAAGATGATGAGCATTTGGTCGACCTCTATCTTCGACGCTGACGTCGGTATGAGGGTGGACGCTGTATACTGCGCGCACACACACACACACACACACACACACACATACGTACACGTACACACGGGTATCCCGTTCTTTCGCACCTTTCTCATTCTCTCTCTTTCCTTCGTCGTTCGCTTTGTGTTGCGAGATTACTTACGCGTCTGACGACGCACGCTCGGGTTTCCCTTTGTTTCTCGCGGGGGGAGGGAGTTTGTTTCTGGCTTTCTCGCGCGCGACTGGGTTGTCAACCTTATCCAACGACGTGGTTCTTACGATTTCGTTGGGAGGACGACGATCCCCAGGCTTTGTTTCGTGGATAGACGTCCAGATTGTACTCGATTGTTCCGCGCGATGCTACAACGGGTGCGCGATGATGATGGGTGTATTTTGTGTGTGTGTGTGGATGGCTGGGTTGGATGTAATACTAAGCACTGGCTGGTTTGGTTGTTTCAGAGAAGGCAACCAGCAACAAAATTGTTTCTGAGGACTGGGCACTGATTATGGAAATATGCGATAAGGTGGGTTCTTCGCCTCAGAATGCCAAGGATTGTCTTCGATCGATCGTCAGGAGACTGACCAACCCAGATCCCCATATTGTGATACTTGCCATAACTGTAAGTCAAACTTTAGACTGTTATGAGTTTGATCTACTTTTTGTGCCAATTGATTGAAAAAGTAGAGTGAAAAAAATGTGTGGATTAGTTAATGTTGCATCAGAATCAGTAACTATATTTATACTCAAACAATGATTCACAGCGCACTGATCTGTAAATTATCATGATATTCCAGTTCATTTTTTAAATTTATTAAAACTTTTTGCACTTGTTTATATAATACTATTGTTCATTATATATTATAAGCATTATAACAATTGTGTACCTTGTTTATGTCTCAATGAATGCTGATATATTATTGTTCAATTCAATAATATGAAAATACTTTTCTTTTTAGTTATTAGATGCTTGTTCCAATAATTGTGGAAAAGTTTTCCATCTGGAAATTGCATCAAGAGAATTTGAAACTCAGTTTATAAAACTTATAAATAATAGCCGCAATCATCCAAATCCAAAAATTTATGAAAAGTTAAAAATACTCTTGAAAAATTGGGCAGAAGGTGATTTTGCAACAGATCCTCAACTAAATTTGATTCCAAGTTTATATCAAAGACTTAAATCAGAAGCACACGACTTTACAATTCCTTCTGAGCCGGTAAGATAATTGATATCCTAATAATTACATTTTATTAAAGTATCTAATGTATTTTTACTTTAAAATAAACTTTTACACTTATTAATTCTTAAAATTTTTATAATTTGCAGAAAAAGACCTCTTATGCACTGTGTAAAGACCCAAACGTTGTTACTAGTGCCCAAGAAGAAGAAGAAATAGCTAAAGGTAATGAGTTTATCAAAAAATTATTAACAGAGTTAGTGCAGCATGGTTCATACTGTACCATAAATTATTTTAGAATTTTTGTTGATTGTTAAAAAAAAAAAATAGTTAAAAATGATAATTTTTTTTATTAATGTATTTCTCATGTTTATAGACTTTCAGAAAATCAATTTAATTTACTTAAACCGAAATACAATAAAATATATGTATATATCGTATCAATAATGAAAAACTATTAAATTATTATGAATTTTACTGCCACGCAGAGCCTGTTAAGGGGGCTAGACACCTTTTTTCTCTGAAATAAGTCACATTTTAATACATAAATGTAAACTAATTATTTCATACTTTTTACATATGAAAGTGGGTATATTTACCTTACCTTAAAACTTTCTCCGATGGGCCTTTTATATGGTCCAGAACCATAGTCATCGATGAAACAAGTTTTTTCACTAACCGTAAGCTTCGAAATTTTCCTGTAGATGGATTGACTCCAGATTTGAACTAAATTACTCCTGAATAGTATAATTCTCATATGAGTGTAGGGATTTAGGATTAAATGTCGGAAAAAATTTTGACATCAGAAAAATTATGAAAAAATTTTAAAAAATTTAAAAAAAAACTTGAAAAACCGCACAATTTTTTTTCCTCATTAGATCAAAAACCCCTACACTCATGAGAATTATACTATTCAGGAGTAATTTAGTTCAAATCTGGAGTCAATCCATCCACAGGAAAATTTCAAAGCTTACGGTTAGTGAAAAAACTTGTTTCATCGATGACTATGGTTCTGGACCATATAAAAGGCCCATCGGAGAAAGTTTTAAGGTAAGGTAAATATACCCACTTTTATATGTAAAAAGTATGAAATAATTAGTTTACATTTATGTATTAAAATGTAACTTCTTATTTCAGAGAAAAAAGGTGTCTAGCCCCCTTAAATTATGTTGTAATATAAACTGACTAACTCTTATCGTAAACTTACTTCCAGCTATCGAATTATCACTGAAAGAAAGTAGCAAACCATCAACCATGTCACATAATTCACCATCTTCCAAGAAAACAACTAGTCTATATCCAAGTGTGAGTTCAGCAATGGCTGCTGCTACTAGTAATTCAGAAGGAAGAAAAGTTAAAGCTCTCTATGACTTTGAAGCTGTAGAGGACAATGAATTAACGTTTACAGCAGGAGAAATTAGTAAGTACTTTTTGTAACAGTAGGTATATTTATATAAAATTATATAAGAAACCTCCTTTTAAAAAATAGTTACACTTAAACAGTAAATGATAAAAAAATTTTGATAACATATTATTATTGTATTTTTAGTTCATATCTTAGATGATTCTGATCCTAATTGGTGGAAAGGTAGTAACCAGCGAGGTGAAGGCTTATTTCCTTCTAATTTTGTCACGGCCGATTTAACTGTTGACCCGGAACAGTGCACAAGTAAGCAAAAATTTTTTTAAAGTTATGAAACTGAAACTTTAAGTAAAACTTCAATACATTTTCATTACATTTAACCTTTTTTTTTAGAATTAGAAAGTAATAGCAAAAAGTCTGTTCAGTTTTCGGAAGAAGTAGAAGTTAAGACTGTGAAGAAAGAGCCTGAAGTGGTAGAGTTAGAGATTGATGAACAAAAAATGGATAGACTTCTACATTTATTACATGAAGCTGATCCTCAATCTAATGCTACTGATACACAGGAAATGCTCGATTTAGAAGGTAACATTTTAAAATTTTAAATTGTTTCAAGTAGAATGCCCTGTAAATACATTAAACTCCCATTTTTTTTTTTTTATTTTATTTTTTTTTTTTTTTTTTTTATAATAGAACAAGTTACCGCAATGGGGCCACTAATAGATGCAGCATTGGAGAAGGTTGACAAACAACATGCACAGCTAACCCAATTGAGTTCTGATCTGGTGGATGCAATGAATTTGTATCATATGTTGATGAGAGAGCCAGCCATATCAAGCTATACCCTACCAAAAATGCCTCCTCAACATATGGTCTACCCATACCCACATCCACAAGGGCATCCTCAGGCTGGACCTCCACAGGGTGTACCCCCTCAAGGAGTACCTTCACAAGGTCATCCCCAAGCTGGTCACCCACATGGTGTACCTCCACAAGGTCATCCACAAGCTGGTCATCCACATGGTGTGCCTCCACAAGGACATCCTCAAGCAGGTCACCCACAAGCAGGCCATCCACATGGTGTGCCACCACAGGGACATTCTCAACCAGGTCATCCCCATGGCGTGCCTCCGCAAGGAGCACACGTAAGTTACAAACACTATAGATCGAGCTATAGACATCCACATGTAAGTCCCATACAAATACTTATCATTTAATATAAATTTAAAAAATAAATGAATATTCAGATTATTTTTATTTTTGTTTTTGATTAACAAAGTCTGATTTAAGGGAAAGCCGTAATTTTATGTTATGCATACTTGTTGACATTTATTATTGATTTTTCAAATTTCTTTTATACATTTTTAAATGCTTCGAAATATAAACATTTTATTCAAAAATTTGTAAAATCAAATGTTGGAGTCTGTAACTTCGTACGAGATACCCTCCATAATGTATACTTTACATTTTATTAAATACCAATAAAACTATATGATTAAATTATATAGACTGGTGATTAACATAGTATAAACTTTCTTTTAACGTTAGATGTTTAATGGAATGCCATCTGGACCACAATCACAAATGCCTACTGGTCCGCAACCACGATTTAATGCAAATATGACACCAGCTGGAGAACTAATTAACTCGCAACAGGGGCCAACAAGTTTACCTAATATGAATTTGCCAAACACAAGTTTGCCTCATCATTTTCACATGCCACCAACACTTAGACAAATGCCATCTGACACACGTCAAGAGTCTCAGCAACTTAATCAAAACAACATTCCCTATGGAGGGCAGTTGGGGTAATTAAAATAAAAATTTCCTATACATTTTTAAAAGTTTATTTATAATTTTATACTTACAGTTTATACATAAAATGATAGTGTATAAAAAAATTGTTTTATTGGATTAGATAATTTAAAAAGTTTAAAAAATCTTTTATATTTTATTAGTTGTTGTGTATTATTTACTAATTTTTTTTAGTTGAAATTAAAAATAAAAAAAAAGTAATAAAAGGAAATAAAACGAAACATAAAATTTTTTTTTAATTATAAAACGGTAAAATTTTATCTCGGCGAATGTACATACAGATATTTCACATTTGAACGGTATTTATTAAATCCGGATTTTAGCGTATTTTAGAAAATGCTAGAATGTATAAAGGTACTAATTTATCAACTGGCATTTTTTATACACAAGAAAATAGTCATTTATTCTACATGGACATTTTTGTAGCAATTGTAATTATCTTACTATTTTTAATTGTAATAGTAGGCTCTAACTATTAAATATTTTTAGTTACCACATTCCTAATAAAAAATTGCATATATATTGTATCTTAAACATAATTTTAAAAAGTAAAAATATTTTCATAAGGCATTTTTAAAGTTGTTTTTTATTTCTATTTATTAAAGTTGCACATACCTTTCGATTGCATTTTATTTTTATTCGAAGTATTAAGTGGAATTCCTGTGGATATTTCTCACTGCACAGGTTACTCAATTCAGTAATTTCACCTAAGCACCGACATGTGTGGTATAGTCTCAAATATTTAATCTTCATCGTTCTAGGATTAGTTACACTAGATTATCATTGTTATTTTAAATGCTTTATCGAGTAAAAAAAAGATTTCCTCCACTACTAATTAGCTGAAATAGATTTCTAGGGCAAACTGGCTCCGCTGTCCCCACATCCTTCGTCACAGTGCCAGCTGGTCAGCTAAACAATCAACCGCTGCAGTTCGCTCCGCCCAACGGCCAGCGCCTGATGTAAGCTTATGAAAAAAAAAACGGACGGGGGCGAGAAAAAGTGCGATAAAAAGAAACTGGACACGCGCGTGCGCACGCCACTTAGGCGTCGCGCGCGCGAGGACGAGAACGAGGAGAAATCACCACCCTGTACTCTAAACTCGACTTGTACGATATTGCTATACCATACAGATATAAATATATATATTTAAATGATAAAAGTTTAAAAAAAAAACGAAGATGCCGTAGCCAAAGATCTTGGATTTTTGATGAGAGGACTCTGCATGGCGCTACACCGGCGGCGACCATAAACATATACATATATATATTATACATACATGCATACAAATATACTGATACACGAACACGAGTACACGAAGCGTGGGAGCACGCACGCCTTGATGCGACGCGCTCTGCTCGCGATAATGACGAGGAGCATTTACTAGTGCGACGTTTGAGATTAATTCGTCATTTATTTTCTGCTGGGTAGGGATGAGAGATAGCGGAGTCAGGCTGATACACATATATTATATACGTTGCATTCCCATATTTTTCGTTTTTATCGGACATTAAGAACGATTGGCTGAAATTCTCTTGTTAGACTATATTACTTTAGCAAATTTCTTTTGTAGTTACTTGAAATAATAAAAGGTGAAAACAAGTGTAAGTTTAAAACACGAATAAACGGCAAATTATTTGAAGATGTCTGTAAATTAAACATGAATCGAGTAAAAAAGCAGTATCATGTGATACTGCGTATCGACTTGTTGTGCTTTACTCGTAATTTTAAAGATTCTTGATTGCTTTTGTCGACCACCAGCTTTGACAAATGTGTTTTGATGTCACGCGAGTGCGATAAAAGTACCGGTGCCGTTGTACGAAATTCGATAAATAAGTAATCTAATAAGCCTTTTCTAGTTTTTTACTAATGATAAATGAATACACGAAAAATACACGATGCGTCTCGTCAGATTTATCCTAACTGACACTTTTTGCCGTGAAACTATTAATTATTAATGCATTATCAAACCAACGGGACTGTAGTATGATAGCAGTTTAAATCCAAATTGCTGAAAAAGATCTTATAGAAAGAATCAATATAAAGAAAAAAAATAACGACCTATATGACTCGATGACTCAAGAAAAGCCTGGGGTCTGCGATCGCTGTAAATAATTCTATAATTCAAAATTGATGCGTTAAGATTGTAAAGCGAGAGCGGGAGAGCGAGGATTTTATGATTATAATTTTGTGGATAATTTTTTGTACTTGCACGGCGTTTGAACCAGATATTTTGTGCACGTGCAAAATAAAAAAAAAAAGAAGCATTACGATGTGTCAAGTGCAATGTGTGAGTGTGAGAGGTTGACCTAAAGCAAGAGGAAGTGCGTTCCCGCACGTGGATAATTATATTATAAAAGTTTTATTGATTTAACATGTATTAGAGTGAATTGAACGCTGCTTTGTGCGTCTTAGTTATGTTACTGATTCAAACGGAGAGACGAGAGAAAGAAAACACGCGTTCGAGGATATAGTGAGATATACATTCGAGCGAAATGCAAAAGAGGTGTGTAATAAGTAGGCGAAAAGCGGAGAAGCTGCGGGTACAGCGGCAACACGACTGACGCGATAGATATGAACGTTATTAATACGCAATAGATAATTTCGCGACTCGTATACTCTTGCTGATGTAGTAGTGTATGCGAAAATTCAGAGAAGGAAGATGTGAGAGAAATGAGGAAGCTATTCTGGTTGATCTCCTAAACTTCTTCGGAAAAGGTAAATGACGTCTCCGTTGGTGTCCTGAACTTTGTACCTAAAGAACAGCTAAAAAAGTTTAGAGAGAGAGAGAGAGAGAGCGAGATGAGAATGCAAGTGATTGACAGATGAAAGTGCAAGAGTGAGTGAAAGATTCTTTTATGAAACGAAAAAAAAAAAGATGTCATAATTAATATTGTACACGTTATGTTGTCATTAAACTGTCATTATTTACGTAAAAAGAAGTTCCTTCGTTATTTATTTACCCCTTACGCAGTATATTTTATATTGATATAAACATTTTCTTTATTTGTGGTGTTTAGCTGGACTAATAAGTAAAGAGATCAATAAAAAAGATAAATTATGTTATTTAAAAAAAATATCTGCATTGATCAATTATCAATAGATTATTCTAACTGTACTCTTATAATATTAATAATTTATTTAATTATTAACTGAACCTCAATTTCGGAACAAATTTTTAAACGATTTTAATTGTCATTCTATTTAACCGCAAATTCTGTGAAATTAAGCAGAAAATACTCCTTTCTCCATACCGATCTACTGCTGCTTTTTTCATGTTTTAATTTTTTGTCATTTGTATCGTTTTCTTTTTTGTTCCTTCAATAACTCAACTCTACACAGTTACCCTTTTCACAAATATACCTATACTTTTAAAAACACATTCCACCATACATTCATTCCTACACCTCACATCTTCATCAACAACTGCAAATTCCTTTTCCAACCATTTTACCACTGAAAATTCGCAATTCAATCATCCATTTCCAACTCTGACCCCAAAGCAAAAAACAGAAGCACGCGCCGATCGCATCGCACCATTCACGCTTTTTAACATTATACTTTATACATGTCGCGCTGCGGCCTATGTGCGCGGCCGCGCTGCAGAAGATTAGCTACTTTTACTCGCCGGCGCGCTATCTGGCTCAAGGTGCAATTTGTACTCTACCACCTACCCCGCCGGCATTTCTCGCCCATAAACGGATCATTTCGACCCGCGGAGGAATCTTCACGCGCGCGGCGTTTCTTCTTCTTTATTTTTTGCCGAGCTACGCTGCACGTGATCGACTTATACTTCTTAACCGTTACAGCCACTATTTATTGCCGAGTAATCATTGGCCTGAGTCGCGCTCGCACGTGCGCAATATCTCAGGTGAATGAGAGCTTATCAGGTTTCTTTTTAATAGATTTTTACTCTTTATGAATTCTACCTAATGGGTTTGATGTATGATTTTCAATTAAGATTGTTTATTAAATTAATTTCAAAACATTGATCGCATGTATGTACGTATACACACTGTGCTTGCATTCAGTTTAAGTGCTCGAGTAAAAAATTTCTGTTACGCCGCAGTTTCAACACTATTTTTGCAGGGAAGGTGTAAAAATGCAGTTAGTGTAACGGCTTCACGGGCATAAATATTTGAAATTTTTTTCGTTCTTCGCATTGTTCAGTTGTCAACAAATATTACTTCACACCACATACTTTTTTTACACTAAATTTTTTACAAATTCGCCAAACAAAAACTCAACATTGCATTAATTGCACGCAATTAATAAATCACTACACCAATTCGCGCATCAACGTTTCACTTCGCGACACATCCCACCACCATCTCTGGAGAAACTGATTACACCTTCTCTATACACCGCAATCACTCGGACACTCCGACCATAAAATTACAAGTTAACACCTCCTCGGTAAAATCAATCGGCGCCGCCACTGTCACTTCCCTACATCCGGCACGAACCTCTTGAATCTCCATTCTCATAACGATAATCAGGCGCCGCGAAGAAATCGAGATGGTAATTACGGCCTACGCACGTTACGTGCGCGTCAAGCTCACTTTCATTTAACGAGATACTTCTTTTAGATTTCGGGAATCAAGTGTGACACCGCAGCGACTGTCTGTTGTTATCGATCAGCGTTATGGGCTTTTAAAATTTTATTGTTCGCCCTAGCGGAAATATTTTTGTTCAAAAATGTTAAAAACTGTTAGGAAGAGTTATAAACTGTTTAAAAATGTTACAAAATGTAGGATTTTGGACGTTATTAATCGTTTGTAACTGTTTGTAACATTTTTCAAGAGTTTTTAATAGTTTGTAAGAGTTATTAAATTATTTAATAACTTTTAAATATTTATTAATTATTATTATTAACATAATAATAATTAATTATTAGTATAATTAAACACTCCTTAATATGACTTCTTCTGCATTGTTTGACTGTTACTTGCCTTTGGAGTGCTCATGATTATAATAATGAGGCTATTAAATAATTATTAATTAATATTAATAATAATAATAATTTATTAATTCTTAATTTTTCCTGAAATATATCAAATTTAAAATTATTTGAAACTGTTTGAAAGTGTTTAAAACTATTAGAAACTGTTTGAAACTGTTACAAAGTATTATAATTAGAAAAAAAGTGTCCAAAATCATACATTTTGTAACATTTATAAACAGTTTTAAACAGTTCTAAATAGTTTTAAATAATTTTTAACAGTTATTAACTGTTATTAACATTTAAAATTTACGACAGGGCGCGTTATACAATGGAGTGTAGTGCGAGTAGTTATATTAGTGACACACGCGGCCACATGATATGCGATTGTGCAACGATGAAAGATTGATGCGTATATAGAGGGACATTGTAACTTTTCGTGCGAGCGCGCATAACGTATGCACAAACTTATTTAGTAATAGCTATCTTTTTTTTACGTGAGTCGTGTGAAAACTTGTAAAAGTTCTTCCTTGCGCTTCTCTCATTAAAATGAGACGCCACGGGCGGAATTAAAGGACAAAGTATTGTTATGTACTGTAGCATGAGTATAATGTACCTAAAAACTGTCTTTCATGTAATTACTTGTTTTTCATCTAATTACCCTTCCCACCTTTCCCATTGATTCGGCGCTATAACTGCACAATGTACAACAAAACGCGAGCGTTAAACTTTCCGCCGAGTTTTGCAGCGCGGCGTATATACCCCCACCTCCTCTCGTCAATAATTAAGAGGAAATTTTCCAACTGTAATTTACAGCCCGCGGATCGATATTGTAAACGTGTGTGTTTATATGTGTACGCAACGCGCGCCACGTATAGATAGTAGCTGATGATCGCGTGGCGAAATTTTCGGGACCTTGGTCCTACGGCACGTAAACATGTCGTGATGATGGTATGATGACGCCAATGATGATCATCGAAGGTGGTGTTCGCAGGAGAAGTGCACGCGATTTGAGGTGTATCTATATGTGTACTTATGGTTCTGTAAATTTTAGTTACGTTTTTTTCACTTCGTTGTTTGCCGTATAGCGTTTTGTGGAAAGTTGGTTGTAAGAGCTTTTATAAAGTTAGCTTTTAATGATTATTTTATTTTAAAAAATTGTCGTAAAAGTTATAACTATATACTTGAGATTGCATTCGTATATGATGGCTACCGAATTTTAATAGATATTTTATCATCGATCAGTCATCAAAGTCATCCAAGAGAATAATGACAGGTTTGAAGGAGTACGTAATATTTCAAATAAAATTTATAATAGCGATTAGGATTATTAAGTAATATTTCATAAGTAAAATGCCTTAGAGGAATTTTGAAAAATCCATTTTGCAAGTAGAAAGTGAAAAAAAAAACTCAATTTGCAAGGTGAACATGCTGATATCTTTATTCGGTCGATATTATCATTGAGGACGAGTAAAAAAAAAATTAATTATACAAAAAATAGCTCATGCAAAAAATAAGACGATCATCGCCTTGGGAATTTTCAAAGTTGCACATTTTGAGGTACGTTTATATGCAATTAAAATTAAATTACACCTGTATATTATGATTTATATTCATATTAGGAATTTTATCAGAGCGAATATTAAAGGCACCTATAACTCAAAATATTTTGAAAAATTGTATGTAAATTTTTGTTAAAAAACAATTCTAAAATATTCGATTTTCATTTGCCAAAGCATAATTATCTTCCAAAATTAAATAAAGATATCACTCGCCCAAGCTTTCACAAATTATACACGGCCATCTGACAACCTATCACAATAATAATCACTTAAAAATGCCGCAATAAATACTCACATCTTCGAAACTCTATTAAAAATATCCAAACTACGTCACAAAATACTTCACCCAAATTACAGACCAAAACACGAACATTCTCGAACTATGTTCATCGTGGCCGTGACTCTTAAAATCCGCAAAACCTCGCTTATATTCATCAAAGCACCTTTTTCGAAAACCTTCGCAAAAATCGCAATCCAAACATTGACGACCGGAAGACGTCGGCGGGCTCGCTGAGAGCGATTAAAAATTTGAATGACGTCAATCAGTCATCGGAGTGGCGACCAGTTTGCCGACCTCGCGTGTGTGCACGCGAGCCAGAGGATGACTTCAAGGCTCCCGTCGTTCCGGCGATGCACTCGATGGTGATGATGATTTTCTGTTTTTTATTCGGGCGATTTTTATGAGGCCACGTGTGTGTATTGGCGTGGTAAAGAAGACACGAGTGTATATGCATGATTTACAGTGTTTACGAGGGATAAAATTCGAGGATGAGGGTTTCCTGTTTGTTTGGGGTGATTGGGTATATACGTACGTGTACTCTGTGCATGTATATAATGCACGTGTCGGAAGGAGGACACGCGTATAGTCATTGATTTTGATGCGGAAGTGCAAGGCGATGTGTATAGTGGCGAGTGTATCAGTGGGAAATTGACGGAGGTAATTGATCCACTTTCAGAATTTCACTTTTAAACTGGATTATGAGGGAATACATACTACTCAAGCATCTTTTTTCTTTAAGTTACTTAGTCAAAGTTGCATCTTCTTGTTATATACTAGTGACATCATGTTTGATTCGTAATAAATTAAAAAAAAAGCTATATAAATTGTTGTACCATGAACACAACAAATTTCATATTATTCGAATAACTATTTTGCAGTTGGATATACACAAACAGAACAATGAAGGCAAGAAACAAAGTCATTTCACGGGAGATAATATTAATTTCGAGAATTACAACTGATGCTCACTGTAAAGTTTATCTGAATGAAGGCGCGTTTCGCGAGGATATAGCCGTGTGCGCGTAGCGATCATCCGCACGTTTACCAGTCATTTTACTCCATTACACGTGTTTCTTTAATTAAAAAAAGTGACGAGCAAGCATTGTTTGAGGAATTCTCACACGCGCTGCGTTATGACGCAGCGCGTGTGAGAATCCCTCAAAAAGAGTGTGAAAATCGTACCTTTACCATACTGCTGCCCCATTTAAAGTTAGATGCATATTTGATACATCCTTTTTATTTTATTTTTGTACAGTGTGATTCACGAACCTGAAATTAGTCGCTAATATTCATGAAATCAAGTTGTCTTTTTGAATTCAAATAGACACAGATTGCGAATTGAAAGAAATAAACTAATAGAATAAAGATTTTAATCTTTCTGATAATATTATATTTCCATTGCCCACAAGATAAAATTATTTTGAATAATGATGAAACCACATAATCTTACAGAAAATAATTGTACTCTCACATATAATAATAAATATAGTTTGACTATAGTCGAACTATAGTCAAACTATAAGCATAACTATAGTATCTTCGCGATATTATACGTGACTATATAGTATCTGACTCGAACTAAAATTACCGAATATAATCATTACTACATAGTTACAATCTTATACTCTAGTCTGCTACTGTGTACCCGGAATCGGACTATAATCGTCTCTACATGACTGTAGTACTTACTACATTTCGTGATTATAACCTAATATAGTCGGGTATAACCACCATGACTATAGTTCTGTGGTTTTGAACTATAGTCAACTACTATACCCCTGGAAACGGACTATAATCATCACTACATGACTGTACTCTACTGAAAAAGTTCAGCTGATATTATCAGCTGAAAATCAGCTGAAAATCGTGTTAATTTTTTCTTTTTTTAAAGGTATTATTTTATTAATAGATGATTCTGTGTATATTATTATTATTATTATTATTATTATTATATTCTGCTAAAGAATATTATATTATGCACCTAGAGAGTAAAGTAGGCTATTCCCTACTCAAAAAGCTCACATGGGACCCATGTAAGAAATTCCGTCAGGATCCCACTGGGAACCACATGGGTCCCATATGATCAAGCTAAAAAAATTTTAATTAAATTTTTATTCTTATATAATTATAATTATAAAAATATAATACTACATTATTAAAGATTGATATACTTTATTACATTATCGTACATAATACATAATTATTAATGGAGCTATAACTGTAAGTAAATAATAGACATGTAACATACATGTAACATTGGAATACGATTGTATGGTCATTATAATGATATTATACTTAAGGGGGTCCCAAAGTCAATTAAAAATTCAAATTTCGCGCCACAATATAGCAGACGAAAAAATAAGTAATTTGCCTATAACAAATAGTAAAAACAATATTACGGAAAACCAGGACTGCATTGCCCTCCGTTACATTATTATCTATCATTTTACAAAGTTTGAAGTTTCTATATAAATATTTCGCTGAATGGCATTTGAATAATGTCTCAAAATCAAGTAATTCAAATGCCATTCAGCGAAATATTTATATAGAAACTTCAAACTTTGTAAAATGATAGATAATAATGTAACGGAGGGCAATGCAGTCCTGGTTTTCCGTAATATTGTTTTTACTATTTGTTATAGGCAAATTACTTATTTTTTCGTCTGCTATAATGTGGCGCGAAATTTGAATTTTTAATTGACTTTCGGACCCCCTTAATGTGGGGAAAGGAAAAACGATGTTCAACGAGCCTCCTGCTCGCGCTATTCGACGCCGACCCGCGATAGCAAAATCACACGTAGAAATATAATACGTTACATATAATGTTGGTGAAGATTTTGTGCTTTACTGTTTCTCTACCACATCTGTATTTGTGTTATTTCTAATCAAAATCATCTAAAATTAAGAATAATTTATAAATAGACGTTCCTGCCTCCAATAAATTCAATAAAATCTTGAACGTTGCCATGGCCCTTTCGTACCACTTTCTCGCTCCTGAATTGGTCGGAGATTCGAATTGGACCGTACAGCCATTTGGATCGGCTAATTTTCCTCCTCCATCTCACTGATATTAGAAATTGTACGCACTGGATGATTAGTGTATTATTGTCTGCAATAACATTTGTCTTCATTCGGGACTTCGTCGGTGATATTGCACGGATTATTCACGTTACCATAAAAAAACATATAATTAATAAATTAATCATATGTTTTTTTATAGTAACGTGAATGATCCGTGCAACATTACCGACGAAGTCCCGAATGAAGACAAATGTTATTGCAAACAGGAGTACACTAATCATCCAGTACGTTCAATTTCTAATATGGGTGAGGTGGGGGAGATAAATTACCCGATTCCAAATGGCTGTACGGTCCAATTCGAATCCCCGACCAATTCAGAAGCGGAAAAGTGGTACGGAAGGGCCGAGGCAACATTGAAGCTTTTATTGAATTTATTGGAGGCAGGACGTCTATTTATAAATTATGTTTTTTATAGTAACGTGAATGATCTGTGCAACATGATCGACGAAATCCTGAATGAATACAAGTGTTTCTGCAGACAAGAATACACTAATCTTCCAGTGCGTACAATTTCCAATATGGGTGAGATGCGTACCGGCATTGAACAACTTCGACGCCATCCGTGGAGCGATTTCTTGGTATATCTAATAGAACCTTCTGTAATGAAAATATAGCGTTATAGTTAGTTAGTTATAATGAGAGTTAATTGTACACCCAGAGCCTTTTGATTATTTCCGAATGTGCCCCGTTAGTGACGGTTTGTATAATTTTTAGGCACGATCGCTGCTCGGGAGAGCCTTATTTAGGTAATGTTAAGGTGGCCCTTTCCGGTTTTTTGGAGTGAATTTTAAGATTTATTAATATGATTTTTTCGCATACTGTAATATAAGTAATGGTATAACTTGAATGAAGGGAACTTCAAGTAACGAATAACATTTTTTGTAACAAAATTCAACTTCTGTTAAAGTAAATATAGCCATCTAAACAAAAATTCAATAAAACACTGGAATATTTTTCAATTATTATCCGATTTTAATTTGGAAGGTCTCATTTTGTTCCTTGTTAAATTTCAGAGGGAGATACCACTATAAAAGATGATCAAGACCTGCACAATTACGTCCTTTTGTTTGTAAAAAACGCGCGTAGCTTTGCAGGTTTTGACCATTTTTTATTTTTTATAGTGGCACCTCTCCCTAAAATTTAACAAGGAACCAAATGAGACCTTCTAAATTAAAATCGGATAATGATTGAAAAAGATTCCAGTGTTTTATTGAATTTTTGTTTAGGTCGCTGTATTTACTTTAAGAGAAGTTGAATTTTGTTACAAAAAATTGTATTCGTTACTTGAAGTTCCCTTCATTCAAGTTATACCTTTACTTATATTACAGTATGCGAAAAAATCATATTAATAAATCTTAAAATTTACTCGAAAAAACCTAGAAGAGCCATCTTAACGTTCAAAAGTTTATGAGTCACAATCACTAACGGAGTACGTTCGGAAAGAATCAAAGGACTTTGGGTGTACAAGATAATGAAATGTACTTACAACAGTGTCACAACGGCTTCTTTCTCTCGGAGTACTATCTCGTGGTAGTGGCTGAGGCCGTGGTTCTGGCGGATCGACATGCAGAAGGTCGTCGAAACCTGCTTCTTCGCCCTGACCACGTTCTGTCCGTCGGCAGTTTCCAAGAGAGCCTCGTCGAGTTTTAATGGAGCGCTCATATTCTGAAGGTGCTTGATTGTTTCGAGCGGAAAACACTAATGCTTCGATGAGGAGCACGGCCGGTATTTAAAGCTCCGCCAGAGACCCAAATTTGCGAAATTTACGAGATTTGCAAACTTGTGAGACCCGAATAAATCGCAACACTTTGTTATTTCAAAACTTTCGGTGACGAAACACAAGATCCACTTGAACTTTATAAATAAGAATTACAAGATAAAATACCAACTGACATACAAGAGTAACGTGTTTAACTCATATTTGATAGAAAAATTTATTGTTTTCTTATAAAAAATTTAAAAATTCATTCAATGTTTTGAATTAGCCTAGATAGTTTATTAAAACGAGGTTTACACTGCCGACAAATTTGTGAAATCTGCAGGTTTTCGTCGGCTGGAAAATCGCAAGTGTGTCATGGAATATCTATCCCTGGCAGAAATCTTAACCATATTCTAGCTATAAATTAACTAATTTTCAGAATATCGTTAATTTTTAGCTAGAAATTAGCTAAAAACCCCGGTAATAACTTCACGTTTTTAACTTGTAATCTGGCTATAATATGCTTAAGGGGACGTGAGTACCGACGTTATTTTTCAAACGAGCATAACTCACGCAGATATCAATAGAATAATCCAGAAAAAAATCTGCATATAGTGTTTGCGTGTACGGAGCGCTTGACAGACGTCTTTTTCCAAAAAAAATGATGAGAATTTATTTAATTAAATAAAAACCGTACTGTCGGTAAGTAGGAATCTACAATTGACCTATTTTTCAAACGAGCATAACTCACGCAAATATCAATAGAATTATCCAGGAAAAAATCTGCATATAGTGTTTGCGTGTACGGAGCGCTTGACAGCCGTCTTTTTCCAAATAAATATTTGAATGTTGATTTAAAAAAATATTGAAATTAGGGTTGCACATCCCCTTAAGCCTTGGTAAAAATATTAACCAGAAATTACTTATATATTTGGTCCATTCGATTTGAGATCAATTCGGTCATTAAATTGTTAAATCGTCGGCTGGGAGCGATAAAAAGTCATCTCTAACAAGCATTGGAATAACTGCCATTTCGCAAAGCATTGTCAGCGGTGCCATTTAAATTTAAGTAGGTTGATGTGTAGAAATGTTGAATATGCAAAATTTTTTTTCTAAATTTTGAATAAAACGTTTAGGATATAAAAACAATAAACTTATGATCATAATTTATTTGTAAATACTGAGAAAATGTATTTCTTATTCTTTTAATAAATTCCAACTATTTTGTAAATGATGACATCGTAATAAACTGTTCAGTTAAATAAGAAAAGAAAATCTTATTTTAATGACACTCATTATACGGAGAAAAATAATTGGGTATGAAGTAAATTTTCTTGTGACATGAAAAAACGTGTATTATATTAATAGAACTGTTCTAGATTATGAAAAAATGTTATTAAGAGCATTAATTTCCATATTATTTTTTATTTTGAATAAATCCAATAACTTAAGCAAATTTGAAACTTTCGTCAATTACTGTGCCCGATAATTGGATAAGTTTTTTCCTATGCGTAAAAAGTAAAAATTTTCAGAATTTTGAGTAAAAAAATGACAAAAGTTGAGTTTTCGCCAAAAATTGCAAAAAATAACAATTTTTCATGTAGAATAACTTTTGTATAAGCATTAAAATATTGGTCTAAAAATCTAGGAACATGTTTTTTTCACCAAAAACTGTAAACTCGCAAAGCCTAAGCAATTTAAAAATTTTGAGCTGCTGAGTTCATGTGAAATATCCCATGTATATATTAAAATAATTAATTGAAAGCAAAAAAGTTACATTTAACCTCGAAAAATAAGTCAAATCAGCTTTTGCATGGAACTTTTTATTAATAATCGGGACAAATAGAATTATTCAATGCCAACGCGTAATCATTATTTGGCGTACGTTCATCTTATGCAGTTTCTTTAACAAACTATATCTTGTGAATAAACAAGAAATAAAAAGTGTGCTCATTTTGACGTCACGCAAATTCGTGATGAAATCGATTGGCTTTATACGTTGACATTTTTTGGGCCAATGCATAACAAAAATATTTACGAACGGTTAGCCAATGGTTGGTGAATTATCGATAATTAAAAGCATTGAATGCGTGGTCTAGGTCTTTGGGGTGGCCGATGATGAAGTCTAGGTGATGCATTCCGTAGTTTTTTGCTTTAAGATATCAGGGCACATCTAATCCGTCGGCCAGGTGTTCGGGGTAGCCGATGACGATGTCTAGATGGTGCGCTCCGTAGTTTTTTGGCTCTAGGTGTTGGAACGCATCGAAAACATGATGGACGATGAAAATTACGGAGCGCATCACCTAGACTCCGTCATCGGCCATCCCGAACACCTAGACCACGCAATTGACGAGTTCCTACACCTAGAGACAAAAACCTACGGTGCGCACCATCTAGACTCCGTCATCGGCTACCCCGAACACCTATACCCTGGTAACACAGTCTGACGCATGTCCGATTGCGTAGTAAATGCGTGGTCTGCTTCCGACTTTATCTACATTTCTGCTGGCATCAAATTACAAAAGCAGTGTGCAGCAGAATTACATGAAAATTGCAGATGGAAAGTGCAATTTCAGTATTGAGTATATGCATGCATAAGTGCGTAAGAATTCCATCAGACTTGCGTAATTGTCTTGCTGCAAGTACAGTGCAGCAGAATTGCACGATAATTACAGATAAAAAGTGCAATTCCAAGACAGAAAATGTGCATGCATGAGTGCGTAAGAATTCCACCAGGCTTGTATAATTTTCTTGCTGCAAGTAGAGTGCAGCAGACTTGCCTGAAAATTACAGATTAAAAGTACAATTCCAACAAACGAAATTTACATGAATGAGTGCGTAAGAATTCCACCAGACTTTTTCTATTTTCTTGCTTGCAAGATGAGTACCAGCACTCTCTAAAGTAAGATAAGTGAAATTCCACTTATTTTACGTACATATTCACTTATTCTTTTTATTATAAACAATTTTTATACTCTAAAATTTACGTATACTATAGTCATCTGTAAGCGCGCTTCGCGCATCGAAATTTAATAACAACTTTGCGCCACTTTTGTTTTTGTAACCTAGCAACCGGCCATTACGTATCCCCCAACTAAATCACGAATAAATTGATATCATAACAAATCCATCATTTTTTAAAGATAATAGCTAGGATTCGCAAGTTAATAAATTCTGATTTAATTTATACAATATATTTATCGCAGAAAAAATGTTATAAAATTTTTCGATATGATGAGGATTCGAACCCGGGTAATTTTTCTAGGGCATCGGGCAAAGCCCTAGTGTTGTGAAATGATATAATTTATTCCGTTATAAAGTGCATCTCTCATAATCCAATTAGAAAATTTTAACTAGAAATTATAATATTTATGTTTTTATGGTAACTTTTAAATTAATTTCTACACTGTTAAATTCTGCATGAAAATTAATGTATGTACTGGAAGCAAAATTTCATTGCAGTACATTAAATTTAATGCAAATTTTATTAAATTTAATGTACGGAAAGCAAAATTTTATCTCGCAGTACATGAAATTTAGTGTAAATTGCATTAAACTTAATGTAAATTTTATTAAATTTAATCTACATTGCATTAAATTTAATGTACTACGATGTAATTTTGCTTCCAGTACATACATTAATTTTCATGCAGAATTTAACAGTGTAATTATATAATAATATTTTGAAATAAAGTGTAACTTATTTTAAATAAATCTTATGTAATTAAAGTTAAAAACTCAATTAAAGATTAATATAATGATGAGATTCCTTCTTTATCGATTCTACATTTTTTAGTTATTTACCTGCTTTGTAAGAATTTTAAAAAGAAAAATGCGGCCTTGAAGACCTTCGTACAATTTTTATTTGAATTCGAAAAAATAATCAAATTTGTGTGTCGATATAAAGTATAGGAATCTACGTTTTAATTGCACATGACCTTTCATGCTTTTTCGATATTTTCAAACGCTTTTTCAGAATGCGGTAAGAATGACGCACTATTGATTTTCAAAATCATTATATTTCAGAATTGAACGAATACTTGAAAATTGGTACAAATATACAGATATTGAATTATAATGAATTCAACAAGAAACTGCTACCAACTCATTGGCACAGAGCTTCTTCCAAATTAATTTATCGTTATATTACATGTATATATTTTAAATATATTTATGCATTTTACAGTTCTTTTAAAGTTATAGATTATTTTTGAAGAAAATATTTTTAAAGTTTATGCATATATTTATTATATAATTTTTTTGGGTTAACAAAACTTGAATTACGATTTTAAGTGATAAAAGAAGGGTTTTTACGAGACTAAAGAGCTTAAAGTTTTTACAGATTCTTCCAATTTGTAATTTTTTGATAACGGCTTTTTTATTTTTTATATACACACAAAACCCGTAAAATACACCTTTACACATACCACGACGTTACATGCATTTTTTAAATATTTCAATTTAAAATGTATACCGAGGGGCTATTCAGTCTGAGAAATCAGCTAACCCTACCATTCGTAATCAGTTTGAAATCATGAAATCACAGTGAAATCAGTGAAATCACCCGAAATTAATGAAATCATCTAAAATTTCTTTTGCAAAAAGTTTGATTGAATACATGCGCAATCATATATTAATTTATATGAAATCATTTGAAATCATTGAAATCACTGAAATCAATCGAAATCCTTAAATCGAAACCAAAACAAATATTGCGCATCCGTCGGTGCATACAACACGAGTTGTGGCATCTCGCGGCGCGTGAAAGTCTTTTGTATGTCGTTTGTTTATGCTGTTTATACAATATACCGAATTTTTTTGGCGTATCCGCCAAAATCACTAGAGCGTATTGGTAACATTCACGGATACAACCTTCCAAAAAGGTAACCGCTAAGTATCTAGCATACGAGAACACACCTATACCTCTTACTATCTACCAACACCTATATACCCTCCTAACCTCTATATACTAAAGATCAAAACAAACTACTTATCTAGATTTTCTGTATAGCTGAATTAATTTTTTTACAATGACTCCGTCAGAAAAAATCATAGTCAGATTTTACTCAGCGAATACTTTTATGTATAATAATCAAGAATGTAGTGAAATTGAAAAAAACAAAGTATATAATGACATCCAGAGAGCTTTGGAATATGAAGGAAATGTGAATTATTCAGGTATTTATAATAAAAATATATATTTACTTCTATTTTTTTTATTAAATGGATATTATATATTTTTTATTGTTATAGTTCAACAAATCCGTGACAAATGGAAATACCTTTGTGATAGTTTTATTACAGCGACTAAGAAAGTAGAAAAGAAAGAAACTTTGACATATTTAGAAAACAGCTTATATCAAAGATTGTTCTTTTTAAAATCATTTATTATTTCAAAGAAGGCTCAAGAAGATAGCATGTTATTGCAAAACTATGACTGCAAAAACAATGTCAAAGTGAATGGAACTGCTGCAACCTTCTAAATTTCTTTCTTCGATTTTTTAATTGTTGTCGTAATCGAATATAATTAATGTTTAACTCCAATAGTTCAATAATTACATTATAATGCTCCATTTTGCAGTCACTTTTTTAGAGAAAATTTAAGTTTAAGTACTTTGCTTGCAGAAAGCAGAAACTCGTTTGTTTTGATCATCAGTATAGGTGTGTTCTGGTATGCTAGATACTTTGCGGTTACTTTTTAGGAAGGGTGTCACCGTGAATGTTACCAACATGCTCTAGTGATTTTGGCGGATACGCCAAAAAAATTCGGTACATTGTATAAACAGCATTATAGAGGTTTGGACGTGTCGAAGCCGGCACCCTTAGCACACGCATTACTTCGAGAGCTCGTCATTTATTCGCAGCTTCTCAAGCAGTGCGGAAGTTTTTTGAAAAACGTACATACATAAACTAACCTAGATCAATTTTGCAATACGTAAGTACATCGACATATATTTTTGGATGAATATAGATATAGTTATTGCTTATGTATTCTAAAAATAATACATTTCGACACTAGTGTAAAGAAGTGACGTATGGACGTTTGCGCCTGAGCGAAGCAAGAGTGAAATGGTCACACGAGCTTGCACACGAGGTTAGAATCATCATCTCACTCACGTATGGAACCGTATCTTTTATATGAAGTTTCATTCTTATTGTACGCTTTTTTATTTAACTCCGCGCGAAATCGAGCTTTGCATACGGAGTATTAAAAAAATACATAAAGTTAGTTTCGAGAAGAGACAGACAGAAACGAGGACAGAAACTAGAGTTATGTGACTTTTACGCTCGTAGGTTATGGTAATTTCTATACGACCGATATCTTAACTTATTTTTTGTCAGTGTACCTTCGCTAAGGGCCCGTCTACACGGCTTAGCGCGCGGATATGTATTTTTGTACACCTTATATCTATATATAATACATATATACGATGTGCACAAACGTATCTGTGCGCGTACTCGCATGTGAATGCTATTCAGCGCGGGTGTGCGCGTCCTTTCAGTGCGCTGCATATAGTGCCCCGGTCTTTTTGTGTAATTAAAAAGATATGAAATACTAAACAGACAACTAGATTTTTGTAACTGTTTATTAAAAAATAACATCAAAGCTAGAAATTTCAATTATTATACGTAATTGGGCATTTATTATATACGAACTTTCATTTATAAAAGAATATTTTCCATAAGATTGTGTATTTGTAAACCATGTTTATTTCTATTAAATTATCTAAAAATATCTACATTTTTTATTGTTTAGGTATTTTGTAACATATTAAGAAAATTGAAGGCACTTCAAAAACCGAATCGAAAACTGAAAGAATGAATTCAACTTCTATCAATTTTTGGAATATTTTAGAAGCTAAGGAAAATGTAATAGTGCCCATTTATGTGAAAAATATTTAAAAAATGGCAAACCTTGATAATCACACAGCATTTAAATGTGTGACCGACGAAGCTTTAAAGGAACTAGAAATTTATGTTCGAGAAGAAATGAAAGATATTTTAGATGAGGATGAAAATCTTAAAGATTATTATGGACCGTATTATAAGAAGCCAGAAACATTTTCTTTTGCGATGGGTGACAAATTTGTGATTCGAAAATTATTTCTATTTGCTCAAAGTGCAGGAGACGAATTATGGAATTTGAAAACGGGGTCAGAAAAAACTAAAATAAATGAACAATCAACATCGACAACAAATTCCAAAGAGAAGTTATTAACAAATATCAAACCAAATTTAGATATCATCGAAGAACGTAAAAACCTACTTAAAGCCGTAAAAACTGTAGTTAAATCTATTTTAATGGAAGCTGATACTAAAGAGAAAAAAATGTGCTTGACAAAGTTGAAGTTACGATTTCTGTAGCTGAAATTTATGAAAGTGAAGTTTTGCCAAAATCTTATATCAACATTAAAAAAATGTGGCGATGTCGACACTAAAGGCTCAAGATGGGTAATTTCAAATTTTAAAAGGCATTTACTGAAACATAAAAATGTTAGTCGCAAGAAAGATCGGTCTAATTCTGCGAAATCAAAATTGATGAAATACTCGTATGTAAATGATGAAAATGTTGCAAAAACAACTACAACAAATGACCTTTTCGAGAAGTCTCTTTCGGATATTGAAACAGAAGTATCATCTTTAATAAATAACGATACTGTCGATTATACGACTTCTAACTCTCTCGATGTTACCAGTTCTACAGGAGACGCATATTCTTCGAGTTCACCTTTAAAAGAAATTTCACAAAATGTGTTAAGCGATCCTGGAAATCATGATAACACCTCAAGTTTAATTTCAACACCCACATTGCAATCGTCATTTAATGATGATACTCCAAGTTTAACTATTACTTCCACATTAATGCAATCATCATTAGACATTATTCAAGATAATCAGGGGGAATACTAAAGCGGAAGGATTATAATCGAACGAACCCTTCCGTGAGTAGCAATTTAAAAAATGTTTGACCTATTTCAGAAAATTTTGTCAAGACTGAACGTCATATGAAAAAAATGTACTTATCTGTCGTTTCAAATCAACCCCGTATTACCGCTTATTTTCCTATTCTTGACGAATTGCAAAAACAAATTAACGATAATAAAGACTTAAGAGAAAAATTAAAATATTTTTTTGGAGCATAACTTTAACGAGCAAATAAACATAGATAACAATGATAATTTTAAACCGTTTTTTAAAAAATTACACGAAAGCGCAATCGTGAATTCTAATAGGAAAAGAAGTGGTAATAGATATGATAATGCATTAAAACTTTTTGCGACTTACCTATATACTATAGAAGGTAGGATATTATACGAAACATTGTATGCCAATTTCCCACTTCCATCTTTAACAACTGTAAGTCGCACTATCAATCAATATAATTATTTTATTAGAGAAGGACAATGTAGAGCAAAAGAGCTCAAGGAATTTTTAATATCTCGAAATTTGCCGTTAATTGTATGGCTTAGTGAAGATGCTACTCGCATAACTGGTCGTGTTCAATACGACAAGGAAACAAACCAACTTACTGGGTTTGTTCTCCCGTTTGATTCGAATGGAATGCCTATTGCTAACATCTATAGTGCGACCTCAGTAAACAAAATGGAAGAAAGTTTCAAGAATGGTACTATAGCTAAATTAATTTATGTTATCATTGCGCAACCTTTAATTGAAAGAGGACCTCCATTTTGTCTATGTCTGTTTGGTACTGATAACAAATTTACGCATATAGATGTGACTAAACGTTGGACATACATGTTAAATTGTTTAAAATCTGAAGGAATAAGTGTACTAGGTATTTCTTCCGATGGAGATACGCGACTTTTAAAATCAATGCGTTTACATGCGAAATTGCAAACTCGGGTAGATGACAAAAATATACATATACGATATTTTTGTGCTGATTGCAAGTCCGACAATTTTATAGTTATACAAGATATTATACATGTGGGGGCTAAATTAAGAACGCGTTTTCTCAAAACATCTATTGTTTTACCTTTTGGTAATTATTTAGCATCGGCAAATCATTTACAGACAATCATAGACACAGTATCAAAAGACAAACATTGTCTTAATTTAAAAAATTTATCTTTAAAGGACAAAATGAACTACGCGTCCGTTGAAAAAATCAGCGATAACAAAATCATTGATTTACTTATCCAAAAAATTCCTGGAAGTAAAGGAACGGTACTTTACTTAAAAATTATAAATTTGTTTACAGATGCTTTTCTGAGTAAAAATCTTGAACCGTTATTACGCATATACAAAGCATGGTTTTGTATTTTCGTGTTAAGACTTTGGCGAGCTTGGTTAAAAAAATCTAATTATTCATTAATCAATAATTTTATTACTTTAAATGCATATGTTTGCATGGAAATAAATGCACATGGACTGATAAATGTCATTTTAAAGTTAAAAAGAGAAGAATCCGAACATTTATTTCTACCGTGGCTGTATTCTAGTCAAGCTTGCGAAAGTTTTTTTCGGAGATTAAGATCGATGAGTACTACTTACTCGACTGTCGTTAATTCTAGTCTCTTAGAAACAATTCATCGTATCCAAAGAATACAGTTGCAAAGTGACATTTCAAGTAGTAGTTTTGAAGACTCTACCAAAGTATTCCGTTTTCCTCGATTTGAATCTAGCAATACCGATAGAAAAAAATGTTTATCTAATTCTCCACTACCTGATTCCAATGATATTATAAAAATACTCGATAAAGCAAAAAACGATGCGTTTTCGGAAATCACTTCTGTTGGAATTGAAATTGACATAACATCGTGTGAAAATATTTTAATTGAGTCGAATGATATAAATGTTGCTGAAGATATAGACGATACTGACATTGATAATGATCTCTTAACCTCCCCAGATGAATCCTCAATGAATTCGCGTGATATTTCGCCAAATATTGATGATACGCGTGATCAAAATAAAACTAATGATTTAGTTAAAGATTTGAACATTTTATCTAATGTGACTGGTAGTTTGGAATTGAAAAATTATGAAAAAAATAAAACAGAACTTAGTCCTACTAGCGAATTCGTACTTGTAAGAGATAAAATGAATAAGGAGTCAATCGTTAGAAAATGTTCGATCTGTTGGTTATTAAGCCAAAACGATTTTAATCTCAGTAGCGATAGATTACAGAGAGTACGAGACTGCGAGTTAAATAAATCGAATAAAAATAAATGTAAAAATAACAGTACTAACCAAATAGTATTTAAAAAGAAATGCGACGAAATTGCTGTAGGCGATTGGTGCCTTTTCCAAAGACTAGACTGTAAGAAATGCTATTTAGGGCACGTTCTTAGCTTCGGGTATTTAAGTGGCCCTACGAATAAAAGTTTAGAATATTCAAGCAACTATGCCAGGATTTCTAATAATAATAAGGAAATAGGTGTGTTATGTCATTGGTACGAACCGGAGAATCAGAAAAATATCTTTAATATGGTATCTATGGATCGGCATGGTTTTATAAATATAAAAAATTATATATGTACGATTTCGCAACCCGAATTCGTTGATAATGGAATTGTATTAGATTTAATTATTTTTAAGCAAATAAAGTATTTATTTAACTAAATTTCTCTTTTCTACATTTTAACCCTTCAAAATAAGAAAAATATATCGTATAGTATGGCCATAAATGAATTATTGAATTGCATATATAATCGTTTTTATTAAAAAAAAAAAAAGAAAAAAAGGCATGAGATTTGAACCCTCAACTGGGAGTTTAAAATTCATGATTGATTTCATCTTGATTTCGGAATCATTGGAAATCATTTGAATTATTTGAAATCATTATTATCCTTAAAAAGATTACAAAGCTTTGTTTTAAATAATTCAACTTTGCAATCACTGAAACTATGGAATGAAATCATCTGAAATCCGTAATCACCTGTACCCTAGGTTTTTATATGAATAGCCCCTCGATGTATACATTCTAAATTCAAATTCATTCAAATATTGAAATAAAAATATTTACTTCTGGAAAATATATTTAAGTTCAATAAGATAACTGATAGATTGGATTACTTCTTTGTTTTAGTTTCTTTGAAGCTTAAGTGCGACAATCAAGACATAAGCATATTTTTGCGCATCTTCGAATTGCGTATTTTTGTGTTGGAAATAGTGCTTTAAACGATAAATTCTCTCAATATAAACGTCAAATAAAATTGACATTTCTAGAATCTACTACAAACACTCGCCTATTAATACACCGCCACTTACCTTTTCTTACAACTCAACTCGCGTCTCTCGCTCTACGAGCGCACAGCTCACGTCTCGCGCTTATATACAAGTACATTACTCCTATAAACAGCCATCAATAGCCTTTATTTCCAATAAATACACACGCGCGCAAGCGTGCACCTGTACACCTCCATCGACGTCTCGGCTATCCGTGTCAATCTCATTACTCTCTAAAAAAAAAGAAAGAGAAAAAACTAAAAAACCTAGAAAAAATCAGAGAAAAGAGAGAGGGAGCGTGCGCAACACAACGCTGTACAGCGTTATACAATGGACTCGCGCGCTGCAGTTCGTCACGGATGTTGCATTGCTTTACATTCGCGCTTATCATCTGCAAACAATGATGTATGAAGATGAGACTACCTGCGCCAGCGAGCGCGTAATTATCCCTGAGATCGTTTATTTATTTAGGCGAGCGCGCATCACGAGAGCTACTACATCGTGATGGGATTAGACGACGACCCAATTTCACGGCGCGTTTTCGAGGCGAGGTCGGGTCACGAGAGATTTCGATGTCGCTGCTTTTTTCTGGGTTTTCCCATTTTCGACCGCAGAGATGAGCGAGCGAGTGAGAGATAGAGCGACCGCAGGAGAAGATTCTACCCTACGCGCGCGTGCGGATAGTTTCGCGCGTAATGGGCGGCTGATGGTAATTGAAACTCTCGCGCGCGAGATTTCTTTGCGCGCTTGCGGGGTTAATGGCGCTTTTGAGTGAGAGTTGGGGAAAATGAATTTTGCTGCGTTAAGGTGTATACAGTGAGGAGAATTTCATTTTAAACGTTTTATTGGGTGACGATCATGGGTAGTTTGCATTGTAGATGAAAAAAGCTTGATTTAAAAACAATTGAATGGCTGTCATGTAGATCGCTTGATTAGGATGATTTATAAGTGTTTGAAAGATGCAGTACATCATAACGATAAATAATGCATTAGATAGTGAAGTGTATTTCAATGGATGATATAGTAACCAGTCAAATTGCTACTAGTTAACTTGCGAATTACAGAAAATGAGTAATATAATTTCTCAGCGCAATAAATATTGATTTATATCGTCATTTAAATATCACGATGATTAAGTAGTTATATTAACTCATTTTATCCGATCCCTTTTCCCCTCTTTCCACGCCACACCATTATATTTTTGCACTTTAAAAAGCAAAATTACAATTAAAATGAATTTCTAACAATAACTGTGCCATCGTAACAAAGATAACAATAGGATGCACACCTAACTGTCCATAATTCTAAATTTAAAACGACCCTCGCAAGCTTTTACGCGTTTCCTTTAACCTCTGACACGTGGCAGCGACAGCAGCTGCTCGAACTATCTTCTTTTTCCTACCTCGCAAAGCCATTAAAAAGAAATTTTAACGGCCACTATCGCTTTCTACATTGTCTCTTACCACGACCACCATTTCACCAAAATATACCTACGCACACCTATTTTTCGCTGATGCACCTGCACACCAGACGTCTCTCCCATTTCCAAAGTATTTAGAGCAGCCTTGAGCCATCGCAGACGCGGCTGCGTTTGCATGCGTCAGCTCACGCGCGTACTTATTACCGCGCGATTAGCAATTCAAGTTTTATACTATATGTATATAATACACGTGTAAAAGTGTATATACGTACACGCGTGAGAGGTAAGCGAGTAATTTACAGTTCCGCGAGCCCTCCGGGATATATGGATATCGTAGACCCCGATCGGGGACCATATATTTTCCCGTATTTTTCCTTTTTTTTTATGTATATACAGAAAAGAGCGCAGCGCATCGCGTCGTGTGTGTATTTATAAAAGCGGTGTTTCTCTATTGAAGGGATGTAGGTTGCGCGCAGCGGCGGCTGTTGCTTCACGCGGCTGAGGCTGATTGGAGCTCGATATCCCTTATAATGCTCTTGGATGCTGTATAGAATTGAAGAAAAAGAGAGATGTTTTTAGAATTATGAGTATATACAAGGATATTTAAATATTTTTTTGTTTGAGTTTAATATTGATTTATTTGATCAAAGTTGAAAAAAAAAAATGATAAGTATGTTTAGTCAGTAGTTAAGGAGATTAGGAGAGCTGTTAATTTGAATTTATTATAGGTAATTGTGTTGGGCTAAAGAAGAGATCATCATATGTATATAGATATTAATCAACTCTTAAAAACTTTGTACTTATAAGCTTATCATAAGTAATACTATTTTTTTCATTTGAATGTTATTATTCATAGAATTTTTTATAGATCAGATTACACCTCATTACGTAAAAATTAATCCTGTATATTTTAAGCTTAAAGGAAAACATGTGCAGTCAGTCCTATTTTAAATTACTAGAAAAAATCATTAATATTCTTTTTTTAGCCTCCTATTATCTTATAAAAACAGAGATAAGCAGATTATATACGAAGAGGATGATGCGGCGTACGCAAGACTTATTGAATAAGAATTAATTTTACCAATACATTTAAAGACGCTAATGTGCCTAATAAACATAATAAGAGATAAATCGAGTGTGTAGTATAAAACGACGAGCTTTCGAAAATTGAAAGTTTCGACGTTGCGCGACAGGTAACAAATAAATGCATTTTTATCTCCTTTGTATAAATTATCATGGAAATAACTTTAATTATTGAATTTTCTTCCATTCAGACTTGAAATTAAGAGAAATTTCTTTATATTGAAGGTTAAGAAACTTTAAATCGATGTTTCTACAATAAACGTCAATGTCTAGCTTAATACTTTTCTTTCAAAAGAGACATCTGGTATTGCAACTCAAGCCGAGTCATAAAGATTCTTGTTTATATCCTCCTGGAATAAAAAAGGTATGCATGCCCTCAAACTCTCGTTAAAAAAATACCTGGTTTCAAAAAGTACATCAACAAAATGCCAAGAAAGTTTCTCGAAACATCTCGAACACCTTGCATCCTAAAAAAAAACACAAATGCAACGCACGGGACACGCACATTCAGATTCCCAAAACAGCTGTTCACCACTTGGAACAGAACATTCGCAATCGAATGTTCGCACCATTGTCCCAGCGGCCGGAGAACAATGTTTATTGTTTATGAAGCTCGCCGCCACCCGCGGCGGTCACATCCGCGCGGACACGCGAGTTCCGGCTTACAAAACGAGGCGACGCCGCGCGATATTTCGTCGTCGTCGTCCCTGTCAGCGTCTCTGATTATCTCCCTTTATCCGAACAATGTGGTTTATTAGATTTGCGTTTTCACACGTCGCGCTAATGGTCGGTTTTAATGCGCCGCTGCTGTGTGTGTACACAAGCGGTTAATTCGTGTTATATACGATTAAGGATTTATAGTTTTGGTGATTCAGGGTGAGAGATTGTGCATAAGGATGTAAAATTGTGTGAGAATTTAGGCACGGAGTAGAGATCGTGAAAATTGTGATACGAATATTTGTGGTGTTTCGTTTGGGAAGTTTTTTTTGGAGGACACAAGTAGATTCGTGCACGGAACGAAAATAAAGCTAATCTAACTTGTTTACGCCAGTAAGTCAACTGGTTTAGGAAAAAGTTAAATTAGTATAAAACGAAAGTAAAATTAACTTTATATACAGTAAGAAGAACTTCATATTTAAAATTAGAACGCCGATTTCCCTTCAATAAAAGGAAGATTCTACTTTTTCTGTAATGCTATTTCTACCGATATCGTTGTGAGTAGAATTAACTTGTGATTTCCTAGTTAAATCAACTGTTTTTTTCGTGTGATTTTTCTGAATAAGATTATTACGTTTCTATATCATGCTTCTAAAGTGGAGTAACATTGTTCTAAAAGTTTCATTCTAATTCTTTTTTACTGAAAGACATAAGTTATATAGGTTTATTAACCAAGGCTTTATTTTTAAAATATCTATCATCTTATTTCCTCAAAAATAGCAAAAGTTTCACTTACACTGACAATAAGTTTGTCGAGCAAATACGTATACTTATATCTATTACGTTTCTCGGGAATGAAATCAAATGCTATCACTGACACAGGAAGTCATTCCAAAGACAACTATATGATCTAACCCGTATCACTAATAGCACCCAACTAAAACTCGTCTTCCCCCCCGATCGGCAGCTTCAATTTTTCCACCGCATCATTACGATCACTCAAGTGACACCCGCGCGACTGCACACGCACGTCTATACCCTCCATATTACGAAAAGGAATCAATTACCAAACGTCTCTCCCATTTACTTTCTCTAAAATTACAAAAGAAAGCAATCGCGAAAACCATATACACACATACACGGGGCCATTAGACACAGACGTGAACCCCGCCGCCGCCGGTCGTTATACCTCGCGCGCGCGCGCGTCTAATACAGATACATTTCAGTGACACGCTAGATTTGAAAGTTCCTCGCGCTTACGCAACCGTAGCTCCAAAACGTTATAATTAATAGACCGAGCGCGCGGGCACGACTCTGACGACAAAACCGTGACAAGAGATGCATCGTCGTAACGATCGTCTCCGTAAGGATCAAAGGAACGCGAGAAGAGGAACCCGCGAGCACGGCTTTGTTATTAGAAGTGTCGGAGCGGCGTTTCAGTGCTTTTCCATTGCGCCGTTACGACGACGACGAACGCGATGATGGATAGTAAAAATCGGAAGGAGATAGAGGTATAGGCGTCGTGTATAACGGGTCGGATATATATGGCTGTAAGCGAACTTTTGATTTCGCGCGCGGCGCTCGTGCCGAGCGATGAGTTATAACTGGCGATCGTGTATCGCGCGTATAATGTAAGGAGGGTGTATAGGATTTCGCGCGTATATGCAAATTTTGTTTTTGCCAAATTTGTCGCTGACTTTCCTTGCCGTGGTTAAAGGAGGACGCCCACGGCGCGAGGATGAAATTCATGCTGGAATGTGATTTTAATGAGTGTGCTGCTGCCGTTTGCGACATAAAGAGATATTTAGTTTAAAAAAAAAGAGTGTACTTTTGGCCTTGTAATGTAAAAATGGTCTGTATTTGATACTATTTAGTAGTTTAACGTATAGGTATTTTTTCACCATAACCAACGTCTTACAATTTTATAAACAAAATATTGAAGACAACAATCCATAACCGAGAAACATGTTTTTTTTCTTCTAATTTTACTAAAAATAAAAATGTTTTATTTTTTTACTTAAGATTGAATCTTATCCTTTTTTTTTATTTTATAAAAATACAATATTCAACAACGTACGATGAGCCGCATGATTCATTCACACATCAAAATGCAGAACGCCGCTTTCTTTCCTCACCAGCATAATCGAACCCCAATAAAGAGTCCATTATATAGTGAAACGCAGCCCAACGACACAACACAATTTCCTTTCCGCAATTTCGGAACAGACAACAGCGTCCCGCGGGCGAAATCCTCGCCGAACAATCGGCGAAGTGGACTACATCGGCACGTGAAACCCGGAGCACAAAGGAGAATTTGTGCAACGTTTGTCCTCTCCAGGCGCCGTCATACGTTTCGACACAGCACCGCGGAAATTTCGAATGCGCGCTCGGCGAAATCTCACCTTTTCATCGGCCAGCAACGACGACGACGACGTTTCTTTTCCGGCTTCTTCCGCCGAGTAAGCAAGTACGCGTTCCGCTTCTTATGCTCGCTTATTTAGATACTTTGGGAAAATGGGATCACTGCTGAATCGGCCGATCGGAGAGTTTGGCAATGCTTGTATGTGTCTTGCTTAATTGGGAGGAAATTAGAGAGATGGGTATCGCAGTGGTGGTTGGGTTTGGGGAGTTGAAAGAGTTCGTTGGCGAGATTACTTTTGTTTTGGTATGGGCGAAGGGAAGTGGGATAGGGAAACATTGCAAAGATCTAGTTAGGATTTAAAAAAAAAAAGTCAATTTATTTATCTGTTATTCTATAAACGTAAATATGGAAATTGAGGATGGAGTTATAAATTATACAATATAAAATCTATAAGGTCTTATTCACCTTAAAATCAGAAAAAAATGTCTGTGAAGACACATGTTACACGAATTTCGAAGAATACTGTCCCATCAGGTTCTTGCTTTAATCATGCAAAAACCTCGAATTTGAAGGAAAAAACAATTTGTCTTTGTCGCGGGTCTCAAAGTCAACGTTCAATTTTTTTTATCGCTCCTCGTTCATTAATATATTAGATTTTTGTGTACCCATTTAAATGTATAATATTTGTATATTTTACATAATTTGCCAACATCACAAAAGAGGTAACAAATTAAATATTTTTTCTAAACAACAAATGCAAATGCAAGTGCGCGAGGCAGAAATAGAGATATTTTCCAGCGGCGCGCGCGGCGTCTTGAAGATGATTAATTTAAATCAACATTTCTACAATATGTTAAAGACGATTTTTTTTCTCGTCGAGTTAAGGAGTCGCGCGTTTTATAGCGCCTATAAATAATAGATAAACATCTGAAATCCATACAGAATTCAAATAAGTCTCGACACGCGCGCTACGCTCGCGCGATATTTCAAGTTCCCCATATATGAAACTTCCACGCGTCGTATTAAAGTCCATTATAATGTAAATCACCATTAAAGTGAAAAAATTATAGTCTAGAAAGTTCATAAAAAGACTCTTACCGCTTATGGATTCTGCGATGGGCTTTGCTTTATGGGAAGCATGTCTTTTAAGTTTCCTCGACTACTTACGTATAATAACGTTTCAAGTATACCCCGTCGTAAACTACAAGTAAATGTGCAGTTTTTACTTGGCGGAATAACCGAAATTTAATTGATTCTTCTGACAGCCATCATCAACGGACCGAATCATTTTTATGTATGGATTTGTCTTACCGAGAAGACGTAAATCTAATGATTCATGAAACAAAATAAATGAGCAACTTTCCGTTTTAGGGATCGAAATTTTTAAAAAATTTGTTTACACACGTACCATCTGCGTGTATGCTTTCCTAGTAATCCGATTCGTAATGAGCCTTAACCCGATAATCGACATTCTTGGAAATTTGGTAAAACATGTTACATTTTCTTAGAAGTCTCGATTACCACTTAAAGAAGAATGCCGATGTGATCAACTACTCGATTATCGTCATCTAAAGAGTACCGATATCTGTACAACTCCTGTTTATTACTAGGTAAAAGGCTTCAGATCGAACTTTTCTGAAAACTTATTCGTTTAAAGTATTAGCATTTTTTGGAAATCACTTTCTATTAAATTTATGTGTAAAATTCATAATTTTATTTTAAACGTCTGCAGGTATAATGTAAAGCAAACTTTGGTATTTTTGTGTCTGGTTCGTGAAAACCGGTTGAGGCCGATGACATAATACCTATATTCAGCCTAATATCCAATAAATGGCTAGATGAGGAACGAATTCCTCTGATATCATCTTTCGAACCCCAACTACCAAATTCGCGCATATTCCCATCAAAATTGACCAAAAATTCCCAAAACACACATCTCCACCTTTCACACACGCAGACATATAAAAATCCCGTAAACGAAAGTGAACCAAACACGTGGCTCAATCCAACCATTGTACAAAAAAGCAAGTAATAAATTTTCCAGTTTCCAAAGAAATCGAAATCCACACATACACACTCGGCAGCTACTATCACCTGCCTCGCTCTCTCAGGGCCGTTCTCTCGTGCCTCGGCGCGCGCATACACCCATTTCCATATACCCACATCCATCCACGCCGACTCTCATCATCATCATCATCGCCATCACGTGCCTCTCCCGATCCTCCACTTCTTGCATAATCCCACACACAGAGAGAGAAAAATTCTCTATCGGTTCGCGCGCATCTCCGCGAGATATTCCACGCGGGCGAGTCATTTCCGCGCGTAATTGGCTTATATCGCGCGCCAGTGTGTCGATGAACCTCGCGCGATAATCGCCGCACTTACGCGCGCGCTCGCGCAGTGGATCAATGAATCGCGTGTGTATGACGAATCGCAAATTGATCTCACGCGATCGCGGCGCTAGCGTGGCTGTGGAATATAGGTCTTTGCCCGCGAGATGCTGAGTGCAGGTGTGCCCGTCAAGGAAAGTACGTGTGGGTGTTTTTTTTTTGTTTGTTTGTTTATTGCTGAGGATATAAGGGGAATTTCATTTTGGTGAACGCGGGGGTATCGAATGTCGGAGGTTGAACCACGTTGGTGTGCGCCGTACATTCGGTTTTATTGTTATGTAATTGTATTGCGCGTGAAAGTGAATTCGCGACTTTTTTTTTCGACTTTTGTTATGAAAGTTTTTGTGCGTCAAAGGAATGTTATTTATATATACACATGCGGGAGAGAAGGAGACACTTTCGCGCGAGCCCGATAAGACAAGACTTTTTACATATACATGTGTGTGTATTGGCATTTGACACTCGTATCTCGTGTGCAAAAACTTAGGTATCGGGATCCTAAAATAAAGATAGCGTAACGCTACGGTTGTTTTTTTGCTTTTATAGACAGAGGTAAAAAGTGCTACAGGTGTAGGAATTTAACTTACCGTTTTACGTCAAACAATGTTTGTTATTTGCACGAAACTAATTTTTTATGTATGGTAAAAACTGACTCTCGAAACGAGATTTATAACGTAAAAAGCGTACTATGAAAAGCATAATACATCATGCATTCCATTGTGAATAAATAATAGATTATAAGATTTCACAGATGCTTCGGTCGTTTGTTAAAAACTGCAGGATACCTTAAGGTATAAAAAGTGTATAATATAAGAGCTCATTGAAAAACTTTGCGAACTAAGATTTGGATGGATAAACTTAATTTTTTTACTCGATCCCAAATGATCGACCTTTTTGAGTATGCATAAATAATCTAAGAATTTTAAAAGCATCAATTCTAGAAAATACATTCAACCAAGTTTAAAAATATTGAAGTACAACCTTCCACAACTTTCAAGTGCCTTCAATTACCACCACCACTCCGAAACTCTTCACTCAACCTCTCAAAACTAGATAAAACGAAATATTCCAGACCCCATGCCGTAAATAACTCCCACATACCACATATACGTACTGACCAATTAATCGAAGCCCCCGTGTCGTCTAGTCTTCACCCGTTTTTACGAGACTTTTGCACTCGTTCCACCGATCTTTCCCAATCCACGGCACTCGCATACACACCTCGTGACTTCTATCGCAACAACGCTCTCTCCCTTCCTTCTGTATAAACTATTAATCAACCGTGCACATGACGCGCCCATCCCGCGATCACACGGCTCTCTTCATCGGCCGTAAAACAACGATTTCCGTGTATGTATATACTTAGTTATACACATCGGCCCTCGTCACACGATCCATCCTCTCACCGATCGTATAGTAGCGGTTGACATTGACTCGAACGCGCCGCGTGTAGCGTCGTATAGAGATGCTGCGTGCGCTTCTTCTTCTTCTTCTTCACGCGCAGTGAAAGTTATAACGAGGGGACACGCTCAAGGTTGCCGGCTGGAGAACAAAAAGACAGGAGGGAGAGAAGCGTCTAATACTTAGTGTCGTCGTTGGCTTGAATAAATAGGCTTTTTTTTCTAGAACAATCACGCGCACTTTTCTCAGAGTGCAGGGTTGAGAGTAAGAATTTCGGCAGGTGCGTGTGGTTTGTCGGGCGGAATTATGAGATGATGATGATGGTAGTTTCAGCGGTAGTTAGTGCCGAGAGATTGGCGAAAACGAAGGGACCTGACAAGGTAGTTCAACGAACCGCTGCGAACTTGGCGCACACACTTTCATCACAGCATCTTGAGGAGGGTAACAAAGCCGTTGTTGTTTTGGTACTGCGTTTTATGGGCGCTGAATTCTTTCAGAATTTGGACGACACAGACGCAATGGTGAATCGTAATACTCGAAAGACGAGCAAAAAATATAAGCCGTTGGCCCAGAAATGGCTTTTGACTGGAAAATTTTGGAATCGGCGCTCCGAATAACCAAAATTTCCCTCGACCCATATGCATAATCCAGAACATTCGGTAAAAGTTCCTCGGGACCGCAATATATCTATATATATCTATATTGACTTTTCTCAACCGATATGACGTTTCAAAAGTCCCACTTGACCTTTGCTATAGGAATTAGTCACTCGTATACACGCACTTCGGTCGAAAATATTTATCCAGCAGATTAGCCTCCGATCGTTATCGTTTTTCCAAATCGAATAACGCATCTATGTGGCGTTTCGAATTCCGCTTATTAATGTCATCATTCATTGTTTCCTAATTGAGTAGATGTGCCAACGGCGGCGCGGCATTGGCTGGAGCAATAGAAACAGAGAAGTGTATACAGAGAAATTTACATGAATATGTTGTGCGTTTAAATGTTTACGAGACATCTCGCCCGTTGATACTTTGCCGCCGCGCGCGCGAAGATAAACATCTGATTATTTATTAAATCGAGATGCGCGCACGCGTCGCAATTACGCGCCTTTTATAAAAAATAATATATTATAAAGTTGAAGAATTTTATCTGATTGTGTCTGAATGCACGATTATTTCTGTCACTGCAGCGGAAAATCTTTGGGCGCTTGCCATATTTTTGAAGCGTGAATTTGCTCTCTTATTTGAGTTGAAAGTTCTCGCCATTGTGTCGGTTTAATGTTTTTGTTACGTTATTTTTTAATGCAGAGGAAAATATATTAATCAATACAATGAAAATAATTAAAATTTATGCCTCGGAGCAATGATTATTTTTCCACTAACGATGAGGTACGACTGCATAGCTGGTTGTTTATCTATGTTAATTTAAGGAGATTTTTATTCTAAAAAAATGTCGTATTAGCTAATGTGCGCGATTGAAATTTCTGGCGTAATGCGAAGATCATGTAAAACATTCGTTTACAGCCGACGTTAAATTTCATTATGTTTATACATGCATTCCACGTGAGCAGATACAAAATAAATTATATACATTACAAATTATTTCATGACTCACAGTAGTTACATCTGCTTTTATAAACTCTATAGATTTTTAATATTTTTCATTCGCGGAATGACTGTTCATATTTAACATTGATTTTCGATTAATATTTATGTCGGTAAAAAAATTATTCACGTATCATTCTCACGTGACTATAGAAAGGAGTACTAAATATCAGCAAAAAACTTTTCTCCTCTTGCTTTATGCTATCGTCTAATGTATTTTATGAATCGAAGAAAAACGTTTAAACACTTCAATGGAACACTTAACACTAAATAAGCGTCAAAGTGTCTCTTAGCAATCGATTCGAATGCAGCTAGTAATACATAACAAGATTGATGCCTTGCAATTTGCTTAAGTAAACACTGGTATTACTATGACATTTTATAAAAGCATAAATAATGTATTTTTTTAACTAATCAAACACGATGAACATAAAATTTTTTGAAAATTTTATCGCTTCCTAGGTTTTTATAGCAACATTCCTCGTATACATGTAAAATTGTTGATTAAAAAATATGTAAATTAAAACGTGACTTTATAATATACGTGTAATACACTTTAAAATATGTAATTACAAATATATGCCATTGTTCAGTATATTCGTAACAAAAAATACTCAAGCTTTTATTGATTCATTTTATGATTAAATGGGAATTCATCTCGACAAAATGCAAATTAAATTCATACCAATATATTTTTAATAATACCATATTTACATTAAATAAGATTTAATTAAAGATTTTAAATAGTCGTGTTTACAAAAAGGAAATATAAAAATAACAAAGATAACGAGTAATAATTTTATAACAACAATTTCCAATATACTGCTTTAATTAATTTTTATGGACAAATCACATCAACATACCTTACAAAACACCCCATACAATTTTCAAAACCCGCGCACAACGCTCACTATCGAGGTTAAAAATAAATTTTCCATACATCAGAAGATAACACCCATCATTTTGAATACCTGATTAAATTAAGCACATATCGTCAACGAGGTAAACAATCGCCCGAACAACGCACGAAACCGATGAAATCGAAAATTCCTTCGACAAATTATCCCGCGGCGTTGCGGCATCGGCCAATAACCGCTTTAAATCACTCGACACGAGCTAATCGCACCGCGAGTATACTAAGTCCCGTGCAGCGTCTCAATTACGCGAGTCGATCGGGCTTTGCGCGCCGGTAAGTATTCCCCGCGTCATTAAAGCAGGCCGCGAGTTCGCGCTAATTATCTTATATACGCGGAGAGTGCGTTAACCGATTTCGACGGGGGTTTATACAATGCGAGCGACGTAGGCGCGACATAAATCAGTCGGCGTGTGAACTGGAGACGGTGGGATTGTTGGATTTGGATTGATGGTTTAGTTTGATGAAGTTTTTATGAAGGGTAATGAGAATGGAGTATTGTAGTGCGTATATCGAAGGAAAGTTGAGTTTTCTAATGTTTTCTCATGTTTTTCGTGTCGAATAAATTCTATGGTAAATAATGATGCACAAAAAAGTTAATGCAACAATTTAACATTATACAACTTGACTTTCCCTAATAGAAGTAAGTGTGTGTGTGTGTGTGTGTGTGTGTGTGTGTGTGTGTGTGTGTGTATTTTAGTTCAAAAGTTCGAGAGAAAATTCATTAATTATACGATTATTTAATACAAATTGTAAAATTTTGTAATACCAAAACAACGTATAGGTAGTTTGAAGGAAGCATCATTTTGCGTGCAAAATAACCCCATCTAGGGTACAAAATTTAAAATTCTTTGAATATGATGTTATTTTTAATCCAAATTTATATCCTTTACACATAGATTGAAAATTCCATGATTCAAACTATAGAATAGACACGAAGTGACTAATTATATAATAAATAATTAGCCAAACAATACCCTCATCGAAAAAAAACACCATGTTCATTGCAAAATGACACATTTTCTGCGAAAACAGAAATAAAACTATACACGAAAGTTATAACACGTGATACATGGACTACTACGTTATATCCATGCATTGAAATCTCTTTCGCGTGCGTGAAAACTGCGCTCCGCGGCGCTCATCTATAGTAATGTGTCCTTGTGTCCAAATAAATGTATTGAAATGAATGCATATACACATCTCTCTTGCTACACATAGCTAGAGCGTGTTTTTGCGTTTATTTAAAAAAAAATAAAGAAAGAAAGAAATGAACGTATATACACCGTTGACACATAAATCCCGACGCGTTTCGTTTTGACAGATAAAATATGGTAAATTGCGCATTGTCTCGTATCTAATTATGGGATAAATATTGAAATATGTGGACGATGTGTATGCACATGCGGTTTGAATGAGAATTCGATGTTTGGACATGCACTATTAATCAATAACAACGTGATTTTTGTACTGAATTTTCCTTCTTTGCCCTGCAGTTAAGAGTATTATCATTTTCTTAAACGCTCGAATAACATCACTAATCTGCGTTTTTCACCATAGAACTAATATATAATGCTTACGAATGATTTTAATCTATTAATAGTGATTGAGCGTATTAAACACGTTAAATCTATTTTTAAACGCATATTTAAAAATTGCCAAACTGTTTGTGACATTTCATGAAAGAATAAAAGTCAACTACGTCCCTGGTAGAAATGTCAACAACCAGAAACTAGCTATTTTTCAGTTAACTTTATGGCTAAAAACGTACATTGCTTGTATTTCATAATTATGTACCAATCCGAAATAAATTATGGCATTTACATTTCATAAAATATGTATTTTAAGTAATAGTAGAACTTTTAGATGAATTATATTATTTTTGCTAAAAATGCTTCCATTTAATTAACACGTTAGCTAAAAAATATGCTCAATTTTCTTATACCAGGGGCAGTCTCTTCGAAAACAACGAACAAATGAAATTATCGATTGATATTCCAAATTCATCATAAATGAAATTATCTCACCCTGATCTAACTAGATACATCTACAAATCATCCACTCCAACATCACCATGACCCGCTCGATGCCCGAAAAATCCCAAACCCGTCGACGACGAGTAAGGTCAAGAGGCGACATCGTATTCGAGAATATGTGGGGTCCCCTACGGCACACTTATACACTGGGCACGTGACGTGGGATGGGACTGTCGCGACGCGCTCGCTCGCTCGCGTATAGCGGGGCCCCCCCTGGAGGGGCCGCGAGTGGGGACCACTTCTATATAAGCCACGGCTTTGGCGCCCGTCTCTCCATAAGCTAACAGTGTCTTATAAGCGAGTCTCGTCTCATCTCTCCCGAGTCTCCTCTTTCTCTCCGTGTATCCTCGTGCGCAAGGTGAGTCTGCGATGAGGGCTTTTACGTGCGGTTTTCTTCCGCTGCGTTTTATCTCTCTCTCTCTCTCTCTCTATCTTGCGGTTTTGTACCTATGAAGGCAGTGCGAACAGTGACAGTATCGTGATTTGCTGGAGAAAAAAAAAGTGAAGAATATAATGAGATAATGGAGAGTAATAAAAAATAAAAAAACGTGCGTGCTGAAGACGAGGGGATGGTTCGCTCAATGTTTCGAGGCGCTGATTTTCTGATATAGTCGGTTGAGAAAAGTTTTTTGCATTGATTCGATGAAGAGTGGATTATGCGCGGAGGATGGTTATTAGTATATAATCAAGCATTTTTATGTATTGGAAAATTTGCGCAAGAAACCTTGAGTTAATTATCTTCGCCGGCGCCGTCGTCGTCGTTAGGAGGCAGTGGCTTCTTTTAATGCACTTGCAATAAAACGAGAAAGTTTTCTGTATGTAGCGTGTTGAGAGCGTGTCGTCGTAAAAAAATATAAAGATGATTGCGGAGCTTGCAAAATCAAATATTTGTGATGAATTATTAAATTATACGTCTGCGGGAAGGTATTTATTTATATTATTACGCAGATACGGGAATATTGCAGGTGCATTGAAAATTGAGTGAATCGGTTGTAAAATATTTATGTTGGATTCTGATGGCTAAGTATTTGTTTGGTATTGCATACTGATAAAATTAAAAAAAAATTTAATCGTTTAATTTAATCGATGTAGTTGCTAGAAATAATTAAAAAAAAAATTCATTAATTTTTGCGTCTTTTTCGATTACAGATGATTTTTCAAATTTGTACGAATTTATTCAAAATAAAATTAAAATATTTTAAGAAAGTAAAAATAAACAGATCAAGCGAAACTATCAATATAAAAAAATTTTCATAAATTAATTGAGTCCATTATTCGAAAACTAAGATAAGTATTACACCTCCGTACTCAATGTTTTTTATTTATTTATTTTTTTTATTTTACTGAATCAATGATTTACATATAAACTAATAATGCTTAAACAATTTATATTTGGTTTTATTCTTACAAAAATTAATATATCACTGAAAAAAAAGTTTAATAAAAAATTATTAATAATTTTAACTAAACTTTTTCCTCAGTGTAGTATTACCATCTCTGGTATTAACATCGCTTTTATCTATATCCAGAGCTTAGGTACAGACTAGAAAATAAAAATAAAAAAAAAAATAAGATTCATTCAACAATACCGCACACGAGAAACATAACTTTTTTAACGATCTCCCAGCAAATCGCACTCCCCAGCCATATCTCTTCGCACTGCATCTTCGCCTATAATTTGCAACCTCCCATCAACAGAGTTCCTTCGAACGAGAAAAAAAGCAAACACACACACCGTACAGACCGGGATAAGCATCTCACGCGCGCGCTATAGCTCTACACCGCCAACCCATTAAATTACGCGCTCGCACGAATCGCCCGCTGACACATTTTTTTACATAACGCACGCGTGCATCTCGCAGACTTTATATACATGAACAATTTTCGTCCAACGACCCAATTGCAGCGCGCGTTATTTTTAAATAGACAATGGCGACCTCGGCAGGTTTCCTCTTTTTCTCCCGCGCGTATTATTATTACAGCAGGATGCGCACATGAAGATGTGCATTATATATATGACTTATCTTGATCCGTGTATGTATGTGTGTGTTTTTATGCGTAATGTAGATGATGCTGGTGCCGCTGCTACTAGTGGCTTTGGCGACGCTCGCCAGCGGAGCCATCAACGAGGCGCGACCCCACAGCAACCGGCCAGGACGTTTCCTGTCCCTGCCCGTGCCACAGAAATGCGCCAACAGTGAGTATTATAGTTCTTTTTTTTATTATTTATGCTGATTGATTGTGTGTGTAGAAGATTTCATCGCTCAAGCAGCTTTTTTGTTCGACTTCAACCACGTAGATAGTTTATGTTTTTTACGGTGGTTTTTTGAAAAGTATCTATAAGATAAACGACATTTTTTTATTTTACAATCGACATTTTAACATCAATTTGATTATTTAATTTTTTTTATTTAATACTTACAACAACTTCAGTAACAAACAAAAGGATAGTTAACTACTCGAAGTTATTCCAACCTCTCAATCAACGATAATTTCAGCATTCCTGCGATTATTCCGCACAACGTTACTTCAATATTTACCCGCTACACCTATATTACACTATACACAACCACCACCATCATTATCATCATCCTGCAACCGCACCGCCGATCAATCATCGGCCCGCGATACATCTCATTCGAAGAACTGCCTTAGGAGAGAGAAAGAGAGAAAAAAGATAAACCTCTATACCACAACACATCGCCTCCGGATCTTCTGTCTACTCTCGCGAACGTCAAACGTACCCTCGCAATCCATTCTCACTTTCATTTGAAATTCACTCCCTCTCCCTCTCTCGCTCTCGCTCGTGTCATAAATTACGTACACATAGAGCGCGACGTCGATGAGCAAAGGTTTTTCGTGGTAATTGCCTATCTTTACGATCGCGCGCGCGCGAGATGATGATCGAAGCGTGCGCGTGCAGTCTGCGGCTAATTGAATGGCCTTATTTTGTCACACGCACGCGAGTATTATACATAGAGATGTGAGCGATGGTAATTTATCGGGTCGTATAATGAGGCGTGAGCGAGACAATGGGTGAGGCGAGGGATGAGATGTAGTTGGATTTTTGTTCTCGGAAGGGATGGTGTCATGATCGGTTATTTTACGGGATTTGTGGGAATGATTAGCGTATGGATGGTTTGTGGAGTGAAGAAAGTAGGGGAACATCTAATTATGAAGTTATAATGCGTGAGTGAATAACAACTTATACATACTTTAGGTGAGTTTTTCTTATCGTCCCATAATTAAAATGTTTATTCTTAATTTTAAATAGAGTCGAGAGAGAGCGAGAGATAAAAATTATTAATCAAATAACTAATGCGCGGGGCATAAATATTAATTCACAATATTGAAAAACACGTTCAATGTATTCAACAAACATGATTTACAAGAAGCTCGGATGGCATAATCTCCTAACCTATTAGGTATCGCAGATATATCACATTATCATAATTCACTACTGACGTACCACTTATCTAGACTTGGAAAAGTAGTTATCCGGAGCAACTTGAAAATTTCTATTTTCTACTCCATTGACTTGTGCATATACTTTGTACCAAGTCGGCCAACTCAACATCAAACTCGACGAGATTATAGATATATTACCGAACACATAAGACCACTCCTTATAAAATCTCATTCAAAGCCTCTCATAAAACATACACATCCCAATAGACGAAATCCTCGCGAAATCCGGGCAAAGGGTCATCGCGCTCTATAGCCTCCTACACGAAATGCGCGCCGCGTCTTCTCTAACACAAACATTACATTCCGCTCGTGATGTACACGTATACGCACACCTGTACAGTTGTGCAAGTCTCGCGCACTTTCTCGCGCGCTTGTATATATACTCTTCGAAAGATCAAACGCTAGCCCGCGCCGGGAATATTTATGAAACGGGGCCTGCATCAGAGCGGGATTTTCTCTTCCGCAAACACAAAGCCATGGCGACGCCCTTTACGTTTGTCGGTTTTACGATTGCGCGCGAGCGGATTTTCCTTGCGAAGAACTTTCTTTGAGAGGTGATTTAGAGCTGCGAAGGAGTGGTTGTATAAATTTAGATGTTGGGTTCGTTTATTTTGGACGTGGGCGTAGTATAATCGAATAGCGTATTTTTATGGATAAATTTTATGTATTTTTTTTTGTATTCATCAAAAGTGTGGTAAATTTACAACGAGGATTCCCATTAAAATCAATTATAAGCTCACGAAGAAGCGCGCGTCAAGCCACGGCCATTATGTCACACGTCATCAACGCAATGTTTTATAATTCAATAGATCTTATGCAAACAAATATGTATATAAACGTACCCGCGTTCACACGATAACCCCCGCGTACAATTGGCACCTAAAACCAATAACGCGCCGTTACGTCTTCGCCTTTCCCATCATACAGCCCGCACGTCCCATCCTAAGATTATAAGACTCACCCGGTCCCGTAAATAACGAAATCGTCGTCACGATTTACTTAATCCCATCGTGACACATACACGACTTCCGCGCATGCGCGGGTAGGTATATAATGGAAAGCAAAAGGCGCTAATAACGGATAGGCACCTTGCGACGACCGAAAGTGAAAATGAGCCACAAGGCGAGATCCATTATTGATGGCGCGACGCGGGGTGTGTGGGTATGCCATTTGAAAGGCATTATCGGGACAGGAGGAGGAATCAATTAGGCGGCACGTAACGGACTTTAATTGAATCATCGCGCATAATAATTTCATAATAGATTCGTTCTCGATTCCGTGATGATGGCTCGATAATTTCATTTAGGCCCGCGCGTGCGCCGGGGCGTTAATTGACCGGGCGCGGACGAAAATCGTGACTTTCTAATACCGCCAGTCACTTATACGGTTAAAAATGTTCTGAAATTTAAGATAAATTCTGTGATAAAACTTCAAAATTTTTATTAAATTTCAGTTAAATTTAATGGAAATTTCCATTTCACTGACAAAAAAAATTTGGAAAAATGACTATACTGTCTGATAAAGCTATCACAAACTGTAAAAAACCCAATAAATTACCATACTTTACAGTAAATTTTACAGTATACTTATAGCAAAATTTCTTATAAAGTATAGTAATATTTTGAGTTTTTACAGTTTGTGGTGGCTTTCCCAGAAAGTATAGTAATTTTTACAAAATTATTAATAATTTGTACTAAACTTTTTTCTCAGTGATAAATTTAACTGAAATTTAATAAAAATTTTGAAGTTTTCTTACAGCATTTATCTTAAATTTCAGAAAATTGTTAACAATGTATTGGTATAGATTTTTTGTCGTCTTCGGATGTAGTAAAGTTCGAAGGTGTGGTGGAAAAAAAAAGTTTTTGAGGCTCGAGGTGTGTCGGTCAATATTTTGCAACGATGTAGGTATTAGCATGCGACACATGTGGTTTTAGCGGTCGTTTTGGCGAACGCGCGTCGCGAGGAACGGACATTAAGCACGTGCGAAATTTCAGAGTCAACGAGCAGTGCAAAAAAGGCGCTTCCGAGGAAAAGGCGCGTCGAACCGTTACACTTGTGTGCATCGGGCGCAGTGTTATTTGTTTTCGATGAGCGTCGTAACGGGAGTTTCGAGGACAAGTCGAGATGTGCATTTGCACCGAGAGAGCGGCCTTAATTTTTTGCTCAAGTCTGGCTGTAATAAAACTAATAGGCTTTTCTACTAGTATTCTATTGCATTTTAATATTAATGATGAATATCGCAGAAAATGTATGTATACAAACTAGCGAAAATTTGTCATATATCACTTCTGAAAGCCGAAAGCACTGGTGTCAGGTCAACGAACCTGTTTGAAATCAGGCCAGCGATAAAAATCGAAAAACTTGCGCGCGCGCGTGCGTGTGACACGTCAGTACACGTTCATGTCGCCTTTTACGATCCTGGCATTCCTGTGCTTTACGAAAGCCAGCAAAGACGCGAAGATTAAAGAAATGTGTCTCTTTTAACGCACTGCTTATATGCATTCTCGCGACTCTTGGCCGTCACTAAAAGAACCATAAAGCGCTCTCGTCTACTATTGAATTGTAAAAATATAAGAACCGTCGGATATCGCAATATTACCTTACACAAAAGTCACTTCACCCGACGTACATTTCCAGCACGTGGCCCGTCTTTCACTGCGCTCGTGCCAAAAATATCCCCGTATGCAGCCGCGCACGTGACACCTTTTTATTCCTCTCCCTTCACTCTCCGCGCTGCACTTTCATTACAAAAAGAGCATTACTATACACTCACATACTCCAAAACGCGCATGCATGCATGCAGCCTCTTCTCTCTCTCACTCTCGACTTTCTTTCTCTCGAAGCGTGGGAGTCACGCGCGCGCGCACGTGGCTAATGATGATCCCGTAACGTTATGCATCTCGCGCGACCCTCGCGGGGATGCGCGAATATGTAACCCGGCGCTTACATAACCGTTCGGCATAGCGCAGACTCTCGATTATGTGCAGTACGCCAGCGTCGTTTGACACCTCTATGTGCGCAGGTGGAGAAGCTCAAGTTTTTGCCACGTGGGAACACGTGGCGGCGAAAGGGCGAAAAGTCGTGGGATTGATTGAGAATTATATACAGAGCATGCACAGGCTTTCTTTTTCTGGTACCTATATACACGCGGCGATTATGCTCCTCTGGGAGAGATGATTAACAGGATGGGTAAGATTCAGTGGATTATAGCATAATACGCGAGACGGTGAACAAAAAGTGCACGCGTTGTTGGTTCCTCGTGGCGCACGAGGAAGTATATATAATAATACACTCAACGGCATACCTTTACGACGTCGGAAACGAGTTTGGGGAGGGAAATCTTCGGATTTTTATCAGCTTTTAAGGAGCCCGTGACGTATTACAATTATCAAGCGCTTGACAAAAATCGAGAGTTCGATAGTTCCAGGAAAGAAAGCGCGACGCGGTCGGTGGTAATTCGCAATTGCGCAACTGCAACGGCGCGGCTCGTGGGGCGCTTATTGCCGTTAATTGATGAGCAACGCCTTTCTTTCGCCTATGATGAGCAGGCTAAATATTGCCGGCGTGCTGTTATCCAATGTTCGAGGGTTTCGCGAAAATGTCGTCTTAGAGAGGAGAGCGTAACGATGACGGAGGATTTATAAATTTTATTGTTCTTCCTCGTTGGAGATAAAAATATTTCGTGCATTAAAAAGGATTATATAGTGGTATGACGTATAAGTATAATCATGTAATATTTAGATAACCATCGTGCGTGTTTCCTCCATAACTAGCAACATTCGGACACGGTGCAAGCTCACGCGGTAGTCAAACACCCGCGCACGTCTTACCATACCCGATTTCTATCTACTTACACATGTATATCCCTACAGCTTATCCTTTATCGCATCCTTTATCTCTTATTATCTCCAACTTTCCAGCCGTAAACTAAATTTTCACGTCAAAACAGCTCGGAAAACCCCTGCAGATCTCTATCTCGCCCACCTTCCCAACGGATTCTAAAAATATCTTTAAAAAATTCCTCTCCGTATGTAAGTATACGCGACGTCGTTAAAATCGCCTTAAATTCTCGCGCCACTGATGCAACGACACGAATTTCGCAACTCTTTTCGTGTACGTATGTGTGTGTGTGTACTCGCCGATAAGCGAATTCGCCGCGAAAAGGAGGCGCCGACGACGCGACTATTGCGAAACGAGTGTGTGCGTGTGTGTGTATATATGTATATAGGCGCGTCTAATAAGGAAAACCGTGCGCGTGCGAATTGGTGTGTGTATATGTACCGTTCGGCGCGGGAATTCGCGGGTGTAGTTGCGCAAATTTATGGATTTTAGCGATCGCGCATAATGTTATCGCCGGTGCTTTCGAGAAAGAAGAAAAAAAGAAAGGTTGGGCTTTTTCAGTATATGTGAAGTGGAAATTTGCGTTTGAATGCAGTGTTATACGCGTTGAGCGATGTAGGTGAAAAAATGGGGGAATTCAGTTCATCGGAGAGCGCACTTAAAGCTTGACGCTTATTTTTTTTCTCACGCGGATAATTATACGGTGGCTCATCGAATTTCCGCGTTTCCTCGAAACGCGCACAAATTACACGCTAATTCGATCCGCAATTGCGCGCGCGTTAGCGCGAGGAACGGTATAATCGAGCGAACCGATACTTATAAGCGTGTCACCCACTTTCGCGAGTATTCCCGCGGACGTATAAACTCCGTGACCGCAGCTCGTGCGAGCGATTAATACAACTTCCAAACTTTCCAGGCGACGATCGCGGGCCGATGTTCCTCAAGGCGAGAGCAAACTTTATTCCAAGTATATCCTTCGCCGTCGTGGCCTGTATAACAGCAGCGCACACAGCGCGCATGTAATTACGTGTACGCCTAACGGCTCTAATCACGGCGAAAAGCGTAGTCGGACAGTTCACTTATTATAAGCGCGCGGGGGGTTTATGTAATTGCGATTATCGCGCGGCGTGTATATATATAACGTACTTGGACTCGTTGAATTAATTGGTCAGGTATGAAGGGGGGGAATAATCGCACGAGTACGAGGCAGGTGGTTATGAAGTTCAGTAAAACGTTTTGTTTTTACCGCGTAACGCCTCCTTCCGCTCTCGGCGTCTCGTTAGCGCATAATTGATTTTCAGGTTAATTGCGGAAAGGAATTGGGGCGCACGTGCGAAATGGGTGAGATCGATTATCGGGTGGATGGTATTTGGAACTCGCTTAATTGAATTAGTATATATGACTACTGTTTTCGAGTCGAAGTTGTAGGTGGATCGTTCGATATCTTTTCGTATACTAGTTCGCAGTGTATAACATCGTTTCTAATTATCTCTTGTAATGAAACAACGAACGACGAACAATATTGATTAAAATTTGAAAGAAATTTGCTTGTTGTAGTTCAGAACGTTCTTTTAGCATTTGAATTATAAAAGAGAAACCGAGCAAACTGCGATTAAAAAAAGTTCTGCAGCGCTCTCGCGAACCTCGGCCCACTACCACAGGTCAAGTGCGCCAACCGCCTCCTCCTCCAACACGACATTTATTATTACACAAACACTTATTGCCATCATCCAAACCCAACACACAAACTTCTCTCCGCTCCTCGCTTATAATATACATTCACATACAAGCATGACGGACACTATCGGATCCTCGATCTCCCGCAGCTACCGACGTCCCGCCCCTTTGTTTACACTCGCACGAATTTGCATCGCGCGCCGTGGCGCTTTCTTCCTCTTTCTCTCTCTCGCAGGTCGCTTTCTACACCTGCAGAATCCGCGCGAGAAAGTCGCGCGCTCCTTATCGGCCCACTTTGGCAGACGGAAAGGGATTAACGTTTTGCTCGGAGGCAAGATCGAAAGTCGATATAACGTTCGCGCGTGGATGAGAAACGCGAGCTTTATATTATATGAATTTGGCCAATGAGAGAGAGAGAATGTCTATAGGTGTGACGCGGTGGAGCGTCGTTACGTGCCGAGAGGTTTAATGTGGTTTTCGTGTAGGAAAGTGCGTGTATTGTCGGGGGAGTATTATGGCGTTGACACAATAGCGATGTTCCCGATAAAAAGCCGTGATCGTTTTTTATATATCGTGTGGGTATATTTAAATTGAGAAAGATTTCTCATACTTTATTTCGACAATTTTTCAAAGCGTTGCCCAAACGCTTTAATAACTTTATATATATATTTACAAATAACGAAACGTATATCTAAACATTTTGAGAAAAAAATTTCCCTCAATCGTGTATATAAGAAAAAGTCAGACTCATTACGCGAGACAATCATCAAAAGCCGTACCTACACTTAAACATCGAGGAAAAGTCGTTTTCTCAAGACTCCCGCGCGTTATGTCACGTACATATATATACAGAGGGGGCTTCAATTCACGAATTTCAGCATTCAATCCCGCCTTTCGCAATACGAAATCGCTGCGGGACGCGCGCGCTGCGCAGATGTGTCTTCGTGTTTTTTTTTTTCCTCGCTTTTCACATATAGGAGCTTGCCACACGTTCGAAAATTACAAATTGCTCGCGCGTTTTTCGGGCTTTTGAGCGCAATTATACACGCGCGGGCGACGCACATTGCGAAAGTGCCATACACGTACGACACGGGGGGGGGGGGGGGGGAATGAATGGGTCGTTTAGCTAATTTTAGTGCGCTACGCTGCGGCTTTTTGTCGCGGATAATTACCGATCCTCAATGCCCGTACGCGCGCATCTTTTGAAGTAGCGATTTTTTAATTATTCCTCCGCTGCGCGCGTGTAAGCTTTGATGGAGAGGATAAAGCGGCCGCAATTATAGCGGATTACCACAGAGAGCTTCGAGTTTTTCTATATAGCCGCGTTCTATGTTTCGCGAAGACGCGGCGCCTGAGAGTTTTCGAGTGAACTACGCGCGGACTACTTAGCGTCATGTAATACTCACGAGGCGAAGGAATCGATGTTATAACTGTGCATTATAAGCCCGTTTATATACACACAATTCAAGTTTATGCGCGAGGTTAATGTTTTGCATTTATATACGCTGGATCCGTGACGTAAGGCAACAGATGTCGAACATCATCAACGAATTATCGCGCGTGCGAGACACGTAACAAGTAGGGTGACGCTCGTGTTTCAGGCGCCACTGTATGAATATTTCAAGGCGCCGTTGTAACGATGTATACGCGAATTTCGCCGTAGTCGTAAGCAATTTCAATGAAGTTTTAAAGTTTCTCCTGATGGAGATCCAATTTCGAGCGCGCGTGCGGTTTTGCGAAGACGTCAAAGGTGACCTGATTTTTGTGTGCAACAGGTATACAACATCAGTGACGCGGTATTACGTTAGAATGCGATATTGACACCCGAAGGATTGAATTGGCCGTTTACGTCTTCTTTGGGGACATATACACGTGACAGCGAATGGATAGTTTATTTATTATAGGCGAATACCGAATATATTAATGATAATGCGTTTTTTTAACTAACAAATTTTAGTAAAAGTTTTAACTAAAAATCTCTTGAATGATGGCAATACACTATATTTGCTCGTCAATATAATGTAAATAATTTCAAAATTCGCGACAATTTGAACCAGAATCTCAACATAAATAAATAACGTTTAATTTTGACTATACCCTGGTGGGAATCCAAAACATTTTATAACTAACAACTGACCATTTATATTAGAAACTTGCCATAAAATAGAAATTTCTTCGGTCCAGTTTCTAGCGCCCGATGAAACGCTTTTTCTCCTATTATATGTGCCCATTTAATAGATTGAAAACTAGAATGAGTTTTTCGAAGACAAGTACAAGCTTGTTCTTGAGTATTTTAAAGATATTATATAATTGATCAGTTTCTTTAGTCTGGAAATGGCTAGTAGAAGACTTGCTGTTATGACAAGAAGTGAGAGTGACAGAATAGACGGAGAAATAAAAGTTTTGCTGAATTATTCATAGAATGAGTGCAACTAATGATTTATTAGTTAATGTTATTTAGTTATATTTTGGTAAGCCATCCAATGCACTTTAATGCTTTTTCATAAAAAATAAAATTAAATTAAATACGAATATTTTTTTGTTACGCCAATCTAAGAAATAGGCAAATAATGGTCTAAAAATCGTTTCATCATAGCCAGTTTTACTAGCTATTTTCTAACTTCTTGGCCATTTGATACAGATGAATTTCTACCAGGGTACTTTTCCGCTAATCTTCGTACCTCTCAGCAGCCTCTACAATCTCCCACAAACACAAACCTCTCGCGGCGGCGGCAACTTATCATCGCGCCTCGATTTATTCAAACACATACAAACTCAGCATCGATGCGCGTCCTCGTTCTTCCCAAGGATCGGCAAATCGCTGTTGCGTTGCGACATCGCACACGACGACGACGCCACCGCTTGACCTGTGAACTATTAGCCGCGCGCGCGCGCATTCTCCACGTCTCTTGCGACGACGGAGAGAGATGAATGCCGAGATACGCGAGTGAGTCTGCGCGCGCATGAAAGTATCTGCACGCGCGGCAGATGCTTTCTGCGCCGCTCCTCCTCGTGTATTATTATATTGTGGCTTTATGTGTGTGGGTATATGGTATAGGAGATTTTTATAGGAGGGTCGTTGACTGATGGGGAATCGAGAGTTTTCGATGCAGGGATTTATAATTTCAGACATGGTGTGTAAGGCTATATTCTCGGTAAATAAATACGAAGAAGAAGATATAGACGTGGACTTGCACGGCTGATTTGCATGAGAATTCAATTAAAGTTCATTAGCCATTCGAAACATGGGTGTATGAGGAATTTCTGCGCATGTGTGTAGAGACACACCGTGAAACATTCCTACAAGAGATTCATGCGCGAGATATCGCCGGCTTGTATAATAAATTAGCCGAGCGGTAGATTCTAGAATCAGGAGCATCGCCGTAAAATCCAAATATAATTAATACGCACACGCACGCGTTTACTGTGACATCGAAAACACATAAAATTAGTCACTTTTATTATAGGAATGAAAAAAAAAACACACATATCGCACGGTCGAATATCTACGAACTGGTGCTATGAGGAGTGATTGGAAAATTATGCGAAAGAATTGGAGAGTCTGGAAGATTCGGTGCGGGATTGAGATAAACGTTAACGAGCGAATTCGTGGAATTTCAGGGCCGAAGGAGTTCAACTTCAGGGGCCACAACTACTTCCTCAGCAGCCACGTGCCCGCCCACGCGAACCAGAAAGTTGACTGGCTCGACGCCAGGAACCTCTGCCGGGAGTACTGCATGGACCTCGTCTCCATTGAGACCCAGGAGGAGAACAACATGATCTTCAGGCTGATCCAGCAAAGTATGTATATTATAGAATATTGGGTTACTCGTACCTATCTCTTTTTTCTTTTAATAGAAACAAATAGTGAGTTGAAAATATGAATGACGTAATTGCAACAGTGCATAGTGATGGGAAATTCCATTAATATGTAAAGCTTTTTATTATTGGGTTTTTAAAATTAATGTTTTCTTTGGGTAAGAAATTTGTAGAAAAATCTATCTAGTTAGACATTCAAAGCTTAAAATATAAATTCATACGATTTTAATATTCTAAAAATATAAACCTATTTTAATTTATAATTTAAAAAAAAACTAGCCATCTTCAGCCTTTCATCATAATTTAATGCTACAATCACTTTTTTTACTACACTCCTATTGCTAAATCTATAAAATCCACTTTTCTTTAAATAATAAAAAAACAAATCCAACCTACCAACCTCTTTTTTCACTTTCATTATACAACGAAACTCGCGCGTGCCAACGTAACACCCAACCCATATATCGAGAACGAGAGAGAAAAAAAACCGTCCCCTACAAATTCATGAATCGAAATAACAGAAAAAGAAGCTCGGCATATACACGTGCCCGTATTGGAAAACGAAGCCGCACGCGCGCGCGCACCTAGGGACGTCGCAACTCGACACTCGCGCTCTCATCATTACGCGCGCCTCTCTTACCAACCTCACTGAAATTTCAACTACGCGGTCGCCTCTTAATTACAAAAATCATCTCCCATTGACATTGGGCAACCAACGCGCGCCGCGGAATCGTCACCTCAATTATGTAAAACGCAGCCTGTACTCTTTTTCTTTTCTTCACGTTTTTCAAAATTCGACAAAGGTCGACCGGTCGCGCGGCGCGTTCGAAATTCAAATTCCTTGCGCAATAATTCGTTGCGTATGTTTTCTCGGCCTATCAAGAAAAAATAAAAGGAGAGATAACGCGGTCGTCCTCTCACTTTCGTCAGCGGGCCGCGGGCGACGACGGGACGATGGCTTCGTCAATTGCAGGTTGCAGTTATATTAGAGGCCCTAAAGTGTGTCTTCTTTTCCGCGCGTAAAGGAGCTCTTTTGTAATTTATGCGCGCGCCAAGACGAGGGGGGTGACACAATGGCCTTAGAAAGTACATAGCCGCGGGACGCGCGTAGAAGAGATACGCCGGTAGCGAGCGACGTGGGAAACGCGAAAGGTTTACGATCGTTGAGGTGATGCGTGCAGTTTCAGCGTGCGGAGAAATTTCGCTGTGATTTTTGCGGTTGGAGTTTTAGAGGGTTGGGCGAAATTTCGTTCGTATAGAGAGATGCAAATTCAATGTGTAATTAGTAGTATTTGAGGTTTAGTCGTTTTAATGTTTTCCGCGAGTGAAAGTTTTTTGCTCTGACAATCCGCGGCTGTAAACTGTTTTTATTGACGATTATAAATTTTTTACAAGAATGGTATAAAATTTATAGTCAAATGCATATTAATGAATCCATACTATGTGTATAAGTATTTTTTTTTTAATTATGTATATTAGTTTTATTGTCTGTAGAATTAAAATTTAAAAGGAACGATAACAAGAGAAACTTGAATTCGCAATTTCTTCTTTTCTTTTTATACAACTTGTCGGCATTGGCGTAACAATTCGTCCCATTAAAACAAAATAATGAAAAAATTATTGCGAGTTTCTGTGCTAGAAAAGTAATTTCGTTTCTCAACAATTAATTAAATTACCTACTTATCATTACGAAAAATGTAGAAACATATAAATGAATAACCGATATCGGTAGCTCATACCCAAACACAGCTTTCGTAACGTAATACATCTAACGCTCGCGGATATCCCACACTAATATTGCGGTATATATGTGTCAACCTTCGTCGTCATCCCCGGGAGCATCAGAGGCCCGAAGGTCTCTCATTAAACTTTTTCGGTGATTAATCGGGTCCATCGATCCACGCGCGTCTTGCGCAACACTTTCGCAAGCGCCGATTTTGCCGTGAAACTTCACGGCGTGATACGTTAGAATTATGAATTTTTTTTCTTCTCGGCTGTGCACGCGCGCGCGCGTCCCTCTCTAATTGATTATCGGCCGATATATGCGATGTTATAACGCGTAATTATCGCTAGCGGCGTTACTGTGCCCGATAACGCCGTAATTTCGACGTTGCTATAGAGGATTTTCGAGCGAGCTGCGAGATTTTTGAAATATCAATTATAGGCGCGGTTGGGCAATTTCGATGGGATTCGTTCTTTTTTTTCTTTTTGGTAATTGGGGACGTCGGGTTGCCAGAGCTTTGATTTTGTCATCGGCGATGCTAATTGGTGGGGTTATTTGCATTCGCTTAGAATATAAATTATCGATTCAAATTTTGGAACGTAAAATATAGTTACAGCCATACCATGCCTTTCATAATCCTAAACATTCTACAAATATCCATAATTCAAAGACCAATTTGCACACCAAATAAAAAACACTCACCAGAATACCCTTTCAATTCGAACCCAACACCCATTCACCCATCACCTTTTCCCCGTTGCACTTTCATCCCAAACAAACCCGACGCATCATCATCATCCTCCTCTAACTCCCTACGAAAAAAATTCGCACCTTTCGCTCTCGCGCCAAGGTGAAACCTCGCTCGCATATTCGACGCGCTTATAACGAACGATTCGCGATGAGCCTCTATTTGCTGCAGCTTTCTTCGCGCCGCGGAGAGCGACGTCCTACGCAAACGTCTTCGTCATTGCGTAACGGAAAACCGTGTCCGTCTCTCCCTAGAAACACTGACTATACGGCGGGAGAGAGAAATTTTCCTCGAGGCGTACTTTTGTCTTCATCGCGCAGGATCTTTTTTTTCCATCGTCATTCCTCGCTGCGCTGTGCAGACGGACTTATATACTTGCACTTTTATGGGAATGTCCTCCTTTCGGAAATTCAATATCGTTTATTTTCTCCTGCGCTGCGATGTGTGTTTGCACACGGGTGATGTCCATTCATGGGAAGATTAATCGACGCGCCGATGAAGCGCAGGAATTGATTAGCGATAATACCGTGAGTAACGCGCGTTCCTGCCAATGGATTTATGTAGGGGGAGAGAGAGAAGTTGTTTGAGGAGTGTAAGTACGCGAATTTTTTTAAGACGGAGGTTACGTGAAAGTTGCGTTATGGGATTTACTTGTAATTGTTTAGTGGAGGATTAGCTTCATTGATTTATTCCCAAATGTACAGCTGTCGTTAGTATTTTAACGTTATAACTTAAGATTATAATTATCGTATTTATCTGACATAAAGCTTTACATATTTCCCATTCAATCGACAAAATCATAGTTAAAACATGTGTTTGCAATGATTACTTAACACCTTCAAACGACACATACCAACAAACTTATTCTCCCTTTCTCTCCACCAGACGACGTGCCCTACATCTGGACGTCCGGCCGCCTCTGCGACTTCAAGGGCTGCGAGAACCGTCGCGACCTCGAGCCCAAGTCCATCTACGGCTGGTTCTGGTCCGCGAACCGCGAGAAGATGGCCCCGACCAACCAGCCTCCCCAAGGCTTCAACTTCAACCCGTGGTCGCAGACCGGCCACAAGAAGACCCGCCAGCCCGATAACGCCGAGTTCGACATCAACGGCACGAGCGAGTCCTGCCTGTCGGTCCTCAACAACGTCTACAACGACGGCATCGCCTGGCACGACGTCGCCTGCTACCACGAGAAGCCCTTCGTCTGCGAGGACAGCGAGGAGCTCCTCCAGTACGTGGCTAGCACCAACCGTGGCATTCGCCTTTAAAATGCGTCAAGATCACGTCGAGAGCGCGAGAGGGTTGTTGATGGAGAGATGGATCTTTCGTCGTTTTGTGTATATATGTAGCGAGGGAAGTTTCGACACGCGGAGTGAGACAGTGTAGAGGGTGTTGAGGGCGAGGCGAAAGGTCCTTCTGTAGGCGTTGATGTATAAGCACGCGATTGCTAATGTTGTAACGGTCGCTGGTGAAGACTTTTTTCGTGCTTTTCTTTTCTTAATCTCGGTTTGTCATTTTGCTGGTTTAAATTCAAAGGGTCGATGAAACGCTTGAAATGGTAGTAGTTTCTTTTACTTTTTTAAGTGCACCAGGAAAATTATTTCTCGAAGGCAAAATCAATGTTTCGAAAGAAGTTTTCACCAGCCAACAGCAGCAACAACACTTCTTCAAACCAATCTCTCGTACACGCAACTATCTTAGAACCGGCCAGTTTTCCCGATCGACTCTTTTACGCGAGAGACGCTCTATTATCTCATCATTGTTTTCCCCCAGCTTTCTTTTGCAATCCGAAACCTTCAGACATCGACACAGATACACAAACACACACACACACACACATATAGACACACGTGTAAGCACTGTAATGAAAAACCAGGCGCGCTGGTAAAGCCGCAGTGGTGCTATTATATACTCTTCGGCTTGTTTGTTCGTCGTACAGTGAAGGAAAAAAAAGTTCTGTCGGCCATTATCGAACGCGCAATTGGATTTTAAATACTTCATAAGCTTCACTCTTGCTGAATTTGCATGTACACGTGTACACGCACATAATGTATACACCCATACATACACGTTTTTACGGATAAAACTTGAATTATTCTTTTATACTTTTTACGTATTGTGTAATTTGTAATTACTTATAATTGATAATGTCTAATTAAGAATGTACACGTATTTATTAAAAAAACAACAACGACAGCAACCATCTGTCTGTTCGTCTCTGTACATTTGCGAATAAACTGTATCGTAGACGAATATTTCTCTGGCTTTTACTATTCTAACAAGATTCTGCTACATCCCTTCTGTGATTGACGTCCGAGTAAAAGATATTTTTATACGAAACACCTATAATGTTGAAACAAAACGTCTTTGTCGAAATATATATCTCGTGTATTTTGTTAAAATGAAAATCAAATTTCGATTAAATATATACATATATATATATTTTTTTTTCTAAAAAGTTTTATAAATATTCATTTAAATATACACATCAATTGTTATGAAACGTAATAAAAACAAACTTACATTGATATCCACACTACGATGATAAAAAAAAAAAAAAAATATGCGAAATAAATGTCTTAATTCGTCTAAAGTGTCATCTATAATTTTCAAGTCTGCAACTTTAACTTTCAGTCTCATTCTCGTTGGTGTTTCTGTTTTCGCTGTCCTCAGCCTCGTTTTCCTGCTCATTGTCGTGTTCGTTCTCCTCGTCAAGCTCGTTCTCGATGTCGTCCTCGAATTCGTTCTCGCTGAGAATATTGCCGCCCTCCATGTCCTCCCAGTCCTCCTCGTCCGACTGAAACAGATCGTCGTCTTCGATGATCGCCATCGCTGCAGGCTGTCGCTCCGTTGGCTTATCTGGTTTCTCCTTTGGCTTTTTCTCGCTACGCTTTCGCACCTTGGCCGAAGGCTCGAGTTTTCGTTTGCGCGGCAGAGTTGTCGGAACTGTTTGAAAACAGGATTAATTACAAATGAGTTTTTTAAGTCTATCGAGACGGAAAACTCATATAAATGCAGTTTGATTATATTGAATATCTAAAGGTATAATTTTTTGCACAGAATGTGGTAATTGAAAATGGAGAATACTTACGATTTTCTGGAATGTTCATCAGCCGTCGAAGCTCGACGCGGACATGCCTGTTGATGATTTCTCGGCATAATTCGTCAAAGCCCACAGGTATCCATCCCAATTTTTCATGACATGGAGTACCTGGCGGTGGACCAAGGTACTTATCCAGCATGTCTTGTATTTCAGATACGTGAACGTCGCAGTACTATTTAACGAAACACATGTATTAGCAATATGCATGATTTTTTATTTACATAAAATGTATATAAAAAACTACACTATACTATATGTGATGCTAAATAATAATAGCACAAAATATGAATTAATGGTACCTGATAAAACATTTGTCTAGAAGGTGGGATGATGCCTGGACGATATATGTATACGTTTTCATCTATAAATTTTTCTTTCTTCTGAGATTGTAACTTGTCAGTGTTTGGCATTAAAACCATTGCTTTTGCTTTTGAGTTTGAAGTATTTCTGTAAGGCAATGTGTATTCAGAATAATTTCTTTTGCATGTTATGCTTGAATGCAAACCATCTAAAAATAATCAATAAATCTTAAATACAAAACTATAGTGATGTAAATGAAAGTCAAAAAGATACTTACGCATTGCTTTAAGCCTATAATCTAAAGTTTGATACTTTCTAGCCTCAGGATCCTTTCTAGGATCATAACCAAGCTTGACCCAAGTTATACGCCATGGTCCAGTCATAAAATAATATGCCACAGAGGGCAGCAAAATTTTTAACTGCTCGTTTGAAAATTTTGTGACATACAAAAGAGCAGTCTTTGACCAAATTGGACGCTCTTCAAATATTTTACGCATCTGTTCTACATGACTTGACTGTAAAAATTTAACCCTTAAGGCAGTTTCAATACCTTTTGGAGGATTAACAGGTACATAAGGGGTATTGAAGTTAATGAAATTTGAAAAACCAGCTCGTCGTTTTCTCGTCTTTCCTATCACATAATGCATTTCTGATGATACTTCTGTCTTTGGAGCATATTGCTGGACGCTGTCCATTCGACTGAATGCAGCTGGAGGTAGGAAGTAAGGCACTTCATTCTTCATCCAACTGTATGGTGGTAAACCCACTGGATAAATGGAATCATAAATACATTCGTCCTTTTTTGGATCGTCATTATTTTTAGTAATTGGTAAGTATTGAAAATCACACAAATCTGAAAATTTAAAAACATTCATAAAAAGTTGCATGACGATTATTGTATGATAAGAAGATACTTATATGCTTACTTGTAAACCGAAATTCAGAATCAACTCTTCCTAATACTTTTAATTTAGGTAACATATATTCTGTATCTTCTGATAAATGTTCATATTTGTCACGATCAAAAGTTGGTGGCTTATTTTTTTCAGTATCAATATTTTGATTGCTTTCTATTGTGGATGCCTGAGATCCAACAGAGCAATTTATGATCTTATCTGCTAATTCATTCACACATGCATCTTGAGTCCCATTTGTACTATTGTTATCTTCAACATTTTGACTAGAATTGTTTCCATCTATTACATTTGAATCTTTTTTATTTTGTGATCTACTACTCAGTTGTGATGTTTCTACTTTTTCTCTTCTAGACTTCTTAACCCTAATACGCAATAAAAATGCAGCAGTTTGATGCTTATCTCCACATGTGGGTTTGCAATAACCATCATCTGGTCTAAATCGTAATTCCATTCGTCTATTTTTAGCATTTACTGTCTAGAAATACATAGTTGAAAACAAATATAATTAATTAAATTTTCATATACAAAATAGAATTCTAAAAACATACCCCAGAAATATCCGTTATGCCTCCTAAAGTTTCAATTGCCTTTTCTGAGTTGATCACATTTCCAGGGTACTTAATACATACTAACTTTTTATTGAACCGATGTCCCCCTGGAAGGATTGGCCCAACAAATTCATTTTTCGCTTTGTCTTGTGACTCTTCGTCGCTCTAAAAAATTTATTTAGCTATAATATCTGCTCATAAACTGTGAATTATATAAATGTAAATTATAATTACATTTTTTGCGGCATTCTCGTCATTTTCATTTATAAAATCGTTGAACGACTCATCACTCTCGATATCGTTTTGGTAATCTTCGACGTTGAATTCGTCATCTTTTTCTCCATAGCTCTCTTTGTCACTTGGCTCACTAATTTCACTCATACTAGCGTTAATAAGCGCGCTACGCGCGCCACTGTTTCGTCTTTTGTTTCTCTCGTTTCGAGATTCGAGACGGAGTCTTTTATTCGAGATTTCGAGATCGTTCGAGGGCAAAATAGATTATCTCGAATGCTCAATTTATATAAGGGAACTACACATTGTCAGATATCACTTTTCCTCGAACTTTTCATCAACGAGCAGAAAACATGCAGAGTAAATAAATCAGCCAACAACTGATACGGCTGTAGTTTAGGTTAAGGACGTTTGCTCATTGCAATCGTAGCCAAAAGTACGCAGAGTCGAACGCCGTACGTCTAGCGCTCTCTCGGGTCTCCCCACTCTCAAAATTTCACGCGAGACTGTACACGTACACATGGCGCCGCTTCATCGGTGTGTACTAGGGATGGCGATATTAAACAAAAATATCGATATTTGCGTATCGATAATATCGGTATAGCTAATATCGATAATTTCGATACATCGGGTTAAAAATATCGATATTCACAAATATCGATAAAAAAATATAAAAATAATTTTAAAAAATACTTTATTAATTTTCAAAATAATTTTAATAAACATTTGAAACTTTACAAACTATAGAGTCCAATATTTTAATGGTAATAAATTTAGAAAAAGTAATTCTTGAAAGTGTTGTGGGGTTAACCGATTCCTATTCTGAACACTAAACGACACTAAAAATTCGAATCGAAAACGAAGACGAACACGAACTGAGCCGCCGTTGCGGTTACGGTGTTGCCAACGTCTAAGCATCTAATATATTCGAAAATCTCTGATAGACGATAGAGGTCGCACAAGCACATTTGCTTTTGCGAGTTACGATTTTCAATTTCAAATAGCGCAAAATATCCTCTCTTAAAAAAATGATGGCCGAAAGTAGTGGCTCATTTAAAGACTCGATGTGATTGGTTATTTGAAAAAAGTGCGAGTATTTGAATTTTTTAGATTGAACATGTGCTAGATTTGAATTTTAACACTCAAATATTTATACAACTAATAAATAATTAAAATAGAATAAAAACATTTGATTTATTGATTGAAAAATGTATCTAATTATCATTGAAACTAATTAAAATTAAATCATAGGGAAAAACAGTGCACATAACCCCAAAAATAAATTAGTACGCGCGAAGCGCGTTTGCATTTTGCTAGTAAATTAAAAATTTTTATTTGGCATAAGTCTATTGAATATCGAAAGCCGATATCTTAAGTATGATATCGATATTCCGATATTATCGGTGACAAAAATATCGGTTACAATTATCGATATATCGCAAGGGAAATATCGATATTTATAAATATCGATAAATATCGCCCATCCCTAGTGTGTACATTCACATCGAAGCGCTCCGTCTGTCACCGACCCCACTCCAGCCCGCAGAATTTTTCGATTCTTTGTATTTTGTAACTAAAGAAATAATATTCTTGTTTGTAAATCAATTCCTTCAACTATAATTTAATTTCCTCCATTTTCCTCTACATTTTGTTTAAGATTTTAATGTTATATTTTTTTTCTTTTAAAGTAAACACATTATAGTCATTTATTAAATCTTGTAAAAAATTGTGAATATATAGAAAAAAACTAATGGTGGAGGAAAATGGAGGAAATTAAATTTTAGTTGGAGGAATTGATTTACAAACAAGAATATTATTTCTTTAGTCACAAAATAAAAAGAATCGAAAAATTCTGCGGGCTGGAGTGGGGTCGGTCCGTCTGTCGGCAGTCGGCTGTGTAGACACATGCGTAGCGCGCGGGCACGCCATTGGTTTGTTTACACGCACACAAGGACACGCGCGGCCGAAGTTACCTACTTTAAACAACTGTATCTCGAAAACGGTGCTACTAGGCTTTCTGGATTTTGGAGAGCTTATTTAAAATATCATCATTAGTAAAATATCTCTTTTTTGTTCAATTCTATAGAAAACTTTTGGCGTTATTAATGAAAACGTTAATTTTTTCACGACTTTTTCATAAGACACCGTATTGTCTAACTTTGATAGCTTATATCTCATGAACGGTGTTGCTAGGCTTTCTGAAGTTTGCAGATGTTGCACATAATAACAATAAGAATCTACCCTGCAAGTTTCATGAGATTCTATAGAAACTCATTTTGTGAGCAAGCGTCCTTAAGTCATGTCGTCGTGTTATTGGCGCAACAGCGCCGCTATTTCGCTATGCCTGAGGAAGGTGACACCTATAAATACCGGGCGGTGAATCCATAAGAACTAATGAAAAGGGATCATGGAGATTCTTCTTTTTTAGTTCTTATGGACTCGCCGTTTGGAAGTTTTAGGTGGCGCTTTTCAACGAAATCGCCAGTAGCGCAAGCGCGTGATGTAGGAGCGAACTTTACCGATGGTGACCCCCACCTCGAGTCGTATTTCCCATTGTTTACGCGAAATTTACTTCGTGATATTGAAAATTAAGTTGCTAACGATTTCTTATCGTGTAAAGAATGCGGGATCACAGCATTTTCAATAATCAAAATGTTCAATAATTTATATAATGCAATATTCTTAAAATTGACACGTGTAATTACGTAAAAGTGACGGTCATCTTACAATTTTCTGTGTGGAACGACATCCTCACCTCGCGTCGTATGTATTAAACGCTGCGTAACGTTCATAAAAATTCTTTATTATAACAAGAACACGCGATCACCGCATTTTTGTGTTTTACTATTGTATACTTTTTTTTTATTTATGATATTGTTTTTGAGGTTAGGAAAATTTCAACCAATCAGCGTGGCTCCGACATCACCTTAATATAAATATTGAGTATAAAATTTATCCATAAACAGAAATAATTGAGAAAAATATATGACAATACCCACTCACTTAGTTTTTTTTTTTTATTAAAAAAAGAGTTAATTACTCAAAATTACAAGTTGTGGTTTCTGGCTACATGAACAAAGATTATATCGTTTTTATTTTTAACATTAAACATATTTGTGTATAGAACATGGTCATATTATTAAGTAATATTATTAATATTTCGTTTTAGGAATCATAAATAATTTTGAAGTCTGTTGGCCATGTTAATCATCTCGTCATCTAGCCGGAAACGATCATAAAATTCCAGTGTTAATAACTCTTTCAATGATTGTATAATACTGTTATTTTTAATCCATACATTTATATATGGTCTATATTTCTGTAAGTAATTATAAATTAATAAGGACATTTTTTTATTATAAAAAAAAAACATGCAATGTCAACTTATAGAACAAAAAATGTTATATATTTGTAAATTATACATGTTTATTTTTAAACAATATACGTACTATGAATATTTTTGCAGTTGAATCTAATTCAAAAGCATCCAAGAAACTGCGTAATGCTTGATTTAAATTGTTGTCCCTCTTCCAGTAGCTAAGTGCTAATTCCACATGAAGACATAACTTCTGGGAATTATGTAAATTTTCATATTTCTTTAACATGTACTGTAAGTACTCTGTTGTATTAAAACGTCCACCTTGCATTCTTGATCTGCACCTTAAATAGTCTTTTTCTACTGCTAGATCTTTTTGGGTTATTGCTCTTTCAAGATGTGGTAAAGCTTCCTGTAAAATTATGAAGGCAAATACTTATTATAAAAATAAATGTAATTAATAGTTTGTAAATATCAATGCCAGTAGATATAATTACAGTATATCGTTTTTGTTCAAGATAAAAGATTCCTTCATAATGACTATATAATTTATATACAGGGCATGTTTGTGGTAACCTTTCAAATACTTTATCAAGACATAGTCTTGCTCTTCCAAAGTTTTTTATTCTTATAAAACCAAGAGCTAATTTTAATAATATAATATTATTTAATTTGGGCGATTCCAAGTTAAGAGATTCAAATATTTCATTGTACATATTTCTAGCTACACCAAAATGATTGTACTCTCTATACATCTGTGCTAAAAATACACCGTAATAAAGATTTTTCGAAAGTCTATAAGACTTTTCAAAACATATTCTTTCTTCATCATTCAATACATTATTTTCATCGCGTCTTATACGGCGCAATTCTTTTCCTAACATGTGATACCACAGATCACAATCCGGATTTTCTTGAATGGCATTTCTGATAAATGGAATCGATTCTCTGGCACCTTTTTTTGTCACTGCAATACTTTTACAAGCTTCTAAAGTGCTTCTACTTTTATAATCTTCCAAGTCAATATTTTTAAAAACCGCCCGAAGTTCGTCTAATTTTTCATTCAATCCAAATTCATGAAATACATGAGCTTGTGTTGCTTGAAAAATATGGATTCCTGTTGATATAGATATTTGTGGGTGATCCCTAAAAATTGAGAATTTCATTAAACTCATTCAAATATATAAATTTTAAAGAAATTAGTTTAGTAATATTTGTATTACTGCTTTTTCAGGAAACTTATATTATCGTCACATTTATTGAAGCTGTTTATTATACTTTCAAGATTGCTATCTTCTTTTTTTGTTTTTACGTAAATATTCATAATCTCATACATTAACATAATCAATGAGTAATATTCTTTACCATTTTCTAGATCATAATCATAATCAAAATCTATTTTCAACAGGTCTTCACTCAAGTTCCATGAAAAAGGGGATTCCCCATTAAGTGGTAATGGGGATGCTGAACTTAATTCCATTTTTATTACAGGATATAGTAGATTTCTATCCCTAAACATGAATTAACGGCACTGTATAAAATGAAATCAAGAAACAAATGATGTCATTTTTTCCGCAGCTTGCGCGCATTTCAATTTTGACCACGTAAGCTATACCAAAAATCGGCTTTTGCAGATGGTATATGTATGTGAAATGCGCGCTTACATTCGTCTGATTGTTATTGACAAACTTTATCCTGGTTGAGATAATAATGTACTGCATTTAAATATCATTTAGCTTAAATAGTACAATTCTGATCATTTCTATATTTTACTGATTTCAATATTATCTTAGAGTATCTATAGTTTTGTACGCGAAATTCCTTTGAAAAATCAAAACATACATTTTTCAACGAGGTAAATGATTTTCCGAACTTTCTTCATATAATGCGAAAGATGTGACGTATTGAGCTTCTCTGTGGACGTTCAGTGCTTTCAAAGGTTGTTACAATTTCACGTGCTGATGCATATTTTTGCATACTTACGCTACGGATTCTCACGTAGGTTACAGATTTTCACGTATGATACACTGTCAGAAACATTCCATAAATATATTTTATACCACTCTAACCTCAAAATCACAACTTTGGTATGATTTTTCGGCGCTCGTGGTATAAAATACCGTTCGAAACTAGTGCGTAAGTCGATTATTTAGGTGGTGTGACTTTTTCGCACTCGCTTCGCTCGTGCAAATAATCGACTTCCCCACCCGTGTCGAAATGTACTAAAAGATATACCATGTGTAAGTATATATATTTAGAAACGCAACATGTAAACACAATATAATATCTATATACATATACGGAAGTTTTCTGACTGTGTACCAGTTTTCGCAGACGCTAAATATTTTAAACAGAATTTATGCGGTATAACTTTTTGTTGGAAGTAATACTACATTAATTAAAATATATTATATTCTAATCCTACTAAGAGAAATACTTTAAAAATTAAAAATATTATGTACGCATGAAGTGCAAAAGCTAAACGCACCCTGCACGTAAAAACAAAGTAATGTAGGAGTATAAAAAGCTTAATAATGCAAAGCATTGAAAAAGTTACAATACGTCACATTTTTTTGCGTAGGTATGTATGTAAAGGAAGTTCCGAAAAGTTTGTCAAAGGAATTTTGAGTCAAAAGAGTAAGAGTTTCGCGTATCATAACCTCCATTACAGTTAGAAATAAATAAAATTGTATCACCTTACCGTTTATATTAATCCCAGCTTTATATTTTGTTTAATTGATATTAGATAATACCTATAGCCAATCGAACCAAATAAAATAATATTGTTTACTGGTCTATTACTATTTTTCACTTTAATGCTTTTCATTAACTCTTATTGTCACGTTCATAATATGTAAACGGTTATTACCATAATATAAGAATGAAATTCAACCTATACCAAACGTTAACTCGCCGAACAAAATTCACTCTTGTTTTTATTGCTTTCGGAATTAGTATTTGAATTCTAAATAATAGATAATTAATTTTTGATACTATCTACTTACTGTTGAGTCTTTCGACGCTACAAAAATAGTTGAATAAGGACATAACTGGAGCTAATTTAATACCTATTATGTGGTGGGAAATAAAAGAAACAAAAGATTAAATGCTTTTAGTTACAGATGTTTATCATAAAACTATATAGAGACTTCTCGTAAAAGCGAAACAATAGTATATTATGCAACTAGGGGAGGTAAAGACCTGGCCAGTTCAGAGCACGCGTAAATTGCCATCCGAGCTGAAGGTGGCAAACATGTGCTCTGGCCCTCCACGCACACACACACACAACACGTATATGCGGGAACGAGAAAAGTAGTGTATTTATATTTTAAACGTGTATTTTCGATAAATATATTTTAATTTTATTGTGAATATTCATAGAAAAAATTTAGTATGATACAATTAATTGAACGATCAAACGAACTTACCTTAAGTGAAGTTCAATCGCAATTATGCGGAGAGCCTCATTCGAAGAGATTATGATTGTAGTCCCCCCTTCGACCCCAGGATTTACAGAGTTTTAGGTGATTTATAAGAAAAAACCAAGGGCCGAGCGCCGCCGCAGCGCCGCGCCGCCCGGCCCATCGTCATCCATTTAGAGTATTTGTTTAAAAAATTACTTATTATAAAAGGGTATATTGGTAATATATTTTTTGGGAGGGTTTTCTCTAGATTATGATTGTAGTTATTTAGAGTAATAGCAATTTTTAAAAAAATGAATATTTTTGATCTTAACTTTATTAAACAAACGAAACTCTTTAATATAATAGTGAATACATTGTTCTGGCAACATTACATATTATAACATTATGTGTCTAATATTGCAGTTGCAAAATCTTGATTTACTGGTTGTATCGTCCTACTGTAAAATTTTGCAAATGATTGTGAATTAGCTGACCAACCAGCCGTACGCCCAATAGTCTCTAAATTAATTCCTTGCATGCCTTATACCGGCAGAGATCTCTGCCGTACCGACTACAATGTTTTTAATTAAAGATTAATTGTTATAAGCTTTTCCTTGAATTCTGAGAGTTGATGCACATAGACAAACTTATTATCTACTTCCCGGTCAAATTTCAGATAAATCTATTGGAAAATGAAGACGAAATTTGAGAACTCGCAAAATGTCGTATTTTGGGGTTAATATGGTATTATGCGACGTTGCGAGTTCTCAAATTACGTCTTTATTTTCCAACAAATTTATCTGAAATTTGACCGGGAAGTAGATAATAAGTTTGTCTATGTGCGTCAACTCTCAGAATTCAACGAAAAGCTTATAACAATTACTATTTAATTAAAAACATTGTGGTCGGTACGGCAGAGAACTCTGCCGGTATAAGGCATCCCCTTAACGTAGATTCTGTTAAAGAAGCTATCAATATTTCTATTGACTAACTCGGAAAATCTTCTCTTGTAAAGGCATCGATGAGACTCTGTCTACAATCAAACGTAAATCCATTGCTCTGGGATGTCTCTTTAACCTGCATGGGGATAACAATAAATTAATGTGTGGCTCAAAAATTAACGATTCTATTCGATTTCTATTCGATTCTATACGATTTCTTTTGAACAGTGGATACCACGGCTGATCGGGCCAATCTGATACTACGAAAATACCGAATGCACCATCCTTTTTTATTTTCACTAATGACTTAAGAATTAAATTAAATGGCGGAAAGGCATAAAATTTAAATTTGGCCCAATTTTCAGTAAAGGCATCTACCTTAAAAGCTTTAGAGTCTGGTAAACATGAAAAGAAGATTTGAAATTTTGTATTATATTTGTTAGCAAACAAGTCTACTTCAAGAATACCGTATCTTTTTACAATCTTATTGAAAGTCGAGTCGCACAGTTCCGATTCTGTGTCATTGTTTTTAATTCTAGATAAACTATCAGCTCTACTATTTTCCGATGATGATATATATATGATGCGTACAAAAGTTTTTCCTACATTCTGCCCATTGCGATATTTCTCTAGCCAAGCTATTATATTTCTGAAATTTAGTACCACCCATTTTATTTATATATGAAATGGCTGTTACATTATCTACTCTAAGCAAGATTTGGCAATTATATAAGTCACCCGCCAATTGTTCTAATCCAAATTTGACCGCCAAAAGCTCTCTATAATTTATTGATTTTGTTTTTTGTTCTTCAGATCAAAAACCAAAAACATTATTAGAGCCATTTGTTGCCCCCCCAACTTAAGTCAGAAGCATCAGTGAAAATTTCTATTTTGAATTCTAATGTCTTAATCGGAATAACACAATAATCTAAAACTTTTTCCCACCAATGTAGATCAGATATTATAGTCTTTGAAATTTCCATGCTTGCTTCTTAGTCATCATTGTTATTTCTTAATGCCAGTAATTTTTGCTCTTTCTAACAATTTTATATACAATATTCCATACTCGAATCCTGTGGAAGCTGAAACCAAAGACCTCACAAGTTGAGCAAATTCTCTTATCGTACAATGATTTAATTTAAGAAATTTCAAGACAAGCTTTTTAAAATTTTTTCTCTTATCTTCAGTAATTTTAATTGTATATCTCATTGAATTTATCACAAATCCTAAATAAATACATATGGTTGAGGGTAACAATTTATTCTTTCGCCAGTTTATAAGAAAACCTAACCTTGTTAGTAATGCTAAAGTTGCTTTTACATTATCGTGACAGTTTTTAAAATTCTTTGCAACGCATAATATATCGTCCAGATATATCACTGACATATAACCTTTAGAACGTAAGAATCTTATTAGCGACATAGTTATTCTGACTACCCTCCATTATTTGAATCACATTAAAAATTGAACGATAGGAAAGGGTCAACCCTCAAAATAAAACAACTTCACATTCTATCTTCCAACGTTTCGCTGAACCATGTTGTCAGCCTCTTCAGGGAACTGTTTATTAACAATACAAGTAATATATGTACATTAAAAACATACGGTTATCAAAAGCTTTTTCAAAATGAACAAAGAACATAAACTTACTATAATATCCACAACATGTTAAAGATATTTTTCTATTGTAGTAACAACTACATTGTCAACAATCCTACAGTGAGTAACATTGTATGTAAACTAAAAGACTAAATAAGGAAACATTTGGCTAGAATGTATAGTCATTGTCACAACTGTTACTGCCCGCACATATTATACACACGTAAGCTTACAAGAAACTTAGAAAAGGACAGACGAAGTCCGCAGTCATAGTAAAAAGAATGCGCTTTAATCTAAATATAACTCGTGAAAATACTGTTATATCTTGCAAAAAATAATTAGTCTATTGTATTGTAAATTCAAAAATTTGGTATCCTCTGTCTATTGATGGTATGATCATTAATTTTTATATGTAACATTTTTTAAATTCGTCTTTTATCAAAAATATGTTCTCTGTCTATTATAACTGTATTTTCCCAATCAAACGCATGGCTAGGATTTTCAAAAATATGTTTCGGAACAGGCATTAACTTATTGTTATTAATATCATTGGAAGATAGAATGTGAAGTTGTTTTATTTTGAGGGTTTACCCTTTCCTATTGTTCAATTTTTAATGTTAATCTTATTAGCTGTTTACAAATTTTTGTAAATATATAAGGCGCGGATGATGAGCCGTTTGGCAAACAAGTAAATTCATAAATTTTCCCCAAAAATTCAAATCTTAAGTACTTTCTACTTTTAACATGTACTGGCACTAAAAAGTAAGCTTCTTCGAAGTCTATATACCTATTTGCCATATAATAACCTGGAAAAACTAAATTAGTCGCTGTCCTAATATTCTCCATTTTAAAGTGGTCCACATTTATATATTCATTTAATTTTTTCAAATTAAGAATAAAACGATATGACCCATCAGATTTTGGCAATAAAAAATAACTTGATAAGAACTGTGTCTTACTCGATTTACAATTTTCAATAACTTCTTTATTTAATAAAGTAATAATTGCTTTTTGATAAATTTCTATCTCTGTTTTTGAGTTTAACTTTAATTTTGGACAGTTTGGCATACTTTTTCTTTAAACTCTATTCTATAGCCTGCTACATAATCCAATACAAATTTATCATTTGTAATATTTTTCCAGTTTTGATAAAAGTACCTAAGTCTATACCAGCCGTCTTAAAACTTACAATTCCTAATTGGTGTTGGTTCGCTGAAGTTGATGTTGTTGTTGTTGATGTTGTTGTTGAGGTTGAAATTGAGCCTTGAACTTTGGCCTGCTCTGGCCCTGTGCTCATGCATTGAAAGGTTATTGCTTGTTTTTGAAAACGACCCTTAGTCGATTCGAACTTAGTTGGCCCGTCTGTGCAAAATTCTGTCTCCCTATCGGCGGGCTTTGGTAGTTTTAATTATTCCTATTAAAGATCTTAGTTCTTTATGGCAACGTTCCGTTGACTTAGTACGCCAACCTCATCAGGCCTTTATTCAAAACACAGAAATAAATTAACATATAAAACTTTTTTTAAAGACAATTAAACAACAAAGTATAAATACAAAAATCAAAATTACCGAAATTATACACGTATATATCATACGTCAATCAGATGTTATTCTCTACTAAAAACAATAACACGTACACTGTATTTATATACGCTGGCATAAAGAGTTATACAGCATCAAGTTTGTTAATAATAGGAAAATACATTGTACTTAGTTTTTGGATATCTTCCTTTTTATTAATACTATTTTGATTGCTTTTTATATAGATCATTTCGGAAATCAGTCTTTTTGTAATTGCTTTCAAAATCTAAGACGGATGTATTTTCCCAATCGAACTCATGTTTGTTTTCCAATCGATGTGTACTGACAACAGACTCTTTATTTTTGTTTGTTTTATGTTCATTAATGCGTGTGTGTAACAATCTTTTAGTTTATGTGTGTAGCAGAGCAATTTAGGCAATCAAATTTATACACAACATTAGTACGATCCCATTTTTTGGTTATGTCTTTGTCTAACCGAATGATCGAAGACAAACTTATATTCAATAATGGGATTGTACAAATATTATAAGATTTTAACATATTAGATAGACTATTACAATCTTTGTTAAACGGTAAAGACAATTTTGGTAATTTTTCATAGCAATTTTGGTGTGTATTATATGTATGACCATACTTAAGTTTCTTAAATCTAATTTCGATATGTTTTTCTATAAACCACATAGGATAATTATTGTTACGTAAAATCTTCTTTACGAGTTTTATATTGTCTAAGTGAAAATTAGAAGCTGAGAGTAAAAACGCCCTATCAACTAGATTAAAAATAATATTCTTTTTTTGCTGTGTTGGATGATTTGAAAAATAATTGATTACACGTCCCGATGATGTCGGTTTTTGGTACCAATTTGTCAAAATTTTATTGTCAGTTCTAATTAATGTCATATCTAAAAAATTAATTTTTTTATTCTCTTCTAGTTCATAAGTAAATTTTAGATTTATGTCATAAGCATTAAAAACTTTAATCACTGTGTCAATATGTTGTTTTATACCACTCTAACCTCAAAATCACAACTTTGATATGATTTTTCGGCGCTCGTGGTATAAAATACCGTTCGAAACTAGTGAGTAAGTCGATTATTTAGATGGTGTGACTTTTTCGCACTCGCTTCGCTCGTGCAAAAAATCACACCAGCTAAATAATCGACTTCCCCACCCGTGTCGAAATGTACTATTTTAACACAAATAAGCGTGTCGTCAATATATCTGTAATAAAAAAATAGGGGTACAGTCATAATGTAGTTCTAATTCTCGTAAGCAATTCTTTTCCAAATCATCCATTACAATGTCCGCAAATAATGGTGAGATTGGTGAACCCATCGGGGTTCCATTTGTTGATAGGCTTAACCATTAAAAGTAAAAAACGTATTATTAAACAGAAAAGCAGTGCATTCTTTTAATTCATCAAGCGGGATCTTACAGTGATTATGGATGGAAATCGCTCTTCTATCTAAACTATCCAACACTAATTCGCACGAGATGTTTGTAAATAACGACGGTCTAATGACAGTAAGGTGTATTCAGCCGTTATTATTATATTTTTTAATTTTTCTTTCAATTCAAAACTGTTATTGATATGTGAACTAGGCTTAGGTATCGCATTCTTAAGTTCTTGATATACTATTTTTGCTAAGAAATACATGGGGCTATTAACTAATGAAACAATAGGACGTAACGGTACATCAATTTTGTGAATCTTTGGTAATCCATAACTTAAATTATTCCTAGTTTGTAATGGTCTTTTCTTTGATTGATTTTTAATATTGTCTCCAACTTTGTCAATCACGTTCACCGCCTTAACTCTTTGCGCCAGATTTTTTCTAAATAAAAATTCATCAGTGATTGACTTTTCCAATAGGCTCTTATATTTTTTATCCACTACTAGTAATAAAAATGCTTTCCTTGATTCAGTTTGCTCTAACATTAGTTGATTAAGCAGCTTAGCAGCCTGATTAATTTTTCGGATTAGTAATGTTCCATCCACTTCCATAGATCCATCCGTTAAATCTGATAAAGCAGATCCCAGAATTGCCAAAACCGTGTTTGCTAATTTCTGTCTCTCTACTATGAAATTATCTCTTTTCAACACATTTTCTTGCAGTTTTTCAGCTATTTCTGCATTTAACGCAGGAATATTAGAGCCATCCAGACTTGGATACGCCTTTATCAATACTTCTCTTTCGTCCTTATACAGACCTTTCGAATTGTAATACTTCAATCTTTTGAAAATTGACGAGTGCAATTTGAGATTTCCAACCTCATTCTGAGTCGGATCAGCGCCAAGAGCCTGTTCGATATTCTCATCAAGAGATTTTTCGGGATTCTCCTCCATCTCTTTTCCCTTAGAGTCTTTTTCCCCTGCTTTTTTGTCCTTATCATCCAGAGTCCATGCAGCTTCCAAACCCTCATTGTCATGAAAACTTGAGTCATCATCATCATCTAAGCGAAGAAATATATTTTACATTTGAAAATTGGGTGGGTGTGCGCGTGTGTGTGTGTGTGTGTGTGTATTAAACACAAGAAAGCAGTGGAATCAGTTGACATGTACACTGAAAAAAATAGTCTATGAAAAATGATTAAATTATCTAGGAAAATTTCCTAGGTATGTTGTATGGGAACAGAGCGACAAACTTGAATTGTTTTAAATTTTATAATGTTTTCTATCAAATTTTACAATACTGAAAAGTAAAGTGGAAATCCATCAAGAAAACATCTATAGTGATCAGGAATCGAACCCTAACCCCCTGGGCCAGAAGCGCCGCACGGCTTTCTCTCTCCCTCCCTTTCTTTCTCTCTTTTTCTTTCTAAGTACCGAGCACCCACCCCACCCCAAGCTGGAGAAATCTTACCTCCTAGAGCGCCGTGCTTCAACTGATCCGAGCAGCCCTGCTGCCGGTCTTTTATAGCTCCCCAAGGTTAGGCAATCACGCATCTGCGCAATCCTCTCTTTCCTTCATTCATTCACTCACTCACTCACCAAGTACCAAATACCCAATACCAAACACCCAATACCAAACACGCAATACCAAACACCCAGTACCAAACACTCAGTATCAAACACCCAATACCAAACACCCAGTACCAAACACCCAGTACCAAACACCCAGTTCCAAACACCCAGTACCGACCTCCCAGTATCGACCACTCAGTACCAACCACCCAGTACCGACCCCCTTCCTAGTACCTAGCCGCTAGTACCTACCCCAACCCACCCTGAGCCGGAGACATCTGACCTCCTGGAGAGCCGTGCTCCAACTGACTCGAGGAGCTCTGCTACCGGCCTTTTATAGCCCTCAAGGCTAGGCAACCACGCGTCTGCACGGAAAAAAATTTGGAAGCCTGGGATGTCGGAGGTATGGAATTAACAGAAATCCAAAAAATACCGTATCTGTACGCGTCCAAAATTGAATGTAGTCACTTCCAAATTGAATTGCGTGGACTCCAACAATTTCGGTTGTGTACGGATCTCAAAATGGGATTATGTGTATGCCATGTTGGAATGAATGGGAACTCCGAGACTTTCGGTACCGTCGGGATCCGCCCGATGGAGTCCTCAGGCCCCCATTCTTGGTATCTCGGCGGGTCGACTATACATTCGGACGTATTTCACGCGCGCCGCTTCATAAATATATTCATATGATATATATAAACGGTTCAAAACGTGTGTGCTATATTATACTATAATAATACTTTGATATATAATGATGAAACGCATATATATATATGAGAAAAACGCGCGCAAATGCGGACCGTTCCCCTTCTCTCAACGCTGTCGCACCACGATAACAGAGATGGGAGCTTCAGACGTCCAAAGTGGAATCGCTACAATACCGGAAATCTCGGAATCTGGGGATGACCGAATTGTAGTTCGGAACATACGTTTTTGAATCGTGAAGACTCCGAAGATATTGGATTCTTACAGGTTCAACTTTGGATGCGCCGTAATTCCAAATTCTTCATAAATTAAGACGATCGATGGTATTGCACGAAGTCCATATATACCGGAGGTCTGAAGATCCTAAATTTTTTTCCATGTGCGCATCACTCTCTCTCTCTCTTTCTCTCCTTCACTTGTTCTCTCTATCTCACTCACTCCTTAGTAATACACATCTATCTATCTCTTTCTATTTTTCGCGTGATGCCCGAGCGTTGCATAAATATTAATATGTAGGGGATCGGAAAATGATACAAAATTTGTGTACATACATATCTTAACAAGACGTCTTATCATTTTTTGGTAATTTATGAAAACTGATTGTACTTACAATCATTCTATTTCAAAGATTTATTTTTACAATTACTCATTTTCGATTACATACATATCACATATATAGTATATCGTAGCGCTTGATGTACACCGCTATCTTTTGCACGATGGGTGCAGGCAAAATATCGCCGAACACGTCGATCAGGAAATCTTCCACTTTTGTGAGGAAATTCGCGCGCTGTTTCGCCCTTTGAAACTTCGCGATGAGGTCAAAACCATATATATTGAAAGATGCCAGGCTTGTCTCGACTGCCACGACAATGTTTTCATTCCTAGCTATTACTGCGAGCTTCTCGTCGTTCATCAACAATAGTTGAATGAACGATACGGCGCTGTCCTCTACCTCGATTCTCTCACTCTTCATTCGTTTGACCTCTTCATGGCATTCTTGGTTAAATCTCGAATAGTTCTCTCGGGATTGTACCATTTTTATGTATCCCTCACAGAGGGGTTCGCTGAATTCCTCACGTTTAACAGCTTCCCGAATGACGACTTTAGCGGTAGCTAAGCTGGATGGATGGTTTGGGAGCAGTTCGAATGGCGTTTTGCCCTGTCGGTAATTGCGTGCGTTCAAATCGGCTCCAAATTTAAGCAATAAAGCCACCGCTTCAAAGACATTATACTCGCAGGCCACGTGCAGTGCGGTCTCACCCTCGTTTGTTCTTTGGTTAATGCGAGCACCACGCTTCAGCAAAAGATGGAGAGAATCCGAAGAGTACAACGCCGCTAAGTGCAGGGGGAATAAGCCCAGTCGTGTCTTTTTCTCCATTTCTGCGCCGTTATCAAGAAGAATCTTGGTCTGCAAAACAAAACGTTTGTTGAATGTATAAGTTGAATTAAATCAAAAAGCTGTTACCAATTTATTGGCACTCGACTTTCTCAATCTCAACTCGGTTATTCCTTATATTTATTTGTAGGTCCCATATAATTATGGGACTTGATATAATTAATGCATTCTTGAACTCAAATTCGAGTATATCAATTCCTTTGATAAATTATGAGTGAAAGTACAAACAATAAAAAAAGTGTACCCACACAGACAGGCAGAAGACACACACACATACACACACACAGTCTTTTTTACGTATTTACACTCAATATGACTCAAACACATTTCTAACATGTTTTTAACAAAACTTAAATATATAGTATTACGGAGGTCCTTCTAGGAGGAAGCGAAAATATATGAAAATGCTCGAAAATGTTTGTATATATTATTGTATACTTACAATGTCCGTCAGTTCACAATCATAAACCGCATAGTGCAACGGCGTCCTTCCGGCATGGTCCTCAGCATCTATATCGATTTTATGGCTGATCAGCACCTTGGCCATCTTCAAGTTCCTGTACCGTGACGCATAGTGCAGTGGATTCTGACCTGCCGCCTCTACCGCCTCAATAGATGCTCTGGCAATAAGCTCTACTGCCATCTCGTTGGAGCGATGCATCACTGACAGATGTAGCGGCGTACACTGATTCTGGTCCCGCGCATCCACGATGGCCCCTCCGTTGATGAGCTCTTCGACGACATCGGGATAGTACTCGGTCGATGCCGCGAGATGCAGTGGTGTGCACTCAGAACTGTCACGCGCGTTGCAATTTGCACCGTGTTTTATAAGCAGACGCACGATTTGGACATTACGAGACGACATTGCCAAGTGCAGCAGCGTCGTCATAGGGTCCAAATCAACGATCGTGGTACTGCTCTTAAGGCAAGATTGTGTAATAAATGACTTCTTCACGTCCGCGCCTCTATAGATAACACTCTTCGCCAAGTCGTAGTCGCCCTCTAGCGTCGCCCTCCACAATTCCGTAGTCAAACTCTTCATCTTTTTTCCTGTAATCGCGGAAGAGCAACTGTCGGCTACAACGTATGTCCTTTGACTGAGCTCATCTGAGCTTCTCCGGCCCTATATATAGGCAGCCTTGATCTACGTGGGCCAAGAGAAGGGAGAACCTTAGGCACGTAAGTAAGTATTAGTTGGCGCCAACGCCTGGGTTTCCCTAATGAAGGAAAGTAGACAAATTGCCCTTAGGTATGTCGATGTTACGGACAGGTAAGTATTAGTTGGTGCCAACGCCTGGGTTTCCCTAATAAAGGAAAGTAGACAAATTGCCCTTAGGTATGTCGATTTTACGGGATTTCTATAAGTATTTCGGTTTTAGTCGTATATTACGTTCATCTGGGAAAAACTCTTAAGATTTACGACTTTCTGAGTGACAGTGTGAACGCATTAGTAGGTATTTGAGATGTGTTAAATGACTTAAAACAATTTTTATGCAAATTGCAGTCTTGTACCTACTTGTTGGGTAGTAACGTAATCTGACAAAAACAAAATAATTAACTGATAAGAATTTTTCTATCGGTCTTACAGTCTTACAAATTAAATTAAAATAATATTAAAATAATTAATATTTATGGCAGTCAGATTGCCCTTGTTTATAATCACCCCCGCAGAATCTAAAATAAAAACTTAATTAAAACCTGGAAAAACTTTGTTAGCAAAGGACGATCTGACTGCCCACCACCACCACATTGTCCGACGTTTCGAGCCTGCTCCGGCTCCTCCTCAGGGACTGAAATAAAACCCGCGATACACCTCCTTATATACCATGCACCCATACCCCCTTCTTTTCTCTTACCCCACCACCCTCCACATTCCCCTCTCCAACTTGCCATTCTCACTTAAATTAATAAAGAATGATAAATGTTATCTAATTTACTTGACTCTATCATTAAATTTACATTATTCCGATTTCTTAGAATGTGAATACTTTCAAGGCTTTCCCTCTTATATTTATTCTTAATCCCCTGTTCCAAAATATCCACACTCCCAAAATCGAAAGAATGCAAACTATTTAAACAATGTTCTTTCAAACCCGATGTACAACTTGAGCTGCGTAAACTATATTGATGTTCATATATTCTCTTTTTCAAATATCTACCCGTTTGACCAATATAACAACCATTACAATCCCTACAATTAATTTTATAAACAACTCCCGATTTCAAACATTTATCATCCTTGTCTTTACAATTACTAAATAACCTTCCTAAATTATTATCATTTCTAAAGAAAACTTGAATATTATGTTTACTAAAAACCCTTCTAATCCTTTCCGACAAACCTCTAACATATGGTAAACTAAAATATGCATTCTTTCCATTTCTATTCCTTGTTTGATTATCTACCCGCTGCTTCAATCCACCATTATAAATTTCCCACACTCTCTCATCAATCATTTTATCAATAAATTTTACGGGATAACTATTTTTAATAAATGTTTCTGTAACTAAATTTAAATTCTTTTTCCTAAAATCTTTATGTGACAATTTAATCGCTCTGTCAATGACACCTTTGATCGCACCTGTCTTGTTTCCGAATTGGTGGTGAGAATCAAAATTTAAAAATCTACCTGACCATGTAGGTTTTCTATACCAATCTAATTTCACTCTATTATTATTACCTCTAATGACTCTAATATCTAAAAAACTCAATTGATAATCTTTCTCAACTTCTTTTGTGAATTTAATTCTATCATGGATAGAATTAAACACATCCACCATTTCATCTACAAAACATTCTGGTACAACTGCAAAAATGTCATCAACATATCTTTTAAAAATAATTGGCTGAAAAACCAACTTAGACAAAGCAATACTTTCCAATTTTTCCATTACTAAATTGGCTATAACAGGTGACAAAGGTGATCCCATTGGACAACCATATCTTTGTTCATATAGACTATTATCAAAAGAAAAAATTGTGTTTTTAAAAACCAAATTAAGTGCCTTTATAAATTCATCTTTTGTTAAACTAGTATGTACTTTAATTTCAGACCATTTATCTTGTATAATATCATTCAACAACTCTAAAGGTATATTTGTAAACAAAGATACTACATCCAATGAAACCATCCTATGATCATTCGGAATAATAATATCTTTCATTACACCATAAAAACTCCAACTATCTTTAATATATGAATTTGTTTTACCCACTATCTTGAACAATATATTAGACAAAAATCTAGCAAGTCTATACGTCGGAAAATTTATCGATGATATGTCAACTGTTCTTTGTGAATCTTAGGAAGCCCATAACATTTAGCTACAGTGCCATTTTCACATTTTAAATATTTATACATACTATCTTTAATATAAGCTTTTGTTTTCCAATGCATCAATAATTCTTTCAATTTATCTTGTAGTCTATTGATATGTGGATTCCTAATTTTCACATAAGTGGTATCATCCTCCAACATAAGTTGAATTTTATTAATATAATCCCTTTTATCTGAAACTACAGTTACATTTCCTTTATCTGCTTTTTGGAAGATCATATTCGGATTCTCTCTCAAGAATTTCTTCGTTATTTTTAATTCATGGAATAAATTACTGTTCAAATAATTATCAAATCTATGTTCTCTTTTAAAATTATCAACAACTTTAACTAAAGAACTCCTACATTCTTTTTTAAACTCCAGATTAAAACTACTCATACTACTTTCTACCTCAGCGATGATATTCTTGATCGGAAGAGATTTACTTGAATATGATATTCCAAATTTAGCACCCTTTGACATGATATTTACCACTTCTTCTGGTATTACTTTGTCAGTTAAATTTCTAAACCAATCCTTATTAACATTGTTAGTTTGATTGACCTGAGAGTGTTTTCTATGCTTTAAATATTCAAATTTTCTTTTTAATTTACTCCTATGGTTATATTTTACTTTTTCAAAGTGCCTCTTTTGACCACGAAAAAATTCTTGCAAATCATTCTGTTCTATTTTATTATATAAATATCTTTCAAGCTCTAATAAATATTTATTCAAACGATTAATTTCAAAATTCAAATCTCTAATTTCTAAGTTAAGTAATTTATTTTTGAAAAAGAAAATATTTTTCCGTAGATCATAAGAAACTCTTTTATTGTAATCCCGATAAAAACCCTTATCATCAAATTTTTTTCCAATATGTTTAGGAAAAATATTTGATTTTTTTACACCTTAGAAGAAAAGTGAGTTGCTCCTTTAAAATTACAATCCTTAAAACCATTTTTACCCATTTTGAGCAATAATCTTTCACCACCTTCCCATAAATCCCATATATATCTCTAAAAAACATTTTACCCCACCTTTAATAGACCTTAGTTTTATCATTAAAAATATTACTTATGGTGACTGCAATTTAATATCAACCGATAAGAATTTTTCCCTGATAAGAAGAAGTATTGCTTTGTCTAAGTTGGTTTTTCAGCCAATTATTTTTAAAAGATATGTTGATGACATTTTTGCAGTTGTACCAGAATGTTTTGTAGATGAAATGGTGGATGTGTTTAATTCTATCCATGATAGAATTAAATTCACAAAAGAAGTTGAGAAAGATTATCAATTGAGTTTTTTAGATATTAGAGTCATTAGAGGTAATAATAATAGAGTGAAATTAGATTGGTATAGAAAACCTACATAGTCAGGTAGATTTTTAAATTTTGATTCTCACCACCAATTCGGAAACAAGACAGGTGCGATCAAAGGTGTCATTGACAGAGCGATTAAATTGTCACATAAAGATTTTAGGAAAAAGAATTTAAATTTAGTTACAGAAACATTTATTAAAAATAGTTATCCCGTAAAATTTATTGATAAAATGATTGATGAGAGAGTGTGGGAAATTTATAATGGTGGATTGAAGCAGCGGGTAGATAATCAAACAAGGAATAGAAATGGAAAGAATGCATATTTTAGTTTACCATATGTTAGAGGTTTGTCGGAAAGGATTAGAAGGGTTTTTAGTAAACATAATATTCAAGTTTTCTTTAGAAATGATAATAATTTAGGAAGGTTATTTAGTAATTGTAAAGACAAGGATGATAAATGTTTGAAATCGGGAGTTGTTTATAAAATTAATTGTAGGGATTGTAATGGTTGTTATATTGGTCAAACGGGTAGATATTTGAAAAAGAGAATATATGAACATCAATATAGTTTACGCAGCTCAAGTTGTACATCGGGTTTGAAAGAACATTGTTTAAATAGTTTGCATTCTTTCGATTTTGGGAGTGTGGATATTTTGGAACAGGGGATTAAGAATAAATATAAGAGGGAAAGCCTTGAAAGTATTCACATTCTAAGAAATCGGAATAATATAAATTTAATGATAGAGTCAAGTAAATTAGATAACATTTATCATTCTTTATTAATTTAAGTGAGAATGGCAAGTTGGAGAGGGGAATGTGGAGGGTGGTGGGGTAAGAGAAAAGAAGGGGGTATGGGTGCATGGTATATAAGGAAGTGTATCGCGGGTTTTATTTCAGTCCCTGAGGAGGAGCCGGAGCAGGCTCGAAACGTCGGACAATGTGGTGGTGGTGGGCAGTCAGATCGTCCTTTGCTAACAAAGTTTTTTCCAGGTTTTAATTAAGTTTTTATTTTAGATTCTGCGGGGGTGATTATAAACAAGGGCAATCTGACTGCCATAAATATTAATTATTTTAATATTATTTTAATTTAATTTGTAAGACTGTAAGACCGATGGAAAAATTCTTATCAGTTGATATTAAATTGCAGTCGACATAAGTAATATTTTTAATGATAACAAAATAATTACTGTTAATTTTCCATAATATTAGCATTACAATTTTTTTAATTGTAATTGTAATTAGTTCGGAACATAGTGTATTCTTTAAGTTTTATAGTTAAAAACCAATAGCGGCTATGTCTAATAACATAATAGTACATTTCGACACTGGTGCGGAAGGTGATGATTTACTTCGTGTGACGTTTTTCGCACGAGCGAAGCGAGTAATTTTTTTAAAATCGTAATTTCTCGAGAACGGCTCTATGTATCTAAATGGGGTGGGTGGCATTCGAAAGAGAATTAAAATACCTATATTTTCTAAAAAAAATTAATTTTCTATCTATCACGGTTCTTTAGTTATAATATAAAAAAAAAAAACACGTTTTTGTTAATAACAAAACAACCGTGATAGCTATTTGTTTTATTATAAAATATAGATATTTTACTTCTATTTCAAATGAGAACTTTATTTATCATCTCAAAATTTATATAAATTTGATATAAATAAATAATAAATAAATAAATTTAAAAATTAAGAATTTTTAATATTCATAAATGAATTTATTATTATAATTATGCAATAAATTTTTTAAAAAATTGTAAATTTTGTTATTAAAAATTAATTAAAGGAATCAACAAATTACGGTTGAGGAAGCTACGGGCCAATGAATTGGCAGCGGTTTTTGATAATAACGACATTTTTTTCACAGAAGTTATAAAATTGATCAAATGCTTCATGGAATAACATATAAAATCAGATGTGGTTATTAAAAACTAACATTGCACCGGAAGGAAATATTTTTTATAATTTTGAAGAGAAAAATAACGCGACGGAAGGTCATTTTTCTAATGTGTTTCCACTTCCTAAAACGTACCTTATTCTTACAAGACTCTGTTTAAACGATTTACTTTTTAGTGAAGGATTTTCTTAACTATTAAAACTTTTCTGATTCGGGCCAAAATCACAGTTATAAAATGTAAAAAGGTCTAAAAAATGTGTAAAAAATATATCACAAAATCCTTTTTCAAATCAAAATTGTCTCCTCTATACATTATGTCGTACGGAAAAGAAAATCCAGCTCCGTATATGACGATATTATTAAAAAAAAAAATAATAATATATTGAAAATTTTGGGCCATGAAAAAGCCAGAAGATTATAAAGATAATTATATCCGAATACTATAATTTCATTTTACTATACATGTATTCTTTACCTAAATAATCCAGTCTAACTTCACCTTTTATTCCAAAAATTTCGATCTCTAACCCAAACTATTACCACACATCATAACTATATAACTATAATTCGGAGCTCTCCAACTAAAGAAAACCGATCAGACACCCACCACTCAAACCACAACCATTACCAATTTTCACACACTTGCAATGTATATAACCTCCATCTTTTCTCAATCTAGACCAAAACCAATTTTTTTTACACTCCGTTCGGCGAACCTCCCTCCTATACTTAACATATATACACACACATCTCGTCCTACAGCAGAGCTAGACAACCTACGCATCACGCTGTGCACTTGCCCGCGAATTTGTATCGGATTACCCACCGCGGCGCGCGCCGGTGCTGCAGGTGACGAGCAAGTACACACGCAGTGTGTAAGTACATAGGTATATATTCAGCGGCTCCCACACGCGCGCGTCCTGCCCCCATTGAGAGAAACCAAAAGAGAGAGAGTCGCGCAGTAGCTGCTGCTGCTGCTGCTGCTGCTGCTGCGATAAACGCCGCGAGGCAGACACGAGCGCGCGCTGCTGTGTGTCGCTCGCTGTAGCTACTTACTCGCCTGCGGAGAGTTGGCATAGAAGTGCAAGCGCGAGCGCTCGGGTGAGCACACACTGTGTATATATATAGTGGTTTTGTTTACGAATTTAAGGGCAGAAGTGACGCGGGATTCGGGTCGGTACAGTAAGTATATACAGTTCGATGCGAAAGTGCGTGCCAAAGGAAGAGGAATAGTACACGTGAGGTGTTTTGTGAGCGACAAAGTGGTGATTTTAATTGCGAAAAATTCCGGGAAACGACAAGTACATCGAACCCCATTATACACACTGCTCCGATTTAAAATAATAAAATAATACACCGCGCGAATCGAAGAACCTCCTGTGGTTCTCCGCACCGACAACAAACCCACACCGCGCCAATATAACGTGCGACTGAATAGAATAACACTCGTGATGTATAAAGCGCCAGAGCTCGAATGAAGCGCAACGATCATCTCATCGTCGCTGCGGCATCTCGGAACCATGACTTTCGGTTCTTCGCTACGACCGCGAGCATTCGAACGATCAGTCGCAGCGATTTAGAAGCGCATCGCGGGACACTCGGGAGCTTTTAATGGAAGCTGCTAAAGCGAGGCGTCTTCGCGCGGGACACGGGCGCAGGTGGAGGAGGAGACGCTACGACGACGGAACATGACGACGACGGCGACGAGCGAGCCGAGGAACGGACCCGCCGGATGTCGCATTTGCTACGAAGGTGGGTAATATGTGGTGATAAGGTGCGTGGTTATATAGGTAGTTTATTTTTAGTGGAGATTCACTCAAAAGGTTTCAACGTTTTCAGAGACTTGGTACTGCCCGCGTGGTGTCATGTTTCAGCGCGACGAAAAGATAGTTGTTATTGCTTTTCAAGATCGCTGGTAACAATCCTAGAATTACGTACGATCACGTTTATATCCGCTTAAATCTCGACCAGATCATCGCGTACAAAAGCTTTTCCACAGCTCCTTTCTGTTTATATAATAACTATGGACGTTAAAACTATAATCGGCACTTATATATCCCTGGCGAAAATTAATACATAAATTTTACGACGCGGCCTTTTATCGCTCATAATTAGTCGTTTGACAAACTACCTACCTACAGTACAATGTCGTTGCCTTGAGCAGGCGCGAGAACCTCTCTCTCACTCATGCAAATGTAAACCAATTAAATAACGCGCCGAGAACTAGCCGATCGCCTGGCGCTCTTTGTACACCTATTAACCTATTACAATAATCAAGGAGCAATGGAGAAAAAAACCACGCTCCATATTTCCAAGTATCTCTCGTTTACAATCAAACGTATATATTATACACATTTCCGCGTGCGTTGCGCAACGCGTCCCCACACCGCAGCCCAACTCGGTTTCCTCATTATACCCTCTAAAAAAAAAATCTTTTCAAAAGCTCTATTCCTTCCTTGAAATAACGCAACCACACACGTGGCTCCAGGCACCGCAAATCGGTTTACGCTGAAGGTCGCGCGCCGTATCTTCTTTCGCGAGACGCTCCAGTTATCGGGGCCGCGCGCGGCCCGCGTTTCTTTTCAATCGGTCGAAGAAAAAAGCACACCCTTCTTATATCATTATAACGCGGACGCCTTAGGCGCAATTATATATGATGTATTGTTTCAGCGCGCCGTATCTCGACGGCCGCGACTTTTGAGAAGCCGCGTGCAGTACGTGAGCCGCAGAGGCTAATCGATCGTTTTTGCATACATATAGGCGCAAGCTCTCGGAGTGTGAGCAAAGATGTCGAGGAATGCGCGTATACAGTCGCGGGTGCGATTGGCATTCGTTAGGGCGATTGCTGTGTGTATGGGAATAAAAAGAGTCGGGAGTAGTGTCGATGGCGCGCACATGGTTGGGTTGGATGATGAAGAGTTGCACACGTGCGGGGTGGAGAGAAGGGAATATATAAGTAATTTATTGGCAGGAAAAGCGAGGGATTGATTGAATGTATGGTAATTGTCGTTGCCACTTGCTCGCGTGAATAATGGTAATCGGTTGAGTTCGGTGGGACATTGTATTGGTGAGAAACGTGCAATGTCGTAAAGATGTTTATATGCTGAAAAATTCGATGGTTCTTGTAAACTTTTTATTTGATGCATTCAACCAAAACTTCTTATATACTTGCTGCTATACCGTGCTGGAAATGGTTCATTTTTCTCCCATTTGTGAAAAGATTTTTCGACCATTTTATGGCCATTTCGGTCAACTCGACATAAAATGGCTAGAAAAATGGTTGAAAAATCGTTTCACAAATAGGTGAAAAATGGACGGTGTCAAGCAAGGTAGTAGACTAATTTTTATCGATCTAACTTTTGTCCCATAACGTCACTTTTAATTATTCCACTTATAAATATAAACTCGCTACTTACCATACATCCTACCCGAAATCACCACCGCAACCTCGGTAACCGCATTACGACCTACACACGCCGCCATCCGACAACACGCACTTCCTAATTAACGAAAAAAATCAATTTCGAGGGTCACTACGTACACCAGCACATCGCAAGTGGCCCGATATGAAATCGTCCAAATTGCCGGCTTAACTCGCGCCGCTTTACAGGGCTTGTACACACACCGCGTGTGTATACGTACGCACACATCAGGGCAATTTGCGCAATAAACAAAGCATAGATGCAGATAACGAGGTATGAGCATGCGCGCGAGCGCGAGAGAGAGAGATGACAAATTAGATAATACGAGCGCGCGCGCCACTCGTAAAAAAAATTGAACGCTAAAATCATGTGACGGGGAGAGATGTATCGGCTGAAGTGGTCAACGAACTTTGATGTGTTAGCTGTGAGGTTTTTTTTTCTTGCGGCGGCGGTCTGTGTTTGGTTTTGCAATTAGACGTAATTTGGAATAAAAATAGGGATAGGTCGGTGGATGGTTTTCCATGGATGAAAGTATTGGATTTATTGGATTTAAAAGAGTATGCATGTATATACGAGCGTGCAAGAATTTTTTTCGTTAGATTATTATTGTAATAAAAATTTGTTTAGATTATATTTAAATTTCATTTATTCAATTTCGAATAATTTCGTTGACCGTGCTCTTCTGACTTTTTTTTTTACATCCGTGATGTATAGTTAGACGCAGTATAAATACACTATTACCATTAAAAGAAGTTCTGAAATAGATCTCATTTAATTTTAGCCGCCATGTGACAAAGATTATATTTATAGTATAAGCTGTAGCTGATGCGCGTATCGCTCCGCAACTTATTCCTTATCTGCCTCGAAGAAAGAAAATAGCATGTATTTTAAAACCAATAATCACTAATTTATTATTAAAAAATAACAGAACTACTGCTTGATTCGCGTTTGTGTTGGTAAATTCGGTAAAATTATATAGATTATACTTTTTACAGCGGACGCATTAAAATGTCATCGGCCGATGATATAACGATATCATCTTCACATAGTATACTCATTATATTACTGAAATAGATAACGTATCCTTTGCCACTACACAAAAAGCATAAGAACCCTCAACCTCCACTTCACGAATTCCGCAGCAAACCCTCGCAACCGCGCTCGTCAGCCCATATAGACGAACCCCGATCGCGGCGCCTCCTCCTTTTTTTCGCTTACTTTACATATATATATACACTCTCGTCGATCGACGCACTCTAACCGCGCGCGCGGCGCAGCGGAAGCGTCTCCGCGACTTCCGCGACATTGAGAGAAAACAATGAACTCCCCCGCGTGTGTACACATCACACACGCGCGCGGGTTTATTAGAAGCTGAATGAAGCGCAATTGCCGACGACGACGGCGCTCGCTATAATACACGCACGTGTATGTGTGATGCGTTTCCTGATTGCACTCGATGATTTTTGATGGCGCGCGCGAGTACTCAATTAACCCAGTTCTTTTCTCTCTCTCTCTCTGCGTGAGAGGGAAAAAAAGAGTATATACGGGCGTGCGTGTAAGTATATATGAGTTGAAAGAGAGACAGACACGAGATGAGCGCCTGTTCGCACGCGGTTTTTGTACGTACGTGCGTAAGCCTGATGAGGATGATGGGAAATTGCGGCCTGGAGATGAGGAGGAGACGTGTGTGTGTGTGAGGAATGAAGGCTGGAATGTGGTATGTGTGCGAGATGGGTAGAGCCGAGGTGGAATGAAATGGGATGATGCGTCGGTGGATTTTCGATTGTTTGAAATTGGTTTCGTGTATGTGCGGTTGTAAAATATCTTTGTAATGCCGCTTACCGTTACACTGTGCGATTGGAATTATATACGACTTTTGAAATACCTCACGAGCGTTAGCGCCGGTCTTGCTTTGGTGTTTGTTTAATTGTGCGGAGAGAGAGAGAGAGAGAGAGAGAGAGAATTTTCGTGCAAAAATTTTCGAGAATTTCGCTGAAATCGTGAGAACATGATTTGTCAGGAAAAAAAAGCTATAATGAGTATATGAAAATTCTCAAGTCGCTTTTCCCGTAAACATCACAACAATTTTAAAAAGTATTTTCTGTCTTCTTAGAATTTTTTCTCTTTATCTTTGTAATATAAATTAACAAAATAGCTATGTTTAATATTTCTTCCCCGATAGATTATTTTCCAAGTACTTTATATAAATTCCATACCAATTGCTGTACAGTATAATTAAAATTTTCAGTTATCGAATCTATTATTAAAAATATTCGCGCAATTCTTTATAATATAAATTAACAAAATAGCTATGTTTAATATTTCTTCCCCGATAGATTATTTTCCAAGTACTGTATATAAATTCCATACCAATTGCTATAATTAAAATTTTCAGTTATCGAATCTATTATTAAAAATATTCGCGCAATGTAAACAAATCATTGAGACGATCAGTTATTAATGTATGTAACGGTGTGTAGGTCAGTACACGCACGAAACGCATATTATGAATCACACTCGCGTTGTCTGACGTACGTGATTCATAACAGGACGCGTTTAAAATAATTAATTATCATACGCGCGGCCGCGAAGAATCGGCGGCGGCGGGCGCGTCGGCGTGCGAAAGCGAGCGATAAAAACTGAACTTCGACTTGTGGGTCAGTCAATCGGGAGCTCTCGCATTGTCCACTTTTAATGGCACATCGGGGCATTATTTCTCCGCTGATCCCGTAATTATGCTTTTAACACTTTTAAATTGATGAACGTGCTACTTTCGTTTAATTAACTGCGCCGATATATTTAATAGCGATCGCTCGTAATTGAAATTGTTGGGGGAAAATATATATTTTAATAGCGTCGTATATTTCACGTTTTTATATTGCGCGTTATTAATTAATCGCGTTAAAGGACTTTTATGATAAGAGTGCACTATACTATAAATTTGAATTATATTTCTTATCATACGTCTCTGGCGCGTGCATATATATGTGTGTGTGTTTCTGGGAAAACTGACGAAATTGTACGTGAATCATAACGGTGATATACACACACTCAGAGATGATTATAATCAGCGAATTTGTGCAGCAAATGCAGCGCGATCCTTGTAAGGAAATGTCTGTGCCTATAGGGATAGAGTTACGTGTCCACCTACTTTCTCGCAATCTTCGTTGCATTTGTTATCCATCACTGCTCTTGAATTAACTAGGTATACTGTGTACAGTAATCCTTGAAATTTCTGATAGAACAGCAAAAACATCGTAGATATCATAGCTTCATCACCCCATTTGATTCTTTCATTATTGTGTAAACAATTACTTGGGAGCAATCGAACCCATCTATCTGTAAACTAAAAAACATACAAAAATACAAATTCAACAAGCAATTCTCTTCTAGACGGGACACTGGAGGAGCTGATCGAGCCGTGCGAGTGCTCGGGCACCCTGGCCCTCATCCACGCCTCCTGCCTCGAGCGCTGGCTCTCCACCTGGAACACCGACCGTTGCGAGATCTGCAAGTACGGCTTCGCCGTCGAGCGACACAGCAAGCCTCTGCCCCAGGTTAGTATAGTGTACACCTTTCATTAAATACGCGTGCAACACGCGCGTATACATACTTAGTGCGCACATCGCACGCTCATTTGCAATGCTATACGAGCGCGATACACATTTCGCATGCGTTCCGCCCGTTTCGCGCTTTTTATTTTCTACGTCTCTGTCTGACGAGTGACGGCGAAGGAGAAAGAAGGAGGTGGGGGTTGCTAGTTCGTGGGATGAATGGGATGGGAAAAAGGCTGGAGGTGTTGGCGGGAATTTGCTTTATTATAGACATGATGGGTATTAATTGGGAGGGATTTTTTTAAGTTCGATTGAATATTTTTCTTTTTTTTCTTAATGTAACATGTTTAAATTTATTTCGTTTATTTTGTGCATTACATAAAATAATGACATATTCAGATATTCTATAGTACGTGCAATATAACAGGAGGCATTCCGCTAAGTCAACAAACATATATATTCGTCGGTATAATCAAAATTCAATCACCAAAATATATACCTTTTATCACTTGCTAAGTCATAATTTATAAAATCAGAAACCCCATACTCTCCCTCCATTCCACAATCCCCTAATAAAACTTATCACTCCGCTTACAACAGCCAACATAATACAGTCGCAATGCCCATCTCAAGTGCAAAAAATCCCGCGCTTTCGAAATCCCGTGACTTTTTCCATCTCGCGCGTCCGATCTCCATGTGCCCTTTTCTCTTTCGTTTCATGACGTCACGTGGTGAATTAAATTGGTAATGCGCGTCGGCTCGCGAATATCCCGATGATAATACAGCGCGGGTCGCCGCGCGGTATTATCATCGGGATTCGCGCGCGCTTTGAATTTCAAATGGGGGGGAAAGGCTAGCTCGCGCGATAAAAATCCGAGCGCGCTCTGTTTATGTGATCACGCGCGCGATTAAGATGTACCCCGCGCTCGCGTGCGCCCCGGGGTATTGAGTTTTCACAATGGTATAATGAGGCTGTGAGCGATACATGGGAATGATTGGCGAGTAGGGCTGGATTGGGACGGGTGCACGCTCGCGTTTTGATAGAATTGTTGTTATGGTGATGGAAAATCTAACATGGAATGGATTTGAATGAAGTTAGGAATGTGGTGTATACTATATGCAGAATTGAGGAATTATACTTCGAATTAAGTTCTAACGTTTTGTATCGATGTGCGGTATGATTAATTAAATATGATGAATAATTTTGTATTTTAAATTATATCTACTTTGTAAATGTAAAATAGTGAAAAATCACTACCTCGATAGTTAAAAGTTGTGCACTTCCGAAATAGTGGGCATCTACTACTTTAGTAGTGTGTATTAACTTTTTTAAAATAGTTAATTTCACTCTACACTATCTAGAACAGTAGATAGAATATTTCGGAGTGCATATTCACTATTTCGGAAGTGCACGACCTTTAACTATTGAGGTAGTAATTTTTCACTATTTCACATCCCTACTGGAAATCGACCATTTTTCGCCCATTTGTGAAACTAGCCATTTAATGGCGAGTTGACCGAAATCGCTAGAAAATGGCTAGAAAATGGGAGAAAAATCGTTTCACAAATGGGAGAAAAATTGATGAATTTTACCAGAGATTTAGGGAGTACATTTAATAAGTATAATGTTGTTTTGTTTGAAAATTTATAACCAAGTTATATCGGAATAATTACACGAGAAGAGGGCTAAGGAGTTTTCTTCTCTTATGCCACGGTGCAATTAGATGTAGATCGATTAGTCGGTCATATAACTAATTTACGCAGTTTTACTCGCTATAACTACCACCGCTCACAAAGGTTAATTGTATTTTTCACTTTCATAAACTTATATATTTTTATATTTCAATAGCATCGTAGAGTTATTTTTAGCGTCGCTCGACATTGAAAAGTCAAATACTACTAAATGTAAATTACATGCCTTACCAGACTTCGTGCATAAAAAATGTGTTTCTTAAAGTTTTTTAAAAAGAATCCCGGCGCCACACATGTATAGTAGTCTAAATTATTTCAAAAGCGATATCATAATAAATTCACTAAATTTTATACTGCGTACATTGGAAATTTACAGTCCCGCTGCTTTGTCATTGTATTTGCTACGCTTATTTAAGGCTATTTAGCTCAATCTAGAAATAATATTCGATCCAATTAGACATTAAGTCCTGATAAAATTTCTGTTTCAAAAAAACAATGATTTGGTAATTACGATTACTTGATAACTTTATAAATTATACACGGCAACAAAAACGCCAAAGACGGTAGGCACGTTGTTGTATTTCTTTCAATGAAAATACGAGCAGGTATAAAGAAACATGCGCAGTGCGTCTGCCGACGCTATAGTTTTATAAAGTTTTAAATAAATTTGTTATTCGATCATTTAAAAACATATATCGCATCTTCAATTTTCCAATATATATCACTGTTCTGGACAAAAAATAATAATTCATGTTAATTTCTTAAGTATACGTCATTATCAATACATGTTTTGTATACTCAAATACATTAAAAAACAAATTCATACATCCAATTCAATTCCTCAATTACCCATCAACCGTCAAAACAAATAATATAAGAAACTGTAAATTCCAACCAAAATTTTTACTATACACATCATATTCGCCCTATATAAACAATAATAATCATGTTCACGCAGTCGTTCTGGCAATGGTGGGGCACGCGCGGCCTCTACGGACCGCAAGGCGTCACGGGCGACGTCTCCTGCTTCTTCGCCCTGACGCCTCTGTGCTTCGCGGCGACGTACCTCTGCGGTCTCGGGGCGCGCGCCTATGCCCGCCTTGGCTTCTGGGAGGGCACCGGACTGGCAGTCCTCTGCTCCATGCTCGTCGTCACCTACTTTCTCTGGCTCTTCGTCACTATCAGGTACATATGTCTGTATACGTTTGTAATACTTTGCCAAGTTTTTGGTAAGGTGAGCTGGTCGGATAGTTTGCGCTGGAATCGGTATAGATGATCGGTTACTGTGATGTGGGTTGGGCAATGTGATGTGGTTTGTTTTTTTTGTTTTTTTTGAAGGTTCAAGTGTACCTCGTGTGGAGAGAGTTTGGTTGCGTAATAAAGGGGTTGCGGTGAGGTTGAAAGATGTACTGAGGATTTTGTGTCTGTAATGTGTACCAAAAAAGTATGAAGATGAGATAATTAAGTAATCTGGTACACTATAGAATGGTATTGAATTTCATGCACAATGTGAAAAATTTATGTATTTAATTAACGACGGTCTACATGTAGTGGCTTCTAAGGCCAAAATCAGCTGAAAAAAATAGAAAAATGTGGATTAAACATTATACAATATATATCTCATAAATAGAAACTATTTCTGATTACAAAAAAAAAAAATGGCCAAAGATATAATTTGTAGACCTATTTTACTCAGAGATATAGCATTTTGAATATTTTGACTGGTGCGTAGTTTTTTGAGAAAACCATTCCATGGATTTACAAAGCCTAGGCTTGAAATTCACGTAGTTATGGCTCGAATAGTTGAAAATATAAAATATATCTCTGAGTAAAATAGGTTTGCAAATTATATCTTGTAGAAATGTCTGATTTAACGGGTTCTGCATCCGTTACATAAATTAAATTTAGTGCAAAAGCTTTATACAGTGTGATTATTATGAAGTTGGTAGATCTAAGTTTTCATCGACATTATTAACAATTGAAAATTTTGATCATTTTTTATAGAGGAAAAAATCACATAATTAAAACAAACTTTATTAATTTTGTCGACATATCTATTTTCACATTAAACTTTTATGAAAGAAATATTGCGATATGTTTTCCAAATGGCGCGAAATTTCTGCAAAGCGGTAGTTGTAATGTATTTAATATTCTATAAAAGAAAATTTCAAACTTTTATGGTATACATATAATAACCTAGTCAAAACTTAGTTTCTTTCTTATTGCAATAAAGGTCATATCCAATTTTAAAGAAATGTTTTATTATTTTATGAACTGGTAATCCCTTCACAGAGAAGAGGTACCATGAAAAATTACTATATCATTTACTATCCCACAAATAAATTTGTGTTCTGAAACTTTTTAATACATTTTAAGGGTGAATGATACGATTCTATTAATTAATATTACACACAGCTACAAAATATACTAATCGGTAATGAAAAATTCCTTTCTGCAAATAATATTATAAAACCGCGAGAATACGAATTACGCCTTATACAACAGTATAGTTTAAATATTTTATTTATTATATAGCATTTATTTCATTACACATCATACACCTAGATATAGTCACATATAAAACAAATAATTAGATAGTCTAGACTTGAGTAATTATGTTTGTATGACTGACTACTTTAGAACTTCTTCATTTTTTAGAATATTTGTTTGTATGTTAATAATTGCTCAAGTAATTACACAATCTGTCGGAAATACTAAATAACAACCTCGTTATAACATACAATTTTTATGGTTGTTTTTCATAAAGTACTAAACACAAATATTCAAAATACAAGTAAATCTGAATCATAGAATTTACATTTGATCCAAATCCTTTCTACTAGGTTCCATTATAAATCATGGAGGCAGTGGTGCAAACGTAACCAGGAAGTCAGATTGCTCGTCAAGTACAAAATTTCAGAGGAGCAGCGACAGAAATTGACCAAAGATGGGTGCCGTACGAATCCCAACGGCAGAGTTCGATGGCAGAGAAATAACAGATTGGTGAGGCTGTTCCGGTGGTTCAGTTTCTCGTTCAGCCATAATCCTGAGCCACTTTACAACCTTCATCAGCAAACGACATTTGTATGACGAAAATCAAATTGTACTGTAATTGTTGCAAACACGTGAAATCTTTATTGTTTTTTTGAGAAGCAGACTGAAGGTATTTCCGTGGTTATGTACATTTGTTGTGGAAATTTTAGGATTCTCGCGTTTGACATGTAAATAAATCATCCTATTTTATTAGTGTTAAGATCTACGATAGTTGGACCTAGTGTAAGAATTGAAATTTTATAATTATAAGAGTTATTATTGAAATTAAGACTGTATACACAAATTATTAATTTTGAGTTTTCTTTTTTTTTGTGAAAGATTTCTAGTACTCACTGTACAGAAAAAAGAATAAGAAAAGATCTTCATCTGATATTATCTTTAATGTATTTGACATTATTTGATCTTGTGAAAATTTCAAAATAAAAATATTTTTATACAAAATATTTATAGTATTATTTTTTTACAGTTCAATGTTATGGTTTTGCTTCCTCATAGAGGAAGCTTTGTAACGGTACGTACAGTGCGTGTATGTGAGTGTAAACTCTCTATATCTCGAGAACCACTCGACCGATTTTGGTCGGATAAAACTTATACTCTTCGATCTTTTTTTATAACCAAAAAACGTTTTTGAATTTTTCTTTTTTTTTATTTTTTCATCTGTTACAGTCAATATTACTTAATATTATAAACTTATCTTGAAAGGTCTTTAAATTACTTACATTTTCTTTTTGTAATTTTTAAATTATCTTTAGTATTTCATTTGTTATTAAGTTAAATGTTTTTATAATTCATAAATTAATTTCTCAAAAAATATTTGATTTATCGACTTAATATTTTAGCCACTTATTACACTCATTGAAGACTATATTTGGTTAAAATTTCAAGTGATTATCTGTATTTGTTTTTCAGAAAAAAATTGTTTTATAAAAAATCAACCAATCGTCCTGAAATTTGGCAAAGATATAGCTTTTTTATATTTATTCCTTACCCAAAAAATCTGACTATTACGACCAAAGACATTTAAGGTTAAAAATTTTTATTTTTAATTTCGAATATAGCGTTTTCTCAGAGAATAATACTTGATTTATCGACTTGAAATATATGTCACCTACTTGTACATACATACAAAATTACAGACGACTGTACATCTAATTTTGCGTTGTTCTTCGAGTAAATTACTTTTAATTAAATAACCAATAACGAGATATACAAATTATGAAGCGAAAGACAGGACGCTATTCACTTCCAAAATTGTAAACTTTGTAAAAGTGAACGTCATTTATTCAGCGAGGACAGGTAAAAATAGTGCTAGTCGTTCGACGGTTTCTATAATCAGCTATATAAATCTAGGAATTTAACAATGAGAATTATACTGTTAATGAATAATAATGTGCAATTCATTTTTTTCGCGTAAACTTATTCTATATATCTTTATTAAAAAAATTTATTTGGAAAATAATATAGTGTTGGACAATTATACGTGAACATTCAAAAAACTTGATTTGATTCGAGTAATAATTATAAGTATATTTTATTTGAAATAGATAAGGTATCTCAAACTAAATAATCTTTTCAAGTCTTCAAAATCAGGATACTATAGGTAAAAAACTCTCTATGAAATATTCTAACATTAAGCCTAAAAAATTATTAAAACAGATATTTGTCACGACTTTTACCAACGACATCTATAACGACTTTTGTACATCATTCGTCGCAATGAATAGATTGTTCAAGTAGCATTAAACTAGTTACAGTTCTGTATATTTTCCATGTCAAGGTTTCACTATGGAGGAGAATAAGTGGAAGACGCCTTTTAATAAGGTAACATTGATTTTACGAAACGTAAAAACAACGTAATACTCGCGCATACTACGAAGAACTCATAAAAATCTGTTATTCTAACTCCGGTTGTATAAATTCAGGTCATCTAAAAATTTTCGTGAGTTCTTAGAAAATTAATATATTCTGTCAAATAATGAGACGCCGCATTTTCATTTAGGGTATGAAATCGCGAACTTTTTCAATTTAGTAGTAACAAGTTTTTTTTTAGTATTTATTATTGCAATTTTAAAAAACAAGAAGAACTTATGATTGAAATTGAAAAGTACTAATTTTTTCCCTGAGATCTTGATTTAACAAAATAAATATACAGAAGCTTTGTAATCCTACATCAATAGCCGTGTACTACAGTAATTTTTGTAATATCACGCTACCCGCATCAATCAAAGCCAAACAGCAATACATTGCATGAGGCATTTCAAAAGACAGTTTAATAACGCTATTTATGATCTCTTCCTTGTTATAGAGTATTTTATGTGCAACAGTCACTCGCGTTGCTCGGTTTATTTCGAAGAGGGCATTAACATACACGCATACGGAATAAATAGTCACGTCGCGTACATTTTTCAGCACATATTATTTTGTTTCCAATTTTAAAATCATAGAATCAAGAAACATTCTTATTTGCTATCTTAATTTAAAAAATTATTTTGGAGTTCATATTTTTTTTATTTCATTATGTGTACTTATATTAATAAACAAAACTATTCAAGATTTAATAAAAATTTAAAAACGTTGTAGAAGCGTTGTTTCATGCTACATTGTATTACTTGCATAAGTCTTTACATTAGAAACTTCAACGCTGTCTTTGTGAAAGACTCGACGAAAGCAGAGCAAGAGACGAGAGCGAAACTTTTCAGGTCTTTGATGCATAAGTAAAGCTCGTCGAATAAGGTCTTAACGACACACATAATCGTTTCTTTACTGCAACAAATGTAACAGTTGAAAATGAGATTAGGATGTGAAGGGTTAGTGTGTCGTAGCTTTATACTATGTATAATAGAAGTAAACTATGACCATCTCTATCATAATCGACGCAGGCCGCTGTTGAACGTCCTTGTCAACGGATATTTGATTAGCGAATGGCTGTCATGATAGAACTTTTCATCCCTTTGTTAATCATTTATTTCTGAAGATAATATATATAGAGAGAATATTTTATTAAGGTAATTAATTAATTGCTATTATTATTTTACGAATTGTATTGGTTGTTACTTTAAAGTTTACGAAAATGGCTTACCCTACTTATAACGGTTTCATATACGCGATGTTAAAAGTCAGCATTTTCGAAGGGAATGTCTTGAGAAGCGTATATAATTGAGACTAATCAGCAATTACCTGAATGTAGCAATTTTCAGAAAAACAGAGAATTTATTCTCTGTGCTATTTCCAGTTTAGGCAAATGTACAGATCCCACGCAGTGAAACTTATTTATTCAAAGGAATTCATAACTCCTAAACTATACAATTTATTTTTTAAAATCAAATACGCGTTAAAATAAAGTAGTTAAAAAATCTTTTAATTTATCATTGGACATAATACTTAAAAAAATGTATAAATCACGGAAAATAAACACTAACTGCAAGGCTAATATTTTTAACTTTAAAGAATTTAGTTTAAAAAGTTTACATTAAAGCTTTCAATGACAGTGCGGCAATTATAAATTCTTTAAACTATTAGCGTTATTGTTGAGTATCGTGGGTTATTTTTAGGTAGTTATATGTACATGAAAAATTGATGTTTGTAAAAAGATACTTAGCAGTTAAAAATATTTTTAACTTCAAATAACATCTTATAATATTTTACAGCTAAATCATTGAAAAATTATATTTGTATCGCTTCCAGCACTTTCTTATATTTAAAGTTGTACAAAATCTTCTAAAACGTATGTTATTGCTGAGTTGAACGAAAAGAATATATAGTATAGCTTAGTAGCCATTCTGAGCGTATATCATCTAATGTGCAACTCATTATAGCTAATGAGAATTAATTTCGTAGAACAATCAATTTGCGACAAATTATTCAAAATGAGCGCAATAATTTTTTCCTATAAAAATGAACGACATTGTACAGTTTACCTTGTAAAAGCAATTATGAGCATTTATAAATGATGCAGGAGAGAAGAGTATCCGACCATAGCAGCGCCTTATTAAATTATTTACGTTGATCTTTCTCGATGTTCGATTTTTAAGCAAACTAAAGTAAAATCGAAATCTAGAATTCGCAGTCATCTCAAAATGCAACCGAACAAATAATTTTTGATTTCTTATTTTTATGATGGTAAAGTTAAACTTTTCAGTCTAATATACTGTAGTAAATTTTGTTTAATGATACTTAAACGGATCAAAATACTACTGTTTAGAATTCTCTTCGTGAGTCAATTCATCTATAGAAAAAAGAATCAATTTGGAATACTGTCAAAAGCCCAATCCAGCACAACAGCACCTTCAGAACCTTTTCGATCCATCAATATAAACAGCACGCTTTTGTCTGCCGATCGGCGTAAATAAATTATCATCACGCCGGACACGTGCAAAAATTTGCCGTATGCGCGAAAATTGTGGAAAACGAAAGTCGCGGCTGACCTGGAGTCGACGACTTCGATACAGCACGTGGACTTCTGCGCAAGGTCGATCGGCCGTTACGACTTCGTCGAAATAGAAAAGAGTCAGGTGGATAGGATAGTGTTTGATAGGGGATAATTGCCGAGACTATAAGTATAATGATGGGTTCGGTAAAATTGCTGTGAAAATGTTTTGTTATAATTGTTTTTGGGTCGTATAAGGGAAATTTGGAGTTTTCTGCGGAATATCTATTTCAACATACAGAGCCTATATTTTCCATGGTGTTTTTCGTTATTTTATGATTTCATGTTTTTATTTTCAATTTTATTTGGTATTTTTATCTAGTTAAAAATCCAAAATTGAAAAGGATAAGAGGAAAACGTTAGATAAAACTGTCAGTAAGCATTTAGTTTAGTACTGGCTCCGGCAGCCCCTTATATTAATTCCACATATTAAAATTATATATTATATAAGTATATAAAAGCTAAAAATGTGAATAAATTTGGCATAATATGAAAATTAAAAAAAAAAAATATATTATATATTTTATAGATATACCAGTCCTACACACAGGTAACTTTGATTACCTCTGTAGGGTTTACAATATATTTGTTATATGCTTATATTGTAATACTTTAAGTACTGATGAAATAAATAAAAAAAAGAGCCTCAGTTTAAGCTAAGAATCGTTTAGGGTTGCTCCGGAGATTTTTTTTACTTATATTCACAAATTTTTTACGATGCTTATTTCACATATTATAATTTAAGAAACAATATCATATGAAAAAGGATTCTTGAAGTATCAACAAAAATTTTTTTCAAAGAAATTTCAATATTGTTAAAGAAGATATCGCTAATTGAAAAAAATCAACAAAACACATAAATTTTTTTAATTTTAAAGGACTCATTTTGTTCATTGTACAATTTCATGTGGTGTTACCGATATGAAAATTGAAAAATTTTCAAAACCTGTAAAGTTATATCCAATTGTTTGTAGATTTGTCCATGAATTTTATAAACAATTGGATATAACTTTGCCGGTTTTAATTATTGTTCAATTGTCATATCGGTAACGCCATATGAAAAATCAAAGCGTGTGAGATAAAACCTTCTTACGCGCTCAGTTGAGATAGGGTAAGTGTGCCAGTTACTGTGCCCATTAAGGCGATGTCCGTAGTATTTAATCAATTACTATTTTTTTTTTCAATTTTTAATCATCTTAAGACCTTTATATGAGAATTATATATTCTGTGAGCAGAATAAACACCTTTTTAATACAATATTATGTAAGGAATATTAAATAATTAATAAAATAATAGCATAAGCCTTTGCATCAGTTACTGTATCATTAATTTAGTTACTGTGTGTCAATTAGTGTACATTGTTTTAATTACTGTGTGTCAGTTAGTGTACATTGTTTTAATTACTGTGTGTCACTTAGTTTACAGTGTTTTAATTACTGTGCCTTAGATTCTGGACACTGTATTTAAGGCGATGTGAACCTCAAAATGAACCCAATTTCATTATTTAATTAATAAACATTCGAACGTTTATTTGGAAAAGCAATTCTTTCAGGCGCTCCGTGTATGTAAATGCTCAGATTTTTTTTTGTGCGATTCTATCAGCATTTCCATGAGATAAACACTTTTTAAAACTGGCAAAATTCGAAGTATACAGATCCCTACTTATCGGCATTGCGGCTTTTATTTAATTAAATAAATTCTGAGTAAATTTTTGGAAAAACAGCTCTTTCAGGCGCTCCGTATATGTAAATACTATACTCAATTTTTTTTTGTTAGTAATTCTCTTATTATTTGCAAAAGAAATATACATTCTAAAATTTGTCGGTAAGTACACATTACCTTAAGGTAATTTACATACACGGAGCGCCTGAAAGAATTGCTTTTCCAAATAAACGTTCGAATGTTTATTAATTAAATAATGAAATTGGGTTGATTTTGAGGTTCACATCGCCTTAAGTCATACTGTGGGTTTAACAATAAAAAGCATGAATTGAACTGTGTATAAAAATTTAGATATTTATGATTAAATGTGATTTAAATGAAAATGATCTAAGGGCACAGTAACTGGCACACTTACCCTAGAACCTTTTCACGCGCTCAGCTGAAATACAATCTTCTTATACGTGCTCAGCTGAAAAAGAACATTTTAAAAGCTTCGCCAAGATGGAACCTTTTTACGCGCTCAGCTGAAATAGAACCTTTTCACGCGCTTCGCCGAGATGGCACCTTCTTACGCGCTCATCTGAAACAGAACCTTTTTATGCGCTTCACCGAGATGGAACTTTTTCTTCCCATCCTATGATATATGTCAGAAAAAATCGCCGGAGCCACCTTACAGTAAATGTCTGTGAGCAAAGTTACGAGCATTTGAAAGTAGTGACTTAATAACAAATCGTTAACACAATTATCAAGGATTTGAAATTTGTTTGCAAATTTTAAATGTACGTAAATTTTCACTCGAGCGTCTATTTTAAACGGTTCTTAGCTTAAATTAAAACTCTTTTAATCTTATCTTCTACTTTAATTTTCATGTTTTATCAAAGTCCTCGGTTTTGTGAGTTATTTAATATTGGCTCATCAACTAGTGACTGCTTTTCGTACATTTTTCTCAAGCTAAATTTCCATAAGAAAAATTAATGTGTCGTTAAAACAGTGTGTCAAATTTAAAACGACCTTTGTTTTCATATGGACAGTTATATGTAGCGTTACCTCGATGCAAAAATGCTGATCAAATATTTATTCAAAACGAATTAGATAATAAATCAAGAATAGATAATATTGTTTGGAAAGAAATTTTTAATGTCTAAGTAAATATGACAAAATATTATGTAGAGAAATATATTTTTTGGTATAAATATAGGTTTTGGGTGTAGGGGGTAGAAATCCCTCACACCACGGAGTCCGACGCTCCGTGATGGTCTTAATGGGCCTCTCTTCCTGCCAAAAGCAAGGATGACGCTCAAGAAGATTCACCTAGTACCTCAACAGGCTGCGAAAAATTCTCACTAGACACTGAAGGAAAAAATTATATTCGATGATTTCACGGGGACGAAAACTTTATATACATATAGTTTAATAGCTTAACACGAAAGCATCTTTCATGATGAAACTTTACAGGTAGAATGTAAATAAAAAATGCTTTCCAATTAAGTACCTCATGCGCGGTATCTACGTATATAAAAAATGATAAGGGAAATATGACCAAAAAAAAGTAAGGTTAGAAAGCCACTCCAATGAATAAAGGGTGCGTCGACGCCCCGCTTATACTCGTCTGTCACTTAAGTGCCCTTTGATCCACCGTCAATTATATGCATTGCATTCTCCAAAGATAACCGCACAGATTCCTCTAATTTATTGTGAAAATTTTTTTAAAATACCGATTTTTGAGTTTTACGTATCCCAACTTTGTTATAAAAAGAGATAAAGGAAAGGTGCGAGTTCGTATCTAAGAAATTACTCCTCGTTATCTTTTCTTTTCAATATGCAGAGATATCCCTATTGAAAAATCTCAGGTGAGATCTCAGGTGATTTCTCAGGTGAGATCTCATGTAAAATCTCACGCCAAAATCTCACCTGAGATTCTGCTCCAGATGCTGCAGAAAACTTACGTTAATTGAAAATCAGCTTCTTCAGTATTGGGAATCGCCTTTTAGGATGTTTTGCCCCCCAGATGAGCTCAACAATACATGTTTAAAAGCATTTTACACAATTTTTCAATTTTTAAAATTTGATACATGAGATCTCAGGTGATTTCTCAGGTGATATATCATGTGAGATCTCAGGTGAGATATCATGTATCAATTTAGAAAAATTGAAAAATTGTGTAAAATGCTTTTAAACATGTATTTTTGAGCTCATCTGGGGGGTAAAACATCCTAAAAGGCCATTCCCAATACTGAAGAAGCTGATTTTTAATTAACGTAAGTTTTCTGCAGCATCTGGAGCAGAATCTCAGGTGAGATTTTGGCGTGAGATTCTGCATGAGATCTCACCTGAGAAATCACCTAAGATCTCACCTGAGATTTTTCAGTAGGGATTCGTTGGAAAAATTACGTTAGATCAATAGGCACAATGTAATTACTGATTTTGATCGAAGAACTCACGGCTTGAAGTGATAAGATCCTATGCATTCCATGCACGATCTCCCCAAATGATGATTAGATTTATTATTAAATATTATTAAATTCAATATAAAATTCAATAAGTGCATCATTGATTTAGCATCTTTTAAGCGCAAAAACTGGACGTTTTGATCAATATTGTTACACATATAGGAGAAACAAATTGCATAAAAAATTTGTATTAACTAATGTAAGACCAACTTGAAATATGTCAAAAAGTTAATAGATATATAGTTATACTAAAGTGAAGTAAATACTAGGTTTACTAGATTTTCGTGGAAATATATACAAAATTTTTCAATAACTGTAGAAATGTTTTAAATGGAAAACATGAGAAAATTTTTGAGATGGGCTTCATAAAATGGAAGAAAATAATATATTTTTATTATTTTTATTTACTAATTTTAAAAATACTGCAATATATTCACAAAGTACAAAATTTGTGTACATACATATTTTAACAAGACGTTTTATCATTTTTTACAATTACTCATTTTCGATTACATATATCATATCGTCGTCCTTGACGTACACCGCTATCTTTTGTACGATGGGTACAGGCAAAATATCGCCGAACACGCCCATCAGAAAATCTTCGACGCTTATGAGGAAATTCGCGCGCCGTTTCGCCATTTGAAGCTTCGCAATGAGGTCAAAACCGTATATATTGAATGATGCCAGGCTTGTCTCGACTGCCGCGACGATGTTTTGGTTCCTAGCTGTTACTGCGAGCTTCTCTTCGTTCATCAACAATATTTGAATGAGCAATACGGCGCTGTCCTCTATACCTCGATTCTCTCACTCTTCATTCGCTTGACTTCTTCATGGCATTCTTGGTCAAATATCGAGTAGTTCTCTCGGTATTGTATCATTTTTAGGTATCCCTCATATAGGGATTCGCCCAATGCCTCACGCTTAACGGCTTCCCGTATGACGACTCTAGCGGTAGCTTCGCTGGATGGGCGGTTTGGGAGCAGTTCGAATGGCGTCTTGCCCTGTCGGTTGCGTGCGTTCAAATCGGCTCCAAATGTAAGCAATAAAGCCGCGGCTTCAGCGATCTCATACTCGCAAGCCATATGCAGTGCGGTCCTACCCTCTTCTGTTCTTTCGTTGATGCGGGCGCCATGCTTCAGCAAAAGGTGGAGAGAAGCCGTACAGTGCCCCGCCGCTAAGTGCAAGGGGAGAAAATCCCCTCGTGACTTTTTCTCCATATCTGCGCCGTTGTCAAGGAGAATCTTGGTCTGGAAAACAAAACGTTTGTTGAATCTATATAAGTTGAATTAAATCAAAAAGCCGTTACCAATTCATTGACACTCGACTTCCTCAATCTCAACTCGGTTATTATATTTATTTGTAGGTCCCATATAATTATGGGACTTAATATAATTAAGACATTCTTGCACCCAAATTCGAGTATATAAATTCCTTTGATAAATTATGAGTGAAAGTACAAACAATAAAAAAAGTGTTCCTACACAGACAGGCAGAAGACATACACACACACGCGCGCACACACACACAGTCTTTTGTACATATTTACACTCAATATGACTAAAACACATTTCTAACATGTTTTTAACAAAACTTAAATATATAGTATTACGGAGGTCCTTCTAGGAGGAAGCGAAAATATGTAAAAATGCTCGAAAACATTTGTATATATTATTGTATACTCACAATATCCGTACACTTATAATAAATCGCATAGTGCAGCGACGTATTCCCGATATGGCTCTGAGCATCTATATTTATTTTATGGCTGATCAGCACCTTGACCATCGTCAAGTTCTTGGACAGTGACGCCAAGTGCAGTGGATTCCGACCTGAACTCCTCTACCGCCTCAATAGATGCTCCTCTGGCAATAAGTTCTAGTGCCATCTCGTTGATACCATACTCCAGTGCCAGATGTAGCGGCGTACACTGACGGATGTCCCGCGCATCCACGATGGCCCCTCCGTTGATGAGCTCTGCGACGACATCGGGATACTCGATCGATGCCGCGAGGTGCAATGGTGTGCGGTTTAAAATGTCACGCGCGTTGCAATTTGCACCGTGTTTTATAAGCAGACGCACCAATTGGACATTATGAGACGACATTGCCAAGTGCAGCAGCGTCGTCATAGGGCACAAATTAGGGCGGCCAGCATAAATGCTCCGAAGGCAAGATTGTGTTTTAAATGGCTTCTTCACGTCCGCGCCTCTATAGATAATACTCTTCGCCAAATCGTAGTCACCCTCTAGCTTCGCTCTCCACAGTTCCGTGTCAAACTCTCCATCTTTTTTCCTGTAATCGCGAAAGAGCAACTGTCGGCTAAAACGTATGTCCTTTGACTGAGCTCAATTGGGCTCCTCCGGCCCTATATATAGGCAGCCTCGATCTACATGGGCCAAGAGAAAGGAGAACCTTAGGAATGCAAGTAAGTATTAGTTGGCGCCAACGCCTGCGTTTCTGTAATGAAGGAAAGTAGACAAATAGCCCTTAGATATGTCGATGTTACGGGATTTCTATAAGTATTTCGGTTTTAGTCGCGTATATTACGTTCATCTGGGAAAAACTCTTAAGATTTATGATTTTCTGAGTGACAGTGTCAACGCATTAGTGGGTATTCGAGATGTGTTACGGAGGTTGACTACCGCAGCTCGCGCGGGCAGAGAGAAGGAGTCCCCTCACACCGCGCTCCGGCTCCGCTCAACGCGCACCCCCTCTCGCAGCCTACGAACTCGATGGTTTGTTTACGTTTTGTGGCAGTACTCAGAATCGGTGTTGTACGTCGTTTTCAGATTTCGTATACACATTTGCCTGTATATTTTCTATATTGCCAATAGTTTTTTGGTTCGTTGTTACCTTTTTTAAAGAATCGCATCCTAAATGTTGTTTTTTTTCTAAAGTTATGGTTTTACTTCCATAAAAACCCGTGTATAAGAGTTGAACTTTGAAGTTGAATTATTCCATAACTGAGTCGACAAAAGATCTGAAATTTCGCACACTTATAGGAAATGAATCGAAGAACAACAATATTAATGTTTTGGAATGATGTAACCATCTTTAAATGACGTAAAATAATTTTTATGCAAAGCCAGTACCGGCTATGCCTAATAACATAAAACACTTTTCACCATACCCTGACTGAAAGTACTACTGTCGCTCCTGGCTCAGAAACGCGAATGTGGTATTTTCGGCCCAAGTATGATGAAAAATCGTATACGCAACACCGGGATAAAGATGGACACCCCAGAGCACATGTTTGCCAATTTACACGTGCTCCGGACTGGACTACACTTTTTCACGAAAATTGATTTTATAAAAACATTATTCGGAAATTTATTAACTTACAACTTGATACGCAAGTAATGTGAAAAAAATTTTCATTACTTCTATTTTTATTTTTGTTATAACTTTTTCTTGCGTATGGTAACAATTTTTTCATTATTATTAAAATAATTTTTATGTAATATAAATTTACTAGTAAATAATATCAACAAATACTTCTTATAACCGTTTAACAAGCACGATCAATTTCATAACAATTCTATAGTAAAACATGATATCGTTTATCCTACACTGAGTTCTTAATTGGCAAACATGTGCTCTGGGGTGTCTCGTCTTTATCCCCGTGTTGCGTATATTATTTTTCACCATACTCGGTCCGAAAATACCCCATTCGCATTTCTGAGCCGGGAGCGAAAGTATTTTTTAGCCAGGGTATGGTGAAAAAGAGCATTTTTCGAAAGTGATAATGATAAAGAAGTGCGTCTTTTGAAAGCGCTATAATAATGAAAGTCTATATAAATTAAGAAAATTAATGAAATGGGATTATTATTATATATCATACACATACTCATGATAAATTTGAGGCGTATGGGAAATTCCGCGATGGTCGCCAGTTACAACTTTGCAATCAGTTATATAGACTGTGAGTGTATAGACGCCAGAGGGCAAGTCAGAACAACGCTATAGATTCCTGAGTTCTGAGTCTGACAGTGGTCCATCATTCAAATATTATACTACAGGGACGTTACAAACATTCAGACATTACAAAATCCTTTTTTATTTTTATGTATTACAATGAATAACTCAATTATAACGATGACTTCTTTAAATATAGGTAAAATATAATACCCCTACAAAGTTTGAAGTAAGTCGTGTATCTAAAAAGCAAAATGAACACGTTTACGTACATTGAAGAAAAAGTAAGAATCGACGCTCGAAAGGAATTTCACCTACTATGTTGTCAAACTGATCAGCGCAGGCGACCAAATGATACTGGCATATAGTCAACAATGTTGTTATCTATTAATGCTCACTATTATTTTAGCGCCATATATTATAAAATCCAAGAAAATTTGGTGTTTCGTTTTGCCAGAGTGTACCGTCTTTGCCCGGGTCTCCCCTACGTAATTCTTTATACAAACAAATTATTCTACAAAAGTACTTTTTGACTTAATTAAATTAATGTTTAAAAATGGTATACCTTATTTTCAACAGTTTAACATATCCCAGAAACCCCCACTCAAAATCGAACTGATATTTTACACTCGCGACTCGTAAATCGGTCGAAATCTATACTTCCTATTCCTTCTAATATTTATCAAAACGTAAATACGGCGACTCGACCTGATCACACGATCGACTTCCCATACACCCACTCCTATCATTCATACACACACGCCTATTATCTGTATCCATTATAAATGCGAGTATCAGATCAACATTTGATTTTTCCTAAATTTGACATCCTTCTAGGTACACATGACAAACTCCACCGCCTCGACCTCTGGGTCTACTCATCTATCACCGAACCGCAGACGTGTTCCACTTTTTCCCCTTATGCGAAATGAAAACATAATATCGACGTCGTATATGATACACTGAACGGGCTTCTTTAAACAAGCGATAATTGTAGTCTGAAGAGGCCGCAGCGACGACAACGACGACGACCTTGAATAAGAAAGAGAGGGAAGAAAACTGTCAATTATAGTGGGACAAAACAGCGTCTTCGCAACGCGAAAGTTAGACGACGATATAAGCGGCTTGCATGTCGTTGACGATTGGTCGTGCGCGGTTTAATGGCTTGGTTTTACGAGTGGCGAATATCCACGAGGAGGGTAAATAATTGAGCGGTGAAGTGGTGAGATCTGAGATGATGGGATATTGGACTTCGATGGCATTGTTAGGGGTGTAGGCTTGGACATTTGCTCTCTCTTTGGAATTATAATTGTCCACTCTGGGGTGACAATAAGTTCGCCAGAAAGCCGTTCATTTTTTTCTCAGATTTATGAATATTTGTTCTGTTGTTCAGTAAATTTAGTAATTTATGTAGGGAATTGGAGGATGGAAAGAAATTTAAACAGGACTTTCAGAGTCGATTTCTGATACCTAAAAATGAAGCTCAGTATTCTCAATTAAATCTCATAGGCTCTTTTTACTTTTTAATACTTTACAAGTATTTGTGATTATGAAACGAGCAAAAAAGATTATAAAAGTAGAAAGGAAAAACTAAAATTTAAGCTTTGTTTCGTTAAAAAATATTAATTTTTCAGGAAATTATAAGCAATTGAATCGTTCAAAAAGAAAGCAGATTAGCCATTTCCTTACGCTATTATTAACTGCTTTTAATTTCCTGAAAAATTAATATTTTTAAAGTAAAGTGACAGTCAATAGAAGAGATATCATTTTTTATGAAATAGAGCACAAGGTAAAGGCATAGACATAAGAGAGATAGACTGCGGGCAGTAACATGGTTAGAGAGAAACAGCATACCTTGTATATTGCATCTATCTCTCTCTCAACGGGTGCCACTCTCGCTAACCTACACCCGTGGTCTATCTCTGTTATGTCTATGGGTAAAGGAGCAAGTATTGGGACAAAGCCAATTTCGGAACCAGTGTGGGACGACAGTAAACAAACTACAATAAAAGGTTAAGATGATAACAGCATTAATTCATTAACATTCATTATGATCTTAACTATGTATAAGTCACTTCGTTATATTTATGATACGAAAACGAGCAAAAAAGATTATAAAAGTAGACAGTAAAAGCTAAAATTTAAGCCGTGATTCGTTAAAAAATATTGATTTTTCAGGAAGTTACAGGCAATCAAAGACAGCGTACGAAAATGGTTAAAAATACGATCCATTTAATTGGTTAAAATGCAGACAAATTTTAATGCTCAGTTAAAATCCGTTTCCAGGAGGGTGTGTACTCTGCTTTTAAGTCGAGAGAACATAAATCATACTCACATTGCTTGATTTAATCGATTTTCAAAATCGGCTTCAAATTAATTCAGAATAGTTAATTTTTTATTTATTTATCCATTGCAAATAACTTTTACTCATCTACTATTAATGTACAATATTAATTGTAAATAATTTTATTTATTAACTATAATTTATACATTTACGAGGAGCGAAAAACATTAAACTTATAATTAAATATTATTTCAACGGATTGTACTATGAGTTTCAACCTATAGAAGGTCACCGGCTGTAAATGAGAATCGAATGATTTGGCAGTTTTCGATGAGTCAGAACGATCCTGGTATCTTTATAAATTATTAAAGGATATGACTTTCCGCGTTGCGCATAACGAAGTGCAAGAAAGAAAAAAATCCATTAGCGATCGTTTGAGTACTTGAAATTCAACGTTGACATTCGCTACTAAGTTGCTCAATAGAGCAAGAAATTTGTAAATCTTTAAAATCCCTTAATTAACCATACGAAATTCAATATTTCATACGTAACCTCATTCCAGAGTACCTCCGAATCGTACACATAATACCCGCGTCGCAGAACTTGAAAACTTTATACCACACACCGCCGTTTTACAACACGTATCTCTCTGCCACCGGTGAATCACGTGTCTGTACATATGCATAAAGTACACACATCCACGGCAATCAAGCTTCTACCGCGCGATGAAATAAACGTAATTCTTATAACCGCTCATTAGCCTCTGTCCACTCCTATGACCTGCCTATTATACTAATACATATCTGGCTCATCATCGTATGCGCCTAGGACTCCTGGAAAACTAGCAGCGCCTTGAGTCTCCTCCACGCGACGATTTTCAACAATTATCGCTCGCTCGCTGGAATTGATTTTATCTTCTCGGTAGGGAGGAGAAACAGTCGCAGGGTCGCGGCGCCCTCGTTTCGCATCACACACATATCTAGCCTCGCCCCCGCTCGCGAGAGGCAGAGGCAGAGAAACGGAGACAGCAGACCATAAGAAGCGCACATTCAGTGTAAGGTATGTAATTTAGCCCGGGGTCTTTAAGCGCGACGGGTCAATATTTGATGGCAAGGATAGGATAGGGAGGCGCGGAGAATTGACGACAACGACGTCGACGACTTTGAAGTGACTTCTTCTATTTCGCCGCCGTCGTCTGAGCTGGCATTTTACCTATATAATAGGGGGTCGTAGGACCGAGTTGTAGTGCTAATGAGGAAAGTGGTGTTAATGTGGAACGAATTTGGCGGCAATGAGGCAGATGGCTGGGTTAAGTATGATTGGGGTGATTTTGCTAAGTATCGTGAGGTGTATTAGAACGTTGAAAATTTTAAGTAAGTTTCGATAGTTGAATATCAGAATCTAGTTCTAATTTGACTCTATAGAAATGTAAACATAAAATTGAACGTAAAACTGAAATTTCTCGATACATCAGCCATTAAATTTGGATTATTTCCGTTATCAGTATACACCGTTACAACGAGACCAAAAGTTTGGTAAAAATTACATAAGGTTTTGCAAAACTTAGGATCTACCAGATAAAATATTTGGGGCTGTTTCCAGTCTGTGGGTACGAAACTGTACGGTAATGTTTTCAACTTTTTGTAATTTTTAGCACAACAATTTGGGAAACTTGGAACAACTGAAGCGGTTAGAACAAAATTACTGTTACGGCAGTCCGGTAAAAATTATGGGGATTCCATTGTAAATAATTGTTTCCATCAACCGCTTCATTTGTTTCAGATTTACCAAACTATATATGAAGTTAATTTTTATAGAAAAGTTCTCTTCGTGTATAGATACATCGAAACAAACTTCAAATAAATCACCAAACTTAAAACTCACCGGGGTTCCAAGAAAACATACATATTATAAGGACAAACGCGATTCTCCATAATATCACACTTCGATCGATATCAGTGTAACATTGTTTCGCGAAGTTAAAAGCTCTTTCAATGCGCTTTTTAAGCTGCATTAATGTTTCACGCAGCCGCGTTCCATGAAGCAGGGAAGGTATATATCAGCCGATGCGCGTATTACAAAGTTTACACCGTGTCGTCGCCGTGCGATCGCCCACATGCTGCATGAGTTATTAGATGTCTTCAAGGATATTTCGAGGTGAATCGCGTTCTCTTTTCGCTTTTCAATTAGCGCCCACGCGAGCGTATGTACTTATATACGTGTGTTCGCTGATGTGACCGCGACACGTTTGATGAACTTGTTGCGCGTCGGCGGCTAGCGGAGAACGGAGCTACTTATTCTGGGAGGAGATGTATAAAAATCGGATTGGAGTTTTCATTATAATTTAATTGTTTGTAGTTTTGCAATCGGTGACTTTAAACTTTTATATAATACAGAATGCTTAAATTTAATCTAATATATGTATAGATTGATTATGTCAATAAAACGTAGTTTAATTGGCACACAAGAATTGTGTTGCTGACAACTGACGTTTACGATTTATATAATAATATGAATTGAGCATAAAATTTCCTTGACCCGATTCGGAGTTCATTATACTCTATCTGAATTTCCGTTTTGTTAATTGTTATGATCTTGAAAAGTACCCTACACGATAAACTTATTTAAATGTGTCCACTGCATAAGGAATGAAATCTATAGTTTTCAAGGTATGCTAGTTCGCGGTTTAAATGACTGGTACGCGAGCACTAAAGTCGCCATTGAATATGAACACCTATAATATACTTGCTTAAAGAATTCCATTAGTAATTTATTTTTTATTAACTATTTAAACTCTTTTTATAGAAAAGTAGACGCTAAACGTTTCTCGTTACAAGGTTTAAAACATTATTTATTTACATATAAACTGTTTATACAATAATGTAGTTACAACCCGCCCAAAAATGATTTCGTGGCCCACATATTTGCAACAGTATGGGCAATATTTTGGCAATATATGGACCACACTGCCCACATTAGTGCAGTATATGGGCAACATGTGGCTCCGGCGCCTAAGCCGAATATTGGCCATACTGTTTCCCATATCATGTCCACATTAGTCCCATATTTTTTCTTCCTAAAGTGTGGGATACATATAAGTATTATGTGGGAAAACTATGGCCCATATTCGGCTGAGGCGCCGGAGCCACATATGGCCCATACATTGCCCACAAATTTTTGTTTTACGCGGGAAACATTTATTGTATATGTATGGTAAAATCTTTTGAAATTTACTCTATGATTTAATAATTATAATTACTTCTAATAATTAAATTTTTTAGCAATTAACTGTTTATTTTAGTTTGCATGAAAAATGTGTTAAAATACTACCAATAAAAACGGAAATTATATTGATCAAATTAGCTTTTTTCGCAATTGCCATCATTGTTACCTAATACGCAATATTTTTTGACGTATACGTATACCTATATGTGACTTCAAAATTGATCGCGAGCGAGTGCGATGATGTTTTGAAACGATACTATATCCATGCGTCATCGCATTAAAGGTGTTTAATGAGTTGAATTTGCGCTATTATGTTACCAGAGTTCCACCCCTTTCACATTTTCCAGAATATATTCGATAATTATTATTAGAAACGCTTATTTTCAATGTTTTATTTTTCAATAAAAATTTAAAAAACGATGACGTCCGCAACTATTGCGCACTTATTCTTTTTTTAGTTAAAATTTGGGGAATTGACCTTTTGTCGCCGCCTTGCGGCAACCAATCGGCGAGCGTGACCGCTCACCCCTTGCCGAGGTATCTTGTTTAGCTCCGATTTTTCGGAGCACACTCGCTCGCCTTACTCCCGCCGCGAGCGACTATGTCGCTCTTTGGCAAAAGAAGTTCCCCGCTCCCTCACTTATGGCGAACTAAGTCCACCCAGTGCAAATAGGGACGACTCTGAACACCTTTCAGAGTTAACGGGGAAAGGACGAAGAACTTTCACCAAGAGAATCTCGCACGCGTTTTTTTAATTGCGTGAAAACCTCACCTGACACTTTCATTTTAATTGTTCGCAAATTCCGATCAACTCTTTCATTTTAACTATTATATTTTGCTCTACCGTATTTTTCAAGTTTTATTTGAAATCTAATCTTTCTTTGAAATGTATTATAAAATAGTTTTTTTATCATTAAAAAATGAAACTAATGGCCATGTTGCCAAGTGGTTATGTGACAGATAAAATAGAACACTCAAAACTATAAGAGGATCTTTTTCTCAAATTTTTTCCACTGTAGTAGAATCGCTAAAATCGATAATCTTCGAAGAAACTAAAGCGTTTCGTCCTGACTACTGGAGTGGACTCGTCAGTGATGCTCCATTAGCCTCCAGCACACGCCTATACCGCCCAGACGTTCTGCGATTAAGACATAGAGTAAGATTCTACAGTAAAAAAAAAATGAGAAAAAGATCCTCTTGTATTTTTGAGTGTTCTATTCTATCTCGCACTCACCACTTGACAACATGACCATTAGTTTAATTTTTCAATACATGTACAAAGGTGGCTGCCATTAGAGTCTTTATATATCTAAGTTGTTTTTATTAATTCTAAATTAATTGGCCAGGAAATGTTCGATAATGGCGGTAATGTGTAAAATAAATTGTTTCTACCGTGGGAATTCTTGCCTACATTGATTATTTATTGACTAATTACACGAGCAAAACAACACCGTGACTTACATTTAATTGTCGTTATACGAAGGTTAACGAATGTTTAATTATTCACTCGATACAAACAAGCCTTATATCTCATATTAATTTACCATAACCAAAAGCTCATAACATATTCCTCATCCCACTATATACATCACCACCACCTACTCCTCCTCCCTATTCCCCTGCTTCTACTATAAACCTTCCAGTGTACCAATCCTCCAAAAAAAAATCCCACCGTTATCGCACCTCCACTCGTCACCCGGCGCTCGCGCGCTCCATCCATGTTTACCCGCAGCGAAGTCGCGCCTTCGGAATGAGTCTATCCTCCTCTGTGCTTCCCGTATGCATGCGAGCCAGGCACGCATACATGCATATACTTATACACTCGCGGGCGTTCGTAACTGTATGACTGATAGTCGCGGGGCGTACGTGTACATTGCGCGCGAGCGCGGGGAGAACTTGACATTGAACCTTCGAGCGCGCGCGCGAACCTCGCTCGTGCGCTACTTGTCAAACACAAACAATATATGCACGTGCATGTATACGTGTAGGTACGTAAGTATATATGCGAGTGCACGCGAGAGAGTGTTGATGTAAAAAAGGAGTGATGTGTGATGTATGTAAATGGAGAGCGGGGGGAAGGAGGAGGAAGTGAAAGATGCGCGTGGGCTCGGCTTGCTGACATGCTTGTAATAATGAGTCAAGTTGGTTTTGCGGAGAGAGAATATGCGGGTATAGAGTGATTATTAGAGGATGATGAGGCGGAATTCAGGTAAGTATGCTGGCGCGTATTCTATAGGGAAGAACTGACGAAAAGTACAACGGCAATAATATAGTCATGCAAAGTGATCATTTATAAAAACGCTAAATAAATCTTTATGCCATAAAACAGCTCGCACCCCATGCACCCCAAGCGCAACCAGTGTACCAGCGTAATTGCTATAGAAACCCGCTGCCGCCCGCGGCTAGAAAATAAGCTATAGAGTCAAAACCCAGCACAAGCCCCGTACACCCACAGACACACATACTTATATGCGCCACTGGCATACCAGAGTAGACCACAGCGCGCGGCCTATAGAGAGAAAGACAACGGAAAGAATCGCGGTGGGGAGGAGCGCTCGCGGTGAAAAAAAAGCGTCGGCGCGTGCGCGCTAGGGTGTAGTAACCCTTGGTTACCGGTACCGTCCGTCCGTCCCCTATCGGCCGCGGCGATCGCTCGCCGGCACTCACTACGCTCCCAGTTGCGGGCACCGGCGCATCGCACTTCCCGTCTCCTATATATACTCTCCGCAAAGTGTCTGTATACGTTACGTGCAATATACAGTATATCCCAATAAACGCGAGTGCGCTGTCGGTTGAATGAAATCGCGAAAGAGACGCAGGTGTTGTCGCAGCGGTGGCAGAGGTAACGGCGGCGACGGTGCAGCAGCAGCAAGTTCAAGGCGGCACGCCGCCGGTCGTGGGTAATAACAAGGACGACGACAGCAGTAACAACAACGCGCGCCGTCTGCTGACCCTCGGCGCCGCAGGCAAATTCATGTGGACTGTATTGCTGGTCGGCATCATCGTCAAGACGATACTGCGCAAGCTGCGACGCTTCGACCGCATCTACGCAGAGGGCATGAGGTTCGCAAGTGTGACCGGCAACCAGCGCAGCATCAAGTTTCACGGCTGAGCGAGGAGCTATTGGCTTTGAAACGGTAGCGGGATGACGAACGCCGACGACGAGTCGAATTGATCATCAACGAGGGCTATGATATTGCTGCTGTTGTTGTAACAATAATAGAGAGAGAGAGAGAGAGAGAGAAAGATTTTGTGCGCGAGAGGCGCGGTGCGCGCGCGCGCTCCGAAGGCTCGATCGATCCGTGGAACGAACGGACGGACGAACGGTCGCGCGTGTGCGAGACAGAGAGAGAGAGTGTGTGTGCGTGGGGAAAAAACGCGCGCGTGGCGGACGACGCGCGGTTATTGTCATCAACATCGGTTTTAGTGGTTCGATTTTTGTTACTTTTGGGAATTGTGAGCGATTAATTGAGAGGAAGATAAACAGGTGGCGGGGGTAGTGTTGGGAGTGGAGAGGAAGAAGAGCTGGACAGTGGACACCAGGGCAGAAGACGCAGGGTGTGCGCGAGTTACGGACATGTGAGTAAATGGCCGTGGAAGGACCGAGCCACCCTTCCAACGACCTACTATGGGCATCTGCCTGGACACAGGTAAGTCATTGCGTGGTTTGGGTAAATTCGTGGAGTCCAAATGTGTGGTAAGTGTGGCTGTGTGTGTGTGTGTGTGGATGCGGGGATCGATATAGTATCGGTTGGGGCCTAGCCTGGAAAAGTTTAGCAAGAGGTTCGCGTATGCGTGGGAATCAATGGTCAGTGAGGAGGGAAGGTAAACGGTAAATATGGGAGTGGAATATTTTGGAAGTGGAGGAATATTTTGGGGGGGTTGGGGAAACGTGGAATCGGTGGTGCCGTTGGTAGATTCTGAGTAGGAGGGGAAACTTTTCTTTACCATAACAAAGTGTCGCCACTGAATTCGAATAAGTGCAAATCAGTCGTAAGCACGATGAGTAAGTGCAATGGTGTTAACTTTAAATAATTGAACGAATTTGCACTTATTTGATTTTCACTTGTTCGAAAGTGGAAGGTATATTTTGTAACAGTGTTATGATTGAAAAGAAAATAATACAGGATGGTATGGTTTCATAAAGTTGTGGTAGAAACTGCTTATAGTGCGCATTATTTAATTTTATACCACTCTAACCTCAAAATCACAACTTTGATATGATTTTTCGGCGCTCGTGGTATAAAATACCGTTCGAAACTAATGCTAAGTCGATTATTTAGGTGGTGTGGCTTTTTCGCACTCGCTTCGCTCGTGCAAAAAGTCACACCAGCTAAATAATCGACTTCCCCACCCGTGTCGAAATGTACTATAATGCTGTATTATTGTTCGCCACCAATTTGCAAAACATCATTCTTATATCGCACAATTCGACGATTCATTTGTTATCGCGTACGTGGATGAAGTCAACTTGTGTGCCAAAACGCTTTACTTAATAACAATCAATCAACATGAGTATTCGCGTGTCATAATGATTTTGTATGAAAAGGGAAAACGGCCGATTCAAGGTGGACAATCACGCTGTTTAGGCATAAAACGTAGCTCGCGCGCCTGCGTGTCGTATATACCTATACTTCCTTTATCCGTAATTGAACGGCAATAAAATTTGATAGTCGAGTCGTGAAAGTAAATGTTGATAAATTGACATTAATGCGAATGTAAATCTGAAATGGGTCTGGAGCAATAAAAACGGCATTTCTGCCACGTGCCGGTTGTCTATTACACGCGGGTAACTGCAGATAGAGAAAACTTTATGTTGTGGAGAAAAATATGATTTGTGAAATAAATCTGTATTATAAACTCCTGTCTCATTTGACTAGATACTGTTGACTACTTCGTTAGATGTTTCTTAAAAATAATGCCAAAAGGTTTTAATAAGAAACCAATAATGAAAACTAATAAAATTCATTTTTACAGTATAAAAAGCATAAAAAATTTATATGAAAAATTGAATGTCACCATGGTAAATTCTTATATTGTATGTTGTAATAATATAATAGTGCACAACAGCCAATATACGAACCACTGTACTATTATATTTATTGAATTATACTGCTTCGAACATATTGTTCTAGATATATAGGTTTGTTTGAATATAAGGAAAAGAAAACAAAAAAGTATATGGAAAACGGGTTGTATTTACAGTATAGCATAGTCTGCATTCGTCACTTTCTCTATAGTTTTTGTTTCAATTCCATTTTTTACAAAATTTGGACTACCATAGATAAATTCGTTTATTTTATGAAGTAAATAAAGATCGAATGTGTTAACCTTAGTGTAAACGATTATTTTATTAATTGATAAAAAAAAAATTCGACGAATTTAAGAATATAAAAGCGACTGTTATACTGCATTCCTTGAGCCATTCTATCAAGTTTTCCAATACTTAAATATTCTTTCAAGGCGTTATTTCTGAATAAAATAGAGACTTCTTCAATTCGATTTTAAAGTACAGTCACATCAATTTTCATTTTTTTCATACAAAATTTTTTTTTGTTTTCATTTTTTTCATTATAATTTTTTTCACGACTTTAAAAATCACTAATCACGTTTCTATATCAAATCCTTTGCTCAAATCATTCAAAACCAACATCACCCTTTAAAAATCTCTGATAAAACCACCAGGTATCCAACCGATCATCTCTCCCTCTACACTTTCCCATTAAAAATGACACCCCACCTTCCTTACCACTCCGCTAAAACCCCAAACCACCACCCCACACCTACACACATATACCAAACTATACCGAAATTCCTAGCCGGAACAGCATACTCCAAAGGCAAAAACCTGCCGGCGGGGGGCACAGACAGCGCTGCGAACTCAAATTGCGCTCGCAAATAGCCGGCGCGCTCGTAAAGCATCGAAACCCATCGCCTCCTCCTCCTCCTCCTCTCATCGACCGGATCGTCTCGCGAGCGCGCACAAGGTAAAGGTCGCGCGAGTCTCGCGGTCGCCCTGCTGCAGCGACACACACCCACACACATGACGTATGCACCTGCCCGTACCCCCTCGATCGATGCCACACCGGCATATACAGGTACTGCTCTCTACCTCGTGCTGTGCATGCGGGAACGCGGAAAAAAACATGTTGTCCGCCCGGATGATAATGCACGCATTGCCCGTGTGTGTCGGTGTGGGTAATGGTCAGAGGTCCGACGTGTATATTGGGGCTGTGAACCCTTGAACTAGGTCGAGCGCGGTCAGACATGTCGGCGCCAGGTTTTCGTCTGCTGGGGTGTATAGAGATAATAAATATGTTATAGAGGCCATTTTTCGCCGCCCTGATGAATGTTTGATGAGATAGGAGGGGGGATAAGTTGCTGACGGGATTCGCGCGAGCGTACGACAGTTGTGTGGGTGTGTTATATATGTAGGTCACTTTCGGGGTCGTTGGAGGAAAGGTCGATGTGAGAGGTGAATGAATGAGGATTAGAGGTGTGAAGGGTGTGAAGGGTGCGAGTTTATAGGTGATTTTTGGCCTAGGAGTTGTGATTTAATGGAGGAAATCGGTTGGATTGCGAATTTTCCCGTCTTAAAGTGCGGCTCTTAAAAAGTAGAGCAAGCCGGCGTTGTTTTTCATTGCCAAACGTGGTCAATAGGCTTGAATACGTTAATTCCGAAAGTTCAGAACTTACTTATTCTAGTGATTTCCCTTCCACGTTTCAGCAATATTTTACCGTTACATATACCTTTGCCATTGCAAAATTAGCTATTCAATCTCTTTGCTTTTCATTACCACACAAATATATGTATAAGTCCAGACAAGCGCACGAACGAATTTCAGAATGCCAACGGTCGCATCCTTCTATCACCATATTATCTAACCTTCCGCTCCCCGCATTCAATATTCATGGCTCTTTCGACTCTCTCTCATAGTCTAGGCGCCGGGGGGGGGGGGGGGGGGGTTCTCGTGGCCGATGGATGTCCACGCCTCCACCAAAGCTTTTCTTACGTATTTTTGTCTGCTGATTCCGAATTTCGAAGGTGGACAGTCGTCAGACTGTTAGTTTTTTTGTTATTAACAATTTAATTGTTTAAATTGCTGCCAAATCAATATGATTAATTACAACTGAATTCTAACTGTATAAAACTGTAATAAATTGATCTAGAATTATGCTCGTTTTTTCAGAATTGAAAATTTTTTATTAGAACTCGAATTATTGCAAATTTAGTGCAATAACTCGCGAATTCGAGCGCGAACACGGAGCCGCACGCAGCGCAAAGTAGACTGCCTAATCTGGCCCGCGCTCGAATTCGCAAGTTATTGCACTAAATTTGCAACAATTCGGGTTCTAATCAAAATTTTATAATTCTGAATAAACGAGCATAATTCCAGATCAATTTACTACAGTTTTATACAGTTAGGATTCAGTTATAATTAATCATATTGATTTGGCAGCAATTTAAACAATTAAATTGTTAATAACAAAAAAACTAACAGTCTGGCGACTGTCCACCTTCGAAATTCGTAATTAGCAGACAAAAATACGTAAGAAAAGCTTTGGTGGAGGCGTGGACATCCATCGGCCACGGAAATCTTCCTGGTGCCTAGACTATCACACTCGCGATGCACATTTCGATGTCTCTCGCATGTCGCCAACAATTTGCACGCACAGCACCGCGCGAGTAAGCGATCGTCTCTCATTAAAGTCTCCCGCGGACGCGAGAGCGTGTTCATCGCTCATTGAGGAAAAGACCGCGCGGACGCGTCGATGGCCGCGTAAACGATTTTTAACCGAACGCGAATTTCGTTTGAATTGTTGATTTGGGTGGTGATTGGAATCGGTGTGCTTTTAAACTTTTAACAATGGTATTTTGTAATTTCTGTGAACGATTATGTTTTCGCTGAATTGTGTTTGACCTGTTGGAAACAATCAGAGCTATTCCTAATCGATATTACACGTTTAAAACTATAATTTTTTATTCTCTCGTATGTATTTATGTGGTCGTATAATAGAGAAAAGCGATTTTGAATGAACTCGCTCGGAGTGAAATGAAATCAATGAACCGAGAGAGCCCAACTCTGACGCTCATTGGAGATAATCGGAGTGTATAGGGGACTACTTGCTTATGATAAATGCAGCTGGATTTTATTTTTAGTCGTGGTTCGGCTTGATTTTGACTTTTTTCGTTGGCATTATTGGCAGAAAATTTAAATACGGCTCAAAAATATTCCCGATGTTGTCAGTAAGCAGTATTCATTATTCGTGAAATCGATAAGACAAATATCGATGACTCTTATACACCGGCCGCCGCCGCCTCAACAAGTACCAGGTGTTTGAAATTTCGAACGTTCATAGCGAACGAAAAATGTTTGCCATTTTCAGATTTAGCCGAAGTTGGCTACTTAATATATTTAAAAAATGATAATAACTGTATCTCTTCACTTGTCACTCGTGCACTCACCACTAAAATCACTTCGACGAATTCTAACCAAAATTAGAAATTATATGTTAACATTTCGTTCATTATGAACGTTCGGAATTTCAAATACGTCATGTACCACTTATTTTTAACTCGGCAGTACATATATAAGATATAAAATTAAGTTCTCGACCCTTGCTTATGATCTCGCAATAGCTGTAATGTTAACGCTCGAATTCGTTAGTTGCAATCTAATGTGAAATTACAGCACGGAGAGAAATTTTAGTAAGCGGATCGCCGAAATCGAAACAGACAGATAGCTCACGCTTTCGGTAAGCCGAGTTCCAACTTTTGGTCATCGGATGACCCCCTTGAAGACATCCGTTGACCTAACGGTCGGTAAACAACGCCATAGGTCAACGGATGTCTCTCAGAAGGTCATCCGCTGACCAAAAGTTGGAACTCGGCTTACCAAAAGCGTGAGCTATCCATCTGTTTCTTTCTTTAACGCGATGACAATTTACGACGTATACATCGTTAGCACATTTAACCTACGCGAAGAAAGGAGAATCTACCTATTTTTATGTACACTCTGCATAGATATTCCAGATAATCTAGCTGAATTATCGCGTTCGGCGAGCGTTCGAACGGGCGATGAAAAAAAAAAAAAAACAATTCGCGGGAACAGGAAATTGATGTAAAATCTCGAGTGTAATATCTTAATGCGAATCTGGCCATTTGGAAAACTATTTTGAATTATGAATGCCCCTGGATGATTCATTCATGGAAGGGCTCGCTATAAGCCCAAGAGTCGACGCACGGCTGACACGCGATTCGCGTAAATTTCTTTCCACTCTATATACGATTTCGATTGGCGCTTTAAGGCTGAGTTAATTACACTTTTATGTGAACCGTTGTAGCATATGCCCGTATAAATTATAGGTATTAAGTATGACCATAAATTACAAATGTTTAGTTAACCAACATTTAACAGTACTTTTCGGTACTAGGACGTAAAGTAACATTTTACGGTCAATTAACGAACATTATTTTTTGTTATACGTGTCCGTAAAGTACGACTTTACGGCCGCAAAACAGGGCGTAAAGTATGTACTTTGCGGACACATATGACAAAAATAATACTTTTGGAACGTACTTAGAAAATGAAGAAAAAAATTAAAAGAAAATGAGATCACGTTTCTTAGTTCTAATGAGGGTATTATTATCTATCAAAACAGTATAGAAAATGTAAAATTTCTTTTCTATTCAACTAATTTCCGATATTTGTCGACTTATTGAACATATTTCACTTTTTGCATAAATGAGTAACCAAATCATATTAGGTATTTAAAAAATTGTAACTATACAAACGATTTTCAATTTTTAATAGCATACCCACCATAGTATGAAAATACTCGTAATACGTTATAATAGTGTTTTAAACCGTATTTTGGATAATTCATGACTCTATCTAGATCTGACGTTGCTTTGTCATTGAGAAACTTTTGTAAAATAATATATTAATGTTTTCAAAAAACCGTATCAGAAACATGTTAGAACATTTAACATTTAAATACAGTATCATCATATAAGGTATAGGGGAGAACGCGGTAATGCCGGTCACTGGCTAATTGCGGTCAGCTATTTACAAGGAATTCATAAAATTTTGAGCAGTTATTGCAATTGAATATTAATATGTTAATATATTACTATTTTCAAGCATAGAAAACTGTATATTACTGTTAATTGAGTAATTATCAGCCAAAGTAGTTTTCGTATACTTTTCTTATAAGAATTCCCGAGTATTAAATAAGATCTTAAGCGTATCTTTTGATTTTTCAAGGTTACACTAAATATACTATACGATTCTAAATACTTTAACGAAATGAACTGAAATGAACAATTAGCATACTCTTTTATTTTTCAAATTTGTTATTGCGTCATCGAATTTGGGGTAATCCCGGTCACACTTTTTCGCTTTGTATAAAGTTTTTTATGCACCTACTGTGCATAAAGTTTTTTATTCGAAAGTGAAAGATCATAACTTCACTTTTGCTATCTTGGGTCACTCGACATTTAGCTGACGTAAAAATCAATGTAAACTACGTGTTTCGCTGGGTAGTGATAAACAATAATATTGTGAACACTTTTTATGCTTATTTAATTTAATTAAATGAATTGTTTATCTATAAAAAGAATATCTTTCTAATGACTGGTATTTCTTCTGTGTTGACCGGGATTACCCCAAGTTGAAAGCCAACCTTAGTTCGACTTTTCTTTTTGATTTTTCTTATAACATTATAAATTTTTATTTTAAAATGAAAGTTTTCGTGAATTTTGATAAACAGTAATAGAAACTAACTATATAACGTGAAAAATGAATCAAAACTACAATGCATTTCAAATACTAACACTAAAAACCGTTCATTCTGTCAAAAATCACCGCGCCGCATAAAAACAAAACAATCAACTGGTCCCGCCCAAACACTAATATTTTATCGACCCCGAAAAATCACGGCGACCGCTCAATTTAAACCTACAGCCGCGCAGTTCACCGACCCGGTGAACCAGTGCCCCTCAAACTCACAAAAACATCTAACAAGGAGAGGGTTTCAGCTCTGGGAAACGGATTTTAGCGGGCATTGGAGAGTCGATTTCTGGTACCTAAAAATGAAGCCCAATGCTCACATTTCCGTCAAATGGGCCTTTTTGCTTGAGATATGGGCAATTTAATCTCAAATATCGACAATTTCGTTAAAAAATGATGTCTCTTCTATTGACTGTCACATTGCAAATATTTAAGATACGAAAACGAGGAAGAAAAATTATAAAAGTAGACAGTAACAGCTAACATTTAAGCCCCGATTCATTAAAAAATATTGATTTTTCAGGATGTTACAAGCAATCAAAGATAGGGTACGACAATGGTTAAAAATACGATCCTTAATCGGTTGAAATGAAGACAAATTTTTAACCATTTTCGTACCCTATCTTTGATTGCTTATAACTTCCTGAAAAATCAATATTTTTTAATAAATAAGGGCTTAAATTTTAGCTTTTACTATCTACTTTTATAATTTTTGTTCCTCGTTTTCGTATCTTAAATATTTGCAATAAAATATTTGTAATAAAATATTTGACAGCCAATAAAAGAGACATCATTTTTTGACGAAATAGACGATATTTGAGATTAAATTACCCATATCTCAAGCAAAAGGGACCATTTGACGGAAATGTGAGCACTACGCTTCATTTTTAGGTACCAGAAATCGACTCTCCAATGCCTGCTAAAATCCGTTTCCCGCAGCTGAAACCCTCTCCGTGTAAGTCTCGTCGCCGCATAAACTTAAAAGCATGTTTGCCCTGAATACAGTCGAAAAAAAAGAGCAAAGGGGGCGGCAGTGCGGGAAGAAATCAAACATCAGTCCGGCGGCTCCGTCTGCGCGTCTCTCTCTCTCTCTCTCTCTCTCTCTCTCTCTCTCTCTCTCTCTCTCTCTCTCTCTCTCTCTCTCTCTCTCTCTCTCTCTCTCTCTCTCCGCAAACACGCGACTACGCAATCGTCCTTATATACGCGGTCTAGGAAACGCAGGTTAGCTGTACACAGCGCGGCGGAGAAATTCGGCTGGACGCACCCCTGCGCGATCGATAAAGAGAGAGAGAGAGAGAGAGAGAGAGAGAGAGAGAGAGAGAGAGAGAGAGAGAGAGAGAGAGAGAGAGAGAGAGAGAGATGACGCGTACATATATGTACAGGCGACAATCACGACCGAGAGGCCGTTCACGCCGGATTATTATCGACCGCAAGTGTGTGTGGAGAAATAACCTGGGCCAAGATCGCCCGATTCGTCGCGAATTTTTATAGCCAAGGTCGGAGCTGAGGGTTGGATTGTTTTTCACACGGAGGGAAGGATTTCGGTGACGACCGGATGATAGATTCGAATGGGAAGGATTGCTCGGGTTTTTTTTTTCTTGCTGGTAACTGCTCTGGAATTATCGTGTGCGGTCGGACGGTGCTGGTAAACAATAATTTTGTCGGCTGATGAGGGGAGGGGGGCGTGTAATAGTAATGTGTATAATAGTAATAAACTCTGGGGTAGTGTGAGTAAACAATCGGAAAACGATTTTGGTCGTAATTGAGAATATTGTATAACGGGGGTGTGTAAAGTTTACGACTGTACGTATTCCTAGCAGAAATCATACCTTTTTCCCATGCGTAATAGTGTTTTCTATTGGATATATATATATATATATATATATATATATATATATATATATATATATATATATATATATATATATATATATATATATATATATATATATATATATATATATATATATATATATATTTATATATATAATGACAATTACAAAATATTTAAGCCTATATTGTACAACTGTTTAGTAATCTCTGGAATCCATCTTATTCAAGGCGAATTCGTATTTTGTTCGTGCTGACTTGACGAAATGTTCATCGTCAAAACTTGATTATAGTAATCAAAACAGAACGTTAAAGATTGAAAAAACAAAGATAAAAACGTACTACCGATAGGAAACAACTTTCATTCACAACATTCGCCTAAAATACGTAACCGATTCTATACCATTAACCAATTTAAATTCTACAACGTCGCAATAATACACACAAACATTGCGCAACATGAATCTGCAAAACGACATATTCGTATCGCAGGACATTACACTACACAATTCATCCTTGCCACTGGAAAGTCATTAAAAAATAACGAAACTTGTCAGTCACGATAATATTGGAAAAGCAAATTAAAGGACATTATCTGTATACCGTGCGTTAAAAGCGTATCTGACAGTTTAGCCTGTATCGACTTTCAATTATACGCGTATATATGTACTTATATGCCACCCGCGCGCCATCAATTTTTCTCCCCGTCGGCGCTTTACGAACTTTTAAAACTAAATTTTCCACTACTTCCATCGATTCGACGCGACGCACGAATATGTATGTAGGTTTCGAATTTGTGTTTTTATTTTCAAGTTCGTTAATATTGCACAAGTGACACCGCATTTGTGATCCGCAAGTTTTTTGGAATCGATGGTTGAAATTTTGTTGTTGTCGTTGATTTGGTTAAATACGACGTTTGTCGGTATAGTTCATCACTGGAATATTGAATGGGCTTCAATCAATGCGAAGCGTTTGAGAAGTTTCACGTTTTTACTACAATTTCCGCAATTACGCTTGTTGGCAGATGTTCGATTATGGTGCTTTCATTCACGTGCGGCTTAATTAATTTTTTATCGATACGCGCATACATGCGTGCAAGAATTTATGCATAATGCAATACATTGGAATATTACCCGGTAGCTATTGCTCATGAAAACTCAATAAAGTGATCGCTAAGTAAATATTTTTGTTGGCCTTTATTGAATGCTTATCGATAACAAAACATGTGGTAGTTTTACTTAGTCTCAAAATTTCCGATATTTGTCGATTAACGGCAAACCATAACATTTCATAGAAATGTAGAAAGACTTATGCGATTATAATTGGTCGTATAAAATATTCAAATAATTAAACAGTTAATACATTTTCTGGGAAAATATGTTATATTTTATTCCGTTATCATGTTTATTAATTCCATTAAAAAACCGCTGCCAATTCATTGGCACTTAGCTTCCTCAAACTTAATTTTTTTATTCTATTATATTTATTTATTTTATTTATTTATTTATCCAGAGTACATTATAGAAGTACATTACATTATTGTAACCCTGCAGAGAAAAATAAATTTCCTGTTTGCAGGTCCGGAGTATATAATATACTTAAAATTAAAACTAATACTAATTCTTAAAACTATGAAATATTTTTAACATCATAATAGACTTTCTAAACAGTAATATGTAAATATGCGATATGCAATTATCTAAATTTTCGACTTGAATTACTATAACGAACTTATAGTATCAAATCGTTTTCAAGGAATATTCAACTCGTTTTCAATAAATATTTTTCACAATCCATTCTTTTATTTTGTACCTCGCAGGTCTTTTGTCTATATCTAGAGTTTTGAGCTCATTTGGTAGTATATTAAAAGTCTTTATTGCAGTTATATAATTGTTTTTTTCGCTTACTCTTTTGTCAATTTTTGGTAATAATATAGCTTTATTTCTTGTAAATGTTTGTTTATTATATAAACTATTAAATTTAAAAATTGTAGTCTAAACAATTATTAAATTTAAAAATTTTAACTTATTAAATTATTTTTTAAAAAGTTCAAAATTCAAAATTTGTTGAAATTTTTATGTTTATCACTTTTTATAATCTTATCAATTACTATAAATTTGCACAGAAGGAACTAAAAAATAGTATTTTTTCTCATTAAGGGAATGTGAGTACCGACGTTATTTTTCAAACGAGCATAACTCACGCAAATATCAATAGAATTATCCAGAAAAAAATCTGCATATAGTGTTTGCGTGTGCGGAGCGCTTGACAGACGTCTTTTTCCAAAAAAAATGATGAGAATTTATTTAATTAAATAAAAACCGTACTGTCGGTAAGTAGGAATCTACAATTGACCTAATTTTCAAACGAGCATAACTCACGCAAATATCAATAGAATTATCCAGAAAAAAATCTGCATATAGTGTTTGCGTGTACGGAGCGCTTGACAGCCGTCTTTTTCCAAATAAGTGTTTGAATGTTGATTTTAAAAAATATTGAAATTAGGGTTGCACATCCCCTTAAAGAAAACGCTTTTATTTTTAATTTCGGTAAAAAAACGTAAATAAATTTAAATAAATGTAAATGCGTGTTCCAATTACAACGTTTATTAATATTTTAATATATTAATATAATAATAATAAAAAATATATTAATAATAAAAAAAACCTACCTACCCGGAGCGCAACTATAACACTTGCACTACACCATCGATAATAACCCCTTTCCTATACATTCCTATTACCTCATAATCATTGTACTACAATATTCTTTATAATAAATAATATTTCTTGATAAAATTTCACACATATATTGCTTATACCACGCACAAAATTTTCTATAAATTTAATTTTTCCATTTATTAAGAGGATGCATATTCAATTTTTACCGACAGAGTGGATTCACCGTTTTCATTTTTTAAAAAATAAATACAATAAATTATACAAAATCAATAGTTTACTTAGCTAGATTTTATAATGATCATAAAGATTTATTGATTTTTACTCCTGTTACCGAGCGACAACGAAAACGCACTTTTTTCTTCAAAAATTTTTCTCACATATCTCCAAAAATAATCGAGTAATCTTAATGAAATGTTGTACATATATTCTTCACAGTGTGAGCTAGACAGCCTATAAATTTTAATTTGATTTGTCGAATCGTTTTCAAGAAAATGGTATAAAAAAAAAATTTAACCTGAAATATCTTCGAATCTTACGAACATTTTTACTTGGTCAACGAAAGGGCTTCAGAAGTATAAAAGAGCTACCCGTCTGCGAAATTTTATAAAGATTTATTGATTTTTAATCCAGGTATCGTGCAATAATGAAAATGCAATTTTTTTTCTTTAATAATTTTGTTCTCATTAACAAATCGATAAAACCTCTTGATATTTTCAGAGGTAGAAGTACTTCTTATACTTGATAACTGGTACAAATTTCATGTAAAAATGTGGAATAGTTTCTGAGATAAAAATTATAGAAGAAAATGACACATTTACCTTCATAACAAATGAAGGACGATAGATATTTAAATTAAAAAAAAAAGATATGTAGGCAATCTAATTCCCTTTCAAATGCAATTCAAAAAATTGAAAAAAAATTTACCCTATCATATAAAAAATGAGAAAAACTGAAATTTCAAAATCGTTTTTCCATCATAAAACAAAAGAAATTCGATAAATTTTCATAATCGGTTGTGGATTTTAAAGCGGCATCAAAATCGAAGAGAATAAGCTTTTATTTGTCCCGTCGAAATCGACCGATTCGTTCTCGAAATATCTTCTGTACACAGACTCACATACGCACCCACACACACACACACAGACAGGAAAAAAAATTTTCTCAAAATCAAAAAATTTTTATGCCACTATTCTTAAAACATGTTTTTAATACTTTTTTGTCCGAAAAATTTTTTTCACCGTTACAAAGCTTGCTCTTTGAGGAAGCAAAATAGTAAATCTGGTAATGAAATCCATAACAAAGTCTATCATTCCCTTAAACGTTATTATTGAAGATTAGTAGGATTACTAATCGAATGGATCATGGAACTAATTTAATTTATCATTTAAAAATGGTATAATAAATCTTTGAAAACATATTCTTTTTTTGCAAAACGTCAAAAAAGTACAAAAGAAGCCCTGGTAGAAAATTAACCATATTTTGTATAGCTAACGTGTTAATTAATCGAAATATTTTTAGCAAAAATCATAATGCAAAAATAATATAATTCATCTAAAAGTTCTACTATTACTTAAAATACATATTTTATGAAGTGTAAATGCTATCATTTATTTCGGATTGGTACGTAATTATGAAATATAAGCAATGTTCGATTTTAGCCATAAAGTTAACTGAAAAATAGCTAGCTTCTGGTTAACATTTCGACCAGAGAGTATGTGCTTTTTTTATACATTCACTGTATCAAAGAAATTCTTAAATTATTGTAGTTCAAACTCAATCAATAATTACATAGCTTATAGATCAGAACAAACTATCATTTCACCATACTTTTTGGCAATAATCTAAACCCAAATTACTGAGATTTCTCATTAGTCAAAGTAGAATCCTATATAACAATATACTCGCACGCAATCGCTTCGAAACGTTGTATCGCATAGAAATTGCGCGACAAATCCATCGAATCGCGCGTCATTTAATTATACTATATTCCGTATATTTCATATTGCAACATAGAATAAAATCGAACAAACCAGAACTTTCCCCCAATCTCCACCCTTTATCACTCCAAAAATCATTCCACAAACCTTCATCAACCCATTACACTCCACCCACATCCCGTTACGCAACTCCCCCCAACTTTCCCCACTTATACCCACCGCCACCAGTTGACTACCGTCGCGGCGGCATATAACACGCGAGAGATGTGAACGAACTACGCGGTCGCGATCGGAAAGCCACCCGCGTCGCGTGCCTCGAGTAGCTTGTATGCACTGCGAGCCAGCGCAGATATATCAGTGTTTTCCTTCTCCTCCTCCTCCTCCACCCTTGCGCATTGTACAACATAACGACGAACATATGACTCATCGCTCGATATACATATAATGCAGCGCGCGCACTACACACACATCCCCTGCTGCATTTTCTCCTCTCGAGTGGCAGGCAGGGGTTAGTAGGTAGTCGTCGGGCGACGGTTACACGCTGTTCTCGATGATTCCGAGGGTGACGGTTACAGGGAGCAAGGAGGTTGAGGAGAAGTTTGTGCGCAGGAAAAAGGGCGAAGGGAAGAAGAAGAAGACGACGAAAGGTGCGAGGGGATTATTATGTGTGCGAGGGGATGGGGTATGTGTATATCGATTGATTGTGTCACGGCGATGGTTATCGGCCGCGCTACCGATGACTCACTCGAGTTTGTTCGCTGTGGGGGTATGTACGCCGTGGATGGTTGTAATATACTGCGATTGAGGGTACGTTGGGTTGTTTTTGATTGGGAGAGAGCGAATGTTTTTTTGCAGATACTTTTTATACACATAAGCAAAAATATCAGATGAATATATTAAAATGTTTATAATATGCGTGTGTGTGTGTGTGTGTATGTTTGCAGATCAACAAGATGGATCGCAGGTGTTCGAAGAGGCCGGTGCTCAGAACGCAGGGAGATGGGGCCGAGAGCAGGGCGTACTGGCGACCCCGCCAGGTGGCAACTTCCCCATGCAGAACGCCGGACCGGTCAAATTCGAGCCTCCCACGGTCCCGGTTATTTTTGTACTCGGTAATTATAATCGCATTACTTTCATTGTATGCGCTTTCTTACGCCACGTTGGGCAATCGCTCTTTTGGGTTCTATGGTGAAATGGTATGAGAGAAAATGCAATAGATGCGGTTATAGTTTTGTGTTGTAAAATATTCTGCAACGTGATAGTTACAGAACAATGTCAGTAACTTGAAATTGAAAGTACTACGGGTAAAAGTTGATCAGTTTAATAACGACCTCGCGCGAATATCCACTATAAAAAATCATTAATATGTACACGACGTGTGAATATTGATCGATTTTATCATACTAACGTCAAAGCTTGTGTCACGGACACGAAGACTCCGTCGACGTTCAAGAGACGCCGGAGACGAGAGACGTGATGACTCGGCAAAAGAATATCATTTAATTGTGCGCTGCGATGCGCTCGACGTAGAATCGCGGTATTAGCTTCGAAGTAATATATGTATACAAAGCACGAGATTAAAAGCCTACGGGGTTCGTGCAGGGGTCGAGCCCGCAGTTCATCGAATATTTTTTCACACGACTTATTTTATTTCATTCGTACATAACACTGGCATAAGTAGTCGGTAGCTTTTTTTTTTATGTAGCGAGTGTAAATTGTTTATTTTACATCATATTTTTCGCATACAAAATGAAGCGAATATATAGGAAAAATAGTAGTTTTCGTAACAAAATTATTACGATATTATAACGAAAACCCTCGCTTCGTTCGGGCGTCAAACCTCCCACTCGTGATAGAATCATCTTTTGCACGTGTATCGAACGATATTTTTCGATACACGTGGCGTAAAAGCGATCTTAAAAATTTACAGAATGTGCAAAATCGCATTGTACACACACTGTATCGAAAAGTAATGGGTGTAAGATCATATTTTACGCACTATAGGTACAAAAAGTACCATTATCTACACCCAAAACAACATCCTAATAAATGGAAATTATTGTATGATTACAGGAGGTCCTGGCAGTGGTAAGGTGACACATTGCGACAATTTAACGCAAGAGAAGAAGGGTATAGTTCACATCAACATGACGGACCTACTGCAACAGTATGCGCTGGGCAACGGTGAGTCACATATGATACAATTAAATCTGTTATTTATATACAATGTATACTATCACGCTATTTTGCATGGTGCGTCACACTACTCGCGTAATCATACTGGCGTATATAGTATTATACTCGATTGAATAGCTCGTCGATATAGGTGATTCAGCGTTGAATTAACTTTCTACAGCTTTATCATTACTTTGTGGAAACTTCTATGTCATGTTTATAGTATTTGAAGGCAACGTTAATAAATAATTTGTTTATCAAATAATTATTATTTTCAAGTTGACAAGTAGTTGATTCAGCAAAATATTATTAGTATTGGTTTGTATATTTAGTATACTATTGATGGGAGAACTAGATTTGTAGGGGATTACGAAAACGTCCTTATTGTAATTTCCATTATTCTCATTCGATTATTAATTTTTGCTGATTGTATACAAAGCATCCCTGGTAGAAAATAAACCAACTTCGTTGGTTATAACATGTTAATCAAATGGAAGCATTTCTATTTAAGATTAACATCGAAATTTAATTAAAACTATTTAAAACTATCACTGAATTTTAAAGCATCTACAATATAATATTTCCACATATATAAATAGTTATTCTTCGTCGATAATAGCAACATAATCATGGTATGGCGTTTTTAATTTAAAAATTGACGAACGGTTCGTCAACCGTTGGTTAGCATTTCTACCAGGAATCCATTGTTCTGTAAATCACTACAATGTGAACGATAGTTCAGAATCCATTGTTCTGTAAATCACTACAATGTGAACGATAGTTCACAATCCATTGTTCTGTAAATCACTACAATGTGAACGATAGTTCTGCTTGACAAAAATTCACTAATAAATTAAAGTAACGAACAATTTGGCCTAGGTATATCGATGTTTTTGTTAAAATAAAATTTGTTTCATTACCTACAAACATTAATTAGGAGGCAATGAACTCCAGATTTCTCACAATAAAATCCATAAATTGATTAATTTCAATGCAACGCTCATATCAGTATTATTCCAAAATCTTCATTGCCACACCATTCAAAATACCGCTACAATACATCACCAAACTAAATTTCAACTCAGACTACACGCACCCATACGCACAGCTAACCTTCTACGCAGTTAAAAAAAAACCCTCCCCTAACCGATCTCCACAAAAAAAAAAAAAATCCCTTTCGTAAACATCACGCCGACATGCCCCGCGCTCACCTCACAACACATCAGCCTTCCCATAACACCGGCACCCATTCCACTAGGTAAATGCGTCATACCCAGCACACCACATCCCTCCCCCGCGTGTAAGTACTTGCTCGCAACGAGGCGCAAACTGGAGCAAGAAACGTTGAGTACATTACACGACGAGCATCATACCGTCGTCGTCGTCGTTTTCGCGAGAATGACTAAGTGCTTTCCGCGCTGCTATATAGCGGTGGGAGCCGATCGATTCGACCGCAAGATCGATGGAGATACAGTATCCATAGTTGCACAATAAAGATACACCGCGAGCACGCCGCGCGCGCTTTATTATAGATTCATGGACCTCGCGCGCGAGTGCTCTCTGTGTGTAGGGTGCAGTCGTGATGTGCATAGGAATTCGCGGGGGGATATATGTACCTAATATTATAGGGGGTTTGCTTTAAGAGAAGATGGTAGTGTGGCGTTTGTTGAAAAAGTGGGTGAGAACGTGGTCGTGTCGGTATGTACATTGTGACGATAGAGTGATCATTTTCTTTTTCTAGATTGTTGTGGGTAAAATTTTAATATTATTGTTGTCGGATGTTCGTAATTTTTATGATAGGATTTAAACTAAGAAGAGAAATTTATATACAAGCAGATAAAAAAGTCGTTTGCTATTTAATGGAGGAAAGTTTCTTAGAAAAAAAAAATGACAATAATGATACGATGTAGCTTTGAGACACACTTAAAAATTCTTAGGAAAATTACTACTTATGCTCATATATACACACCTATAAGTTAAAACTTTTAAAAGAATCTTAATAATAATTATTACCATGAAATTTTTCTCCGGTTACTCCGAACAAAATCAGCAATCATTTTTAAGGGAAGAAAACGCAAAAAATGTCATTTTTTTTTACTAAATAACATAAAATCATATTAAAAAATGGAGAAACAATGCCTTTTTTTTAGATCACAATTTAGAAGATTTTTTTGGATTAAAACTGTATTAAAAGTTTAAAGCTTGTTTTCTCAAAATTAATTGTTTCAATATTCCAAAAGAGGTATGCTATAAGCAATACTTTTTGGTTAAAATATCATAATTTTACTAAAAAAAAATGCTTTTTCTATGATTTGTTTAGCTAAAAATAATAAAATTACTACAATAACATTTTGATAATAGTTATGTCTTTCAAAAAAAATATATATTAGACACATTTCTTATTTTTCCAACCAATTCTTGTTTGTTTCGGTGTCAAAAAATGCTCTAGAAGAGCCAAGGCTGAGCGTAAACTTCTGATTTATGAGCGCTTTCAAAAATACTTATTTTAAGTGCAATGTACAATATGTAACCCATGTATGTATAATATATTTTTTCATACAATGATAGGAAAACATTTTATCTTTCCACCTCATGCTTCCGTTAACAAGAAATTATTTCTATCAAAATAATTAAAATAGCAAAATCAAACAATATTTTTATTTATCTCCAGGAGATTTACACTATGTTTAATTAAAAATTTCTCTATACCAAATGACCAACCAACTTTTCTTTTACCAGAAAAAAACTGTAAAACAAGTTAAAAGCAAAGCAAAAAGCTAATTTCAAATTACGCTAAAAGGTAAGAAATAAATCTCGCCAACTTAACGATGCGCATAAGAATTTTAATACTCCCCGCATCGCCCCACAGCTTTTTTCCTCGTTTCATTACCCAGCGATTAAAGTCAACAATATATTTTAATCATTACAATTATTTCGATTCGTATACAATAAAGCGGCATGTGATTTACGCGCAGAATAAACGTCGAGATCAATCGTTCCGCCGGCGCGCGTGTGGAGATCGCGAACGATACGACGCGTGAAAAAACTGCGCATACCGTTCCGAGAAAAAGCCGTTCAAAGTTCGTTATACCTGTGCGCCGGCGTTTGCACATACTGTATATCGCGAGTTACACGCGCGGCCCGGCGCTTGACAATTTTTTAAATTTCCTCGGTGTCAATAAAAAGCGCGCGCGTTGTTTTCGATTTTTAGATCGATTTTTCAGAGCCGAACCGATGTTTAGCCCTTTTGCTTCTTTTTTACTTCCGCGTCGTTTGTATACTTGTAGAGAGTTTTTGTTTTTGCGAATTATATAGGTGTATATAAACGTTTGGTAATTTTTGTGTTTTTTTTTCTTAATAAGTTATTTATTAATCCTTGCGTTATATAGTTTCTAATAAAAAGCGAATTTATAAATAAGATTCTAATAAAGAACGATAAATTTGCATAGTTGACATTCAAACGTTACACTTATAAATAACTAAAGTGCAGATCGTTTTTTAATATAACAAAGTACAAGTGAAAGTAACCTTTCATGTTAAAAATACATAGATCGCCAATTTATTACAACAAGAAAGACAAGTCCAACAAAATACACGTGCACGCGCGCTCCTCAAAATCAATAACTTCAAATCCATATTAAAAAAGAAAGTGCAAAAAGGCGCCACATTATTTCTCTCCCCCCGACTATGTCTCTTCTCCTTCCATCGCTCCCGCCCATTTATCCATGGCAAATAGTAGTGATCGAAGAATTCAAAGTCATTATAGCCTGTCTAATTGCCGTGGCTATCAATTAATATTCACAAGGCGAAACTTCCCAAGTAACAAACATAATTTGCGGAGAGAGCCTTGCGCTACTGCTGGCATCTATATACACACACAGAGAGACGTATACCACAGACGAGGCGATGCTCATACGGTATTCCGACCTACAACTTGCGACTACAGTAGGCTTATAATTAAGTTTACCGAATATACATAGTCATTAAACGTCGAAAACTTGTTTCATGGCGATTCTGAAATTACGCCGGTATAACCGCGATGTTTTCTCTAATAGCAGCAGCGCTAATGCGCCTAGGAGACTGGCTATATACCTCAATGACGCTGCCACTGCCGTCTTCACGGTAATTCTTAAATTTTCCTCTGTATTCGCATACAAGTTGACTTTGTACACGGTTAGAATTGTAATTTACCGCTAATCGTCGTCATTATCGCGAATTAGGAGAAATTATTTATAGGGAATTTCATTTAAAGGGTGTATAGACATGACATCAATCAAGCGAACGAATTAAATTTAAACTTATGAATATTTTAAGGCATAACATTTAATTGTTCAGCTAATGTGCTGTGTATGGGTGTATATATAGGAGCTACGTGAAATGGTTATACTAATTGTTTCTTTAGTAGTATCAAACTTTCGTATTTGATTAATGATAAATAACTGTTAGTAGAAGACTGAAATAGTTCATGAAAATTTAAAACAGAGAAAAGTATTTACGAAAAGAATACAAAAAATATTAATGAGTTGAATATTGTCTCGGATATCTCCTTTTAATCATTACTTTTACAATTAATACACTCTTCAAATCGAAAGTAATAATAATAAAAAAAACAATAACACAGGTCCACAAAAAAGAAAAACATGCCTGAGCTCGGCATCAAAAATATGTTTACTTGAGTATTTTGATGCGCTGAATCCAAATTTGAAATCAAAATAGGGGTTTTACTACCAGAAACCAGAACGGGCATTCAAATAATTAACAGGCCCATACAAAAAAACATCTCACAACTCGGCGTAAAGAATATTTTTTCTTACGTATTTCAAGGTGCTGAATCCATATCTTTTATTCAAAGAAAATCAGCCTATATAGGAAACCCTCTATTTTGATTTCAGATTTGGATTCAGCGCATCAAAATACGTAAGAAAACATATTATGTTTCTCATGCCAAGTTCAGACATTTTTTTTCGGTCCGTGGAATTAATGCTGTATAAATAATAGAAATTTCACTATCTAGCATAATTTCACTAATCCATCGATGAAATAGTAAATTTGACGTCAAGATTTATATTTACAGAGTATTCTTAACTTACAAACAAATCCAATAACAGAATAATACTCTTTATAAAAGCATTTGCATTCAATCACCTAATACAGTACAATTACCTGAAATTCCCATGTTTTTTATTCTACGGGTCAATCTAAATCAGCCATTCAACAACCCCTATACACACGTCTTACCACTTCTAACGAAAAAAATGTCAATTTTCTCATTACAGAGATGCAGGACTTCGGCCTGCTCAGCAGCAAGACTGTTACAGAGGTCCTCATGCTCGAAATGAAAATGTCTCCAGGGGCCAAAACGTTCCTCGTCAGCGGTTATCCGAGGAACATGCGCGACGTCGTTGAGTACTCCGAAAAGGTAAGAGAGAAAAAAAAAGAAAACCCACGTGATGTCAATGTACTCTCCCCCTTTCTCTCTCTCTCTCTCTCTCTCCCATTAGGCTTGTATATTCGAGCATCCACGTGTCCACGCACACACAGCTATTGGATTATTACGTGTCCGTACACGCGTGTACGCGCGCGCGCACGAGGCAGAAAAGGCCTTGACTTCCAGAAATACACTGGGGTGGCGATAAACTTTTCATACGCGCGCTACTAGCGATGTGGTAATTGATTTCCGACGCCCGTTTCATTATGTCCGCCGCCGCCGGCCGATAAGGGATCGCTCGTAATTTGATTTTGGTACTGGGGGAGAGACTTTGGTGATTTGAATTTCGATTGACGTTAAAGAGCTTTAAGGACGTTCTTTAAGGAAGAAAGTTTTGATGAAAACTTGACTTGCTTTTCTTAAACAAATTAATATTGCGCCGTACTGGTAACTCGTATCATAAATTTTCCCATTGATACTCCCCCTGAAATTTTTTAACGAACAAAATAAGCTTTATTTCGTTAAGATCGGATAAAAAATAAAAAAATTTAAAGAACTTATTGAAGTTTTTGTCTTTAATTGTAACAATACCATAGTGACTATTGCTTGAATTTGTCTGAAAAAAATTGTCTTATATTCTTTCAAGTATATATTTGTTACATGTACTTACTCTTGGATTATCAAATTAATAAAACATTATTTAAAAATATAAAAACTAAAATTGCTGTTTCGACCCGGAGAACGTCCTTAATAGTAATGACGAATTGAATTTTTAGGGGAGCTTAATTGTGTATGGAAATGATTTGTATATATTATTGATAAAGTTGATAAAACGAGGTGGAAAAATTCAATTTTCTAGTTGAATATACATAATTTGCATTCAAAATTCTTATTGATATTGCAGTTTATAGTTGATACAGCTACTAAAAGAGATTTAACCAAGATTTCGTTTCTATAATTTTGAAAAACCAAATCATTATCCAAAAGAGTAATTCAAATAGGTAGTTTTAAATACTTTGAATCTCATTAAATTCACATTCATCTCGCATCCTCTTAATTTTATCACTAAAATATCATTTCATCAGCCATCCCTGAAATTCACCCTTTAAAGACCCACTCCCAACCCCCTCAAAGTCGATACACGCGCGTATGTATAACGTACTACACGCGTATCCACTCTCGTTACGCTCCGACCGTCAACTTCCACCCCCGCGTCTCCCTCGAAATAGTCGAGGATCGCCCCCCTGTACGAACCTCCCGGAAATATAGGCCGCTCCTTGCTAATTTTGGCCCTGCGGCGGTGTCAACGAACCCCTTCCGCGTGCGCGAAAACGAGGATTATACTCGCGCAGGTATACTCATTTTCGCTGCGAAAATTGGGAAGCGAAAAAGGGCGCGTATATAGATAATAATGTACGTGTACATGTACACACGTGTATATAAAGTTCTCCGCGTCTGCTGGTTATACGCAGAGCCGACCCACTGACCTACTCCGATTGTCGGCCGAACTATACGCGCGCGCGCGGCGTGTGATGGCTAGAGCCCTGTGGGCGTGTATACATGTAGAGACAGCGTATATGTCGTTACCATGGGGGTGGATAGATATGTGGGTATACGGCTGATCAATCGGAGGGAGGGTGGGTTTATGTATGGGGGGATAGAGGTGTGGGCGTAAAGATGATCTGGTAAAAGATGATGGGGGTATGGTGTGAACTTTTGTTTGATTGGCATTGGGATGAGATGTTAGTGGTTGAAGCAATTTGAAGGGACGTCTACTGATAACTTTTGGTGGAAATTATAAAGGATAGAATCGAAATAATAATGTACAAGGATAATTTGTATATGTATGGTTTATAAAAGATGAAAGTGACAATTACAACTGTTTTGAAAATTACCGAAATCTTTCTAATCCCCTCTGCCATCAAATCCTCCCCAGCACACTTTCGCATTAAATCTGTGGCTTCCAGGAATAACGACTTAACTGACTTTTACGTGTTTTCGAGAAATCGCCGTTTTAAAATTTCTGTCATGACACTTTATATGTAAGATCGCGGCGAGATGAGTCATAACAATGTAGACATTTACAAAGGTATCGAATATCTTTCGAACCCCACTATCAGCTGCTAAAATATATTTTTGTTCTTTGTATAAACAAACAAAATAATGCAGTTAAGTCGTTATTCCGGTAACTGTGCAGTTAAGTGATTTAGGAAAATTGTTCAAATAAGATAAATAACATAGTTATTTCTACACTTAAAACATAGAATACGAATTCATTTTTTAATATTCATTCCCGCGCATACGCCTCCCAACGGAATGTGCGCGAAGTCAACGGAATTCGGTAAACTGAATACCGAGCGTTACTCGGTTACTGTTTATGCACACTCGCCCCATCGCCCGGCAATCAAAGCTGTTGTGTTACCTTCTATTATCTATTGCCTTTGATCATTGTTGCTATAAAAATAGGTATGTCATAATATGTTTATTGTATAGTATTAACTTCAGAGCGGTGCTTTTAATTAAATATAAATATTCAGTTAAGTGGTTTTTCCAGGCCCAGGTGCAGTTAAGTGGTTATGCACTTAGCTGATATTTGCTCTTATTGAACGCGTCTCAGATTTCTGGACCAAGTCTACATGAAAAAGGATAGTTAGAAGGTATAAATTCCGGTGCTAACTCAATTTTGACAAAAAGTCAGTTAAGTCATTATTCCTGGAAGCCACAGAAATAAACCTTCATACACAAATTACAGAGCTCTTCGATCGTCTACGCTTATAACCTTGACCGGTCATCCCGTCGTCGAACCCCCGACCGAATTATCACCGACCTATTCCCAGAAATTAATTCTGACAGCGCAACACTGTACACACATACATACACGTCCATGCTAGCTTTCGATTTTTACAGTCTCTTGGACCTCGATATAGATCATCCCGGCGGCCGATTCGCGCTATTTTTGTAACTCGCGGGGTGTTTACCGCGTAAATATTTCATCGGGTTTATCTTCGCGCGCTGCTCGCGGGGGATTGCGAATCTCCGCTGTGAGGATATTTTGGTGAATTGTAGTCAAAACACGTCGCCGACAGTGTGTGTATAATTGGATAGCTAAGTTATATATGCAGCATTATTGAATTGTATCGATAGACGTTATTGACGTTTATATAATTTGTCGTAAATAATTCGTTCGTAAGTGTTTTTGTTTGAGGGATAATACGGAAACAAATTTTAACGATATGTAAATATATACGTTGAATGGCAAAATAAGATGTTTACCGATCTTATGCGTAGATAGAACATGAGGTACGTCAATTAAATTTTTTATAAACTTTTTTTTTGTTGATTTTAATCCTACATGGTGGAAATGTTTTCTTTCTCGACAAATTACATAATTTACTCTACCTTTCACTATTATCAAGTTTTACTACTTCCGCAGTAGGACAGACTCTATCTACAAACGACTTTACAGCTTTTCTCAGAAATTCCCTATTCGAAAGTCCATCGCGCGAAACTCCGCAAAGACAACAACCATTTGCGCACCTCCCCACATCTATACTTCGGAAAACTAACTTTCGCCATAGGTACCGACTATGTAACCCGGCGGCGCGAACTTACTATATTGTCCTTTCGAACCCACGCGTGCGCGCTAACTCAATTATCGACAGTGTTTTCCTTCCTTACTATGTTGCAAATTGTAATCGACTAGCTATATACACCAGCAGTTTACCCTATACCACACACACACACACAGAAACAAAAAAAGACCGAGCGTTTTTTCGAAACTCTCAAATTACGCGCCAGTGCGCGAGCGAACAAATAAACATACAGGCCGCGCGCGGCCGGCAATTTCGACTGTCACGCGAACTTGTTTCGACGGTGAGCGCTCGATCGTCTATATATATGTATGTATATATGCTCGTTAGGAGGTGAAAGTGTCTAGAGTCGCGCTGATGATCCGATGGGAGCTGAGATTTTGCGAAATCGCGTGTATTTTTCTATAAGAAGGATGACTGTCTGGGATGTGACATGCGTTAGACTATTGTAGAATTTAGTGTTCATGTTGTGAATCAATTGTATTTTGATTCCTAGATTCTATTATGTAATTTACCCAAGAATTCATTTAATAATAATTACAACTTCTCTTTTACAGATCCAAATCGTCAATGGAGTAATTCTTGTTGCTTGGAAGCAAGAAGTGCTCGAAAGACAAATCGATTACGGGGCACAACTCGGCCAAGTGATCATCGAATTAGCGAGAATGGAACTGCAAAATTTTTATAAAAACGTGATGCCAGTTGCAGAATATTTTGATCAGAGTGAAATGCTACTTGTGGTAAGACCCTGGTTACTTATATATTAATGTATATTCTATATCACACAAACAGCAAGTAAATGTCTTCTAATAGATATCAATTTAATGTACAAAGCATTTTCTTTATGGAAGCTTTAAGAATCATAACATCGCATAAGAAACGCAAACAAAATTTAAAAATACTAAGAAAAAGTAGATGTCTTTCTAACTCAGTTGTTAATGTCAATTAATGTTCTCCTCGTGCTGTCGAGCAACTTAACTTTGTTACCTCAACTAATTCACCAACACAAACACAATCGACCTCCCCTTGAATCGACACCTCCTCACCCACTCGCACATTTCCACAGGTGAACGGCGAGCGAAACCCATCGGAAGTCTACGTGGACTTTCGCGAGGCGGTGATGCGCATACTCGGCCTCACGGAGGATAGCGAGGCCCCGAAAAGGCAAGTCTCGAGCTCGATGGAAGCGGAAGTAAGTTGACTTTTCTTCATAGAAGCGGACGTTGTAAGTTCTGCACCCAGCGCACGTGCACCACCGGACTAGGTCGTTCACGAAAATCGTTTTCTTTTTTTTTCCTCATCGATCAAGGTCGACGTCGAGCGGGGCCAGGACGGAGAGCCGGTGAGTCCAGTGCCGACGGACGCGGCGATGCCGGGACCGAGGGGCGCGCCACCGACGCCGGTGATAGGGGACGAGATACTGCCCTCGAAGACGGCGGATGTACCGAGGAAGGGGTTGCCGCCCATCGTTTGGGTGCTAGGTGAGTTGGATATTGAGATGAATTGAGTTTTTTAGGGTTTAAGGGTTGGAGAACGTTGGTGTAGAGAGACTGAATTGTGGTGAGACAGGTGTGGATTAGAATATTTATGAGGAAGTGATTTTTTTTTAAATAAAAAAAAAATTTAAGAAAATCTGTCTGTATAAAATTTAAAACGTTATTTTAATTTTAATCTCACTTTAGGTCCGAAACAATTATTGAGTCTGCTATAGTTTATACTTGAACTGAAATTGTTCAACTAGCATAACATTTAATCATTATGAGTGTACATGCTAAATATTAATTATTAATTAATATTTATTATTATTATTTATTATTATTATTTTTGCTTTTTTAACTTCAATAAGGCTAATTAACGATCTTTAACGTGATATCATTGAAATTTCATATACTTATACAAGTGTCTCTGAACTTCAACAGGTGGACCTGGAAGCAACAAGGCGATGGTTTGCAACCAGGCAGTGAAAAGGATGTCGAACTGGGCGCACGTGAACGTGGCGAGCCTTTTATTGAAGCTGTCCGCAAGCAATTCGAAGATCAAGGATGCCTTAGTCAGTGGCGAGTTAGTGCCAACGGACGTGGTGGTGCTGTTGATCGAGAAGCACATACTCCTGAATCGTGACAGTAGCGGGATTATCATCGATGGTTTTCCTAGAGACTTAAAACAAGCTAGAGACTTTGAAGAAAAAGTGAGTATTTGAGCTAGAATCCTCAATTTTTTATTTTTTCGTACAAGATTTGTAAGATAGCATTTAATTTGATAAATAAACCAGATTGTATAAAAATAAAAACTTCGTTTTGGTAAACATTATCATCAAGTTCACTGAATAATAATTGGTCACTGAATATTTTTTCTTCGAAATTAAATTTAAAAGAGTTCTTTTGTTGGCCTCACAATATTTATAAATTGTGTTTCCTGGATGACATTATTCAAATAATATACATCAGGTGTACTATTTGAAAATCATTTACAAAAATTTAGTTGTTTTATACCAATTAAGAATTTTTAACTGATTCATCCCTTACGAATATAAGCTGACGGTTTAATTATCAACTGAAGTAATGGCTGCACTATTGAATATAACTGTCGATTATTATCAGTAGCAATTTCACCACTATACGAAAAAACAACTTTTATTCCACACTCGACTGATACGGCCACCTTTTACCCCTGAAAATCTCGGCAAAAGCAGCATATATTTCCCGCAAATCTCATTTGTGGGGCGAAAGTAAAATTTGCGGGGCGAAAGTAAAATCAGCGGGACGAAAGTAAAATGAGCGGAGTGAAAATAAATTTTTCTTGATGCCCTGGTGGAAAGTACGTGGTTTCGCCATTGTTTTCGATGGCGAAAGAAGGACATTTAACCATTGATTCTGAGTTGGTAACTAGGCAACTGTAGACTTTATTAATAGATTGTTTTAGAGGTTTTGTCAACATATTCAAAGTCATTAACCTATATTTACAACAAAAACTATCACTTCTGATCATCAAGGTACACCCGATGGACATTCATTCTAGCAATGCATGTCCCGTTAGTGGCACTCACACATAACCTTTTGAATGTTCATATCATTTTCGAGGTATGTTAACGATTTAAATATTATGTGTGACAGTCACTAACGAGGTATGCATTTTCAGAATCAATGCGGCCCATCGGGTATACAATAAGTGATTTATATTGCTTTAATTTGTGAAATGGATAAAAGATTGTTCGTTAATAATGTCGCACTTTTTGTGAGAATTTCTTCTTGAGTGATCATTTATTTTTTCAGATACAAATAAAGTAGTTGACTTTGTTGCTACAAATAGAGCAAAAGTACCGCATGTTTAATAATAATTGTACGTGTAACAATTGTAACAATTGCACGTAAAATAAAAATATTTTACATGATCTTCAGTAAAATTCACTTATTAAAATTATGCACGTGATGTTTTCGATGCCCGCCCCCCCGACCAGCAGCACTCGCGGCGCTCGTGCCGCAAATGTCGGGGGCGGGCATCGAACTCAATGCTCTCGAGCCCGTCGGGTGCGTTATCATTGTCAGTGGCAAACGTACTTTGCACCGGACATCAAGAAAAATAGTATACGGTACACGAGACGAAACTTCAAGGCCCGCCACTGCGTGATATGGCGCCCTCGGCTTCGCCTCGGGCGCCAACTTCACGCAGTGGCGGAACTTCAACTTTCGTCACTTGTATCGTAATGTACTATTCGTCATGTTAAGCGATGGGTGGCGGCGCTATGCGACAAACAACCGTACTAGTTTGTTTGATGAAAAAGTCGTTCCAAACGTAAGAATAAAATATAGTACATTTCGACACGAGTGGGGAAGTCGATTATTTAGCTGGTGTCACACCACCTAAATAATCGACTTACGCACTAGTTTCGAACGGTATTTTATACCACGAGCGCTGAAAAATCATATCAAAGTTGTGATTTTGAGGTTAGAGTGGTATAAAATAAATTACTCCAAAGTTTTTATAATGGAGAATCATAAGAGTAAAAAAATTCGTAAATGCAGTGTTACGGGATGTAAAAAGAGTGAATTTTCCCCATTGCTGCTTAACATCAGTGCATGTAGCTACTTGTATGGATTCCTTTTCTGTTCTAAAATATATATTAATAATTTTTTATTTCATTCTATGAATAAAAATCTTATGCGTTACCTACTTACTTCACAAGATGTACTAAGGCAGCAACACAGTGCTTACACCGACCAGATTGACCTGCTTTGCACGAACAAATACAAGAAATCGTTCTCTGTATTTGAGAACCGTTCTTCTGCACACTTGAACTTATTTTAATGTGCAGTTCATGAGGTACCCCAAATAAACACGAAGTTTTCAAACATAGACACATAACCTCGATAAGGTTATCATCTTGCCTTGTAATACCGCAATAAATTATATGTTTCGCATTATACCCATTTTCCCCTTCAACATATTTTCGAACCCCATCCCCTACATACTCAAATAATTCGGATATAGTTATAAGGTACATGGTCGTAAGCTCATTTGAATTTTAAGTTTGAATGACGTTGTTCATCAAACAAACTAGTTGATAAACAACCCACCGAGCGGCGCCACCCATCGCTTAACATGACGAATTTCTGCCCTCCGGCCGGAAAGCACCCACTTCCTGGCCGCTGCGCGAAACGAAGTTGCCGCTTTCCGGCGCCGTCGAGCAGAAAAATAGTATACACACCTAGGCCAGTAAAATAAGAAATGTCTCAGATCACTTGTAATTGTCGGCCGAAGCGAAGCCGAGGTTATATACCATTGTATATATATACTATATATATGTAATATACTATTTACGGGGCGAAAGTAAAATCAGCGAGTAAATTGAAATTTTTTTTTTTTATTTTTGTTCAATACTATTTTGTTTATAATATAAAAAACGTGTTGACCCGCTTTTCAGAGTCAAAAGGTGGCCACGGTCGAAAGTGGAATAAAATACTATATGTAACACGGGATGAAAGTAAATTTTCCTCACACCGGGCCGAAAGTGCCTCATTCCCGCCCGGCTCTGAAACGGAAATATGCCATTTTCGGCCTCGATGTGAGGAAAAATAGTATACGCACCACGGGAGTAAAATTTACACGAGCTGTGGACTGTCCAAGTTTTTTCCTCCCATGGTGCGTAATATACTATTTTTTCGCGAGAAAAATCTACTACTTTCGCCCCTTGTTGCATAATGTACTATTTATTCCAATCTCAACTAAAATGGATCCTTTTTCCCTGAATAGCGTGACCAAAGTTATACTTGTTTCTTTCTTCCGCAAAATGCGGGAAAAAAGTGAATTCAATATGAACTCCCTAACAGCACCTAAACGTTTAAAATAATATATTACGCACCTAGGGAGGAAAAAACTTGGACAATCCACAACTCGTGGTGCGTATTAGTATATTATGTGCCAAGGGCGTAAAGTGGGTCTTGTTAGGGGAGCTAGCACGAGCCGAAGGCGAGTGCGTTTACGAACCGAAGACGAGGACTGCAACCATACGAGGTCAAAAAACCCACTCAGCCCTTGGTGCACACCATATTTTTTGTACCGCAAGTATAGATTTCTGCAAAAAAGACAGCTGACGCTTTTCATTTTTTACCGCCCGCTACTGCGAGCAGCGGGCGCCTTTCGATTTTTACCGCTCGCTACAGTGAGCAGCGGGCGCTGGTCGATTTTTACCGCCCGCTAGGGCGAGCAGCGGGCGCTTTTCAGTTTTTACCGCTCACTGGTCGATAAGCGGTCGCTTTCGGCTCTATTAATAGGTTCAAAAAACGCGAAAATCGGGTTGCGGTACAAAAACTATTTTTCGTCATACCCCGGCCGAAAACAGCACATTCCCGTTTTTGAACCGGGCTGGAATGTGGCACTTTCGGCCAGGATTTTTGTACCGCAAGCACGATTTTCGCGTTTTTTGAACATATTAATAGAGCCGAAAGCGACCGCTTGTCGACCAGCGGACGGTAAAAACTGAAAAGCGTCCGCTGCTCGCTGTAGCGGGCGGTAAAAGTCGAAAGCGCCCGCTGCTCGCAGTAGCGGGCAGTAAAATCTGAAAAGCGCCCGCTGTCGTTTTTGAATGGAGTTTTCAAGATTGTTTAAGAAAATCATGGATATTTTGATAAAACGCAAAAATCTATACTTGCGGTACAAAAAATATGGTGTGTGCACCAAGGGCTAAGTAGGTTTTTTGACCTCGTGTGGTTGCAGTACTCGTCTTCGGTTCGCAAACGCACTCGCCTTCGGCTCGTGCTAACTTACCTTCGATTCGTACTGCAACCCAACACTCGGTCTAAAAAGACCCACTTTACGCCCTTGGCACACAATATACTATTTTTTCCTAGCGGGCCGAAAGTACCACTTTTGCTCCCTTTATTAAAACGTGCTCCAAAACACTGTAACGTTTTTCAAAAAACGTTTTTAAAACGTGGATAATTCCGCTTTTTTAAGAATTCGCACGATTTTAAAACGTTTTAAGGGAGCTAGACACCTTTTTTCTCTGAAATAAGAAGTTACATTTTAATACATAAATGTAAACTAATTATTTCATACTTTTTACATATAAAAGTGGGTATATTTACCTTACCTTAAAACTTTCTCCGATGGGCCTTTTATATGGTCCAGAACCATAGTCATCGATGAAACAAGTTTTTTCACTAACCGTAAGCTTTGAAATTTTCCTATGGATGGATTGACTCCAGATTTGAACTAAATTACTCCTGAATAGTATAATTCTCATATGAGTGCAGGGATTTTTGATCTAATGAGAAAAAAAAAATTGTGCTGTTTTTCAAGAGTTTTTTTTTTAATTTTTTTAAATTTTTTATATTTTTTCATAATTTTTCTGATGTAAAAATTTTTTCCGACATTTAATCCTAAATCCCTACACTCATATGAGAATTATACTATTCAGGAGTAATTTAGTTCAAATCTGGAGTCAATCCATCCACAGGAAAATTTCAAAGCTTACGGTTAGTGAAAAAACTTGTTTCATCAATGACTATGGTTCTGGACCATATAAAAGGCCCATCGGAGAAAGTTTTAAGGTAAAGTAAATATACCCACTTTTATATGTAAAAAGTATGAAATAATTAGTTTACATTTATGTATTAAAATGTGACTTCTTATTTCAGAGAAAAAAGGTGTCTAGTCTAGTCTATTCTAAACACATTTCGTAATACAACTGTGATCGATGGTAAAAATGTTTGGTTCAGGTTATAAGTCAAAATCAGAGAACAAGGGTGGATGGGGAAGGCGAGGATCGGGGTTTGATACTCTTATTTTAATGTTCTTTTTTTATAAAAAAGGTCTTAATAAATGGAAAAACTCGGTTGAAAAACGTTTTTAAAACGTTTTTCTAAAAACGTTACAAAGTTTTTCAAAGCACGTTTGAAAATTGTTTTTTCTGCACTCCGGCCGGAAAGCGCCAACTTCCCGGCCGCTGCGCGAAACGAAGTTGCCGCTTTCCGGCACCGTCGAGCAGAAAAATAGTATACACACCTTGGCCAATAAAAAAGAAAGCCTCAGATCACATGTAATTGTCGGCCGAGGCGAAGCCGAGGTTGACAATTACATGTGATCTCTGAGACATTTCTTATTTTACTGGCCTAGGTATGTAATATACTATTTAAACGTTACGTTCTATTAGGGCTAGGTCAAATATCTCCCGTTGCCCGCGTTTACACACACTCCGCATCTTTGCGTTGGTCCCACTTTCCAAGTCAAAAAAGTGGCCACAGTTAAGATGGGAATAAAGTACTATTGTAACTCGGAAAAAAAGACGCTTTTGATTCCCGTGGATGGGTTTACTGCCCAAGCGAGCAAAGCGAAGCGAGTAATACAGAATGTACTATTAATTCTCAGGAAATGTTAAACTACTGTATTGCTTAAAATACTTATACTATATAGTAACCTGTAATCAAATACAATTGGATATATAAATTGAAAATAGTTCAACCAGTAGTTTATCCAGTAATTCGTCCAGTAGTTCAGTCAATGACAAAACTATAGCAGCTTTACCAATCAGATGGTAAAGTAATTCCCAGAGCTTCTCCGCAAACCACGACTCCCCAAAAATCACATACTCTCAACTAACCCGCGCATCTCTCTACCCCCAACAGTTTGGCCAACGTCCGGAGATGCTGCTCCTGGACGTCTCGAAGCAACAGGTGAACCGCGGTCGGCTCTACGACGGCGCGGAGGCGTTCGAGCGCCGTCTCGAGCTGTTCCGCGAGCTTGCGTTACCCATGCTCAAGAGTCTCGACTCTGAGGGTCGGCTGAGCATCGTCGACGGCGACACGGAACTGCCCGCGGACAGGCAGCAGTTCGCCTCGGCCCTCCTCGAGCTCATGCGACGCGCCTCCAGGCACGAGGACGATCCTAACAGGATCAGTGTGCTGTCCGAGCCTGACGACGAGGAAGAGGAAGACGAGGTGGTGACAGAGGAGGTGCCGAAGACGACGAGGCGACAGGCGCCGAATGGAGTGGCCAAACCCGTCGGCAACGGGGTGGCGCATCGGGCGAACGAGCCGGTCGTGAGCAACGGCGTTGCCGGTAAGGATTGGGCTGGGCTCGGTTGACATTGTTTGCAGATTTGGTTTAGTTTCATTTTGTTGGTAAAGCTTAGTTTTTGCAATGCATGTCTTGGCAAATAAGATAAGGGATTCTTGGAAATCCGTAGAATGGTCCGCTTAAGTCAGCCTGTGCGTACAACGAAGTTGATAATATTTTTCATGAATGCATGATCGTCCATATTTTCTAAAATAAATCGGCATAAATCATATGTTTTTTATCACATCCGATCTTTAGTTATTATTATTTTTTGTCATAGTGTATCGAACTTTCATCTTTATTCCAAACCATTTTCAGTATAGTTACAAAAGGAGTACCGACAATTTTGGACATTTCTTTTAATGAAATTATAAAGACCGGGTTATTCTGAGGGTATACTTAAGAGGATCCCGATTATAGTTTTTAAGTTTTTCGACACTTTTAATAATAAGAAATTGCATTTTTGCCAAATTTCACTAGCAATTGTTTACATTTAGATAAACACTTATTATTCAATCTGCAATTTATAAAATTTTCAAACGGCTGGTTCAATTTTTTTATTTTTTATGCATGTTTCACCATACAATAAAAAATTTACAATAAACGCAATATTATACCTACTCTCTGAAAATGAATAAGTGAAAAGTCGATGACTAATTCTTTAGTGAATATTCACTGAAGCAGTGAAAATTTAATCTTATAATACTGTTTGAATAGGTGAATATTAACTAAATTATTAAGTAGATTTTTTCACCTATTCGCGCTAGTGGACGAACTTCGAAACCTGCCCATACACAAGTAATCCAAAATATTTGGTACTTCACCCACATCCATCCACGCTTCGAACCTCGACACCCGCCCTGATCAGCCTGAACCCCTCTGTCCACAGGTGGTCGCAAGATACCCGTGGCCAACGGCATGACGCACCTCAAGAACGCCGCGCGCAAGGCAGTAGCCGTCAGCACCATCTCCAACACTAATAATCGCAAGCAGGCCAACAACCAGCAGAACGGCAACGGTCAACAACGCGCGCAGCCCAAAAAATCCACCACGACGACGACGACGACGCAACGCTCGCAGAAGTCCAAGCAGCAGGCGAACGGCGGTCCGCACCTACTTCAAAACGGCGTAACGCCAAAAATGGCGAACGATGTACCTCCGCGGGTGCCGAACGGGTTCCTACCGGCGGGTCACAACAGAGTGGCACCAGCAGCGAACGGCGGTGGTGCTGGTAGCAGACATAACGGAGCTGCGACGATAAGCGACGTGGACCCACTGAGGCGGATGTACACGGAGGTCGAGGGTGGTGGTTACGCGCAGCCACCCACGAGTCTGCACATTTAGCCCTGCAGAGGAACTGCAAAGGTGTACATAGGGAGGTGACAAGGACGATTGTGGGGAAGATAATGGTGGTGATCGCCTGAGATGCAGTGATGGTGAAGGGCTTCGCGAAGTGCACGGATGAAGGATATGCTTGGTGAGGGTTATGGAAAAGACGAAGTCGTGGAACGTTGGAGTGTAATTGCGCAGCCAAAGTTATAATGACTGAAATGAAAATTAAGATAGGGGGATCTTGGAGCCGCGGTAGTAGACTACGTAGTTATACCGACATTTTGGTACTTTTATGCTATTTTTCTCGATTTAAAATTGCTCTCTATATAGTTTCATAGTTGTATATCGTTATTAAAATTATTCCGAAAGGAATACGATCAGAATTATTAAACCAAACTGAAAATTGAGACTTGTATAAAATCACGTCCTTATTGACATTCTCGTATTTTCTGCCCTTTTTTAAGTTTTTATTTTTTATATACATTTTTGTTATCTCTTAATATTTGTTTAGCTCGTCACGAAAAATTCGATGCAGAAATTTGTATGATATATGGCTTTGACATCCCCTTTATCGAAGTTCTAATTTTCAGAGAAAAAAAAATTGTAACCTATTGTCATCCAATACTTCGCGAAGTTGGATAATTTCAAGAATAAAATTTATTAAATTCAGTTGCAATTTTCACGATACTGTGATCGCAGAACTTTTGTTGGTGCAAACGATACAGAATTACGTACGATATACATAAGTCGGTTAATTTAAGTCGTTGCAATAGTAAAATTCAACGTAATTTTCAACGAGAAAATTGGTTTAAACAGCAGGATAGTTACCGGTATTAAAAACAGTTGACGTTAATAAATTCATTCTTGGTACTAGAGACTCGAAAACGCTTAACGAACACAGTTGGAAAATGTACAGAATTCTCGTAGCATATGAAGTAGCACTAGTAGTTTTATTACTTTAAAAAGTATTTTTCATACGAGGCAACATAATTATTTGTTGAAAGTTTCATTGATTTATCGATACCAAATACCTTCACTATACTTCCAACTGTGTATAATGTTTATTGCACATTTTCATTTTTCTGTCTGCAATAACAAATCCAAAAAACCATAAGTGAACTTGAGAGTATTTTTCTAAAATGATTTAATTAAATAAATGTTATTATATCAAAGAATAATTTATTAAAATTAACTTTTAAAAATTTATTTTCAAAATATAAATTTAAGAATCAACTGAAAAATACAACAAGAACTATCATGATAGAAAAATGCTCAATAATAGAATATCTTTACTTTAGTTGTAATCTCATGAACTCCTGAAAGCAATTATTATACATGTTTTTAGATGCATTTGACTAGATTTAACCTTTAAGTAAGCTGAAACATAAAATGTAAGTAATTACGTCTTGTTATAGCGATATTTTTATCAATGTATTACGCATGTCATACAAAATTATTATTATTACCTAAATAAACATTGACTCAATGGGTGACTAGATTTATATACTTAAAGGTTAATGAAAGATATGCATGTACTTTTTTCGAGATTAGATAACGTACGTCTAACCGATAGACTGTTTTCTATACCTAAGAATAAATGTGGATTCGAGCGGAAACCAAAATCTTAGTCATTTAAGATGCATGAAATAAGACAACTACATTTAAATGAAGTAATTTTAAGCTACTGCGGAAAATTGTATATATAATCGCGTAAATATGTATACGGTTAAGTCGATACATGAAAATGCGATACTGAAATAAGAAACATAATTTCGTATTTAAGGACAAGAGTCGTTCTATTTTCGAAAGCGCATTGACAATGCCAATATTTTTTTTCGGTGAACTTCACTATTTCGATAATAGGTCATTATTTTTTCATAAAATGTCTGATTTGATATCATTTGGAATTGTTTAAGTACATATCTATAGAAATGTAAATAATACGAATATCTTTGTTTTATAATCCATTAAGTTTTAAGTTTTCGAAAAGTTGACTTTTGCAGAAAATTGTATAAAATTCGAATTCTTCTAAAAAAAAAAACCATTATTCGAAACACTGAAGTACATTTTACACTATTATTCGTGCGAGATTGTCGCTGCGTCGATAATCGATTATCGAACTCTTCTTTTATACTATAGTTACAATTCACTACTTCTTTTTTCCCCCTCGAAATCGAATTTCTCGCGCACATACATTCACAGTGGCTAAACAGCTGACAGTTTCTAGTGTATTAAAGCATCCATAGAAATACCGCGAGTACAAATGAACAAAGAATTTATAATTGTCGCAATGTAAGTGAAAAAAATTGTTATTGTAAAAAGGTGTACCTAAGACAGCAGGAAAATGCAGGGAGCAATCAATAGTTTTTAAAGTCGTGTCTAATTTTTATATCTTATAAAAAAAACAAATCAAGAAAAATTATAATCATATCTATATGAAAATTATATGAGAAAAAAAAAAACAAACGATCCGCTGGCGGATTTCTATTACTCTAAAATAAGGTTTGTATACTTGAAAAGTAAGAAGTTGACATTCACGCGTACATAGTATCGAAAAATCATTAAAAAACGGCATTAAATGAATGTAAGTACAGCAGAGGTATAAATATATATTTTTTTTGAAAGGTGGTTTATGCACTTACATGTAAAAAAAATTTGGTTACTTACATCTGTTCATGACATTTCTCCGTCCTGCATTATAAATGCAATCAAAAGAATCAAAACTTCTAAAGTATTCTGTTGACAACGTTTTTTTAACGAACGGAGTAAAATTGTTGAAAATGAAATGTTATTTAGTAGTTTATTAAGTAGTATATTAACTCACAGAATCTCATTTAAGTTTATATAAAGATCAAAGACTACTTTGATTATTCTTAATTCATTATCTTTTTCTAATTTTAATCCGCAAAATATCGTATTTATGTAAGTTGTCTCCGACTACAAATCTAATCAATTTTTAATAATTTTACTTCGTGAATGATTTTTTTATGTATTATATGGATTATTACCAATTATGATTAACATTACAATACTGCTAATTTTGAAGAAGTGCCTTACGGTCTTTGATCTTTAAAATAAGATTTATTTTAATAAAACAATTAATACATTTTTCATAGTTATACAAATAAGTTACTTCAAATATTATTCGCGGAAGTGCGAGTTTTTACGTCTTCTTATTAAATAATTCATATTACATTCTTATCACTTCGAAATACTTTGACGAATTTACAATATTGTTTAAGACAGCGATTACCGGCGACGTTTTAAAGGGTCCAATCGAATGCAAAATAATATACATGTTCATGTTAAAGAAGTTTTATTATGTTAAATTTTATTCTATATATAAAAAGGTAAATAATAGCCAGTTACATATTCATATTTAATCCCAGTTGTTTTGTATATCATAAAATAATCCGTTAAAAGTTAAAAGAGATCGAGCGATATGAGCGATTTTACGTTTAGTTCAATGTTGAATGTACAGAATCAACTAGAATGCAATAATAAATAATCTCTACACTTAAAATGTTAGTATCTTTATAATTTTTTACCCTTACCTTTTATTTCGCCACCTTTTTATTTTTAGAATGTATTGAATGTAAAATTTCATTTAGAAGTTAGACAAGTATTTTGGAACTATAATTAAGAAAAAAGTTTAGTAAAAATTACCACACTATCTTGTAAAATCACCATAGACGGTAAAACTCCGAAATATTACTACATTTTATAGGAAATGTTGCTATCAATATAGGCAATCTCATTATACTGTTTTATAAGAGTTTCTATAACATATGATAATTTCTTCGGATTTTACAGTCTGTGGTGGCTTTACATGACAGTGTGGTAATTTTTACAAAACTACTTTTTTCTCAGTATAGTAATAAGAGTAGGTAGTTGTATGGAAATGAAGGTTCTTAGAGCTCAAAAAATTCTTATTTTTTTATTACTCATTTGTTGTTACCGACTAGTGTTTATAATAAAACTATTTGTAAATCTGTATTGTTCTTTTATTCATGATTAATTGTTATAACTTGTTAATATTATATTTTTTATTCTAATTATATCTTTAATCGTGAATCATGGGTGATTTCACGATTTGAGGCCATGAAGCACGAAAGTGGTTGCCACTTTCGGGGCCGCTTTTCTCTCTCCGTCATTTAGAATGACAAGGAGAGCTACGTCGTGAAGTACGCAGAGGTAACTTCATGGACGTACAGCCATTAAGAACAAATTTGAATATTTTTTCTTTGGTTTTCATCGTTTTGAATCGTTTTGAACATTCGAACAACACGGATCATCTTCTTTTGCTATTCTGAATATTTGTTATTTTTCACCATACCCTGAGCGAAAGTACCACTTTCGCTCTCAGCTCAAAAACGCGAATGTGGTATTTTTGGCTCGGGTGTGGTGAAAAATAGTATACGCAACACGGAGGGTAAAGAGGGCCACCCCAGAACACATGTTTGTCAATTTACACGTGCTCTGAACTGGCCAAGTCTTTACATAAAAGAAAGTTTGTATTTATTTGCGTTGAAAACGTTTGTTTTGTTGTTTGTCTGATTTGACAACCATCCGATTGTGTTATCTGTTACAAAATATTCATTTTAATATAATCTTTTTTAAAAATTAATTATCTAAATATTAATGTTAATTATATGGAAATTCAAAATTATAGTTCTATAATATTATGGTCAATAACTCCGTGAGTTTCTATAAAATCAATGATTTGATTAAAATCATGATCATATCGAGTGATAACAGTCAAACTTTTGAAAATTTTGGCATTTTCTTTTTCTGGTACAATATAATCCAGATGGAGGTTCTTATTTAGATAAGATTATTATTGTACGCAACAAGCTTTTCCAAAATTAAATATTAATAAAATCAGTGTACGTAGGGATAAAAGACGTTTCAATCTATACGTCAAGATAGATACTTTATTCGTTCGTTTCATTTCACATGAAAAATAACCATTTCCAATTTCTTTTAATTTATTTACAATTTGAGCGTCTAATTACCATCTACTTCATTACGAGCCCATCTATATGCATGTCCCCATACAAATACTCGTACGTATGACCAAGCACAATATATACCCGGTCCCGGTGAGCTTTGCTTCACGTGCGTACGTGTGCACCGGCATTATTTCCGGCTCGCTGCAGCGCGGGACCCAAGAACTGCAGAGATAAATTCGAGCGATCTCATTCAAAAACAACGGTACCCCACCCCGTCCAAACCAGACGAACGATTGCCCGGCCTTAAAACGCTTGCTTCTCATGACGAGTCATGACGCAATCTAATCGCCGAAGGGATCTAATATGCGACGCATTTCCATATATGCAATTGTTTTACTCTCCTATACGTTACATTAAACCGTGGAAAATTTTGAATCCGACGAGCGCGCCGAGATGTCGCCACGTGCCGCGCATCCGGTACCAAAAGAAACCACTGGAATCAAACCCCTCAACGACGCCGTAGCATCGTCTGATCTCGCTCCCAATGCCCAAACCTACCTTAATTCACCTCGAAACGCGAAAAACCACTGAGAATTCATTGTTCCCACTGCTATCGTATCATGGTATCGTCGATACCTTACCTCGGCTCTCGTCGCCTACGATGATCACCGTAACTTTCGACCGACGACGCTTCGGCCATGTTTGTTTTAGTTCACCGCGCCAGCAGCACCATCAGGCATGATTGTGTGCACGTAGTGTGCGCGTGTGTGCGTCTGCCCGAAGTGCAGCAGCACCCGCCAGCACGTCGGTCGCTCCTCCGCGCGCACGTATACCAGCGCGCCGGTGGCCCCGTGCGTGCTACGCGCGAGCGAGAGTGCAGCCGTAGCAGCCAGCCAGCAAGTAGTTTTGAAACGGGCGCCGCCGCGCGCGGCTGTGTGTACATTGTTATCTACTGTATACAGTGTGTTGTGGCGCGAGCATATCTGCGATAATCCACAAAAAGAGGCGGTGTGTGTGTGTGATACATACAACCGGCGGGACGAGACAACGTCGTCAGCGACGAGGAGGAGCAGAAGAAGGAGTGTGTCTATCGAGTCGGTGGAGAGTGAAATGGATCACGGTGAGTAGTGAGTTCGGAGTTGTGTGTCGAGCGCGCGCTCGCCGAAATCGTTCCTCGCGCGCTCCCACAACAGCACGTATATATCATGAGCGCGGCGGTGCGCGGCAACAGTGCGAGAAACACCGCTGCAGTCGCGTGCGCGAGAGATAATACACTTTTTGAATGGGCAGAGCAGACGCACATTAGAACGACGGGGGGCGAGAACGACGACGAGAATGTATTTCGGATCTGCCGGGTATCTGTGTGTATGTGTGTGTATACTTATAAGTACGTTATGCTATGCGCTGCGGCGCGAGCGAGCGCGCGCGATTGTACATCTATATATATATATATGTACCTGCGCACACGTAATATACACACCACACACATATATAGTCGAGAGTCGAGAGTGTACGCAGGGGTGTGAGAGAGACGGAGAGCGCGCGCTCCTCCGCGCTTGTTGTCTAGCTCTCGCGCGAACGCTCTCCATGGCCGCGCGCCGGAGCAAATCAATATAATACACCCGCACGCGAGAGAGTGCGAGCGAGACGTTCGAAACTCTCTCTGTCTCTCTGACTCGCGCGCTCTCAGTTACGCCCCCGCGGTGCATCGTACTTACGCTGTGTGTGTGTGTGCGTGGGTGGCTGTGTGTATACATCTGTGTACGCGATGCACGCGAGAAAGTTTTTCCCGCGCGCGAGAGACGACGAAACTCGCCGATTCCGCCGCGCGCGTTGTTTTCGTCCGCCGCGCGCTACCTGACTCGGTGTTGTCGTTCGGAGCTGCATATAAGTATATATATATATATATGGCGAGTGATAGTGCAGAGAGAGATATGAGTGGAGAGAGAAAGGTATAGTATAGTGGAGCTGTATATGTCTATATGGGTGAGATAGTACACATGTAGTTGTGGTAGGAGCGGGCAGTTTTCGGATTTTTCGCGGATAGGTATACTTATATATATGTATGTATTCGGAGCGCCGCACCGCAGCGGCGTGTAGGTATACATACCTAGCTACGGAGAGTGTACGTAACGATTGATTGCGTTTGGTGAAGGTGTGTGTGTGTGTGCGTGTGTGTATACGTGTAGGCGCGGAGTTGTTATATATATCTATATAGCGGAACGATTTGTTTTCGCGGCGGGCCGCACTGCACTGTGTAGTTTTCGGAGTTCATTTCGGAGTTTCAGAGCAGGTTTTATGGTATACCTTTGAATGGACGAGTAAAATATTTCGAGTAGTTGGACAGTAGTTTTGAGCGAGTTTTCGAATGTAATTCGATAGCTGCGGTAGTTTTTTTAGTTAAGTGTACGTAGGGAATGTTTTTTTTTCGCGCAGTTTTGGAAATTCGAATTTCAAGAAACTGCGGGATTGGGGGTTTTCAATGGAAATCAAAGATGGAAATTTAGATTTTGAAATATTACGTAAATTTATGTGATTTAAATAGCGTGCTTTAAAAACCGTCCGCTCCGAATTCGCGCTTATTGCGTCGTTTGTATACAACGCGTAAAAAGACGGACATATAGAATTACCTCTATAGGCGTTTTGCTGGAAATCACATTTTTTTTGCGGCAATCAGCTATAGTTTCTTCTTCTTTAACTGAAAAGGATCTCGCGTAATTAAATGATGTAATACTTCATAACGTTTATGTTATGTATTAGTTATTACATATTTTATATTGTACTATGTACGAAAATGTTATGAATTTTTAACTGTTTTATTTATTTATTTCTTATAAGTTTTTTAAAATTGATTTTGTTATTTTTTATTTAAATAATTTTTATGTTAATTATTAATACTTTTAAGATACATTATGAAAAATAAAATGTTCACCTTACAAGTGAATTTTAAATTAACTTTTATGTAATAATATTTTAAGATGTGTTTATTCAAGATATTTACCTACTAATAAAATGTATTTATATTGAATAGCAGAAACTGAAGCTATTGCTATAGATAGAATCTCTCTAAATTGGTTATTAAGTTCAGTACTGAAATATTTTTAGCTTAGTTACTTAGTTAAATTGGTAAATGATGCAATATCTCCTAAATTGTACTAATATAACTCTATTTTAGACATGATTTTGTAGTATTTTCTTATTAGACTATGAATATTAGGCAAAATGACATTTAATGTTACAAATTTATTATGTATTCATCAGTGTTGATTATTGTTACAGGATACATAAATTGAAGATAATGTGGCTAAGAAGTGAACATGCAGGTCGAAGGCTACGTGGCCGATTAGGTACTGTTGTTGCTTCTGCAACTAAAGGTACAGGTCGACGTGTCCAAGCAGGTGTTGTCCGTAAATCTCCAGCTATAAATAATAGTAGTCAACGTGTACATACTACAAGTAAATGTGGAAGATTGTTACGTTGGAAGCGCCGTTCACCCAATCTTTTAAAAGAAGTACGTATACAGTAATAAGTATTTTTCTTTAAATTCTAAATAGTAACATATGATATTAAATTCTCCATTTTACAGGCCTGCAAAGAAAATGTTTTGAACTTTTCAAAATCTACACCAATAAGGCGAGAGCGAGGCCCTCGTAGAAGAAAATGCATTAAGCGATCAATGGTAACATCTACGCCATTAGGTAGAACTTTACCCAAAGAAAAAATTATTGTAAGTTATATGCACTACATTAATGAAGTTTAATCATATATTTATTTGTGTTAATAAATATTTCTTTATTTTCAGCCTTCGCAACCTCATAAACTAACAAAAGTGTCTGAGGAATCTAAAGAGAATTGGAATTTAGATACAATACCTCTTTATTCTCCTTCATTAAATATTGCAAAAGTTGTTTGTTCTTCAACACTAACTGAAGGACACTACAAAATTAAAAATACATCTAATACTATTACAGAACTAATGCCTCCACCTTCAGAATCAGTACAATCAGACTTTTCATGTCTGATAGATGAAGAAGGAAATAGAACATCTGGTATGTATTTAATACATTATTGTATAAAAATGATTAAAAACTTAAATTTAAAATATTATAATAAAGTAATTAAAGATAATCTTAAAATGGTGTAAAATTTGCATTTGTAAATATGCAAAAATCTTAAAATTAATTATAAAACAAATTATTAATTTTTATATTAATTCATTTTTATTTAGATTTTCATAGATGTTTTTCATTAAAAATTAATTTTACATCTCAGTTTCTCCTATTTTAGATTTACTGTCTTTACATTATTCAACAATTTGTTCAACAGCCGATCAGTCTAATGAGTATTATAGTGTTATGCATTCAACTTCCATTTACAACAGTCGTGTGAATTATTCTGCAGAGAGATACTTTCCAAATGCAAAGTACTCATTCATTAACAACAATGAAAATAACGATGATATTTCTAAAAATGAATACACCAACCTCGAAAGTGAATCTTCAAAATATGAATCTACACTTACATATTCATCTTCCAAGTATAACAGTTTATCAAACATAGATATATCAAATTCGGAGCACGCACCTGATACAAATGGAAATATTGATGATAAATACGAAAATGAAGAAATTAACAGAGAATATCAAGATGTCAAGTACATGGAAGTTAGTAGTGAAGAAATCGTGGAGAGCTGCGATGTTGATAACATGGTTGCAAACGTCCAGGACGATCGGGACTCTTTTGATCCATACCTTTTCATTAAACATCTACCGCCTCTTACTGCAGCTATGAGAGCGCGATGTCCGGCCCTTCCTCTAAAAACGCGGAGCAGTCCAGAATTTAGTTTGGTTTTAGATTTGGTAGATATTTTACTTATTAATTAAAATTAAGTTTTTAAATATTGCTAATAAACATAATTTATTTAATTAATTTTTATTTACAGGATGAAACTTTAGTTCACTGCAGTTTACAAGAGCTATCAGATGCATCATTTCGTTTTCCAGTCGTTTTCCAAAATATTACCTATACAGTCTTCGTGAGAACAAGACCGTTCTTCCGAGAATTCTTGGAACACGTTTCCTCTTTGTACGAAGTCATACTATTTACAGCCAGTAAGCGCGTGTATGCAAATAAGTTAATGAATTTACTAGATCCCACAAGAAAGTTGATAAAGTATAGATTGTTTCGAGAACATTGTGTCTGTGTTAATGGAAACTACATTAAGGATTTGTCGATTTTGGGAAGAGATTTATCTAAAACAGTGATTATTGATAATAGTCCACAAGCTTTTGGATATCAGGTATATAAAAATTTTCGACAATAATAATATACTTGTAAACTATTTAATTGAAATTAATTCTCACCTAAATGTTCATTTTACAGTTAGAAAATGGTATACCAATAGAAAGTTGGTTTGCAGATCGAACAGATAGTGAATTGATGAAATTGGTACCATTCCTAGAAAATCTTGTACATTGGGTAAGTAATTTTTAATTTCAGTACAGCACACAGTAAATAATTTTCTTACATTTCCCGTTAACTTTATTAATGTTATGATGCACATTTTTGTAGGGTGGAGATGTTCGACCACGAATTAGGGAACAGTTTCGACTCTTCAGTTTTCTACCACCGGATTAGTTTTCAATTCAGACAGTAATATTATAGACAATGTCAAAGAAAAAATATTTTTTACTTTGATATTAGTCATATGACTCGTATTAACATACAAATGATAGAGAAATATAGGCAGTTTTGTTACACATATGCATTACTGCACTAGATATAAAATTGGCGATAATTTTAGGCTACAAATAAAAAAGATGAAAGGTCAAATTTATTATAAGAAACCCAAAGGGTATAAAGGTATATCTATATACACATACACACATATATACCGTAAAAATTATTGCTCTATAAGTGAAGCATAGTATTTAAGATTTTGGAAGTTTTCTTTAACAAATTATAAATTTAGAGAGAATTTCCAAATGATGAAAACCATTCTATGCTTCATTTATATGATTGTTTTAAAATTTAATTTGACTTTTTACTGGTCTTGAATCAAGGAATATACCTTAAAAATATAATTTTAGTCAACTTAGACTTAATTTTAATTTATGAAATTTTTATATACGCACTGAACTGTCAATTTTTTTACAATGAGTCACACATTTTTTCTAGACTTCAATTATTAAATATTGAAATGGTTTTTAATAGTTTACAATTCATATTCATACTAAATATTGTTATAATTCTGTATATAGAACGACGCCTTTCCGGTTACAGAGGCGCTTCTATTTTTTTTACGTTAGATAAATATTGTAAGACCATATTAATTCATAGTTTGGTATCATGTTGAACGTTTACAAAAATGAATGTATTTGAGAAATGGTTGATTATCAATACTATGAACTTTATATTACAATAAGTACTTGCGGTTATAGAAATGGAACAAAGGAGGAAACCTCGAGAAACGGTTTTCTTTTATACATTTTTTTTTACTTTCCATACAAGTTCCTTTATTTTACGGCCATTTCATTTTAGTTTATGCGTTTTATGAAAATGAGAAATATGTTCATCATCAACTATTTAACAATTAATTCGTTTACACGAGCACAATTTTTCTTTTGTGTACTGATCGATAAAATTACTTTCGAGTCAGCTTCGTATATAAAGATCAAAGCAAAATATCAATCAGTTGATTCGTTCCAAAATAACGTGACTTCCAGTTGCTGTTGAAAAATCCTCCGTTCCCTAGACTCCCACTGAGCACACTAGCACGCTAATAACGGAGCGAAAAAAGCTAAAAAGTGTTAAAACGTAGAAAAATAACATTATTACATAAAGAAATATGCCTTAAGTACAAAAAATATAAGATTTAGAAATTTAATATGTAATAAATTTACACAGTTGCGATCAAAATCAATTTTTTAAGCACTGTTACGTCAGACGTGCTTTCTATTACTTATAGTTTCGATCCGATGCATATTCTAGTAATCCAGATAACGCATGTCTATCATTTTCTGACGATATATATATATTTAACCAATATGCTAAAAATTGTTTTTAACTGAAAAGACGTTTTGCTATCTGGGAATATGTAATGAATGTGCAACCGTGGATGACCAAGGATTTTATTTAATAAATTTAATAAACCTTATAATTTATTCTTACTAAAATAAATGAAATGTTTTGTAACTTAAATATTTTATCATGTCTAACTTATCTTGAGTTGAATTTAAAATTTTTAAAATATTTTATATTAACATTTTTCTATTTGTTACAAAAGACGTTATAAAATAAAAAAAATAACTTATTTTATTGTTATTAAGATCTGAACCACTTGATCATTGACGGTTAATACTTACGATTTCTGTTCAGTATTTATAAGAAAAGAGCTCAACCAAGTCCTTTTCAAAATCGTTTAAGCAGTATGGAAAATTGTTTCATAATACTATAGGATGGACAAATGTCTAAGAAAGCTTCTTCTAGATTTATCATTGAAAGTGATCTCAGTTTTAACACCGATGTAAGTTTTCTCTAAGTACTAAAAAAAAAGAAAGATGATTATGGTCGTTATGCGTTACTTGAACATTGCATCCGTTAATGGATTAAAGATATATGAAAAAAGAAAACAAGAGGTTGTAAAAATAATTTGTATAACTTAGCAATTAAAGTGAATTCGTACTAACACCTTAGCGATTTTAGAGACATAAATGATAAAATTACTAGTAAGATTTTTATGTATCATATCCTGTTTATTGGACTAGTCGACATTTATTTCTTTTCTCTCAAACTAAAATTATTTTAAGCGTTTTTATAAATTTTACAAATCATTATTTTTCTATTCATTTTATATTCTACATCATTTCTTTCTCATGGAAACGAAGTAGCTCCTTAATTTGTCCATTCGCTGTTTCTGATATTAAAATTGTAAAATTTTATACCAGGAAGATTCTGTCATAATTATTAATAAAGAGAAACAACATTGTATTAGTATAGCGAATACTAATGAATATTATTATTACTGAGGCATGAAAACTATTACACAAATAATAAACTTGTTCGCACGCGGAAAGAAGAAATCATCCATTTTACACAGAGCAGACGTGGAGCAAAGAAGAAAGAAAGAGCTAATCAAAATTTACTAATATGAATATTCGGGAGAATACAATGCCCAACCTGTAATGGGTGCTAGTGTGCGATAATTTAAGCGGCGTTCAATACTTTAAGCATTTATATAGCTTGTTATAACAGCGCAATAATACTGTAAAGTAGCTTCCACAATCCATAGTTCGATTGTATCTCTGTGAATCGTTACGTGTAATATCGTCGAAGAAACAAAAAATGTGAATCGAAAGCATTAATCTAAGTTTCTTTTACTATAAAAATGTCTAATTTTTTATTTCTCGAACCTTTGTAACGCATTTTCGGTAACGCACATAATGGCAAATGTTTCAGACTACTTGAGATCTATACAGCAAAAGTCGAGAAGATATCAATTCACCGTGGAAATGAGATGTAAAAGTTGCTGACTGTAAATTAACGTTGTAATTGTACCTGCGAAAATTCGCGTGAAACGCGCGTTGTTCAATTGAAAAATATTAGAAAAAAATTTTTTATAGAAATTTTTACATCTCATTTCTATGATAGATATGATGTGTTTTACTTTGCAAACCTTATTAAATTTTATGTGATTTTTTAAAGGATTTCTTCCACACTTTACAAATAAATGTTTAAATGAAAAGAGAATAATATGTACTTTTTATTTTTATCTAAATTAACTACCTATTTAATATACAAACTGTGCATATTTTACTGGAGACAAGAAGTAGGTAATACCAATTTAACTTATTGTTACAAGGATATATATACTTAGGAAAAGGATTTACTCATTAGATTTTTAACAGTGTAAAAAAATTTATTTTTATTTCCTTTTGTTTTTTTAATATAAAAAAAAAGTATTCTCCCATGACTTAGTCATTTAGAAGTATTTACAGTAATGTATAAATATTGAAATAGTATTTTAAAATATATTATAACTTGATTTGTGTGCAAAAAATACATATATATATACAAAAAATATTTTGAGTACAAAAGTTGAACTTTCAGGATGTACTTCAGATCACGCAGGCACTGAATCATTTTTTATGAAATAACATGATCTTACTCTAAAAGTCGTAATCTTTAAATAGTGTACAGGTACTTGATTGAGGTGCAGTTGAAAGACATTTAAAGTTTGTTTTTTTTTTCCTTTTGAACTTTAAAAGTTTGAATCATATAGCTCGAGTGACTTCCTTCAGAAAACTCCTACACATGTGGCATGTATTCCAAAAAAAAGATTGTTGCATTATATAATTCTCGTCTCCAGCTTTTATTCTGTTCATTAGACTACTTGATCCCTATAGCATGAGGTGAAAAAATGCTGAAACACGTTATTTTTATGTCAAACACTATATATTATAACAATACATAAAGTAGTTAACAAAACTTCCAATTTACAAGACAACAATTTTATAAGTATAATTCTCAATTTGTAAAGTTTTCTATCGAATACTAAAATCTATTTGACTGCTTGAATTTCAGGTACATGAAAGTCATTTCACTTTTCACATTACATAGGACCATTAAAAAATTAAATGCTTCAAAAAAATAGTTACAGTTTATCAACTGTATTTTTAATACTATTGCACACAACATATTTGTTGATCAAAATACTTATTTCTTCTAGCATTAGCATAACAGATGAATTTAACATCATCTACATCTGTGTAATATAATTCAATGTACCCGGAATCCAAGCAGACAAGCTGCTTCTATTCTTCCTCACGCCGAAAATACCTATCCTCGATGCGTCTGCAAAGTTTGACAAGTGTTGGATATTCTTTCACAATTTGAGCCAGCTTACAATCTTTTGTAAGTGGTGTTGTTATGATGCTGAATATGTGTCCAAATACTAGAGCATCCAATTCATTAGGCCTGTTGAATTTTAAAACAAAAAAATTTATTTTATAATTATTTTGAAAAATTTGAAAATACTTATTCACCAAAAAATTAAAATAAATAACAGAGTTAAAGTGCATACATGCTAGTTAACATTCAATTGCAAAGGGTGAAGGCTGTCAAGAGGATCATAGACATTCAAAATAGATTCTTCTGATGAAGCTCCTACTAATTCAAAATCATCAATGTTAAGATTTTCAGTGCGATGGAAGCAAAGTTTATTGATAGAATATGCATGATCAATTAGGAGAGGGAATCTGTGGATGATTGTGGCCATATCTTGCATAGGTGATGGAAGCTTTGATGTTGTTAGGGTATGGACATGGGAAAACACCAAGGCATCTAGTTCATTAGGTCTTCAATAAAAAACAAACATATTAATATTACTGTTAGTAAACAAAAACAATGAGAAAATAATTATGAATAACTTACTTGTTTCCAAAGAAGAACATTTTATCCTCAAGCCTTTCAGAAAGTGCTTCACAGCACTTCTCCACTTCGGCAAAGACTTCCTCAAGTGTTTTGTTGGCCCACGACAAAATGCTCAGCCTCTTAGTAATTTGATTCCTCTTTTGCCAATTCAGTAAGTGATTCAGAGGCCATGGATAGACACTCCCGTGTCGCTCCTTGGTAATAGTCTTATAAGTCTCTTCGTGGCACCAGCAGATGTACATTTCAGCATTGTACAGCACATTATTGACCAGAGACATGTAAGCTCTGAGGTTGACCTTATCGTCCTTCGACAACTCATTGGATAAACTGGAGCCCTTGGTGCTGATAAAGGTGACGATGTTGTCGAAGTCAGGCATGACGAAGGCGCCGCACTTAATGAAGGGCACTTTACCCGAAGGTGACATGTACTCAGCATTCCACCTCGGTTCGATCTGGAATTCGAGGTTGCACATCTTCAGATAGGCCTGCACCGCCAGGCAGTTGGCATTGTCAGGTAACAGAATCTGCTCCACCTCGTAGGGCTGAAACAGTTGGATCGGCTGAGGCCATGGCTCTTGTGCTGCAAAATAAGCCACAAAAGTCGTTAGAATTGGAGTCGACGCGATAGTCCCTTTTAGGTTAGGTCGACGCGATGATAAAATGTAAATAAGTATATATAAGTCGACTGAAAAAAGGAAGATTCAAACTTTTATGCTTTTTTTCTCTTTTTTTTATTTCAAAATGAAATCACCTCCTAATTCGACGTTCCACGAATCCAGCAGCACCGAGTTCTGCATCTCGCTCGCTGCTATTGAGATACGGCCGGGCGCAGAAAATTATTTCATGCGAGAGGTCCAAGTTTTGCACGGGGATAGCAGAGGCGCGCGCGCGAAGAGACGCGAAAAACAGACGAAATCGACGACGATGTGTGTACGCGCGCGCGGTGGTGTTGTGTGCAGAAGAAAAAATCGATGCAAACTACACTCACGGGCGAATGTAAGTATACTGTAGTGTAGTCACCGTGTGTGCTATATTTGTTCTCGCAAAGTATAGGCTTTGCGAATTTCAGTGAATTTTAAACTTGGAGAATGCTAGTTTCTAATAGGATAGCGTGTGAGATAAGAATATATACGTTATGAAATGCAAAACTTACGATGGATGTCTATGTATTTCTCGCCGCATACAGCTACAGCGCTCCGAATATTTTTAAATGGATCTTCCTAGAATGGAACAAATAATTTGTTAAATAGTTCTTGTTATATTACAATAGAGAAGTATAAGTGAAACTAATAAGCGCTGAAATAAAAGAATGAAAAACGATAAAAAGTAACCTCAGCCGATTCTCTTATGCTCGCGTACAAGGAATCGAGTATTCGCGTCTGCAGAGGCACTTCTTGTTCGACTTTTTGCTGATTATCTTTGAAAATTTTTAGTTCCTCTGATAACATAGTAATTTTGATGTCTACCGGGTAATTTTGAAGGAAATGTGCGCCAAAAAAGGCTAAAAAGTCATAGCCGTAACCGCAAACTCCGAATTTTTCAGAAAATAAAAACAACTTATCTTCGATTGTTTTTTTTATACTTAATTATTATTGCATAAAAGAATATTTACTGTTTATAAAAAAATCGATATAGGCATATAGAAAAACACGTCCAAATAATGTATACAAAAGCTATTATATCTATTAAATATTGAATTTGAAATCAGTGGTTTTTCATTATTATAATTAATGAAATTATTGATGCAACATTTCATGTTATCTAATTTAATTTTTATGTAGTAAATATATAACATCTTAAGATATTTTTCATGTTCCAAAATCTTAAAAAAATTTATCGCATTAAAAACCTGTTATTTATAAAGTGGTTACCTAAAAAATAACCATAATTACAATTTTATTATTCAAACCTAAAATATTTATTGAGCATAAATATCTATTTTTGCAAATCTGAAAGAATCAAGTATTCGAAAACATTATTCTCAACACTTAGCATACAATTTAAGTCTGCAATTAAAAAACATTAAAAAACTTTTCTAAAAAAAAACTCAAAAAACTCCAAATTTGAATCGCCTTCCCATCGAGATTCAGATTCACGGGAGCCGGAAATGGACGCGCCTGCGCAGAAGCTGCACGAACCGCAGAGCGCGCGAGTAGGCCCGATTCAGCGACGTGCGCGGTCGCGGATGCTCCGTGGTACGGCGTGAGCACTCTCTTTCAAAAACGTCAAGATGTCGAAGAGAGGTAAGCTCCGGCGAAAATCCATCGGAATCGACCTTTGAAAGGGCCACGACCACCAATTAGTGTTCAATTAACAAAAATAATGTCCATGTGCGACGCATCAGTGCAAGTAGTTTTCGCTCGCGGGACGATTTTGACAAAAAAATCGCCTCACGAAAAGTGAAGACGACGGTGGTGTGGTGGTGGCCCCCCCTCCGTTCCTCTGCGCAATGTTTTGTGAGGTATGTAACCGTTATCTTTTTGTTGTTTAAGGACGTGGTGGATCGGCTGGAGCCAAATTCCGGATATCTCTGGGTTTACCCGTCGGAGCCGTCATCAACTGTGCTGATAATACTGGTGAGTTTTCGCGGGGATGTCGCTGGTAAGGTTGTGACTGTGTACGTGGTCTAACCTCAACGGGACGACACATGGCTGGAAAAACACGATTGCCCGGTGGAAAAGTCCCGTTGCGGGGCCAGTTCCTCGTGCACGCTCTCGTGATCCTGGAGTCGGCGAACCGTGCGACGGAAAAAACCGTGCTTTTTTTTTACATATAGTTAGTGGATGGACAGTGTTTCTTGAGGTTTTTAGTGATTGTTGATATGTGTGTATTAGGTTAAATTGTTAGAGCTCAACGAGTATGGTTTATTTTTATGCATGAAACCGCATAGGTGTAGTATATAGTATAGTTATTGGGAAAAGGAAAGTTCAAGGTGATAACGGATGTTATTCATTTATTGAGTAAAATGGAGTTCGATGGAGACGTCCTCGATGATAAGATTATGTGAACAAGCATTAAATTTTTTTTAAAAACTGTTGTAAATAAATACATATAAAAATGATTTTGATTAATAAAACATTGAGTAATGAACGCAAAACTATGCTAAATAAAGCGTTTAAATAATTGAGAATGATTTAAAATCTTTACTTGTCTTGTTTGCACTTTATACACAATTTTCATTTATATTAATTTAGTATTGATCTAAAAACAATGAAAAAAAGAAATTACGTTATCACAAAGGTGTATTTTATGATAAATTTTATACTTCCATTAAGTGCAATTTCCAATTTAATAGTATCAGTATAATTCTTGTAAAAGCTATACCATATACATAAATTCATGAAATAGTTCAAATTTAAAAAATAGTATGCTTTCAAAACTGTTATCTTTACTAATTTCATGGTTTTCTTTTTTTCTTTATTTTAAAAGCTATTTATTAAATCACTAAAAGTTATATTCATACTTTTAAAAACTTATGTAAAGTTATGAAAACCTCAAGAATTATAAATTGAGTACTCTAACTTTTGCATTAAATGTCCAGTTCCAAATACTGATAACTTAAATTTCTAGTAAATCTTAGAAAAATTATTATTTGTTAATGAAAATTGAAATATCTGATTTCAATTTTTTCATTCAAACTTAAGATTAAATTAATAAGCAGATGAATAAAACTATAATTTTATTTAATTTTTACAGGTGCCAAGAACCTGTATGTGATAGCTGTTCAGGGTATTAAGGGTCGCCTGAACCGACTTCCAGCTGCTGGATCAGGTGACATGATTGTTGCCACAGTCAAAAAAGGAAAGCCTGAACTCAGGAAAAAGGGTAAGTTTTAGTAGATTAAAAATGTTTTCTAGTAGAAAACAAAATGCGTATTTTACATCCCTAAAATACGCATTTTACACCTACTAAATACTGTTTGCAACTCAGGCGTAAAATTTTAGATTTTTCTGTAATGGTGCAATCACAACTCGAGCGGCAAAATCGCATTTACATCTTTGTTACAAAAAAATACTATTTTTGTATGAAAATATCCAAAGTTTTAATAAAAAATTTTATTTTCTTTCTAGTTATGCCAGCAGTCGTCATCCGGCAACGAAAACCGTTTCGCAGGAAGGACGGGGTTTTTATATACTTTGAAGACAATGCTGGTGTAATTGTCAACAATAAGGGTGAAATGAAAGGATCAGCGATTACTGGTCCAGTTGCAAAAGAGTGCGCCGATCTGTGGCCGAGGATTGCATCTAACGCCAGTAGTATCGCTTAAAGTACCGTGTATAAATATTTTACCCTTAATAAAACAAAACTGGGTTTGCACCCAGTAATTCTTTTGTATTTCATCTACAATCCATGCCATATATTTTCATTTACAAAACAATAAATTCAAAAGAATCTTTCTACCGTTTACAACAAATGATTAAGGTTGCATTATTCAGAAAGTGAGATGAAAACCGTATTATTTACGAAAAGCCTATTAAAAAAAAAACTACTTTCATTCCAGTAAATTGGCTAATTCAAACCAAGGTATTTGATTTTCACAAGATCATTGACAGACATTGGCCTGAATAGCTGTTGAACCCGAGAAATTGAAATTTATCGCGAAACTCTAATAGAAATATGGCATTCTTTGTTTCCTTATTACGTTTGTTAGATTTAAAAAAACGGCTTTGAGAATCATTTCCTAGTCAATTATATGTTCTAGATGACTGAAAGTTTAAGTGGTCTTTTTTTCAATCGCTTAGTTTTTGCGTAAATTTTTTTTCTCGCGTCAAATGTACATTTAAAGAGTAAGATCTTTTATCTTCTCAACTTCCGAATGTAAAAAGCAAATTAGCGTGACATATTCGGTAGCAAAGAAACGAGGAAAGTGAAAAATTAAACGATCAGGAGTAATCTAATCATGCAAGTTGACAAAGGATTTATTTTCATCGCGTAACGAGAACACGATGTTACATTAGAAACTCATTATTCTCTGTTTAGATACAAAATCGTTTCTCTCATACAAAATGCACATAAAGTGAGCGCCTCCTATTACTGACTTACAGCAGCGCCTATAACTGATTGTTTTAATTATAAAAATTACACTGATCACGGAACCTACACTTAAAATCCAACGCTCCGCTATATACTCACGATTTCATACTTGTTTTTTTTCGTTCACTTATCGCGGAAAAATATCGCCAATTAAATTATAAATCTTCAAACTATCCTCCAAACTTTCAAAAAAAAAACATTCCGCACATGCCGCCTCAATGTCGCACCTTACACATTTATTTTAAAATAAATTCTCGGAATCATCAACTCGCGCGGGCCTTGCCATTCGATTTTCACAGCATTCAAATGCGCACGCGCGCCGTAATAAAATTATTGACGTCAAGGTAACAATGGGGATTTATTTGTTACATTTCCAATGCACCTTCATGAATAACTCATTAATTGCATAACACCTCTGCCGCTGCGTGCGCGAGCGCTCCATCAATAAATCCTCGCATCCAGCGCTCTCTCACACACACACACACACACACACACACACACACACACACACACACACACACACACACACACACACACACACACACACACACACACACACACACACACACACACACACACACACACACACACACACACACACACACACACACACACACACACACACACACACACACACACACACACACTGATTTTCAAAACGTCTGCACAGGGGCAGTAAAACTTTTATTAACGCCGTACTTGCGGGCGCTTTTTTGCTCCGATCCATCGATCAAGCGCCTTATTTAAATATAGCTATCGGTTTCGCGCGTTTGCTCGCTCGCAGTTTTACCGGAATACACTCACTCTCGCGCGCGCGCTATCCCATTAGATATGCGATTTCCAATCGGTACCATAATGGATGACTAATTTTTTTCCCAGAGCGATTTCCTACACACCGATCTTCCATATTTGTTCCGAGCCGCGCGCATTCCCTTTTTTTTTCTTTGTCGCGCAATGCCGCTCGCACGCGTATGTATACAATTGTTATCGCTCGCTCGCTATAGCGCTCGCGCATTACACTTCCTATACGTGTGTACAATATGCGTACGCGGATATGTGTATATAAGTGCGAATTGAGAGAGAAAAAAAGGAAGAAAAGAAAAACCGAGAGACTCAAGGAGCCGTGCGGGCGTAGGACGCCCGGTGAGCGCGCGTTTTTGCCCCGGATAGACTCGCGGTCGTTCGAACTTTTTTCGCCAGATCGATTCTATACTGGTGTATATTCGCGTGCGCGAACACTTACCTTTGCAAGCACAAGTTTTTCCCTCGTTAGTGTGCGCGTGTGTGTGTGTGTTTGGCGAGGTGGAATTATTATTTTGTTATAGGCTCCGAGCTGTTGTATGGTAATCGAGCGGCGGTAATTGATGGTTGATGGCCGAGCCCAAAAAATAATAATTAATAGTAATTAGGGGAAGCTGATTTTGGTCCGATGCTATACGTGACTGTCTGCTCGAAAAGGAGTCCAAGAATTATTTTTTTTTCAAAGGTCTTTCAAAGGTGCTTTGTTTTGAAAATATTTATAGATGAAACGTTAAAATATAGATTTTTTCTGCACTCAAATATTGTTTATACCACTTGGGACCTCACGTAAATATGGAAAGTGAGCAGAAACAATGATTTATTTAACATACTTCATCAATTTTTTCTTTTCACACTCTTCACGCGGCCTTCAGAAAATAACTAAATTATTGTAATAATTATTATCATGTAGTCCGTATTTTTTTTTTAAAACACCATTTGCTACCAACCTTTTTCCCTCGCGCAATTATTTACCGTGAAAATGCGGTATTGTTCGGCCTTAAGGAGCTTTGGAGCCGCAGCGTTAATGGGCAAGGTAAAGGTGTCGAATTTTTATATATGCGTAATGAAATGTCGCCGAGTTTAGCTCAGAAAAAGTCCGGTAAATGCACAATGAAATAAATCGAGAAAATATATATAGATCGTTATATGAATATGGAATAAATAAGAAACTCTTATATAAGGTATACTGTCAGCGCAAGAAATGGTTTTCGACGCTATTTTGGTAAACAATGTGGTATGGTTATACAATGACCTTTTTGTCCCAAACAGATTTTTCATTACGTCTACATATAGTTTTTTTCATTTAATTAGGAAGGCTTTAGTCAAGAAATATATACATTTTATGATATTATCTTTGCTTATGTTAATTAAAGACATGGGTCTTTAATAAGCTTGCAAATTTCGTATATGATTTAAATCAGTTCCATTGATGGCTACATTAATTAACTCATTCAATTTATAAAGATACTCACCTTGACGTCCAGTAACCATACACTAAAATCATATTACCCTGCAAGTACGGTTATTTTTTAAACCATAATACTCACATCCCAAAAGCATCTCTAACAAATGACAGCCTTATACTTATAGAATCAGCATATACACAAAAAAACACACAAACCGATCGTCATCTCTAGAATCCACAAATTATTCGCGTACAATACGACAGCAATTACAATGGGCTTTTAGCCATACTGCACCCTCGCGCACACGAGCGCGCGTGCCGCCAATCGCTCAATCAACTCGCTGCCCACCTACTACATACTTCGAAAACAAAACTTATATACGCGTCATCGTTTAATTAACGTTCGCGCGAGAGGCTATGTGCAGGTTGTTCCAACTTGAATCGAAAAAAGCATTTTTTTTTCGCGAATATTCTCGCAGTCGCGCTAATTGCACTCGCGCGCTTGAGCATACATGAAGACATATATGTTTTTTTTTTCTTTCATTTGGTGATGAACAATTACTGCTATCGGTCCGTCTCTTTTCCGCCCTTTTTGCAGCCTCCATTCATATGTATACGCGAGTGTTCCACGTGCTGTAACATTCGTAAATGTCCTGTGTGCATGGATGTATAGAAATGTACATGTATAGGAGAGTAAGAGAGGGAAAGCTTTGTGCGTAGGATGAAAACAAAAGGGAGGACCGATATTTAAGAGCTGCTTACGAAGAAAAAGAGGAGGAAGGAGATTCGAAGCGGGACCACCGCAAAAATCGTTGAGACCGCAAGACTGTAAAAACTTAGATAGTTATTTTAGTGTGCATAAAAAGGAGTGAGAGAGAAAGAAAGGAATAAGTTAATCAATGAGTATAGAAAATGCCTGTATGGTGAGATTACAAGCTGCTAACTATAATAAACTGTTTGTTAACGAACGCTGTATATTTATAATCATTGTTTTAAAGCCACGCTGTTATAAAAAGTGGTGAATGAAACTATGTTGTTGTCGCTTTTAATAAGATGGGAGAAAAAATTATTTAAAAACAAATGTTATATAAAGACAACATAAAAAAAACCAGCACAAACTAGTATACCAATCGATGTGTTTGTCATTTTTTTTAATGCTTTATTTTTACACCTCACCGTAAAAACTAATATGGCAAAGGAATTAATTTAATACAGATGCACTGGCTGTGAAATTAAATTAGATAGAATCAAAATAGAGTAACAAACGATCGAATTTTAAATAACGTAACGAGAAACTGTGCAAATTTCGTTTTTACTTATGTTTTTTTTTCTTTATTATAAGTATACGAACCATTAAAACACCGAAAACAAAAACTTGAATATTGAAATGAAAATGCAACTGAAAGCAAACAACGCTCGCGACATTTGCAATTCAAACTTCGACTGACCATTTCGGTAGTACACCCCATGCATCAAACGCAGAAAGGAAATACACGCAAACCACAAGTCAAATCCAACTCCGCACCAGGAAGCGAAGTCACTTCTAACACCCCCGCCCCCGCCCCCCCCAAAAAACCCCAACGACCCGGCGACCCACAGAGTTCAAATAAAATTCTAATCCCTCCTTCTTCCCATTAATGCGCAAAAAAAACGCGCTATCCTCACGCGCAAGGTAGGTTCAACACCGCATGTATCTCTCCGCGCGCGCTTAGGCCGCGCCGCCGCTGCTCTCTGGAGCGTGCGATTTTCAGATTACATATATTCGCACGGCGGGCCGAGCAGCCAGTTCATTCCGCGCCGGCACTTCCCGGTGCAAGGAGCTCGAGACACCGCCGCCGCCGCGTATATAATACAGCCGACGTACAATAACCACTGTGCAGCAAACAGGAGAAGGGAGAGCAGCGGACGAGAGTATAAGTAGTAACCTGCTTTATCAAGGCGCGCCGGCGACGAGGAGAAGGAAAGACGACGACGGGAGATAAGAGCGGCAGCGCGGCGGTTGTGCCCACTGCTATATTTACGTGTAATATACCTAGTGCGGTCGCCGCCGACTTCGCCAGCGTCGCATATATCACGCGCTCACGCATACACGCAGAAGAGGAGATCCTCGGTTATATACTTGTACGCGCACTCCGATCGCCCGACACGGCGATCACACACGGCAGGTACGAGTATTATAAATGTGTGTGTGTACGTATACGCAAAAAGTGGTAGTGGCACAGGCTGACACGTCGCACGCAGGCGTGTCCCACGTATATATTCGTATTACCGCGCGTCGCGCCGAGCACGACGGGACTCGCTTTATCTTTTACCGCTCGCTCGCTAGCTCTCGTGCAAGATATATACTTAATAGTCGCTGCAGTCTGCGCGCGGTGCCGCTCACGATCACATCATCACGCGGGGAATTTCGAAGCCGAGCGCGCGGAGGCCGTAAACACACTGCAGCGCGGGTGTCCCGGGACGCGCGATAAAGTTTCGAGAAGAGAGGATTAGAAGTTCGGCTGCTGTGTATAGGGGTGAAACGGGTTTTTTCTTGATTAGAGGTTGCGGTGCGGTGTGTGTGTGTGTGTGTGTGAGATGTTGCGTTGCCGTGAGGTTCGCGAAGAGGACGTAGCGGTGGTGTAAGTATATACACGGAGCGCAGAGGAGGCGGAATTAGTGATGAACTCGGAGTTTCGCGGTTGAAAGGCAAGGTCGGATGCAACTATACTTACGATACGCGGGTGGAGTTGTCGGTGGCTGGAGAACGTGAGATTTTGAGGTATGCTGCGTTATATACGTGTGAGTAGGTGGTAGCGTTGGTTCTTGGACGGATGGGAAGTTTGGTCGATTGTTATATGATTGTCATTTTTTGCGATTAAAAAAAAAAAAAGCAATAATTACACGCGACGGATTTGTGACCGGCAACTTGGTAACATGATAAGAAATTCTTTACAAGGTTTTTTTTCTCTTTTAAGCGAAGTAGGTGTAGTTGTAAAACGGAGTATTGTTATTACCCACAGTATATAAACAGCTGACTTCTTGGAATACACGTGTATATACACTGTACTACACAATATCAGATGGAACATAACTCGTAATCGATATGCCAAAGCTATAAACCTTCAAAACCGAGTGCGCAACTAAAATAATACTTTTAAAACTTGGTATACTGTACTACTCTATATCCATCCGTCTCGCCGCAAACTGTGGTAACCCAATATATCTCACGAAACTTCCCTAAATCATCCAATATAATACTCTCTCTCTCTCTCTCTCTCCTGGCAGTTTGCGAAACTTTCGAACTTTGAAAGGCAAACTCTGCGCACACGAGGTAAAACAATTATATCCATCATACACACTACATACATCACAGACCCATCGTGTACAAAATCAATCAGCGAACTCGGGCAAATTGTTCCACGATGCCCCCAAACTTATTATGCCTCCTCGGCTCTCCTACATACGCTCGCATGCCTAATTCGGTAATAGAGAGAAAATATAATGCAGTTTCTGATGTCTAGGATATTAAATCGATACTTCATTTTCTTAAAATAACGCGCGTTCGCGCGAGCACGAGAGGAGCGGCGCGCACGTTAGTCGAACGCGCTACGCTGTTTATGCTTTGTACTTTTATTTATAAACCCACTGGGCTCAATGAGAGAGAGTGAGACGCAGAGCGAGTAAAGATTGAATGGATCAAGCGAGATAGAGATAGGCATTTCAGCTTATAGAGCACGTCGCGTCTTTTTTTATTGCGATTTTTGCGCGTAATAATGCCCGATAATTATCGGCCCCGCCGCCTGCCGTCGTCGCCTCGTGCGGATTACGTCAAGCGGATTTCTTATTGAGCGATTGCTTATAGTAGTTCTTTTATTATCGGTCGCTGTGTGTGATACACAAGCTCCGCGCCTGTCGAACCTCGTGAGCGCGCGCGCGCGCGTGTACATAAGTATACGTAATTGACCGCTGAGAAAAATAATCGGAGCAACTCCGAGATTCATTTCGGAGCAACTCCGAAATTCATTTCGGAGCACGCGTCGAGTCACGATTAAAACTCGTGTCGTTCCTTAATAAATCCTCTCGCTCTCTTAGTTCTTCTCTTACAGTTCTTCTGCCTCTTCCTTTTTTTCTTCTTCTTCTTATCTAAACATGAAACACCGTGTCGCATTATCTCTTGTCACCGAACGCCTCGCACGGACGCGTAAAATAAACGCCGCCTCATGGCTCACGCGTGCGCGTGTAAACAGACTACATATGAGGAAATCCACGGAACCTTTAACTGTTTTGATACTTTTTTCTTAAAGTAATTTATTGCTAATAAAAACTGACGAAAAAAGTCCACTTTTTCCACTTTTTCCAAAAGTGGACTTTTTTCGACAGTTTTTTACATCCCCAGACTTGAGCATGCGTGGCACACTAATATGGATTACCGGACTGGTTTTCTACGTAAAAATTGAAGATTTTACACCTTGTCTCGTTTATGTGCTTCGCACGTTCAACTAATAGCAGCAATAAATTACTTTAAGAAAAAAGTATCAAAACAGTTAAAGGTTCCGTGGATTTCCTCGTATAAGTACTTATATACCTCTCCGCTTATAGAAAGTCATCGCCGTCGTCTCCACGTGTGCGCGCGTAACTTTCTCTCTTATATACATTTCCACAGCACGCAAAAAAGACTCACGCGCGACGAATTCGTGCAACACTTTCTTGCTGCATAGCTCTCGCGATCGTGGGGGCGTATAGAAGTCTCGAAGGACGCATTTTTTGATAGCTAAAAATACGGTCTTGCCTGACTCACTCGCTCGGCGTCGTCGCCGTCGTCGTTGTCTATTTCCGATGCGTACATGCAGCGGAACTAGCATAACTTAGCCGCGTGCCCGCGCTTTTTTATCCGCATTTATATACTTAGCAGACTACACGCGGCGGCGGCGCACTGCTATTGCGTATTTACGTCTCCTGTCAGCGCGTACACTTATGTATACTTGTGTGTGTGTGTGTATGTGTGTATTATATAGGAAAAATCTCGTGCACGCCGGTGTGTGGCTGCGAAGCAGATAAGATCACGCTGCACGCGGGGCCCTGTCGTCGCGTTCCTCTCTCTATCTACGGCTCGACGTGGCGACGACGTCAGAAGAGAGTCGTCTCGCATTTCCGGGTGAACGGACAGCTGCCGTCTATACCTAGGTACATCGTCGTCGGCAACGAGGAGGAAAAAAGACAAAAGAACACCGTAGTAAGGAGCAGTAAACGCGAGGAACGAGAAGCCGTATACAACGTCCTTTCCACATGGAGTGCGTCGCGTCGTTCGCCGCGTTCCGATCGCTTGAATACAGCAACTGTATGCTGATTGGTAATTCCTTTGACAAAACTAGATGGTAAAAGAGAATTAACCAATCAGCATAGAGTTGCTGTATTCAAGCGATCGGAACGCGGTGCACGATGCGACGCACGACGCACTCCATGTGGAAAGGGCGTAATACCCATACGCAGGCAGCATATAGTAGTGTACCAATTGTGGAGGGAGAAAGACGGCCAATAGAAGAGGGAGAAGCGGAGCAAGAGTAGAGAAAGAGAGAGAGGAGGGAGAGCGCAGCGAATTTGTAGGTTATGGCGTGCATTCGCAACAGCAGCAGCAACAGCCGCGGCGGCATCGCGATGCAGCAGGAGCAGCAGCTCGACGAGGTGCCTGGGGAAAGGACGCACTGAGTGCGAAGAGAGATTGGGAAAGAGAGGAGAGAAGAGTATAGATACGACGACGACGAGGCGCATGCGATATGCCGTCGGGCTAGAATCTAGCTCGACGTTGAGACAGAGAGAGAGAAAGAAGTAGAGATAAAGGAAATTCGTCAAGGACTACGCGGGATAAAAGGTTCGTGTAATATCGTATCCCGCGCAGATCGTGTGCGTGTACACCTATACCTGCTGTGTATAATGTATAAGTATATACATGCACGCTGTCGACTCTTATCGTCTTAGGTAAATAACGAGTGCCTCCCTCGCGCATCATCATTGCATACGTGTATATCTATATACAGGCACACGCAGCATCAGCAGCAGTAGCAGCGCTGGAGAGCGAATTTCGGACACACGCACGCGTCTCGCGTGTTATATAGGGGGTGACGAAACTCTTGGATCCCGGCTCCGTGGCCCACTAAATTGTGTGTTTTAAAAGCGGCGTCGTCGGTCGTCGCCGCAACGCGGGCTCTCGCCTGCGAGCTTTGGAGAACATCCTCTCCACGCCGCGAGAGCGCATCGCGCGTGTATTTATAGCGCGCGCGAGAGAGGCAAGCAAGCGCAGACAGGAGCAATAGCGCAATTTTTATCGGGCCGCAAAAGTGTGTATTAGAACAGATATACTTATATACCGTTACCGCGAGATGAAATGATTTTTAAACGAGAAAAATCAGGCGAGAGATTGCTGCTGGTGTTCAGGAGCGTCGTCGCGGTGTCTACCTGTTGTACTGTCCGTGCTTGGTAAGAGAAAGGAAAGGGAGAGAGTGTGTGTATGTGTGAGGGTTTTATCTTGATGCGAGATAAGCGCGGGAGGTTCCGGTGGAGTGTGAGTGTAATTAGAGCCAAGGAGGGCTGCTTTGACAATGCGTGTATTTTTAGAGGGTTCTGCAGAGGTCGTTGGTTCTGTGGGAGGGTGCGTATGGTGGGTGACAATGGCATTGAAAATGTCATCGATGGAGTATAGTGTGCCCCTTTGTTTCAATTTTGTTGGATGCCTGTGCGAGACATTGTTTACTTGGCATTGTCATAATGTTGAGACACTTGACTCCCTTTGAATTATCCCATTTTTATGCCAATGTGGATTATTGTGTCGCAGCCATGACTTAGATATTGCAATTTTACATGATTGCGAACAAAATAATTCACATAGTACTGCTGCTTCATGCCTTTTTAAAATCTAAGAGATTGTGGATCTAATCTGACACTTAGACGTTCAAGAAACTTCTTTAAGTAATTGAGACTAATTAAGCTCTTTATTTATTTTTCCTTGTGCTTCTTTGTGGTTTATTTAGAACTGCTTCTATTATTTTCCTTTTAAAAAAAGCATGAACAGAATCAAGATATTTAAAATGTTAAAAATTGAAGCAAGCCAAGTGATATCGTCAATATTGTTATTGAAATGTTATTTACAATGTTGTACATTCTTATCAGATTGGAAAGATTGAGACATATTATTTTTTATTGCTTTCTAGTTCAAAATATTACGTAAACTAATGCGACTATATTAAATATCTTTCAGGTGAATGAAGATGGCACAGCATTTTGTTGCTGTGTGTGTGGTCTGTGTACTTTGCGCAGCACACAGACTATGCTTTGCGCACATGGTAGACTCACCCCAGGTAGTGCAACAAACAACACCCAGTGTAAAATATTCAACAGAATTACCCGGTTATAGTGAACATTTATTACCCCATCGGATAAATTTGACAAAAGTGCCAGCATGGAAAGATGTTCACAAGAAAGATTCCCAGAGAAATGAAAATCACAAACGTTTTAATAAAGTGCCTGATCAAAGAACGGAGAAATCCCACTATGACGATAAATTAGCCGAAGACTTCGAACACATCCGTACACATCAAGAAGCCAGGCAGAAAGAATTACTGGAGAGACTAGGACAAAATAATGTAGAGTCTCCCAAGAAAAACTCCAAAGTGAACCAGACAAATGACAAATATCTGCGATCAAAGAGAAGTTCTGATCTGGATGAAAAATACTTTACCAAAAAAATATTTGAACTTTATGGAGATGGTGAGAATATGACCATAGAAGGATTTGAAAGACTCTTAAAGAAAATGGGCCTGTTTCAATCAGAGTCCATAGTTAGTGAAGAGGAAATCCACAGTATAGATAGTAACCAATCAGGAAGTCGACTAGGTAAATAATATTATTTTTATATTCTAGGAACCTCAGTAACACCCCGATTATCAAACAGAAAAATCTAATTACTGATAACTTTCCATAAACAAATTTACACTTATATATGCATCATTTTCTAAACGCGCGAATGATGTGTTGAAATTGCAACTGACTTAATCGCCTCCAGATATCGGTAAAATTTTCATCACAGTTCTTACATAAAGTTCGCTCTCTAGCGATTTTCGCGTCGTCGTGATTTGGCTTACACTCGCGCGCGCTTGCCGCCTTGCTTGATTAGAAAAAAAAAAACGTTACGATCAATCAAATAGTGATGTACGTGTGGAGAGTAGCTGATAAAGGAATGCGAAGCTCAAATACTCAATTCGGATGGTGACTAATTGAGTTGATTTAATGATAGCAATATATGCGATTAATATCGGACCGATTTCAACCCAACGGTTTCGCGTGAGTGCGCGTGCTCTTTCTCTCTCTCTGTCTCTCTTACTCGAGGGACGCCTGTCTCGTTCACCGTCAATTGGCCTATCGAATCGCTAATAAATTGTTATACGAGGCGACCAGACGTCGCCCGTGAACCCGCAGCTGCTGAAGACTCGGGCTTTCGAAAAATCATTTGCATTAGTCGTGGAAACGAGACGTTTGGTAATTAGTACGTGTTAAAGTGAAAATTTCACCTTTTCGTCGACTCAGATAGCGTTTGCTTATTTATCAAACTACTCGTAAAGATCAATAACGTTATTTCTGCAGATCGGTTTTAGATTAGCTTGATGAAATATGTTCTGTGAACACGATATGAAATCGTACAAGTTTGTTTTTTCGCCGACACTGAATCATACGCGAATTATGCTTACATGTTACGAAAAAATACGATGTGAAGCAACTCTTGTAATTTAAGAATTAAATAACATTTAAAACAAGATGGACTCAGCAATGGGGTAGCCGCAGCTATACACTTCTGTAATTCTATGCTGAGTTCAGTTTTCTTTTTTATTTATATCAATATTCTTATCTAAAGAATAATATTATTCATTTGAAAACTGTTGCATGCGCAAATACCAATGCAGTTAAATCAAATTCTAATGGTTTTTTCTTTATTATTGCAGTTAATAGAAAAGAATCCCAAAGCAATAATGGTCTGCAGGGTGCTAATAAAAGTCTAGATTCGAAACAAAGGGTAAGAAATCCATTTAGACAATTTCTTTCAGATTTTCAACAAATTTAACATCATACAATCAATCAACAATTGGAGTTATTTTTTATAACTACTCAAAAGCACTTGTTAATTTTCAACTCAAGTAGATTAAGCACAAATATCTCAGCTCTCCAAAGCTACTGCAATTCTGTAACAAAGTAACCAGAAGCACAACAAACAACTTTATATCTCCTCGCACTTCCTCAATATAAAAATTTTATTCCTCAATCAAACTGCAACCTTATACACACATTTCGCTCTTTCGCGATCTTCCTAACTGGCAAATCTCTCACCCTCGACTGTTTTGTACGTTTCAGTGCTTGAGCAGCAAAGGACTATTGAGCGCGTTATCGAACGACGCGGCCTACATGTCGGCGAGCGGCGACGGCGACAGCGTCAACGGCACCGGCAGCACCAAGCTACCTGGCTGGCTGTTCGAGCGTGTCTGCCCGGCGCTCGTTTATCAGCTCACCGCGGTCTCGGCCTCCGAGCGGCCAGGCTGCGTGCGCGTACCCGAGGACTTCAAGTCGTCCGAGATCGGTAACTTGGATATGGAGGAAACGGCGCGCAACATGTTTCAAGGTAAGCTTACATGTCTACATATACGTTTAGAATATCTCTCGAGTAACGAGAAAATGTCGACGATGATTACTAAGCGAATTCCATTCGTCTTCTCTGTTTGCAGTATGGGTGTACTCCACCGTGAGCATACTCATAATCAGCTTGTGCGGCCTTCTCGGCGTCGCCGTGATACCAGTCATGGGCAAGAGCTACTACCACCATTTATTGCAGTTCTTGGTTGCACTTGCCGTGGGTACTCTTTGCGGGGACGCCCTCATACACTTATTACCTCATGTGAGTCGTTGACCCTTACGAGGATTTATAGTAAATACAGATGTATTATGTAATGCGCGAATGATGCTTTATCGGATTTTAACAACTATAGACGGGCCTTTATTCATTTTTATTTTTTCTTAAGGTTCAAGAGTTATTTATTGGACAGCTTTCTGAATACTTAATAAATATTTTTTGGTTGAAATAAGAGTTTAAGATTTAAGTGTTAAAAAGTACCGTTCTTAATTTTATTCAATATTCTGTAGGCCATGATGTCGACATCACAACATAGTCATTCTCATGAAAGTAGTCAATCGCATTTATCCATAGACCATGGAGATAAAGATCACAACGCAAATATGTGGAAAGGATTTGTGGCAATGATAGGTTTAGTCTTGTTCTTTTTTACGGAGAAAGCATTAAATATAATCTCCGAGTGGAAAAAGTATAACGAAAATAGAAATCAAGTGAGTATAGTTCAAATTGGTATTATGAAAAAATTGTTGGAATGACTTAAATAATAGGTGTAAATTTTTTAATTCTGTATCCCTTAACGTTTTTTAATATTATTACAGTTGCCAGCGCGAGTGAGAGTTATGAGGGAATCGGATGCAGGAAGCAGTAATACTGTAGGTGAAAAGCTTTGCAAACACAAATATTCTACATATCCGTATTGCTACGGGGAAATTGCAACTGAAACTCAAGGTAATTTCTTTTTATTAATTTCTTACAGTAATTGGGATTTTCGAAAATTTATTTCCTTATAAATTTCAGATAATCTTCATACTCATCAACATAATCACCACGAGAGACCGCAGACTATTGAAGAGGAAAAGCCTCTAACTTGCAATTCGACGAATTGTAACTCAGTTTCTAATAAAATTATGCAGAATGACATCGAGAAGAAGAATAACGACGAATGGAAACTGGATGATACTGTGATTACCGATACAAAGAAAGCTGTTGACGGCTCGGACGTGCCGTTAAATGAAGTGGACAATTATACTGTGATTATCAGAGAGCATGAAGGAAAACATCACGGCCACGGACATGGACATAGTAATGGACATTTTATTTTTAAACTAATTTTTATATTCAACTTCTCTACTGAAAATATTAATTAAAATAATTATATTTTTAGGTCACGTGCATTCTACACCTGACTCGATGTCAAGTGTCGCATGGATGGTCATAATGGGTGATGGCTTACACAATTTTACCGATGGTATGGCTATAGGAGCTGCTTTTTCTGCAAATATAGCCGGAGGATTTTCAACGACTATAGCTGTGTTCTGCCACGAATTACCTCACGAATTAGGTAAACGTTGTTATCCAAAAGCGTACACTTTCATTAAATTAACTTGGGTTACTAATAAATTTTTGTTATAATTTAGGTGATTTTGCGGTCCTATTGAAAGCAGGCATGAGTGCCAAACAAGCCGTTTTTTATAATTTGTTATCATCGATACTTTGTTTATTTGGTATGGTCTTTGGAGTATTACTCGGTGCTACACCAGCTGCCAGTAGTTGGATGTTTGCTGCAGCTGCTGGAATGTTCATTTACATAGCTCTTGTTGACATGGTATCAAATTCATTTTAAATTAAAAAGCAAAATACTGTATGAAGGCTATTCCAAATTTTGAGTATTTTTAAATAATCCTATAAAAAAATTGAGTCTTTTAAGATGATTTGTCACATATTTTAGTGCATTTAATTTTTACATTTGTTATAAATTTACATGAGTACTTAGATTAATAAAATAATGTGTATTTTTTCAGATTCCTGAACTGTCTTCGAACCACTCGGTAATGCATGGTGCTCACTGGCAGTGTCTTCTACAAGCAGCAGGACTGATATCTGGTTTTGGCATTATGTTGATTATTGCACTGTACGAACATGATCTCCAAAACTTATTCAACAGCTAAATTCAACAAGTCTGACTTATTGACGAAGCGAGATAGTACATAAGTCAAATTACTGATATAGTGTGTGGCCAATCCGAAGCCTAAGAGTTCAATTACAATCGAGTGTAAAGTTGAATTTCCGGTTTGAATGAGAACTTAGTGTGTGTCTTAAGGTACATTAAACTTTCATTTACCTAATGCGTGTGATCATGCTCGAAGTAATTGCATATAGTAATTACTATAATGATAAAAAAACTTAGTGTACAAAGTTGTGCAGCTCGCATTTTAAGCTTATCTAAATTGTAAAAATTTTCACGCGTGCGAAATTCGGTAAGTTTAAACCCAAATTTTAAATGGAAGCTATATATACAAAATGTCCGTTTGTATTATCGCGTTTTAAACAAAAAATTTTTTTATTGGTAAAAATAGTTTTGTTTATTTATAGATTAATGGATTTCCATTATGTACGCACAGATACTGATGAGTTCATTTTTGTTTATATACTTACAAAAATTAGAAATACGTTTTATTCATTTCATTACTCGATCTATTTATTAATAATCATGTGATTTATTTTCTCTTTGAAAAAATGATCATTCTTGTGTAAATTTAGTTTGGAAATTAATTTTTCTTATAATAGATATGAAATGAATAATTTATGTTATGGAAAATTTATTAAGTACATTTACTTCACTAATAATCATAAAAGATGGTTTTTAATCACAAAAAAATGGGAACAATAAAAAGATGCACAGAAAGTTTATGAGCTATTTCTAGCAAAACAAATTTATTTACAGTATTGCACTTTCACTAATAAGACATAGATGAAATCAAGCTCTGTTTAAATGAGTTTGTGTATTGTTCCTTTAACCATTGTTAATAGCTCTCTAATAAATTGTAAAGACCCGAACAAAAATACAAATACTAAATGAGGAATTGAAAAGCAAATGACACACAGCATACTGACACTTGAAGTAAATAGAGTATTTTAACAGTTTCAACTTATTATTATTGCATTTAAAAATTAGACACTCTCGCCGTACAAAAATAATTTCTTAAAATAATGTACTTTAATTTCTATAAGAGAATATTGTGCTACTATAATAACCAAAAATAAAGAAAAATATTTTTTGTTAGCTAATATAATGCGTTTGAACTTTATGCTTTAAAGGAATAATCAACGAAGTTTTGTGTAAAGTACGATTATAGTCAGGAAGGAACGATGAGCATACTAACTAAGTAAATAGATATATAGTTTACATTTATTAAATCTTTAGACTTTCATTATTAGTTGATGATTATATACATATAGGAAAAATCCTTATGAAATATTTTGAAGTGATTTTACCCAACGTTCCTGCCAATCGTAACTTCCTAAGATGTTACGAAATATTATTAGTTTTTAATATTTTTTAAAAGAAAATTAACAGCAATAAAACATTCGATCTTTACATCATCATTTTAAAAAACACGCGATTATATCATTTGCAATTACTCAGCGTCGTATAATATACATATGTAATTTTGTTTATGAATGCTATTGAACAAAATTTTTGTTCGTATGCAAAGGAAAAAAATTGTACAAACGTGTATAATAGTTTCTTTATACTTGTAAAAGATAAATAGCTACAATCATGTCTATTTTATGACAGAAAGAAAAAAAATCATTGTACGACAAGTTTTAGCATTTTAATGCAAATCTATGAGCATACAACGCGTCTTAAATCAATATTTACATGTCTTAATTTTATTAATTCGTGAATTACTTAACCTTAAACACAAAACCACCGGTGTAAACAAAAAGGACTGCATTTTATATAATAAAAAAGGAATTTTACTATTGTTCGTATATATAGATTTCTAAGAAAATTTTTCGACATTGTTTTACTTATTTTTCATAAATATTGTTATGCCCAAGTTTTATTATACAAGATGAATAAACATATTAATAGAAGAGTTTAGGTCTTTATAAAGTTAATCACACAAAAGTAAGTTCGTCAATAAAATTATAAACACTCAAAGTGAGTAATCATTTTAAGTAGAGCTTGCGCTTCAGAAGCTTTAAATCAAACATAAATTGAGTTTTTGTACCATGTAACCACACTGAAGGTAAATATTATTTTTTTTGTATACTTATTGTTTTACAAAGATCAATTGATTTTGTAAATACTTTCTTATCTACTTGTATATACATTTTTTAAAGATGTTTTTTGTAAAAACGCTGAAGGAATCCATGTCTTGTAAAGAAATACGAATGAATGTTTTAAATTTTTGTTAAATCGTAAAAGGAAGTCCGTTCTTCCAAATCACCAATTTAAAATACACTGTAAGTGAATTATTATAATGGTGATAATTCATTAAATTCGAATCGCAAGCTCATTCAGTGTTTGATCTTGGGAAAAAGTTCATTTTTATCGAAATAAGGTGTATTCTACAAGAACTCTCATTGCAAAAATGATACAATTTGTATATTTTTCGGAATGCTAATAAACGTATGATGTATTCTACTATAATTACAATTGTCTATTTATTTAAAATGAACACTTTTACCATTTAAGCTGTAGGGAGGTAAGTCAAAAAAATCAATCAGTTTTAGTTTGTAAAACATTTTTTTATAAAATTATATGATATTTTATGTACAACTTTATATTTACTTATGAAATATACAAGAATTTCAATGCAATAAATAATGAATAAGGCAGTTTTTAATCTTATGATTTTTGGTTAAGAACAAGATTATTTGACATTTTTACAGAAAATAACTTAAAATATATTTTTTATTTTTTCTTCCAGTAAGCGGTATTCTAGCTCCGGACCAGGTCCTCGAAACTTAAAATATATATACAGCTATGTTCTTTTTTATATGGATATAAGATCATCTCTATCACTCATTTGCGCCGTGAGACTAAAAGCTGTATCAGTACTTGTTTCACTATTAACACTTTCATTGAAAGTTGACTTTTTACTTACGACATCGTTCATCTCTCGCATTATACCGGCCATATCGTCATCGGGATCAATTTCTTGAGCATCCCCTACTACATCTATCTCCATACCTAATTTCTCTTTTGTTGAAGCATTTTGAACTTGCATTATTTCTTCTTTAAACTAAAATTATATTATAGCAGTGAGTATTATTTATATATAAAGTAAAGGAAATAAACTTGTCAATATTAATACATACTATCATTGGTTCTAATTTCAATTCACTGGGTACTTGAGAATGAAATACACAATATGTGTCAAAGATTACAGACACAGGTTCATGGCAAGGCATATCACCTTCAATAGCTCCACAAGCCTGAAATAATACTTGATTTTGATCCTAAAAAACATATAAAAGTTTGTAATTGAATTATAAAAAAAGTTAGAATTAGTAAATTGAAAATAACATACTTTGAGTATGTGTTTACGACAATACTTCGACGAAGGTAACGTGCGTTCGCCACACTTAACTCCCCCCTCTGTGAAAATGCATTTTTGCATACTAGGCGTTTTTTGAGAACAACCATCCGTATTGTGAGAACGTCGATCCATCGATTTTTTATATAAAACTGCTTCTATTCCGTTTCTCCTGTGATAACCATTTAAAACTTTCAGTTTCTGATAGAGCTTCTTTTCTTTTGCAGATTCTTTGGTTTGATCGTGAATACTGCCTAGAATTTATAAAAATTTGATTTAGCATAATTGCTATCATTTAATGAGAAATGTGCTGATTGATGTTTTCTCCATTATTCACTTACATAAAGTTTCTTTTTCCTTTTTTAAAGTATGTAAATATTTTCGTCGTTTCTCTCTCAATGTGTATTGTAACCTTTTGAATTGGTCAATATATAGAGCTTGTAACCTCATTAACTTTTCTCTAGCGATGTAAACGACTTCTTCAGCAGTGTATATACCTGCATGTCTTAAAAATAAAAAATAATAATTGTACTTTTTATTATCACATTTATATTATATGTATTATGACAAAAAAACTGAAGAATGAAAAGAATATATGTAAATCTTCATTTTTCAAAAAAATAAAATTTTAAATAATATATATGCACTAATTACAATTAGTGCAGTCTCAACATGCTAATAGTAACATAATCTGACATCATAGTAACATAAAAATTCCTTAAATAAAACATTAAACAATTACCTTAAAGGATCTTCCTCTGGACTATGAAGGCTTTCATTATCACTATCATCAAGGTAAGTTCCTCTCACAGTGTCACTTATTAATGTTGGTTCAACATCACTATCTGAAGAACTGGCATAATCTAAAATATCTGGTCCTTTTGCATTTACTCTATTTGCATCAATTTCAGCTGAAATCCAAAAATAATTTATATAAAATATAAGTTTAATAATTAATAGTTTCAAAATGTTAAGAACATAGACATACAAAATGGATTCAAAGTTTCTGATTTTCTTTGCTCTTGTTCTTCTGTCTTTACAGTTGTATTTGAGTCTGGTGATTTGACATAATGTCCAAGATTTAACAATAAAGTCTCTGGACATTCTGGTAAAGAATATTTTAATTGGCCCTTTGATCTTGACATTTGTACTTTTCTTGCATGATCTGGACAGTGACTACTTTAAACATACACTGTTAAAATGGATTTACTACTACTTAGAACAATTTATTAAAATATTTTATGTGAGACTTACGAAGCTTCTCTCCTGTCTGATTTAGCAATAGCATTTTGACATTTACGTCCATTAATATTATATATAAAAGAACATTGCCTAAAGGGAGCATTAGGATCTTCTAAAATATGTCTTGAACAATATGAATAAGAATCCATACATGGTTGATGGCATTCGTATGATGTGTAAGCACATGGGCGATTTTCTTTTGTCTGTTTTGCAAGAGTATTCACGGGTGAAACTGTAGGAGTTGGGGCAGGCATTGTTGCCTTAGGGACTCGAAACATGTCCTACCTAAAAAATCAATAATTATGTGTAGTTATTATGAGTTTGATAAAAAAAGAAATCTAATTGAAATATTAAGAGGTTGTATATGTACAAAAATAAAAATTATTATTTTATTTATAAAAGTTATCACAATAGAATAAAAAGTAATTACTTTGCTAAGTAATTTTTAAAAATTTTTCGCAATATCAGAAATAAAAATGATTTTTATTTGTAAAGAAATAAATTCTACATGATTTTTTTTATGAATAGGTAATAAATAACTTAATAAATTTATAACTTCAAAGTATAATAGAAAATTTAGAAACGTACTAAGTATTGAATATTTTGCGTGACAACATTAAGAAGGCATTCTGTCATATATAAAATTGATTAAGAGTTTTAAACAGCGCGAAAAAACGATGTACCTATCGCAATGAACGAAATCCCAAATTCGAAATTACCGCGCAAATTGATTCATGTAATAAGCTAATCAAAGTACCATCTTAAAATCCCACAAATTCACCCACTAAACTCAAAAGAACCACACCACGACATTTTTAAAAATCAAATTAATTTTTCCATCCCAAAACCATCTTTAGCATCACGAAAAAGTAAAAAAAATTAGTCGCTAGCTCGACGAGCGCGGTGATGAAGGAGGACAGGGCCGTGGCCATTTTGCGCGGCGGTGTGCGTCGTGTGGTGGTGCGTTGGTGCGTCGCCGTCGCCGTCGAGAAAAAAAGAGAGAGAGATATCGCCCCGTGTGTCCGTGCACCACTTACGTCGCCGTCGACCTCGTCATTATCCCGGGTGCGCGTCACGTCACCGAGAGAACCTCGTCGTTACGAGAGAGAGAGATAGAAAAGAAAAAGAGAGCGAGCGCGCGCGCGTGCGCTGCTCCAAACGGCCCATCAGCATCATCATCCTCGCCAGCCTCCGCCCGAGGTTGCTGGCTCTATTATGTGCGTGTGACGACGCGCCAGACAAAAAGCCTGCTGTTGCTGCTGTTGCTCGCCGCCGATGCAGTTGCTGCTGCTGGTACAGCTGCTACATGTGTGGCTGGTGCAGCAGCCACGATATCCATACCACAATCTCCACATACGCTATTAGGTACACACACTTTCGCAGCAACAGAGAGATCGAGCGAGAGAGAGAGAAACCCAGACGCCTTGTCTCCTCCTTCCCCTTTGTGTAGATACATGCAGTTATAGAGGAAGGATCTCCCAGGTCGTCGACGACGAGAGATTCTGAGAGAACGAGAGAGTGAGATTCAGAGTCGGCGTCGTCGTCTCTCCCTCCCCCGGCAGACAAGCTGCAGTACGTAAGCGAGAGCCAGAGAGCCATCCATCACACATGAAAAATTTTGCTCGCGCAAAAGAGAGAGAGAGAGAGAGAGAGAGAGAGATAGATACGTATACCTATATATACCAAACATTCACACACATATGATTGCGTTGACGTACCTCGTATTTATTATGCGCTTTCTGCCGTTGTCAGCCGAGGCAGAGAGTCCCAGAGCGAGGCGTCGAATATAATACAATACTTAATATAAATAAAATAAGTTGACGCGCGCTACCGGCCCGAGTGTAAGCTCTCGCTGTTGGTAATGAGGATATATAATGGCGAGAAGGGCGCTCACAGGCTGCTATACTGCTGCCGCCGCCGCCACGGCGCGAGCGCGATATATATATATATGATATACATACATACATATATATATATATACACGTTATATAGGATAGGTGTTATCGCGACGGTGGTGCGCATCGGAGTAAAGTGCGCACACGATGTGAGATGGCTCGCTCGCGAGTCGCGAGGCGAGGCAAGCCGCGAGTGTATATAGTATAGGGAACGTATGTATATACATATATATAAAAGCGTATAGGTATATATGTGGTGTGCCGTGTGGGGGCTACTGCTGCGCAACTAGCAGCGCGCTCACCGTTCTTTTCGCGAAGCAGAACGCGAGAGAGAGAGAGAGAGAGAGAGAGAGAGAGAGCGGTGGGAGCCATTTGTTGCTCTCTTACTCGCTTATTACGGATTTTGTCCGCCCGATTATATATCAATATCGCGTAAAATTGTGATCTAAAAATTTATCTTTATGTTGCTGTATCTCTGAAATTAATCCCACTTGCCATATCGCAAATTATACCATATTATTTCTACTCTATTATGTGGTATCGTTATACCACATAATAGAGTAACTAGTACGTTTACTAGTTTTTTGAAAAAAAAACGTTAGGAAAAATTGGCTTCACTATTGGTAAAAATGAGTCTCTACGACAGGATAGGCATGAGGTTCCCATGCTAAAAGTACAAACTTTGAAGGCGGATCTCCAGATAATTGTCCTTACTTTTTCTGAAACTTTGCATACACAGTAATTTAATGATACTCTATTTGTTGTTGAACATTATGTATTGCTGAACAGTGGAGCATAGCTTGCGGGGTTAAGGTTGCACGACCCGTAACGTCCCTGCCAAAAGCTATTTTTTGACGTTAAAACTGCGATAAATAATTATGTAAAGCAATTGATCAATTTTTAGTTCTCTCACGATCTATACACTTATAGATGCAAATAGAATATTATAAACTTTATAAAAATCAGAAATCGAAGCAAATTTGTTTCAGTATTTCACTTTTTAAAATCGCCATTGCATCTAAATTAGGGAAAGGTGGGACGATATGGGTATTTTCGCTTTTAAAAATATTAATCGAACTTTGAAAAATACTGTAACACGCTTGAAGTATTCAGCGATTCTCCATCTAGAAATAAATACACTTCATTATTTATATTAATACAAAGATATTGAAATGTATTAATATAACGAAGGCGATCACTTGAAAACTCATATCGCCCCATGTAGTTTATGCAGGTGGGGCGATATGGGTTTCCCCGTGTAAATCAAATAAGAGTCAGGCGGCCATACTGCTAAAAGATTTCCAAATGGGGCGATATGGGTACTTTATTTTTTAAATTATTTATGCTCGACTGTTTCAGTTTCTACTACTTCAAGTACATTTGTTACAACTTTAGCCATAACCTAAAAAATTTGCAACTAAAAATAGTTTCTCATTTTTTAAATATCGCCAAAACCCATATCGCCCCACCTTCTCCTAGTGCATTTGACAATTTTAAAAAATGAAATGCGAATTCTACGACTTTGCTCTATTTCCAATTTTTAAAACTTACAATATTCGAATTCTATTTATACGCATAGATCGCGAGAGAACTAAAAATTGATCAATTGCTTTACATATGTAATTATTTATCGCAGTTTTAACATGAAAAACTAACTTTTGAACTTAAGGATGTCACGGCTATATAGTCCCTGCCAAAAGCTTGTTTTTAGCATTAGAACTGCGATAAATAATTATATGGAATAGTTAATTTTGCGACGATTCATGGTTTTTAAAATTTATAATGTTGAAATTGTATTGTCGCACAGTCCTACTGGACGGAAAAATCGTTAGCTACCTATTCCATATGATTATTTATGGCAGTTCTAACTTTTGTCTAGGACTATATATCGTCGCGCGGTACGAAAAAAAGCCAACTTTGAAGTTACTACAGGCAAAGAAAAGCCAAAAACGCGTCTAAGGTGAAGAAAAGACAACAAGCGACGAAGAAAAGCCAGTTTGACTCTTCCTAGATGAAGAAAAACCAGTTTGCGCCGTTCCTGGAGGAAAAATCCCAACTGACGACATCTAATCATCTACGAATTATCTAAATATCTTGTCGAATCATCTTTTCATCTTACAGTATTATCTTTTTGGTTATCTTTCTATCTGTATCTCGGCGCCCGGTTGAAGAACGTCGTATCTCGTCGCGCGGATGAAGAACGTCGTATCTCACCGGGCGGTTGAAGAACGTTATATCTCGGTACGTGGACGAAGAACACCGTATATCTCGGCGTTTTTACGGCCAGTACGTGGCCAGTATACGGTGGAATACGGCGTTCTTTGTCCGCACGCCGAGATACGAAGTTCTTCAACCGTTCGGTGAGATACGACGTTCTTCAACAGTCCGGTGAGACACGACGTGCTTCGTCCGCCCGGTAAGATACGAAATTGTTCCGCTCATTCGTCGATCTCATCTTATTATCTGAAAGTTATCTATAAGATACCAACTAAATGTTACTTTTGTTTGAGGAAAGTCAAACTGGCTTTTTTTCGTCTGGGAAGCCGCAAACTGGCTTTTTTCGGGGTAGATGTGAGTATTACTGCGGACGTGGGTAATGCTGCGTTTGTATTACTGCTATAGAATCTTATGGAAAAACTGCAGTAATACCAGCAGCGCGTTTTTTGGGTTCTGCGCCTGCGCCAGCGGTCTCGCCTATGCTTTAACATGGCGCCGTAATACCAACACAGTAATATCAGCAGCTCCGCAGTAACACCAGCAGAGAGATGTTGTTTGCTAAGTCATTTTATAAATTTATCTATAAATATTTGTTGTAAAATCAGACACTAATCGATAGATATGATGCCAAAGTCCCATTATTAAAAAGAATCTGCATACTTTGTTTACAAGGAGACGAAATCTATTGGTTTGTAACTAACCTAGAAAAAATACCGCAGTAATACCCACATCTACCCTAGTCGTTTGTTGGCTTTTCTTCACCTGTAACTTCAAAGTTGTCTTTTTTTCGTACCGCGCGACGATATAAACATAAAATCTTTAAGAAGGTTGGTTACCAAAATAAAATAGTATAATATTACGCAACTAGGGAGGTAAAGAGTTGGCTAATCCAGAGCATGTGTAAATTACGTGAGCACGTGTAAGTCGCCTTCGGCTTGGGTAGCAAACATGTGCTCTGAGGTGGTCCTCTTTATCCCCGTGTTGCGTATACGATCTTTTTGCCTGGCGAGGCCGAAAATACATCCTTCGCGATCGAGCGCTGGGAGTAAAAGTGGTACTTTCGGAGTTTCGGCTTGCTAGGCAAAACAAAAGATAAGATCATTCCAAAATTTTAATATGGTGCCCTTTAATTAATTTCCTATAAGTGTGCAAAATTTCAGATCGTTTGTCAAATCGGTTATGAAATTATTCAACTTTAAAGTTCAACTGTTATACACGGATTCTTATGGAAGTACCTTCGTAAAACAAAAACACTTATAGGCCAGTCAATAGAGAAAAAAATCAGTGATTTCGTGACATTAATACCATAAACGGTAAGCGCTATCCTACGCAGAATAATTCACAGTATAACTGGGATATAAACTCGACAACCAAAGCTGTTCCATCTATTTGTTATTAACAATTTAATGCAAAAAAAAGCACTTTTTTTTGTTTTTTGCTTATAAAACCGAAAGTAATGGACCAATCTTGATGGTCCAATAAGATAAATTGTAGTAAATGAAATTACGAACAAAATGAGATGTTGATCGAATCGATTGGGTGATTAATAACGGAGAAAACGTGAAAACCCGAAAAAATCAGCGTTTTTCCAAAAATTCATATCTCCGCCATTTTTAAAGATGTAGCGCATATCTCTGGCGAATTGATAGTAATTTACATGTACTGTATGTGTGCGAAAACCAGGGGCTGTGCGATTATTAGTTTTTGCGCAATCGCGATTTGAATTTTTTAGTATGCTATTTTTGAGCGAGGCTGTATGCTCCACGGGTGATCCGATTTCAATTATCAAAAAAGATTCTGAAAGTTCAAATGTTGTACTACAAAACGTCTATCTTGGATTTTTGATTAAGTACTGTTTTATACCTGAAAGCAGTTGTCAAAGTTGACCAAAAACGTCCGAGCGCACAAAAGTGGCGGAGTGGTGGGGGGCGCGCGGCGGCTGAGGGGAACCGATATATATATATATATATAGTAATAGAACGCGCTGCGCGCAACGTATAGATCTTTGCTTTTCTCAGCAACTAGAGGAGCTATTTTAATCATTTTTTTTTTATTTCGGGGTAGAAGACAGATGTTCTGAGCGTAAACGTCCTTGATTATATACGCCCGAATATATACGTATATACCTGCTTCAAATCTCAAGTAAAATTAGCGTTTCTGTTATTTTTCATCAAATCAAAGTACAGAATCGGTTTTGTGGTGTTGACTTCAACAATATCTCTTGGGGGGGGGGGGGGGGGGGGGGGGGTGGAGTCCTTTTGAAATGCTTAAGGATCCCCAAAAGTTTATGACTTGTGATTTTCCCGGAGGATGCTTTTCCGTTTAAAACCTTCAAGATTAGTGCCTATTCCAGAAATTCTTTTACTTTGTTTAGGCTTTGTGTAAACGTTTAATATTTATTTTAAATTTTGTTCAATTGACGCCGTCAATATATAAACAATTTAATGTCTCAGAAGTAAATATATGAGAGAAATATTAATTTATATTATTTCATTTGTAATAAATGAAAGTAAAATAAATGAAATTAATTATGGGTCTGAAGTTTGCAACGTTAGAGTGCAACGAAATAAAAAAAAAACAATTCATTTTACTTCAAGTTTATACTAATTAATATTAATTTTACGTGTAGATTTAATGTTTTGTAGTATAAAATAACTTTATAACAAAGATTTAGATAAAATTCCCATTGTTTAATAACTTTAATCAATCGTAAAAAATTATTTCGTTGCACTCCAACGACGCGAACTTCAGACCCATAATTAACTGATAAATCCATTTGCAAATAACTATTAAGTTAATAACAAAACAAATGGGTCTGAAGTCCGCAACGTTGGAGTGCAACGATATAAAAAAAATGTATTTTGCTTCATGGTTATGCTAATTAATATTAATTTTGTGTGCAGATTTAGTGTTTTCTAGAATAAAATAACTTTATAACAAAGCTTTAGACGAAATTTCGATTGTTCAATAACTTAAATTAATTATAAGAAATTATTTCGTTGCATTCCAACGATGCGAACTTCAGACCGATCAAAACAAACCAACTTTCTGAAAAATTAAATTTATTGCAATTTATCGTTACTCATAAATATAGCATTTCTTGCTTATTTAATAAACTGCCATTTAGGGTAAATGTGGGTATTAGCGCGGTTTTTGAGCAGGAGCGTCTTATAGTATACGAATTAAAAGCTTTGCCTCAATGATTAAAATTTAACTTCTTTCTTAACTCTTCTTTAACTTAGCAGAAATGCAAAAATGACTCTTATTATATGATCAAAAATATATAATTAATTGATAAATGCAATCTAAAAAATAGATCCGAGGCTGATATTACTGTGGGTATGATTGAATTACCGCGAGGGATTTACTGCGAGTGCGCCAATCACTGCGAGGTTATTACTGCAGAATTTTATCTTGAGCTTGTTATATTATTTATAATTTTACAACCGAAAAAAATGATCGTATCTGTATATTTTTACATCACATTTTATTTAGAACATAGCAGTTGGCAAATGTTCTAATAAATATTGTAGACTTCTTGATTTCACTATTTGAAGTTACGTTGGACCAATGCCGCAGTAATATCAGCAATCGTTTTGTATACAAATGACGGTATTACCGCGGATGGCCAGATAATAATGTAGTATATTCATACAAATCGTGCTTTATTCCCTTTTTAAGACGATTTCTTATATTAATTAATGTTTTGTATGTTTGAATAAATATTAAATTGTCGAATTATACTATGAACAATGAAATTGCAGAGCGTGTTTCGTCGATCCGTGGTAATTGCAGTGTCCGCTGTAATACCCACATTTACCCTATATGATATTTTTAAATAAATTTCAAGAAAAATAAAATCTTTTTTTACGTAAAACGAATACTGTAAAATCCATAAATTGTCGCGGAATGAAAAAAAATATTTTATATAATAATATATAATAGTTATATTATATACTATTGTATATAAACATTTTTAAAAATTTTTGAAATAATTAGGTAGTAACGACAAATATGCGCGTGAATGATGATAAGCAAGAGACAAGTTCAAAAGCGCGTTTTAAAAGGTGTTTGAAATTTCGAACGTTCATAGTGAACGAAAAATTTTTGCCATTTTCAAATTTAGCCGAATTTGGCTACTTAATACATTTAAAATCGGATAATAACTGTATTTCTTCACTTCTCACTCTTGCAGTCACCAGTAAACCACACTCCGGGAATTCTAACCAGAATTAGAAACTTTAAGTTAATATTTCGTTCATTATGAACGTTCGGAATTTCAAACACGTGTTTTAAATTTTACGTTTTATATTTAAATGAAATATAATATGTTTGTACAAGAAAATTTATCTACTTTATCGACAAAATTTTTTTAACTATTTATGGTTAAATTATATTTTATTTAGAAAAATAGTTTGTTTAATAACTTGACCAAGAGCGTGTGGATAAATAAAATTAGAATTTAAATAACTTTTTAGGAGAAGGGAAAAAGTAATGATATATGGCCATATATAAATCATTTTTTCCCGGGATTAAATTTGAAAAATCGAGGAGTCATAATATCATAGGAACAACTCCAAAATATCTTTTTCAAATTTTGCCTTTGCTTTTCAATTAATTTGTGTGAAATTTGAAAAAGATATTTTGGAGTTGTTCCTATGATGGTATGACTTCTCGGTTTTTCAAATTTAATCCCGGGAAAAAATGATTTATGTATGGCCATATATACTCATATATAAAAATCTACATGGACATATATAACCATACGTGATTATATATGACCATATTTGATCATGTATGGATTTTGTCTCTATATAAAAATACATGTTTGTATATAAGCAAGTATAGTAATACACGAAAGAACGTCGTATCTCACCGCGCGGATGAAGAACGTCGTATCTCGGCGCGCGGCGAAAAACGTCTAATCTCGCCGTATACTGGCCGTGTACTGGCCGCAAGAACGTCGAGATAACGACGTTCTTCGTCCGCGCGGTGAGATACGATGTTCTTCATCCGCGCGGTGAAATACGACGTTCTTCGTCCGCGGTGAGATACGACGTTCTTCCTCAGCGCGCTGAGATACGACGTTCTTCATCCGCGCGGTGAGATACGACCTTCTTCCGCTCAGCCGTCGATATATGGTCATATATGGATATATAGAATACTTTTCTAAGTTGTCTTCATACTAATATCCATATACATCCATATGTGAGCATATATCATCATGTACAACTATGTAGGACCATGTATGACCGTACATGGGCGTACATGAATGTATATAGATTTAAGGTGGTCTTATACCTAATGGCTCCTCAAAGCCAAAATTACCTGAAAAAATAAATTAAAATATAATTAGTGAAACAAGACTCGAGTGGTGCAACAATCTGAATTTTATTCACAATATGTTGTATGTCGACGTTTCGACTTCCTAAAGAAGTCCTTATCAAGACTCAAAAAAAAATGAACACAATTTTTAATGAAAACAAAAAACACAAAGTTTTTTACACTTCAAATGTTAACTAACTTACATTTATAATATCGCGCGCACATTTACATTCTGTTAAAAGAAAACTGTTATTAGTACATTTCTATTTCTTTTTCTTAAATTTCACAAAGAAATAAGTCAAAGGCTATCATACTTAATGTATCGATGACTGTGAGTGCTCGGGAAATTCGCTGGTTATTTATATCAAAATTGGTGTTTGTTTGTGTGTGTATATGTACTAAAGTAAAAAATCCGTTACTGAATTCATTTGAGTTATACTATTGATAGTTGATCTAAGAAGCTTTTATATGTATTTTTTAAATTGTTTGTATCCGTCATTCGATTAATACTATTCTTATTTATGTGTATGTGCACCATTTCTGAAAATAATCGATTATACTTATTGCTTTCTTTATCAATTATTCTAGTTTTTTCAAGGTCATTTTTGTTTTGTCTTTTTCACATGTTCAGCCAATGCGGATTTTTCACTTTTATTCGCTATATCTCTTCTGTGTTCGTTCAATTTAGTTTTTAATTTCATGAAAAAAATCTTAACTTAATCAGAACATTTTTAACTAATAATGATTACCCTATTAATTTTATAAATAAAACCATTAAGAAACGTCTAATTATTCTTAAGGATAGAGAAAATTAAAAAAAAAATTCTACTATAGGCTCAGAAAATAATATCGTCAATCATACCAAAAGGTTAATAACACTACCATACATCTAAAATTTTTCGAATGAAATTACACATACACTTAACAAATATGGTTTAAAACAGGTCAACAAAACAACGAACAAACTAAGCAATATTATTAAGTTAGGGAAAGATGTAACTAAGAAAGAAAATGTTAGCAATATTGTTTATAAAATTGACTGTACTGATTGTAAAGCTACTTATATAGGCCAATCTTGTAGACAATTATTTTCAGAAATGGTGCACATACACATAAATAAGAATAACATTAATCGAATGACGGATACAAACAATTTAAAAAATACATATAAAAGCTTCTTAGATCAACTATCAATAAAGTTTTCTTGGCAATCACTCGATGGATTTTGACAAGAGAAATCGCAAATTACTTGGAAAACATGTACCTATGGCATGAAGCTCTGGAATTGAAAAATATCAAGACTAAGAATTTTTTTAATTGAAAAAACTATAAAAATTCATAAAAATTGATAAAATTAAGATAACAAAAGTAGTTTTTTCAAATAAAAAAATTCTTAGTCTTGATATTTTTCAATTCCAGAGCTTCATGCTATAGGTACATGTTTTCCAAGTAATTTGCGACTTCTCTCGTCAAAATCCATTGAGTGATTGCCAAGAAAACTTGCTCACCAGTTGATTTTTCTAAAATGACATAATTCTGCATAAAGTGGATTAAGAAACCTATTTCTTGGGATTTTGTATTAGAAATAAATTATATTAGTGATATGTAAATTTTATTTTATAGTAATTATATTTTGATTTATTTTTTCAGGTAACTTTGGCCCCAGGAGCCATTAGGTATAAGACTGCCTTAATCATATATGTCTATGTATAATCATATATATTCATACATGACTATACTTGTTAATATACAAGCATATACGTTTATATAGAGACGAAATCCATATATAATCATATATAATCATGTATGGTTACATTTGCCCATGCAAGATTTTTATACATGGGTATATATGGGTATATATGGCCATATATAAATAATTTTTTCCCGGGATCTTTGTTTCTCCATAAATTTGTTTAAAATTTAGCTTTGAGTTCGAAAATAAGTTTCTCTTTTTGCGCCAACTTTAAAAATTGAAGAAAACGTCCATAATAATGTTTTTAATGTAAAACAGTGAAAGATACAGTAAAAATCTGTCGGTGGTGGAAGGTGACTCCTTAGAAGTCTTTTATCGTCAACTATTTCATTTTTTAATATTTTATGGAAAAAAGTAAATTACTATTTATACGCGTTGTTCCAACAAAAACGTTAAAATAAACGTGAAAGTTTTTGCTAAAACAATTTCAAGCGAATTAAATTACCATCTTACTATGAAATGTTTTAATTTATTAATTAAAAAGAATTTTTTTTTTTTTCATCTTTCATCGCAAATTTTTAATATGGGATTCAGCGCTGTAATTCCCAGCGGCAGGCCTTATGTTACTGATACATACTTTACGGTTTCGTGAGATAGTTGGATATTTCGTATACGGGCTGATTAAACATGTATTTTAGTAGGCCGTTGTTATTTGTACGCCAGATCGCTGTAGATAGGTATACCTATATATACGTAAAACCTAACCTTCAATTTTCTTTAGCCGAAGAATTGACGCTTGACTGAAGAAAAAAAATAGGCAAGGATTGACGTTTGACTAAAGAAATAATAGTCCCTTCCATGTCAGACTTTCAAAACAGTGATTTTTACACTTTTCTAACTGGGTTATAGGTTATTTGTACGACAGATCTGTCGTACAAATAACAACGCCAATTTTAGTATATATTTTTTTAAATATTTAAGTTTAGAGTAAAAGCAAACTACAGTTCATCAATAGAAAAAAATTCACTGCTGTATAGTATAATGCCGAGGCATGCATGAGCTAAAATTTTTGAAGAACTTGCCACGGTCAAGTTTTGACTAATCGCTGGGAAAACCCAGTTGCGATCGGTATCATTTTGAGTTATAAACCTCTAATGCTGTCACATTATCGTTAAACTGCCAATTTCGAGCCTCCAAAACTAGTAGAAAGGGGCTTAATGGGCTTTATAAGCTTACCGTATCCCGCCCCCATTCGACCATTTCAACCGGATTTAAAATTCTTATACCTTCCTTCGCGCCCCTGCGAAAGTGTAAGCGCTCCCTCCCCACGCGGCGGGTGGTGCGTGCGCATCGCATTCGCGCAAAATCAGAATCAATTATGCGAAGCGGAGATAGAAACGAACTAGGTCCGTATATATGTTGCGCAAAACTGCGTTTTATTGGATCGGCGGCCTCCCCTGTGCGCGAGTCGTCTATTCGTCCGAAAAAACTCCTGCACATAAATAATGTCGAGAGCACAGGTTTCCGAAGTATGTATTGTGCATCAACGTACGATATGAGTACCGTGTGCAGTTTTCACGCGCGCTTCGTTTTTGTAAACGCGTGAACATTCAAAATGATGATTTTTGCAAGGTTATGTCGATGCGCCTGTGCTTTTATATGACGCAACGTCTCGCAATAACCTCGCGTATAAACATGAGTTTCTCGAGGTTTTGTTATAAATTAACATGGTATACAATGTAAGTGAAACACATGATGAGAAAGAGAGAAAAGGAAGTTCTCGATATATATTATGATATATATTAATAAAATGATGAAACAAAGAGATAGAGAGGAGGGGGGAGATATAATTGCGGGGTAGTTGCTTTTATAACGAATCTATAAAAACTACGAGGGAGAGCTTTTTCGCTGCAACATCTAAAGTGCTTAGGTGAAATTTCGAAGGTCCATTCAATAAAATTTTATATATCTACACAGATATTTCAGTACAAATTTACATTCACACAATGATTTTTCTACACACGCTATGACTATTTCCTTTTTCATAGAAATGACGAATATTTATAAAACAGTTCAATTCTTTTATTCACTACATCATTATATCGTGTTATATAACTTATATTTTATGATTTTTACTATTTTTTCTTTGCATATTGTATTCAATGGTATCTTATCATTATTATTATTGTATCTTATGTATTCATTAAACTCATATGCAATATGTATAAACATTAATTTTTCATCTAATGTATATTTTTTTATAGTAGATTTCAGTCGTTTAAAGGTGTACATTTATCTCAATGATTATTATTACTGACATTACTAAATTTTGTTTATGAATCAATGTTTTCGAAATAAATCTTATTATACAAAAAAATCTTTATTTTACATGCTTTTATTATTCAATATATTACACTGAATTTCTTCGAGTTTTTCACTTATAACTCGAGAACGACAAGAGATATAGAAAAGAGTCCCAAATAAAAGTTGTACAGCGTAAAATTTTACCCAAGAATGATACACGTATATCACTTTTCTGTTTTTGAAAAGCAGAAAGAAGTTACAAATGATAAACGGCAGAAGGTGAACTGCGGGACTTAAGGTAGTTCTCTTCATATTGCAAAAACTGAAAAAGCTTCTGAAAAAAATATAAAAATATTCTTCAAAGTCACAGAAATGATACCATATGTTTGTTTACATACATTGCGGAACAAATTTTTGAGAAAAAAATTCTTGAAAATGGTTATTTTTACATGAGAGTAAATGAGTGCTATATCAAATGTGACAGAAAGCAATAGTATTACTCATCAAAAAAACTGAACTTCAAAAAGAAAAACATAGCCTAAGAAAGATGAAATTCGGCTCTTTCTATTAAGTTTATCAAAGATGTGTCAAGCCGATTTTTTTAAAAAGATATTAATGATTATAAACACAAATAGCAGACGACGTGCACGAGAGCGAGAGAGACAGAACGACGCCCATGGTATAAGTTGTGCTCTCGCTGAGCCACAAACTGTAGAGCCCGAGGAGAACCCCCTTAAGGGGATGCCTTACTCGTACTATTACCGACCGAGCAATTCACACAGTTTCAAGCTGATTAAAAATAAAATACGTCGAATCACAAAAAATCAAGAGAACACTCTTCTGTGTTTTTTAACGTTCTATCATCCAGTCAAATTAAATTTAATTTCGTTCAAAGTTTTTGAAAAAACGGCTTGATATTTCGACTCCAAACTTTGACTGGATGATAGAACGTTAAAAAACACAGAAGAGTGTTCTCTTGATTTTTTGTGATTCGACGTATTTTATTTTTAATCAGCTTGAAACTGTGTGAATTGCTCGGTCGGTAATAGTACGAGTAAGGCATCCCCTTAACTGCGCAGTACCGCGGCGTTCGGACTCTAGCGCAACACCGCAGCTGCGTGGCTATAAGTTCTGCCTCCCTTCCCCTTCTGCAGTTTGCAATTTCTTCCTGCTTTTCTCAAGTTTAATTTAATCAAAAACATACAAGTAATAGATCATTATTGTGTAAAATTTCACACTCTACAACTTTTATTTGCGACTTTTTTTTGGTACCTTTTGTCGTTTTCGAGTTATGAGCGAAAAACTGTTTCAAAGCTATACATTTTTTGTCATTGTCGTGTTTTACTATCAAATATAAAAAATGCAGCTGTCTTACCCAACAAGTCGATTTTTGTGTATATTACAACTACCGTTTCAAGTTACGATTGCAATTTTTGCAATTTATTCATTTATAATTTTGTATGATAGTTTGTTCAATTTTCGAATAAACAGCATTTCTATAATTGTAAATACTCTATTAAGGGAGTTTTGTTGATTCAATTATTAACAACCAGAGTTTGATTCAACGGTATATAAAGTTACATTAGTGTATAAACAAGCTTCAGTTAAAATTTTAGAATCCTTCACGGGTATACTGAAGCGAAAAATTGATATTATCATGTCTTAGTTGTTTCTTATGGACAATCCAATACTCTCGCTCTTTAACTTAGAATAATATTCTAGCAATTAGTTTTAGTTAAATAAACGAAGTCCAATTATTTTTGATTCTATTTTTCACATATTGTCGCACGGTACGAAGAAAAGCCAACTTCTAAATTCGCACGAAGAAAAGCCAGTTTCGCGCGAAAAAAGTCAAAGTTTGGCTAAACTTCGAATCATCATTTCTCATTTGTAAATGTTTATTGAATTACATCGTTTCTCGTTTGTAAATGTTCAGTTAGTAAAATATTTGGAATCCAGAAGTTGAATTGTACCCCTATCCGTACTCCGTACACGGAGAAAAATAACATAGGAAAAATTACCATATTTGATTGTAAGTCGAGGACAGACTGAAATCCTCCACAAAATTGCCATAAATTTATGGCAATTTTTCCTACATTGTAAAAATTACTATAAATTTATGGCAATTTTTACCATAAATTATGGCAATTTTGTGGAGGATTTCAGTCTGTCCTCGACTTACAATCAAATATGGCAATTTTTCCTATGTTATTTTTCTCCGCGTATCCGCATCCCGTCGAATTTTCTTGTAGAGTTGGGTATCTCACAAAGTCTATGGTCCTCGAAGACATCGATAATGAAAATGAGAAGCGGATCTATGAAAGTACCATAAACTTTATGAAGTAGCTAATTCTACAAGAAAATTCGACGGGGTATGGATACGGGATACGGATAGGAGGTAGGGATATAGCATGGATTCTGCCTAGGATATACCGCATCCCAGTGGGGGACCCGGTGTACAGTTATACTTCCCACCCTTAGTGAGCTGAGGTATTTACCGAAACCTCCCGGCAAGGGTCCGTTCTCTCGTTATATAAGCTCCCACAACCTTCGCAGATACTTATTGTTAGTTACTCTTGCAGCAACATTGGTGTTCTCTGGTCTCTACAGAAATTTTCAAATCTGCATTAATACAGTCTCTTTGAAATAGTATAGAAAAACAGCCTCTTAGGACAGTTCTTCGCTCCGATATCTGAGTGCAGAATTCAAAATCTGTTTTTTTCTCCGGATTTCAACCTTATCCATATATTGCATTGAGGTGTGTTTGATTAAGATTTTTAAAGAAAATCTCGCCGTCGGTATCCCCATTCGGACCGTTTGAGGAAGGTATGTTAAACCTGAAATATTTAAAAAATTTTAGATAAATGTTTGAAATACTGTGGGTATGAAGTTTGCATCGTTGGAGTGCAACGAAATAATTTTTTACAGTAATTAAAGTTATCAAGCAATGGAAATTTTATCTAAATCTTTGTTAGAAAGTTATTTGATACTATAAAACAATAAATCTACATATAAAAGTAAAATCAAATATTTTTTTATTTCGTTGCACTACAACGTTGCAATCTTCAGATCCATGAAATACTATGTGGAAGTTCAATATCTTATTCTTAAATAACGTGCTCAAAGTATTACATCTGGTACGAGGAGAAATTATTCTTCTGTAACTCATAATTGTCTTTGGACCGTGCATGCGTTCTTTGACATTCTCGAACTAACTAAATTTCTAACATAGCTTTTTAAAGATAGCGTGTATATACGTGCTTGTTGTCGTATGATCGTCATCCTAATTGCATTGTTCAGATGGATTTTCACAATTTTCGACACACATACACACACTAGTATATTATGCACCAAGGGAATAAAGTGGGCTGTGTGCTCCCTACGCGAGAGTTGTCGCCTGAGCGAAGCGAGGGCGACAAACGCGCAGGTTCGCACAACCCACTGTATTCACGAGTGCAATATACGACTTTTTAACACAACTATCATAAAGTTCGTACTCGTTTCCCGCTGAAAAGGGAAAAAATGCTGCATATTGATTCCCTAACCTCACTCTCGTTTCCACTAGAGTGGGGGTAGGGAATGAACGTAGCTCTTTTTTCCCACTTCGGCGGGAATAAAGTACGAACTTTATGATGGGGTGTGTTAAAAACTTATTTCACGCACTAGTTGTAGAATATATACCGTTTGCCATAATATAAAAGCCTTGTACTAACGTAGTATCGTTTATTCCCTAGGGTTTTTTTTCGGCGATGCCATATCACATAAAATCCACTCTCATTTCTAAAAGGCGTCTTCGGGAATATAGTAAATTAGAACCAAATTACTTAACTTTTTCAGTTTTTGAAATGGTTTTTTATGCATTGTTACCCTTGTTCATTACCGCGGTATACGTAAGTAAATCACCTCCATTTAAAATTTGTATAGTTGACAGAGCGATTTGGACTTTCCTATTGTTTATAAGGGATATTGTGGAGATATGCACATGTGTTGTGTTTTGCGCGGTTGAAGAAATAGCAACTGATATATGGTTTTACATCTATATCAATTTAATTTTATGAACTGATTAAATAAATTTATTGATAGATTTGTAAATAAATTACAACTTTTAAAATATATAAAATTTCATGAACCATAAGTAAATATAATTCTTAAACTATACAACGTTTTAAGAATTAAAAATCTTTAATAAATATAATGGCGTATAAAATGAAATCACTGCGGATGAATGATGAACTGTTTACCCGTATGGAAAAAAAGAAATGTATGAAACCGTATAAAACCGTACAAAACTGTATAAAAATGTATAAAACCGGATCTAAACATTGGTTTTTGGACAAATTTATACGTTTTAATACGTTTTGATACGTTTTAATACGGTTTCATACGGTTTTTAACATTTTAATACAGTTTTCTACGATTTGCAACGATTCTATACAATTTCATATGGTTTTTTACGTTTTATAGAATTTATAAATCGTAAAAAACGGAAAAACGTAATTACATTTTTATAAACATAAAAACATAATTTATTTATTTATTTTTCTATTTATTTTTTTTTATTTTGTATGAAAATGTATTAAGTTGTATAAAAATGTATAAAATCGTATAAAAATGTAATAAAATTGAAAAAATCTACGGAAATATACAGAAATATACATTTTTATACATTAACCTTTTACAAACTTGACATGGAAGAATTTCTGAAGTGTAAGAAAATGTCTGAAAATGTATTAAACTGTATAAAAATGTATAAAAATGTATAAAACCGTATAAAATATGTCCAAAAACCAATAGAAAGGTTCATTTTTATACATTTTTATACGTTTTCCTCGGTTTCATACATTTATTATTTCCATACGGGTGATAAATGAAAAATTATAACACATATTAAATTAAAATTTTATCATTATAAAGATTTTTCGAGACATCTTTAAGATATCTAATTTGTTAAAAGCAAGTCATGAAAAAAAGTAAATAGATTGCAAACAAGTTTAATATTATATCAATTCAATAACAATGTCAATACTCTGCACGGAAAACATTTTGCATGCATAGGAACGGTAGCTTGGCTGTGCCTGCCAGTGGTAGGTAGGTCGAAAATTACGAGTCGCAAATGTTTATTATCGAATATTACATATTCTACGCTATCATTTCATACACGTACATAATATTATACATCGCGGTAGATATACACTATAAAAAAGTTTATAAAGCTCAATAAATTTATATTGATGAAAACTAAAATATGTCCCGGGAAAAAATGATCCATATACGGCCATATATATCCATATATAAAAATCTTGCATGGGGATGCATGAGCATATGTGATTATATATGATCATATATGGATTTCGTCTCTATATAAACATATATACTTGTATATTAGCAAATATAGTCATATATGAATATATATGATGATATATAGATATATATGATAAAATCGATATACATTCATGTACGTCCATGTACGGTCGTGTATGGTTTTACATATTTGTATATAATGATATGTGTTCATATATGGACGAATATGGACACGTATAAAGATGACTTACAAAAGTATTATATATATCCATATATGATCATATATAGTCATGTATGACTATACTTGCTTATATACAACCATGTGTTTTTATATAGAGACAAAATTCATATATAATCTAATTTGGATATATATAATCACGTATGGTCATATATGTCCATGCAGATTTTTATATATGAGTATATATGGCCATACATGGATCATTTTTTGCCGGGGTATTATTAAGCCCAGACGAGTATTTCCAAATTGTTCTAGCTCTTAGTTGACAAATACAATATCATAACGTCGAAAACACCCAAATCGTGTCGGTTACCCACCACGTCAACGGCGCACGCTTCATATTGGGTAGCGTTGCCTCGTATTAGGATGCGTCCAGAATAGGACGCAAACGCTAGCATAAATGCGCACGCTTTAGTAATTTCTAGTGGAAATCAAGTAATATCTAGTAATTTTAGTAACCTATATTACTAGATATTACTTGATTTCCATTAGAAATTACTAAAGCGCGTGCATTTATGCTAGCGTTTGCGTCCTATTCTGGACGCACCCTTAAGGACGTTCTCCGGGTCGAAACAGCAATTTTAGTTTTTATATTTTTATATAATTTTTTATTAATTTGATAATCCAAGAGTAAGTACATGTAACAAATATATACTTGAAAGAACATAAGACAATTTTTTTTAGACAAATTCAGGCAATAGTCACTATGGTATTGTTACAATTAAAGACAAAAACTTCAATAAGTTCTTTAAATTTTTTTATTTTTTATCCGATCTTAACGAAATAGAGCTTATTTTGTTCGTTAAGAAATTTCAGGGAGAGTATCGATGGGAAAATTTATGATACGAATTACCGGTAAGGCGCAATATCAATTTATTTAAGAAAAGCAAGTCAAGTTTTCATCAAAACTTTCTTAAACAAATTGATATTGCCCCGTAATAGTAACTCGTATCATAAATTTTCCCATCGATACTCCCCCTGAAATTTCTTAACGAACAAAATAAGCTTTATTTCGTTAAGATCGGATAAAAAATAAAAAAATTTAAAGAACTTATTGAAGTTTCTGTCTTTAATTGTAACAATAGCATAGTGACTATTGCTTGAATTTGTCTGAAAAAAATTGTCTTATGTTCTTTCAAGTATATATTTGTTACATGTACTTACTCTTGGATTATTAAATTAATAAAACATTATTTAAAAATATAAAAACTAAGGTTGTTGTTTCGACTCGGAGAACGTCCTTAAATAGCAGCGCCACTCCAGGGTATTAATATTTAAAAAAGTAGATAAATGCAATTTTTAATCTTATCAGTAACTGATCAAAATCTAATATATGAATAACTGTTTACAATCATATAAATATATTTTCAGAAATGAACATTTTCTGAGATATTTCAAAAACATTTAATTTATTAAAAACAAGATATTATAAATACAATATAGATTGCAACGAAGTGTCACGCATCATAACGCAAAAACAGTACAGTCAAAATTTTGTATTTTCGCTTTTAAATTAATTATAATTATCCAATATTGATATTAAATATTTAGAAGTACATGTATATCAACTCTGGCAAAACAAAAATAAATTTAATTTATCAGTTTGTATTAATATATTGTTATAAAAACTAACATTTTACAAAATATTTGTAGCATATCGAATTAGTTACAAGATTGCAATAAATTTAAAAATGAACCAAATAAACACTACTAAATAAATACTAAATAAATAAATACTGTTAAAATCAGATTTTTGCGCTTTTAAATTTAACTTCAATTTAACCGAAATTAAAAATTACGCCATCGACTAAGGAAGATATTAAATTCAGTGTTTATAATGTAATAATTTTTAATCATTTATGAAAATAAAGTTTCAAACTATGTTTTACTTGCACAAAATTTCTCTTCGTCGCTCTCAACTATACGTTTTTTAAATTGCGCGGCAATCGATATAAACTCGATCGGTATACCTACAGAGCTTCCTTGTTCTACGAACAAAAAGTAATTGCTTACTACGAGTAGCGCATTTTTGGTGTATAATTTTCTCTCTCTCTCTCTCTGTCTCTAACAAAATTTGATGTGTGATTTAACGATTCACAGAAATTACAATACCAATAACAGTGAAAAAATAAATTTGCCGTAATTTGAATTGCGCGAATCTCTCTCTGATCTCTTCGATTATCGCTCAGTCGAACTGGCCTGCTTCCCTCATTTGAAAAAAAAAATTCTCAATCAGTTTTCTCTCTCTTCGCAAATCCTTTTAGCTGTGCCGCTGTGCGATGCCCTTGTTGTTGGTGCGTTGGCTTTATGGAACTACTTTTCTGATTGGTCGCTATTTAAATATCAACCAATCAGCGGCGTAGCCTACAAGTAGCCAATGCATCAACAGCACGGGCATCGTACACAGCATAGCGCTTATGTAGACTCTCCCTGTAGTAAATATGAAATATGCATGCTATTTCGACGTAAAAAAAAAGCATTAAATAAACAATCACGAACGGTCCAACAGATTCGTCCCTCAAGAATCTCAAGATCCTCAAACCCGGAAGTTATGACCGCGTAGGCTCGATGTCCTCTACGCATCGAGCGATCTAAAGACGCCATTTAGAAGCATCGAGATCGATCGATCGCTCGAATTTGGCAGTGTGAACTTGGCAACGCACGCGCTCATACACAGCAGCACCAGCGACGCCAGGGCATCGACGACGACGTGATCATCCCAGTGTTGTAGGAGCAGCCCCCGCCTGCCCGCGCGCTCCCGCCACACTGTGTCGAGTCGCCGCCACCGCCACCACCGCAGCCGCGGTAGCAGTCTGTACGTTCCGCCTGGCCAGGTTGTACATATAAATGGCGGATGAAAAATGGTACTTCACCAAAGAACAACTCGCCGACACGCCGAGCCGCAGGTGCGGCGTAGACGCCGATAAGGAACTGAGTTACCGCCAGCAGGCTGCTAATTTCATTCAGGACATGGGACAGCGTTTGGCGGTGTACGAATAAAAAATTCCATTACTCATCAGAAACGCATCACATGTCCCTGATCGACAGATCCACGAGCGTGTTGCGTTGCATGTGTGCACGCGCGCGTGTGCATCATCCTTTTGTTCTCACGCGCGCGTGTTGTATGCCCAACACGAGCGTGCCTTCTAGAAAATGTTTTTGCGCGCATGGTTTAACTGTGTACAAAAGTGTCATGAAACTCTTTTCGAGCAACCGCGTGGCTTCGCTTCCCCTCTGAGTGCGCAGTTCTAGCGCAGTATTCCGAGGGAAAGTGATTACGCGGTGCAACGTCGTCTTCGTCGTCATGTGTCGTGCGTCGCGCTACATTGAGAGGCGTCTCGTATACACACGTATACACGAGACAGAGAGATGGAGATATAGTGTGTGCGTGCGAGGGAGAGGAACGGAGGTCACGCGTCGCACGCGCAACCACGAGAACAAGAACGGAATCTTCTGCTCGGGTGGCGTGATGCGAGGCGTGGGTCCGACGTTTCCTCAGCCCCAGCTTCTCCATTTCGTGAGGTAAGAGCGGCACGTATACACAACGCGCAGGGCACGCGTAACCTCCACGCGCGTGTGTGAGAAGGAGGCCGTTGACTAAAGCAGGTCAGTGGCTCGCGTGGCGTGCATCCTCGTGGCTTCTTCTCCACGCGCGTGGACGCGTGTCTGTCCATAAAGTGGACGCCATTCACGACCCTGACGACGAGGATGATGAAAATGTCCTTTTTTTAAAAGCTATTTTCAGGAATTTTTTATAGGTGGCCTCTGCGAGAGCATTGAAGGGCCTTGACGATGCCAGCAGACTGCTCTATAATGCAGCTGGTGTCAAGTGGGATGTTTATGTCTAGTAAGGGCAGGGTAACGAGGACTCTCAGATTTTTGTTTGTCAGATGTAAAAGTAATATATGGTTGATGTTTTGGTTTCAGAATGTATGTATTGAGGTCATTGATGAACGCTATTCAAGTTCTAGATCGGGCTACTAAGTAAATTATTCCAAAACCTCTTTTCTTTCCCTCAAAATTTATGTCAGATAATGGAGAGTCTTTAAATTAATACAAAGGTTTAGGATTATTTTAATAGTTAGTTTATGCAAAATGGAGGTAATAGTTTAAAAAATTATGCAAAGTTCGCTAGCTGCCAAGTCATATATAACTTTAGTTCTTCATGTTTTTAGCAGAGTTAGTTGTTTAATAACATTAGGATTTCCACTTTTGATTATCATTATAATGATTAAGATTAGGATGTCAGATTCCAATCATTGTTTAGATGGGTATTTTTACTGATGGAAAAGAATAATGAGATTTAAAAGAAAAAAAAATTGTTTATGCAGTTTAAAATAGTTTAACAATGATAAAAATTAATTTTTACAAATTTTTTGAAAAAGGTTCTTTATTAATTCATTTTTGTTCATTATGGCAGTTATACTAAAAATTAAGAAAGGAATTAAATCTGAAACTATATTAGCTATATATTCTGTTAAAATAGTAATTTTTTAATCATTGGGTATTTAAATTTGTAAAATAATATTTACGCATAGACAAAGATGATATTTCAAAATTATCAATTTGCTTGTCAAAAGAGTTTCCAGCAATTTTTTTTTTTTACGACACAAACTAAATGTGCGCAAAAACCTTTTCCAGGGAAATAGTTGTTTATAAAAGTATACATATGAAGAATTTTTATTTTTTACTTCTGCCTATTTTACCACAAAATTTACATAACTCCTACAGAGGTATAAAAGATGGCCTATACATTGGTCTGTTAGATAAAAGGACCCCGCACACAATGTATAGGAAAAAATCATCCGGTCAAATTGAACGAAACTTTGGAAAAAAAATAGATCTTGAGGTCCTGAAGAAATCTATCTTGTTTCAATTTCGTTCAATTTGACCGAATGATTTTTTCCCATACATTGTGTGCGGGGTCCTTTCTAATATATATTTGTAAAAGATAAATTTTCATTTTTTATATAAATTTATTTTCTGTACAATTAATTTTTTTTAGTAAAAGAAGATAAAATTAATTAATCTTCATATGTCACTGATATAGACAACTATTGTATATCTATGTGATGTGATTTGTACATAACCTATTTAATAGTTACATTTATTAATATTTTCTATATCTTTATTTTAAACAGGTCCCAATTATGCATAAATACAGCCATTGTTTATATGCATCGATATTATGTTTACCACTCATTGGTACAGTTTCACAGAAACTCGATAGCTGCTGCTGCTCTGTTTCTAGCAGCAAAGGTAGAGGAACAACCAAGAAAATTGGAACATGTCATCAAGGTTGCTCATATGTGTCTTCACAGAGATGCTCCAGCTCTGGACACAAAATCAGAGGTAAGAAATTAATAATATTATATTATCGTATAATATTTGTATTAAAATCAAAATAAAAATAAATAAAATAAATAAAATATTTTATATTTTTGTAATTTCCAGGCATATCTGGAGCAAGCAGCTGATTTGGTTTTCAATGAGAATGTTTTGCTTCAAACCCTTGGGTTTGATGTAGCCATTGATCATCCACATACACATGTTGTAAGGTGTTGCCATCTTGTAAAAGGTACATTTTATTTAATTTTCTATACTTAATATTCAATTTTATTTTATATCAGAAAAAGTTAAACTAATAATCATAATATATATGAATAATATTATTCATAGCATTATTTAAATTTCCAGCAAGCAAAGATCTGGCACAAACATCATACTTCATGGCATCTAACAGGTAGGAAAATATATCTTTTTATTCTTATCTTCAACAATCTTCAGATCGTAAATGATCCATTCTGGAACGATTGAAACTGAGAATTTTGAGTGACAAAACATTATTTCCACTTAAATTTTCAGTTAATTCATTCAAAATACTTGATAATTTCTACATATACTAGCTTTGTTCAATTCCTATATTACTAATTTCAACACTTTTTGTACAGCTTGCATCTGACAACCATGTGTTTGCAATACAAACCAACAGTAGTTGCATGCTTTTGCATACATTTAGCCTGCAAGTGGAGCAACTGGGAAGTAAGTATTCAAATTCAATTGCTCTTTGATAGAGTAGAAACAATGACAGATTTGTTAACATTTTTTTTTATTTATTTGCAGATACCCCAGAGTAATGAGGGTAAAGATTGGTTCTGGTATGTGGACAAGACAGTAACGGGCGAATTGCTTAAGACTCTGACTGATGAATTCCTACATATATTTGATAAGTGTCCTTCAAGGCTTAAAAGAAAAATCAAAAGCATTTCGGCGAGCCAAAGTCCAAATATGAGCCATCCCACCATCACCAATACACCTTTTGTAAGTATTTTTTTTTTCATTTTTAACATAAAGCCAATAGAAATTTCAAATCGTCATTACATAAGCTTTATTTCTTATTACTCAATAAGAACCATTGAACTTTAAAAAAAAATAGCATAATTTCCCTTTCAATATTTTAGGACATGGAACCACGCAGGGTGCTATCACCGGCGAATGCAGACGGCAGTCTTAGCTTCCAGTCCGGTCGGCCGACCCATCCGGACAGACCTGACGCAATGGATCCTACTAGACGATCTAGCTCGATGTCTGGCCGTACTTCCGTAGATTACCGAGAGTACCGCGAGAAGAAGGAGCGTGAGCGAATGGAACGAGAGAAAGCTGCCGGACAGAGCTCTTGCTCATTGACGGCCGCTAGCGGCGCGGATCCAAAGCATTATTCAAATCACCACAAGCAACCTTCTGGTAGTAGTAGCAGCAACAGCATGCCAAACAAGCACTCTAGCTCATCTTCTTCGAGCATGAAGCACCCTCGCGATCAGCATCACTCGCGACAGGACGTCAAGTCGTCCTCGCAAATGATGCCCCAGCGACAATCTAGCGGAAGCAGCAGTAGCCAGTCTCGAGATCCTAACAGGGACAGACAAAGATTGTCCAGCAGGGACAACTACGGCGTTAGCCACTCCGCAGAGAACACAGTCGAGTCTGGTGCTTCTCAAGACTCAGGAACGGTCCATCCACCTGAAAAGCTCTCAAACAATGTACATAAGCACGATAGCCGCCCCAATGATCTGAGGCATCAGAGGCAGGTGCAGATGCCCTCGCAGAAAGATGCTAAGCCTTATGCCAAGTACGCCGATCCAACGTTGAGGTCGTCATCTTCCTCGAGGAAGCCAGACATATTCGAGCAAAAGAGCGAGGAGGTAAGGAAATTAATCGAAAAGCCTCTGCCGCCACCGAAGCCCAGAGCCGAGCAGATGAAGGAAGACTACGCTGCGATGATGTTGAAGAGCTCGCATCACCCGTCCAGGTACAGCCATCAAGCAGAGAAGCCGATGCCGAGTATCAATGTATCGCAGACGTCAGCTCTGCCAATGGTTGACTCAAAACAGCTCAATGTCAGTCAGACGGCCTTCACGGTCGATAAGTCGCCAAATGCTCCAGTCTCGGCAGCACAAATGCCGCAGAAGTCGATGTCCACCAAGAGCAGCAGCAGCAGTAGCCAAATAATGCCAGTGAAGAACGGCAGTTCGTCCTCGTTCTCGTTGCCCACTCTGAACAATAGTGACATGACGAGGCCAGACAGCAAGAGGCCACGACACATATTGGAACAGGACAACTCGGTGCAGATTGCCCCGCCGGTTGTCAAGCACAGGTCACTATTCAGTCCTGAAAAGACTCCCACACCCACGCCGCTGCCAAAGGAATCTTTGCACACACAGAAGCTGAAGCAGAAGCAGAGGACGTCGCCTGCGATGCCCAAATTTGATATGCCGTCCTTCTCAAGCCCCAACTCGCTGCAAACGACCAGCAACGCAGAGCAGACTTCCTCGTCGCAAAAGCAGAACAGGCTCTCGAACAGTTCCTCTTCGTCGCAGAAGCATCGCAGCATCAGTAGCAGCAACATCAATAGCATGAACGATGCGACAGCCGCTGCAGTCGCTTCGATCGAACAGGATAACAAGCAGCAGATCATGGAGGCGCACTCTCGCAGATTCGTTTCGAGCTTCAGCAGTGCTCACGAACCAGCCGGGTTGGCTAACAACAATCGCATGCCTGAACTTGTGCAGCCCAAAGAGAGCAAGAGCATGATGGACATTAAACCCCATCCCGAGCTCATCAAGCCTTTTGACGATACGCTGAACTCTGTTGCTAATCAGCGACAACACAAGCAGCAGCATCACGGACTGAGCAATGGACTGATCACGAATGTGGTGAAGCACGAGTACTCGACAATTGATCCCAACAGCTTCCTCGTGAAGCCTGAGTTGCCCGAAGATATCCTGAGCAACGAAATGCCATCTGATCTCATGTTCATGAAGGACGACCCCAAGCTCGATAATTTCAACTCATTCCACGATCAAGCTGTGTTCAAGAGCGAGATGTCCAGCGAACTCGACATGAACGCTGCGAAGCAAGAAACCTTCTCGACTCTTAAGTCGGCGCAAAGCATCAGCGCACTGCTGCAAGAGCCTTTGCCTTTAGCTATGCCATCGCTTCTGCAAGTGTCTAACTATGAGCAGGCACAGCAGCACCTTCAGGATGACAAGATAGCAGCACTGCATATGCAGCAAATGCAACCAGAGCCTTCTTTGCCTTCAACGGTGGACATGAGCGAGCTAGCTCCTCCGCCAATTCAATGCACTATTGATGTGCCCACAACGACGGCAGCACCAGTACCTGTGCCCACGGGCACTGTGCCCGCTGTCACTACCGAGTCCGAGAAGAAATCTGAGCATCGCAGCAAGAGTGAAAAGAAGAAGGAGAAGAAGAAGCACAAGCACAAGGACAAGGAAAAGTCCAAGGACAAGCACAAACACAGACACAGAGATAAGGACAAGGAGAAGGAGAAGCACCGCGAGAAGGGGGATAAGAGCAAGGATCACAAGACTGAAGAGGGTAGCAGCGCGAGCAGCGGTGGAGCTGCATTCGGTGCTGAGCCCATCAAAATCACTATACCCAAGGACAAAATCAATCTTAGCTCTGAGTCACTCGGTACCTCAGCCTCCTCATCGATCGGCAGCAGTCTCAAAATCAAGATCCCTAAGGATCGCCTCAAGGTAACGGTACCTGCACCTCAGCCTGCTGTTGAAACTGAGCCAGAACAGGCCCCGCTCAAGATTAAGATCCGCACCACGCCCTCGTCGCAGAACAACAGCGGCGGCGGCACTGGCAGCAGCAATAGCAGTAGTCGAAAGCGTGACCGCTCCGATGGCCACGATGGATCAAGTCATCCACCTGCAAAGAAACAGCAGCAGCAGCACCCGATACACCAGCAACAGCAGCGACCAAACGAGAGGCAGAACGGACGGCACAGCTCGTCATACAATGCGAGCGGCAATGATAAGGTACGTGGAGGCGGAAGAGGGGCAGGGCCCCGACATCACCCGTATCTGTATCAGCGCTATCCGGGCCAGCAGATGCGCGAGTCGCCCGGCGGCTACCGTGGCTACCAGCAGCAGCGTCAATCTCCACCGTCCGCGGCGTTTATGCGCCATTCCCGACCCCCGCATCATCCGCATTATCCCTTTCCGGGCTATCATGGCCCAGCAATGCAGGCGCCGCCGCCCGCCGTCTTCGCCGTCGGCTACACGCCGTCTATCTACGATCCTGCCTTGTATTATCAGTACCAGCAGCAAGCGCAGTACGCCGTAGCGGCGGCGATGTATCCGGCTGCGGCGGCGACAGGCAACTTCATGATGACGGCCGACGGCCAGATTGACACGAGTGTGCCGCCACCGCCGTTCGCTACGAGGCACACGCCGGAGGAAGCTGCCCTGGCGGCTGTCACCTCGCAACCCCCGCCACCACCTCTACCCAGTGGTCCTCCGCCCAGTTCCTCGCCACCACCTCCCCCGCCACCAGAGTAGACAAACGCGCACTGCTGACTACACACATACACTTTTTTTATTAAATATTATATTTATATACATAGATGTCTTTTTTATGTTTGCGAGAGTCTATTCTTAATTTTTTGTTTTATTTTATTTTTTTATCTTTTTTTTTATTTTACGTTTTTTCTTCGGTTGAGAAGCTCCGGCTGCGGATCTTAGTCTAGAGGCAGCTTCATTTTTATTGTGGCAGCTTTTTTTCGTGCAGTAGAAAGAACTTGATTTAAAACAAAAATTATATTTTGTGGATTTTTACAGTTACAATGATATCCATATAGTTTGATTTTTTTCAATACTGCATCGATTAACTACTGTTGTACATAAGTATTATTTATTTATGCAAAAAAATGCTAGAAGTAGATTTTAAACTTGAGCTTCTCAACCGCACATTTCTCAGTAGCACACAGATTGACAAACATAGCCTCTCTCTTTTAGTTGTAGATGTATCACTGTACGAAACACTTTCTTTTTCTATTTTCTTGATTTTTTTTATTTTGCAACTTTATTTGCGTTGATTCTAGAACACTGTAGAATATCAACGCGTGTTTTTGTTGTCTAGTTTGTGCCTTGCGACTGATGTCTTTTAGTTTTGCACCTAAAAGTACTCTATAAATAGTGCAAGATAAGCTTAAAATCTTGGAAAATTAATTTTTTGACATAGAATTTCGGATGGTGGTTCGGTAAACATTTGATATAAGAAAAAAAATTTTCGGTTGGCGTTGGAGTTTATAAAGTACAGAAAAAAAAAAGAGAAAAAAACTAGTATGGTTATGGTAAAATAAAGATAAATTACTTAGAAAAAATTAAGTTAACTTAATAGGATAATTGAAAAAAAATACTGAAAAACTTCGATTTTTTTATGACTTAAGTAAGTTAATTAATATTAAGGGGATTAACTCGCCTTAAAATAGTTATTAATATTTATTAGAATGTGTCTTCTCTTATATCCCGAGATTTTGAAGTCCTTTATTATTGAATTAAGACAAAAATATGCCGGGTTTAAACTCGAGTCGAAGTACGCAAAATATTAGAAAGTTATCGCCACTCATAAATATTTTTTTGATAAAGTGCAATTTTAACTTAATAGCTTAGAATCAGAAGTTTTAGAGATCTTTTTGTTACATTTTTAAAGAGTATTTTATCAAATTTTATTTTAATGAGAAGTCATGTGTCCCAATAATGACTTCTATTGTATTCTTGAAGTTAATTATTTGATTTTATGTAACATGAAGCATGTTTATTTTTACAAAAGTTGTTTTGGCTTTGATTCAATTTTAAATTTATTTCAATGAATTATGTTTCTTTGTTATTGTTTTTGTTTCTAATAATTTTAATATTTATTGTTATAACAATTTTTTTATAGTCTGATATTGGGACACTTTTAGGCTTTTCAGTTGTTCATTGTTAAATGCAGGGCGTTTGATTTTGTGCAATCTCATAAGCAAATATTGTAAAAGAACTATTAATCTCTTTACATTAAAGTGCAAAATAATCAAGTATATTTTAATAATAGAATAGCTGATTTTATATTTTAACTGAATCAATTGATCATTAAATTTTTCATCCTTCGCACACATGCTCAGGATTTTTTTATTGCTGACTGTGATTTGCATTACTAGAGATGTATAAATACATTAATTGTACATCAACTTTCTCTGGTTCTAAAGAGAGAAATCGAGATATTTTCTATTTTATATATTTTATAAGAAAAAGAAGTGCTTCCTAATAAGAAAAGACTTCTGGAAGAGAAGACTTAAAATATTTTTTAACGTATGTTTATGTGTGAATGCGGTGTGTATTATGTATTTATATATAATTTTATTTATGTACAAATTACGGATTTTAGATCATGTTAGGTTACGAAATCGGATATGGAAGTTTTTTAAACATTGAAATTTTATTTAAATAAAAATCGAAAAAAATTAATTATTCATTAGTATAATTTGCGTGAAGCTTAAAGTTCAGTTTGCGATTTCGTCACGGAAAGTCTGCTGACAGAATACATACACATTTATCATCCTGAAAGATAAATTAATAATAGTGAAGTAGGTTTTTTCTATGCGAAACTGAAATGTTTGTTACAAAAAATGTGATAATATAAATATAAAAAGTTTTGTAAAAAAAAATAGTGTATTTTATATTTTATTTTTCTACACTAGTTTATAATAAACTCATGAAAACTGTAGGCTGAGTTATGTGGACACCAAACAAAAAGTAAACGAAAACAAACCCACAAATGCCTAAACTCTTCTAACGCCAATTACTCAGTAGTGCCTGCACGTCGATTTCTCTTTAAGTAGTGAATTTTACCTTACTATACGTACAAAAATAGTGGTTAAAAAATTGATTTTCTTCAAGATTTTAAGATATCGTTTTCCTGCATGATCTCTTGAAATCTGAAATTGCATTATCGTAGGCCTTAAACATCTGTCACGTTTGTTATGCATATATATGTATTTGAGTAATACCTTTGCCTTCTATTTTTGTGCATCAAGACCATAGAGTGAAGCTTCTTCTAATATTTTTTGTTGTTCTCTCATATACTTTACTCGTCCCGCACGTTATCTTTTCTTTAGTCGATTCTAGAAATTTTTGTAGAAATTAGTTTTATTAATTATTATTTAGAAGTATGTGAAGACTTCATCGAGTGAGTAATACGAATGTATAATAATGATTTTTACTTTTATTTGAATGACTTTCACTTAATAGTATAAGTTTATTCTATGTTTCTATAGTTGTTTAAGAAATTAATCACAATGTTTTTAAAATTTAATATTCTAGCTAATTCTGCTAACTCCAAATTTTAAACAAATTTGGTATGAGCAGACCAAAAAAATGTGAGCTTACATAGTTTATAAGTTAATAAGTATAAGTATAATTTCATAAAATATTTTATAGTAGCGTATTACTCAGTCGCTTTAGATACTTTCTTTACATGTTTTTAAATTAGTTTTAAACTTATTTGAAGATTGGATGCCTTTGCCTTAAAAATTTCTTTTCGGGAAAGGCAATGAAGGCAAAGGAAGAAAAAACGTGACTAAGCGACGCATCTGCTCCTTTCCTCATCTTCCTTTCTCAAAATTTTCGCGACGTTAGCAACAAAAATTGGATTTTAATCGAGCATTTCTTTCTTTTGTATATTTTAGCCGGACCGATTTTACAAAGCCGTCGATCATAATACTGATTCGGGCGACACCGTCGAGGGATTCCCAGCTAGGAACTTTATACAGACGAGCTACGGTTCGTCACCGCAAATATTCTTCTAAAAATGCAAATGATTAACGCTGTAAATGGCCAAGTTCGTGAAGGTGCACTTTATTACCTTTTTTATCGAGACACACTCGCGCAATAAAATGAAAAAATGAGTGGTAATACAATTTTGTAAATAGTAAACTCGTTATGCACGAGAGATATATTTATTTTTTTTTACTTTCTGTAAATATAGATACAGTTTTGGATCTCTGTGCCTGAGGTCTTAGGAAAAATAATTATACGGCGACTAGAATGTCGCAGTAATTGACTGATAATTGTGTATACAGCTATGTTATGCAATCGTAAATGTTCTTCCTTTTAAGTTACTTTTTTGATAAAAGATAAAAATAAGTAGATTTATGTTTAGGAAATTTAACTTGGCATTGTGACTTTCTCAAGTTATAAAGAAGTGTAATATCTGATTAGTAGCTTTGAGAAGATGAGATGTATTGCAAGATTTATTAAACTATGGCAAATGTTGTATGATGAATATTATTTTGTTAATTATCTTTTTGTTTTCTGTATTTTTTAATTATATTATAAAGAACTATTATGATGTAAAATCAACGAAGGAAGCACAATGGCGAACCTACGTAATGTTGTTCAAATGGAAATTGGTCTTCTCAACAGTGAAAATTATTTATGCACGTAAAGACAATAAAAATGAAAAAAATTAGAGTATTGTACACGAAAGTATTACTATCATGATTATTTTATTAGAAACATCTGAATACATTACTGCATATTGTATTTATTTCAACATCTTTGACATTATGTAGTATTTAATTTAATAATAAACTTTATAATTTTTTAATATATATCTGTCTATTTTTATTTATTAATAAATTATACAAAAATGTGAAAACCCATTTTGATCGTGTGTATCAGTCAATTACTGATGTATTTATCTTACTCGGCCTAGAGTCGGTTTAAGGACTACTTTATCCAAAACACGAAATAAACATTAAACTAAACGTGAAACCGTAAAGTCGCGTAACGCTGCTAAAAAACTTACGTAAATTGTTATATGTATAAATATAAAACGCGTTTTTTATTGTAAACAATGAAGCACAAAGTAGATTTTGGATGGTTGCCTTTGCTCGCATGAAACTTTGCGATATCCACATGGTTTGAAATGACTAAATCGTTGTAATATGTATTTTGCATATTAAGGTAAAATTTTTTAATAACAAATAAATGATTCATCTAATTTTTATAGGAAATTATTCTATTCTGAAAATTTTATACGCTAATTTTTGTAATCAAGAATCATAGGAAAAATTATTGTAAAAATTTTTGAATGTTGAAATCGTAATAAATATCTTTGATTATTTTTAAAAAAAAGTTGTTCATAGTTTGTAAAAGAGCCCAGTCATTTCTTGCCAATCTCTTTGTTTGATTTTCTCTGACGACATTCGACTTTGATAATACACTGATATTATTCTTTGTAGTAGTTTTTGTAAGCAATTGGTTTTTGATGCATCATGTACTTAATTCTCTAATTTTCGTTTATGGCCTCCGATAATATATCGTAACACTCGAAGAGATTCCTTATATTCTCCATTTCTTAAATGTTTTCTTTTCAATTCAATCTTGAAAAGTTTTTCACTGACAAATCGTCAAGTAGCCTATTTACTTCATTGAAATCCCACTGCTATGCATACGTATTAATATTAGTAGTTAAATCTATGTTGTGACGATCATTTTCAAATTTTTGATTCTCATTAATATATATAATTAAAATAATGTATTAAAGTATTCATAGGAGATAAGTCGATTCTTAAAAAATCTAATTTGATTCAAAATTTGAAAATCCTTAGAATTTTCTAATGAATTAAAGTATTTTTGATAAAATTAGGTATGCATCTAAAATTTTTGTTGAATTTTCGATGTTAATTTAGAATATATTTTGGATTGATTTATCTCTGATTAATGGTCATGTCACATGTTACGAAAAGTAAAGTCACGTTTATTAAAATGATAATATATCTCGTCACAATTGTTAAATATTGATAAGTAAAATGGTATAGAGTTTCTTTAAATTTTGATAAATAGATTTTTACTGGATTAGAAAAAAAGACTTTGCTAATCGCTTCATCTGTCAGAGACTGTGCATGTGAAAAATAATATCAAAGATGGGCAAAAGCTAACTAGGATTTGTTAAAGTAAATTTAGAAAAATATAATAATATTTATAAAAATGTGTTAAATATAAAAATATAATAGTATTTTATCTCATTAAACCGTGCAGAACATTAATATTTTAAATTAAATTTTAAACTAAAAGACAGGTGTCAAAGTTTCTTCCATTTTACAAAAGCTTTTTTAATATTAGGCAACCTATAGTGCGAAATCTGTATAATATAAAAATAAGTCAGAAATCAAAATAATTAAAATTTTTCATATCATTCTCTTACCTTTTGCCTATATACAACATGCCCATCTCTGATGCAATAAAATAGATAAATAATGATGAAAATAAATGCCAACATAAAAGTAAGAAAATGGGAATTAAAATAGGAAACTGTCTTTTTAGGGTGATCGAATGACGTACTCGTGAAACACACCAATCAAACATCGACGACAAAAAAACAGAGAGAAAGAGATTGAGAAAAACTGAACTCATAGCGTTGTTCTATAACGTTGTTGCAAATAGAAAAAAACAATGAGAAAAAAAAATAAAACGCAAAAGACATAATTAGGAAAAAAAACAAATAACGAGAGGTCGTCGTCGTTGAGAGGGCGTAATCAGCCTGGACGCATATCCGCAATAAAAAAAGCTATATATATGCACTCCAGTGAGAACCCCCCCAAGTTCTTCATCCCCCAAGCAAGTGTTGTGTTGTTGCGTCTATCCTGCCAGCTCCGTCGCTGTCGTTTATCCCGTCTTAGGCGTGCATGCATAAAGGGCGAGAGTGGACAAAGCCGAAAAAACAGAATGAGAAAAAAGGAAAAAAAGATAAGACAAACTTATATATACATATACAAAGAACGATAGTGTATATATATATTGCGGGCGCATTCCTTACGTCTTCTATATGATACAGAGTGAGAGAGGGATTTTAAATGTGATGTGATAAAAGTCGAGTGCGCGTGAGAGAATGAGAGGGAAAACGAGATTTTTGCCTTATGTTGAATGTATAGCAGCGCTATTTTCGATGTGTGGAAAATACAATGCTTATGTTGTGTAATTTAAGAGAAAAGTGACAAAAAAAACAATACGAAATTGCGAGTTCGATCAGTATGAGAGGATAGAGCAAGATTAAAGTGGAAAAACTGAGAATATATTATGTCAAGTCATTAAGTTATAGGTGCAAATTTTTTTCCTTTCTTCTTCTCGCCTGCGCGTCAATTTATATATAATATAAAGTTTCGTATGTAGTAGAGAGTTGTGTACGACAACAAAAGGCACTCGCGAAGAGGAAGCGAAAGACTTTAATGCCAAATGTGTTTTGTTAAATAAACTGAGACAGTTCTTTTCTTTTCTTTTTCACATAGTTCGTGATCCGGTATATTTATTACTATAATTCTGCCTCTTCTCCAATCGCTATATTATTTTTCTCTCATTTCAAGTCGCGCGCAGAAAACGCGTCAATATTCTTTCTCGCGGAAAATTGGTATAACTTATTTTAAAGCGCGTTACGTATGAGATTGTGGCTTGCAAGTGCAATTTTCGATCGCACCTACGGTGTTGCCAATAACTTAACTGAATGAAATAAATCAAATACGTTTTATTTTTGTGTTATAATAGATTCGTACGTATGTGAACGAGGAAATCCTTGTCCTTTACTTTGATAGGGAGAGAGAGAGAGAAAGAAAGAAAAAAAACACGATCATTGTAATATCTTTCGGCATGAAGTAAGGGCGTGCAGCATTTTTGTTCGTTGTTACTAGGATTATTAAACGAGTTCTCGACTGACTGCAAATGACTATCACAAATCTTAATGAAACTAAATATTAGATAGAAAGAAAAGGATAACTCGCGTTCTCATTTGTAAAGGCAATTCATTTTCTACATGAGATAATATAAATATATACTTAATTTTTAATCATAAGTGTATGTTGCATTGAAATTTCATATGTAGCATTCAGATGGCATATAGTTAATGGGATAGATTATTAGCGAGGAAGATTCATCGCCAGAAAAGTTTTGTTTTTTTATTAATATAATGAAAAAAAAAAGAAGTTCACTTTTTAGGCTACCTATCCAGTGAATGTCGACTATATATTTAGACGGAGAAGCAAATTTGGTTAACGTTTACAGATTTAATACAAGCTTTTCTTATTTCAAGAGTCATTTCTTCTTCTTTTTTGGAAAGGCCTATATAAAAGTGAAGAATAACACGTTTTTATTATATTTTTTGTACGATTATTGTTACATTGTCAGTTCTTTTTCTGCTTAAAGAAGCAACCGAATTGTTATATTTATAAGTAATTATGCAAAAGAAAATACAAGCACTGTACATAGAACTTTACACGACGTAAGACGAATTCACACCTCGAAAAAAGTAATAAAAAAAATACAAATGCCATTTCGAGTGTTACGAAATAAGAGTGAAAAAAAAAACAAAACTAACGTATTGTGATTGAATTACATTTTTTTCACACACAGCAAGCATCAATGAGTAAAGATATTTTAAATTGTAAATAAAACCATAACGTATAAGTAATGGCTGAATAAATACCACTTTTGCAATTCACGAAAGAAATAAATTAAACTCACTAATAGAATTATTTATAATTCTAAAATGATTTTTCCATGAACATATGTACGTAAAGTAACTTTTTGCATAATAAGTAAAGAGGAAAATACTTAAAAAAAATTACCTGTATAAATAAAAGATACGTTACTTAAATATCTCGGATTTGTTACAATAAATACCGTCAGTAAATTTAGCTAAAAGAGTAAAAAAAAAAAGAAAAAACGACAAGTGTGATAGCGAGTAAGCGTAAGAAGTTTAGGCAATTGAGGAAAAAAATCACTAATCATATTACATATAAACAAATACACACACAAACACACACAAACACACACACACACATACACACACATACACACACACACACAGGAGGCGATGACTTTTTACTTTTGCGAATCTCGACAGCAGAGACACACAGAGAAAAAAGTGTATAGCTTCGTTTTCCTTTGATAATTGCGCCGAACTAATCGTATATATGAATACATTATACATATATATAAAAGCCAAGGGCATCACTGAGAGTAATCTCCCTTGTTGCAAATACAAAAAAATTAATAACATTTAAAAATATATAACGAAAAAAAAGATCGGCACGACGAATCTCTAAGCGACTCCTCGCCTTGGCTCGTCTCCGTCGCCGACATTAATATCTCTTTAGAATTTATTTTCGTAAAGTAAAGCAGTAAGAGTGAAAAAGTGAGGGAGTGAGAGAGAGAGAGAGAGAGAGAGAGAGAGAGAGAGAGAGAGAGAGAGAGAGAAGGCTACGGGGAAGAGTCGCATGCGAGTCGATGGTCGGACTTTCGTCGAGTGTTCATTTTATTATAACGAATAGATTCTATATCGTGATGATGATGACGAGATGAAAAGGATGATGTTTAAAACTGAAAGTTTTAATAGCTAATTTGTATATCTATAACGAAAAAATCAACCATTTAGCAAATTGAAAATGCCAGTAAGCAGTGACTTCGTCGTTTGTGCGAAATATGCCAACTGGACGAACTAGCTTTTATTTATATTACCTTCATTGTTGTAATTTTATTCTTTCTCTACTTCTTGATTTCTATTTTTTCTTCCTTCTCTTGCGCGAGCGAGTCGCGCGCGTCGCAGCAGCGCGTGTCGTTCGTTTCTGTTTATATAGGTTTTTCTTCTCCTTCATTTTTTTTTTAATTAACACGTATTTATATATTTGTAAACGTGAAAATATTGTAGCGCGTATACAAGGTTGTATTCGACAACACAAACCGAGCAAATTGCGTTTTCTAGATGCGATCGATTGTGAGATGCGATTGATGGAGAAGCAAAAAGAAAAAAAAAACAGAGATATGTTAGCAGAGTAGAGTTAATTGCTTTGATCGACTTTTTAAGTATCGCACTGATACCGTGTAACTATTTTGAAATATTCTATTTTTTTTAATTATAATAATGAAGATATACTATGTCATATCATCAAGTTAATTAAGTTATTATACAGTTGCTTTCTTTTTAATTCTGTAGAATTTTAGCGGCTATTTTAACCGAATCCTTACTGCCATACAAACAGTGCGGTACTCAAAAACTTAATCAGATCTCGATTAGTTTGATTAGTCGAAATTTGTTAAAATCTACTAAAAGAAAAGATAAAATAAAAATAAATAATATGTTGTATTTTTCGTAATGCATGCTCATCATTCGGATGTAATTTCCGACGCAATCGAGTTTTTTTTATAAACACATAGATTGAGTAAGTTAGTTTTTATAGTTTTTAAAAAGCTCTGTCAATTTTCAGTTGACGAATCTAAATTTGTCGGCGTGCAAGCGACTCTCCTAAAATGTAATTCAATTGCAATTCTCGCGCATTTTTTAGACTTATTGAAGGACCGTCGGCGGAATTTTTGTTTAAGAGAACGCACTGTACGTCAGAGTAAGTTCAGCAAACTGCCAAATTAATATTAAAAAGTCAAAATCATTTCTTTGTTCGATAACTTAACTCATGTGCGTTTGAATATTTTCTCTTGCCTGAATAGCATTTACTAGTTTTCAGACGTGTTTTTGATATTTTGAATCTAATTGAATTAAATTCACTAAAAATGTTCCTTACGTTTAAGCGAAGAAGAATTATTAAATTCACCTTTTCAACAAACTTTGTGTCAACACTTGAAGTGCAATAGGTTTTCTGCCGGCGGTCCTTTAACCGGAGTTGCGCCTTCGACGAAAAACGAAAAAAAAAAAAAAATATTTAAAAAAGAAAAACAAGAAAAACTGCGTTCAACGCTGCGTTTTTTCGTGATATGCATTACAAAATGGAAAAAAGCGACATGCACATTATACATATACGTGTGCGTGCGTGTGCCAGCGAGGGTGTGATTATACGAGAGTGCGAGAGTGAGTGCAGAGAGCGAGAGAAAGAGAGAGAGAGAGAGAAATAGAATACACAGTGAATTAAACTTTGGCCGAAATCGGCGAACTTCCACGCCGCCCCGCGGAAGAGAAGCGGGCCAAAGCCTGTACAATGTAAATAATGCTGATAGTAAAACAAAAAAAATGAAAGACAAAATCGAGACGAGAAGCAAGAGAATAAATGGAAGAAAAATGTCACAAATGTGCTTTGTGAAAGATGATGGATAAAAAAAATAAGATTATTGGTATAAAGGACACCGTGTTCTTGTTTGTTCCTCCATTTGCTCATGCCGCTAGGTATATCTGTACCATTATGTACCTGTAAATATTAATAAATTAACGATATACTCTGCATACATTTGTCTTGATTCCTAATTTATACCCCACAATCCTTTCAAAGGACCCCGCACACAATGTATGGGAAAAAATCATTCGGTCAAATTTTGGGGGGTTTTGCCCATGAGAACTTTTGTTCAGGACCTCAAGATCTATCTTTTCCCCAAGTTTGATCCAATTTGATCGAATGATTATTTTCCATACATTGTATGCGGGGTCCTTTATTTCGTCATTTGATAAGTATTTGGTTAAAAATTTAGAGTCCGTTTTATTTGAATTTTCATGAAAAGATTTTAAGATTTCAAAACTTTTAAAAACAATAATATCAAATTTTTGCTAATTTAGATACTAAATGTCATTATAACATTTTTAATCTCATATTATTTAATATTAATTTCAGAATTCTTCATAAATATTGTAGATATACTAATTACAATAAAGTACATAATATAAAATAACTTGAAAATATACTTTGACAAAGATAAATGTTTTTAGTTTTTACCGCCGCTAAAGTAGCGAACCCTACAGTAGAAAGTTGGAATTACATAGCATATGTAAATAATTTCCATAAAAAAATCAGCTGTTACCAGTTGGCAAACATAAGTAAAGTTTGTAATTTGTATTTTTAAAATATATGTTTAGAAAACAAAAGTAAATTATATACATTTTATCAATTAGAAAGCTCAACATTTTTCACAAAATCTTGAAGAGCTTTATATATCTATGTAAGTATTGCGCGGTAAGCCGGGATTTAAGGTTAAATATACAAACATAATCTTCACTGTACTGATATCCTGAAATCTTTATCTTGTGCAATCGTTATTTTATTTGCCAACTCATTCAAATTTGATAATCTTGAGTAAATATGTTTCACAATTTTACTTTAAATCTATTTAAAAACTGTCCAGTAGTCTTATTTTTACTCTTTGTTGATATATAATGTTTAAGTTGTAATTATTATGTAAATATGCCTTTAATTTGCAGATTTGAAAATTATAAATAATATAAATCATGTATAGTACATTAAGTGGTAACATACTGTGTATGTCAAGGATCACAAGTTTTCCTAATATTGTTAGATATGCTCATCATTCGTAAGTATTGTCTTAAACATTGAAACAATCTTTATGTAAAAATCAAGAGATTAGATTTGAAATTTTTCTTCTAACAACATTTAAATATAAATATTGATTATAATATTTTTGAAAAATTCAATTAGAATTATTACTTTTAGATGTAAAGTCTTGGTCATTGGTGGTGGTACGGGTGGTTGTACCATGGCTGCAAAGTTGTCAAAGAAATTTGACAAAACTCCTAATCATGTTATAGTGATTGAACCTAGTGAGGTACAGAGATAGTTATAACATAAATAAATAATTCCATGAGTTGAAATGTTTTTTTTATCATTGGGAATATTTCATTATTTAGGATCATTATTACCAACCATTATTTACATTAGTTGGAGGAGGGATAAAGAAACTTAATTCCTCAAAAAAATCCATGAAAGAAGTTTTACCCGGAAAAGCACAGTGGCTTAAAGATAAAGTTGTTGCTTTTGAACCAAATGAAAACCGAGTTAAGACTAGTAACGGAGATACTGTACAATATGAACTGATGGTAGTAGCAATGGGCTTAGAGTTGTATTGGGATAAGGTGACTAAGAACTTTTTTATAAATTTCAGTTTAGAATTGTTTTGATATTCAATATTTAAAAATTTCATTTAGTTACCAGGATTAGTTGAAGGATTAAAGAATCCTAAAGCTCAAGTTTGTTCCATTTACGGATCCAATACAGTTTCTAAAGTTTTTGATAAGATAAAGGAAACAAAAGAAGGAAATGCTTTTTTTACATTTCCAAATACACCTGTAAAGTGTCCTGGGGCTCCTCAAAAAATTGCTTATTTGTCTGAAGATTATTGGAATCGTGTAAGTTATATGACTACACCATTGACATGTTTGCTCTGGTTATCAATGTGATTAATATATCTGTATCATTTTTAATAGAAAAACAGACGAAATAATGTTAATGTTACATATAACACGAGTTTACCAGTAATTTTTGGCGTTAAAAAATATGCTGATGCATTATGGGAAGTTTGTAATAGGAGAAACATAAAAGTTAATGTACAAACAAATTTGGTTGAAATAAAACCAGATAAAAAAGAAGCTGTGTTTCAGAATTTAGCAAAACCAGAAAATAAATATACTGTCCAAGTATGAGTTGTTTGAATCATTTTAAAGATTAAAATTTTACACTAAAACTTCATACTTTACATTATTTTTAGTATTCTTTTTTACATGTGACTCCGCCAATGGGACCACCAGAGGTTTTAAAACAACATAAAATATTAACGAATGAGGCAGGTTTCCTTGATGTTAATCCTAAGACATTACAGCATAATAAGTTTAAAAATATTTATGGTCTTGGAGATTGTACAAGTTCTCCTAATTCCAAGACTATGGCTGCAATAGGTATTTTAGATATTGTTTATTTTAATATTATTAGGTAATACTTTTTGATTAAATGTGATTTTTACAGCCTCACAAAGTAAAGTTTTGTATAAAAAAATAATGGCTGATTTAGCTGGAAAAGAAACAAAAATTGCTTACAATGGGTATTCATCTTGCCCATTAGTAACTGCACCTGGAAAATGTATACTTGCTGAGTTTGACTATAATTTAACGCCACAAGAAACATTTCCAGTAAACCAAGGAAAGGAAATGTATACTATGTATATTTTGAAAAAACATTTCTTCCCATTTTTATACTGGAATCTTATGTTGAAGTTAGTATTTTTAAGTAAATTAGTTATTAATGTACACTCTATAAATTAAATGTTTATTTTTATTAAATTTCAGAGGAAATTGGAATGGACCAGAGCCTTTCAAGAAAATATTTAGCCTTATCAAACCAAAGGACACAGTTCCTAAAGAGGCAAAAAAATAATTCTGAGTGGCAGTTATAATTAATGACTGTGAACAACGTGATAATCACTTTTTATAGCCTTGTAACAAATGCTTAACACTGTGCTTTGCTCTCATTGTACTTTTGTATTCATGCCCACATAGCACGTTACGTTTTTGAAACGTTTCTTTAGGAACCTACAAACGTTTCCATAAAGATATAGAAACGTAACAGAAACGTTTCAGAAACGTAGAAATGTCCTAAATCTGATAAAATTTTTATGAAAATCGTAAACGTGTTTAAATCGTCTCAGAAACGTTTCTGAAATAGAACTCAAACGTTTGTACAAAGTTTTGGAAACGTCTCTGAAACGTAAATAATCGATTCGACAAAAAACTTACTGGACAATTATTCACGTTCCAGATTCGTTTCAGCGACGTTTCTGATTGAGCCGGAAACGTTTCTATGCCGTTTCAGAAGTGCAAGGATACGTTGTAAGAACGTCTTAGAAATGTTTGTGAACCATATATATATACAAAAAATTAAGATTGTAAAGTATTCCATATCCGACCCGCCGATAGATGGCGTAATTCAGTCCATAAAAGAAAAGACATTTCCAGGACATATAAGGAACATCTACTCTAGCAAAGCGTACCGAATACTATTTGAAGTAATATCAGTGTTAATAACTGACAATGTAATAGTACATTTCGACACGGGTGCGGAAGGTGATTATTTAGCTCGCGTGACGTTTTCGCACGAGCGAAGCGAGTGAGAAAAGTCACACGAGCTAAATAATCGACTTGCGCACTAGTTTCAAAAGGTATTTTATACCACGAGAGCCGAAAAATCATGCCAAAGTTGTGATTTTCAGGTTAGAGTGGTATAAATTATTTTAATTTCGTTGTAGAAACGTTTCTCAAACGTTTTGTTATGTTTTAGAAACGTTTCAGAAACTTTTCTGAAACGTTTCTAATTAGTTTTGGAAACATTTTTGAGACGAATCTGGAACGTGTCCAGTAAGTTTTTTATCGAATCGATTATGTACGTTTCAGAGACGTTTCCAAAACTTTGTACAAACGTTTGAGTTCTGTTTCAGAAACGTTTCTGAGACGATTTAAACACGCTTACGATTTTTATAAAAATTTTTTCAGATTAAGCACATTTCTACGTTTCTGAAACGTTTCTGTTCCGTTTCTATATTTTTAGGGAAACGTTTGTAGGTTCCTAAAGGAACGTTTCAAAAACGTAACGTATTATGTGGGTGGTGTTTGGGTATCCAAGTCAGAATTTTATTCACTATTTAATTTGTATCTAAAAAATCTACAAAAACCCGAGAAGATTGTATGTACATATTGCAAATTTTTATACTCACGATTTACTAAAGGAAATTTTTATATTTGTTAACTTTATCGAAATTTATATAATGTAATATATAATGTAATGTTTTACTATTAAATTTTATATAGTGTCATAATAAAAATTATTTACCACTAAATTAATGCGATTATTTATTTTAATACCTTTTTACTACTCGATAATCAACGAAAAGTTTTCACTCATATATAAGTATCTACTTCAGACTACATTTTCAAAAGATCCGCGTGGTCGAAAAAATTTCGCGCTATATATAGATGCGTGCGCATCTGACAATACACGGGCGGGCGACGGCCGACGACGATAAAGAACGAAATGGAGCACTTGCTCCAGAAAACGACACTCCACTCCTGCAACGAGTGGTATTTATCTATGAAATAAATGACAAGAGAAAATGTCATTTCCCGGAGCCCGCGTGGAGGATACGAATCAGGAAGGGCCCATTCGATGTATCTTTTTTTCGGAGTTTCATCCGACGGCTGGTCCGAAAATCACTTGTCAGGTTAGTCTTGTGTTTTCGTCTAGCGCTTTATTTTTGTTATCGAAGTCGTTTCTAGTCTTTCTAGCAAATAATAAATAATGAAAAGTTCAATTCACACGTTTGTAATTAAAAGTTACCTTTTTTATTTTCCAAGAGGTGTCAGTCGATAATAAACCCCGTAGAAGGTACCAGACTTACTGAATAATTTATTTATCAATGACAGGTACCAGACAATTCCATATCCAAAGACATTTTCGACAATGTCAGCGTGTACATAATCCCGAAGGCGCAACTCCAGAGGAGTACCATGACTGTGTTCGTATATATACATATATTTTTGTTCTCATTTTGTCCACATTCGTGCAGTATTAACCTATGTGTACGTGAGCTTATAACAGCTGTGATGTGCGAAAGATACTCTCCCCCCTCCACCTCGCTTTTTGAAGAATCACGCAGCCTGCAAGACGCAAGCTCTCCATTCTCGTGAAAATTTTCCGCAACCATCATGTCTCTACGTGAACATCTTACGCATCCTTTTATGTTTATTTACGCTCTGTTTCTCATTGTTTACGGGTTTCTTATTCTAAGTTTCATTTATGAATTATTTTATGGAATTGTAGGACCTTGAAGGATTATAAAATACTGGGCTTCCCTGTTAAGATCGACAATAAAAAGTACGCGAGAAATGCCTTCTACTTTAACCTCTGTTTCGTTTGCGACGCCGAGGCGAGGACTGTTCATTATGAGCCGGTAGTAAAGAAGATGTCAGATTTTTTGGTAAGAAAATTGCGTTTTATTTGCTTTAGAGAATTATCTGCTTTCGAGGTTAGTTTTTGATAACCTGATTTTGCTTTGCAGATGGCACTCGAAATAGAAAATTGCTTCCTCTCAGCCTCAGAAGACAAAACAAGGCTTTCTGAGATGCTGAGGCAAGTAATGCAAGACTTGAACATGCACAAAATGTGTACTTTAACAGGTAGAGAAATTAGTAATGTATTAATTAGCTTAGTTCTTTTTTTAGTAAATTCTCATTAACATTCATTTTCAGAGGGTACTATGACATCGCATTTAAAAGTTGTGAGATTAGCTCCAGAACCCAAACCAGTCCTTGATCATCAAGTGCCAATATTTCTTGAAGGTCGTGAAGCATTCCGAAGTGATCAGTGGGATTTAACTACACAGCAAGTACTACCATATATTGATGGATTCAATCATGTGGCACGAATAGCAGCAGAAGCCGATGTAGAAAATAATCTTGTTAAAAGTTGTGTACAAAATTTAGTGTAAGATATCTCATTCTTTTTAAATCTATTTACATTTTAATCTAATAGTTTGTGAATACATATGTTAATTTAATTGCAGGTACTATGGAGTAGTCACACTCATTCCAATATTTCAATACAGTAATGTATATGCAACAACACCTAAATTAAAAGAGCTTGCTGAAAATACAGAATTACAAACTCGATGTATAGATTATACTTCAAAATCACGTATGTGAAAAATCTTCCACATTTATCGGTAACAAAGTATTTTTGAAAAATATACCTAATTAACGTAAACATTCATCAGCGAGACAGCCAGCTTACTTGAGGGATATCTATCGGATGTATGCAAGTATGACTCATGGCAGTAGTATGAGGGATTTATGTCAAAGACTGAATCCTCAGAATTTGAGGATAAATGAAAGGAGACTTGTACAATTTGGGCTAATAGAAGGTCTCATACGTAGAGTTTATAAGGTAATTGAAATAAATTATTTGAACAAATAAATCATATTGTTTATCATAAAAGCATTTAACTTGTATAAAATTTTCAGTACCCAATTCTTCTTCCCGGCGGTTCTAGCGAAGAGGGCCGCAACAATCCTATTTACAAGTACTTTACAGGGTCTTTTAGCCTTGATGAGATTTGCTGCAGTACCGGACAGTCGGCGGCTCAAATCGAAGAGATTGTCGAAAGGGATCCGAACGTTGTCATGTTATGGAAATGACAAGACTAACGTAAAAGGTATGATTGCATTATACAAGGTGTCCCATTTTAATCGCCCCAGGCAAATATCTTGAAAAGTATGGGAGATGGAAAAAAACTTTAAATACAAAAGTTGTAGGGTGCAAAGGGGGTCAGCTAATGGTAACAACGACTTTGACCTTGAACTCTATTTTCAAGGTTATTTCAAGGTCAAAGTGATTTTTTTGAATAAGGACCCCTACTTTCGACCCCGGAAATGGAAAGAGCAGAAAATTTTACATTCAGAAAGGTCTGATATGTTGGGGTTTCAAGGTCAACCAGCTAATTTAATGAGGTCGACCTGGGAATACCTCTAGGAAGGACAAAATTGACCTTGACGTTCAAGGTCATTTTAAGGTAAGTTGATTTTATAAAATGGAACCCCTTATTTTTGACCCCGGAAACGGAAAGAGCGGAAGAATTTACGTCCGAATATGACCTTGACCTCGACCTTGACTTTCACCGTGATCTGGAAGGTTATTTTAAGATCAAGTCGATTTTTTTAAAATCCCCTTATTTTTGACCTCGGAAATGGAAAGAGAAGAAAATTTTACGTTCAGATATGTACCGTCATATGGTGTCAAAGTTGGCCCTCTGGGGTCAATTAAGGGTCAAATCGTGCTTGAGGTCAATTGGGGTCAAATTAATTTTTTTAATCTGATGTGTTCTTACTTTTGTCAGCGTAACTCTGAAGGATTTTTGGGATTAATTTTCGGTATGAAAAGGTACTTTTCTTTTTGTTCTTTCTTGGTTAGGTTGGCACCATTGAAATGTACGGCTACGTCAAATGATATTTTTTAAGTACGAGTGACCGATTACTTTAAGGTAGTTATGAGGCGATGATTTAATGGTTTTGTTATGAGTCAATTATAAATATTCGAATTCTTTAGTTTGGTCAATTTGGGAATATTTTCATTTTTTTTAAAGAGTAATAACAATACTGCACTCGAAAATAGGTAGAGTTAGTTATTTTTAGTGGTGTCACTGTGCACAGTACAAATAAAGAAAACCTTTTGATTTCTTATTATTGAATAGCATACGGTAATGATTTCATGTGTTTATTAGAATAAATAACTTTTTCGCTCATTTCCGAAAATTGTCTTCTTAATTTCTTTTGTGGTACCATATTCCTTTTTGAGATGGCTGATTACACGCCCCAGGAGATTGTGAATATGATAAAAGTTGTTGGTGAATGTCATGATAATTATAGGACTGCAGAAAGACGCTATGCCGAGAAATATCCCAATGCCCGTCATCCAGATAGGAAAGCCATTAAAAGATTATTAACGCGAGCTGCACAAGGCTCCATCGTTCGTAAGAGGCGCAAAACTGGAACGAAACAGCACATTGCGCTGGGTGTGCGAGCTATTATTGCTGAAAATCCCCACATTTCAACACGAGATTTGCAACGAATGCATGGTGTTCCCAAATCAACAGTAAATCGCCTGTTGAAAACATCTAAATTTCACTCCTACCACGTTCGCCTTACACAAACACTAGAGGATGGAGATTACGCACGGCGTTTAAATTTTTGTCAATGGGCAAATAATCAGATACGTAGGGACCCTTTCTTTTTTGATCGAGTGCTATTCTCAGATGAAGCAAAATTTGATAATATGGGTGGTGTCAATCTTCATAATGCCCACTATTACGCTGAACAAAATCCTCATTGGCAACGAGATCATCGAATCCAGAGACGTTGGTCAATAAACGTGTGGGCAGGTATAATTGGAGATCATGTGCTGGGATCTATCTTTTACAATCAAAATTTGAATGGACAATTGTATTTGGATATTTTGCAAAACCAGCTACCTCCTCTATTAGAAGATATCCCACTTATCTTACGGTCGGATATGTGGTTTCATCAAGATGGAGCTCCTGCACATCGCGTTCGATCAGTCAAGAATTTTCTCAATGATATGTATCGTAATCGTTGGATTGGCATCGGCAGCTAAGTACACGAGTGGCCGCCTAGATCCCCAGACCTCACACCTCTTGACTTTTTTTTGTGGGGAGTAGTTAAAGGCAAAGTTTTTGCACATGCTCCAACAACCTTAGAGAACATGAGAGGAAGAATTATGGAAGCTTTCCAATCCATTTCAGTGGAAACATTGAGGAATGTTCAAGCAAGCTTCCGAAGAAGGATGCAAATGTGTTTCAGAGAGAACGGACACTTGATCGAGCATTTGCTGCCTTAGATCTTCAAAGGACAGTCCGTTAATCAATCGGCCCTTTTCAGGGCCAATGATGTGCGAAATCCTTTCGGCAACCTCCACGCGGTGCACATTGGGTAATGCTAATGTCGAGGGGTCTTTCTAATTTTTGATTCATTTGAGGGAGAAAAAATACTTTTAGATTCCTAAGTAACTCATAAAAACAGTGAAATCCACTTAAAAAAAATTAATTTATTTATTATTACCCTTAATTGACGCCAGAGGGCCAACTTTAACACCATATGACGGTATATATCTGAACGTAAAATTTTCTTCTCTTTCCATTTCCGAGGTCAAAAATAAGGGGATTTTAAAAAAATCGACTTGACCTTAAAATAACCTTCCAGATCACGGTTAAAGTCAAGGTCGAGGTCAAGGTCATATTCGGACGTAAATTCTTCCGCTCTTTCCGTTTCCGGGGTCAAAAATAAGGGGTTCCATTTTATAAAATCAACTTACCTTAAAATGACCTTGAACGTCAAGGTCAATTTTGTCCTTCCTAGAGGTATTCCCAGGTCGACCTCATTAAATTAGCTGGTTGACCTTGAAACCCCAACATATCAGACCTTTCTGAACGTAAAATTTTCTGCTCTTTCCATTTCCGGGGTCGAAAGTAGGGGTCCTCATTCAAAAAAATCACTTTGACCTTGAAATAACCTTGAAAATAGAGTTCAAGGTCAAATTCGTTGTTACCATTAGCTGACCCCCTTTGCACCCTACAACTTTTGTATTTAAAGTTTTTTTCCATCTCCCATACTTTTCAAGATATTTGCCTGGGGCGATTAAAATGGGACACCTTGTATTTGTTAAATTTTACTGTTTTTTTTCGCCTCTTATATCATCATTTATAATATTGAATGCTTTCATTTACAATATCGAAAATTTAAATATTAACATCATCTGCATATTTCACATGCTACCACACTTTATTAAACTTTCACCTTATTTCATGCATTTATTCCATTAATTTTGTTTGAGGTATTCCATTCATTTTATAAATTGTAATTTTGCCGGGTACAATAACTATTTTTATCCTGACCTACATTCTTCTTCATTAATTCCATTCCATTGTATCACCTGTATAAAATCTTGCAGGAAATTTCAATAAATTCCATATGAAATTTAACAGATTCCAAACAACTTTTTTATTCTATCAATAAACTTTTCATCACAAACGCCGTTATTTTATTTACGTATTTGAAATTCCGAACGTTCATAATGAACGAAATATTAACATATAATTATTAATTTTGGTTAGCATTTGTTGAAGTGGTTTTGAGTGGTGACTGCAAGAGTGACAAGTGAAGAGATACAGTTATTATCATTTTTTAAATATATTAAGTAGCCAACTTCGGCTAAATCTGAAAATGGCAAAAAATTTTCGTTTACTGTGAACGTTCGAAATTTCAAGCACCTTTTTATTTTCTTTTATCGTGAAAAAATTTAATTAATAAATAAATTAAAAAATGATACTATCCCATTTAATATTAGATTTTAATGAGAAAATAAAATGTTATTATATTTTTCGCACTACTTATCACCACGGATATCACATACAGGAATTACCTTACAAGAATTCCATATCACTTTTTTATCGATCTTTTAAATATTAATGTATTTTTCGCAATTCATATTGCATTCAACACCTGCCAATAATGACAAAAGAAATCATTAAATTTAAAGCTCGAGATGGATAAAACGAGGTTTACTGAACAGGAAAATCGTGGACATCTTTATGCGCGGATAAATCGCATGTGCTTATATCGTTTGGGAGCTGATTGCTTGGAACTGTACGACGGAGACGTTGCGCACCCAGCGTTTATCTATCGAGGAATATCTATCCAAGTTGTGCTGGTCTATCCTCTGAAAAGGCTGATTCTCAGTTTCCGGATTTTCATTCGCGGTTATTCTTTCATTGTTGTCACAATGTGTTTTTATAGTCTATATTTTCGCAAGTACATATAGGTGACACTTGAAATATGTTTCTAGTCCAAAACGATTCCAGCAAAATGTACATTGGATACATTTTTTATTTACAAAATGTCTATTCCTGAAAATCATGGTTAAATTTATACGATTATTCTACAAAGTTTGGATTGCAATTCACATGAAGTGTGAAAAGAAAATTCGGGACCAGTTACATATATTTTATTGTCCACTAATTTTTGTGTTAATTTTTTTTTTTATAAGAGAGCAATAAGAAGCGAGTGTTTGGACAGAAGAAATAATGCACAGAAAATTAATGTTGGCTATACCTACTTTTACTATTTAAACAATGTCTTACTTTATAATTCAAAGCTAAAGTTTGAGCTTTCATACTGAATCAAAAGTTTGTTCTGCATGTCTGTCATAATAAAATCTAATGCAAATTTTATGGACTCACTAAAAAAGTCTAACTTCAGGACAAAAAAACTATATAAATAAAATATGTCATATCTATAGGCTTTTTGCTTCTTGAAAAGTGTTACTATATAAAAAAATAATATTGTTTTGTTCAAGTATTCATTAATTCTTGGCATTAAAATTATTTTTATAACAAAAAACCCATTTTAGTAATTAAGTTACTCCATATTTTATTAAATAGTTATTCTCGTACGTAAGTTTTATTATTCAAAATTATAAAAGAAATTCGTTAATATAAGACAGTAAAAATATTTTCTTAAAAATGATAATAATACCTAATTCTAATGAAGTATGTATAAAAAATCGATATAACTTTCAGAAAGCAAAGTATATACATTTTTAAATGCCTACATGTCTATTTAAGTAGAAAATATTGTGATTTTGTAAATACTTATTGATCGTTCAATAAATGGAAGGATTTTTATTAAAACTTTATTTATTTAATTCATTTATCAACCATACATAATTACTGTAAGCAACAAAAATGGCGAACCCGAATAACTTCTGGATATGATCGATACGTGTAAAACGTGCATGTACATTATTTATATATATATATGTGTGTGTTTCTTATTGGTCACCCAAAATTCTCAAAATGTATAAAAACGCATAGTCGCAGTTGCGACGTGTCACGTACTTTAGACGCTAAAATAATAAGTTTTTAAAGTAGTATCGCAAAAAATATTTAAAAAAAAATTGTTTATATTTGAAATTACTTAAACGCTAGATCATTATTAGTTTTATATACACCATAATTTATACCCGAAATTACATTCTCGAATGTCCAACCTCCTTACCCATTCTCAAGCAACCATCTTATTTTACAACCATCATCTTCCTCGGAAATCCACCCATAAGTATCGCATTTATATAACTAAACGAAACCAGAAACGCCGAAATTGAATATAGAATGAAAAGCCTTTATTTGATGTTTTCTATCATGCGTTTGACCTCGTTGATGTACATGTCGGGCACTTTGTTGTCGCGCATCTCCTGGCACTTGCGCTCCATCGCCTCGCGCAGCCGGCGCTTGCGCTGATCGCCCTCCGCTCGTATCGCCAGGCCCTCCTCGAACATCTTCTGCCGCGACACGATTTTCTCCTTCTCCTTCTCGTTCACCTGCGCGAGCGTGCAAAAATATCATGGTGAAATTGCGTTCTGAAGTTTGCTTTCTTGAACGTTGCAACCCTTTATTTTATGGTATTATGTTTCTTTTAGGTGAGATGGTATTTTTTAATAGAATAAGTAAAGCTTAATCAAGAAAGCTTTACGAAATATCAAGGAATTCTCAACATAAGTGTTTTAATACTACAGAAAATTATTTCACAGGAACGACAAGATCGCTGTAAACAGATTTTTCAAATACTACAATAAATTTTATCTCCTAATAATCAGATTTTCTCGTACAGGCACATTATCACTAAACTAGTTTCCTTGAAACATAATTACTCTCATAAAAGCCTTATTTTAGACCAGTATACAGTCCGCTTCCGTCTCCCATGAAACCTATAGGTAATTTAACCTACGGGTTAAATTACACCCTAAAATTGACGCTCATCGCCGATACAATTTCCTCCACTAACCATCCCCACAAAGGCATCAAAATTGACCAGCAAAATGCTCACTCTCAATACTAAACTAAAAATCACCCTCACCTGTTTGAGAATTTCGCTCCTATGCGCCAACGCCTGCCTGCGCCTCCTCTCGCGCTCCTTCTCCTCGCGGCAGATGGCCTCCTTCTGCATCGCCAGTATCTTCTCGAACTCGCGCTTCTCGCGCTCGATCTCCATCGCCTGCTGATGGATCTTGTTGCTGATTTGCTGGTCCCGGGCGTTGCGCAGCCTCTTCTGCGTCTCCGCGCGTCTGACGGCTTCCTCCTTCTCGCGCCGTCGCCACTCGCGCTCCACCTCCTCCTGGATCCGCGACGCGTTGAGCTCGTCTATTTGCGCCTGGAAGTGAGAAATGGTATAAATGTGAGTGGGATGGATAATTTATAAGGATGTTGAGTTTATATACTTGGAGCTCGCGGGCTTGGAGGGCTTGCTCGGCGACGCGCTCCTTCTCGCGCTCCTTGCGCAGGAACTCCTGGTGGATTTCCTCCTTGGCTTTCGCCGCTCGCTCGGCCTTTGCTCGATGGAACTCTTGTATCCTGTGATAGAAGTTCGTTAGCGTTAGAAAAAAAAACCATCTCAAACAGCCGGAAAGTGGGTGTCGTTTGCATATAATGCTCGATGAATTTTCCCAATTTAAATTTTAAGCTCGAACAAACACCTTTATATAAAAAAAAATGTTTAAATTGCTAAGATATATATTCGTTATTTTCTCTCAAAGCTTTTTTAAACTCTTGCACTCCCAGTCAATCAAGTAAAAGAGCTCCACTGCAAACACGAGCTAAAGCAAACCTCATATCCATAATCCGATTCTCCTCCTCCTCCATCATCTTAAAGTGCCTGAGCTGCTCGTTACTCTCGATCAGCTCCCGCCTCGCTCTCTCATTCTCCGCCTCTTTCTCCTTCATCTTCGCCATCTCAGCCTCCTGCTGAGCGATGCTGTTCAGATTCGCTAATCTCGCCTCCTCACGTTTGCGCTCGTACTCCAGTAGCCGCTCTTCCTCGTTCTCCTCGATCTGCTCCTTCAACACACGGGCGAAACGTCGCTGCTGCTCCGTGCGTTCCTGGTCGCGCTGTTCCTCGGCGCGCAGACCGTTCACGCGTTCCTGCTCCATGAGCTCGTTGATGCGGTGCTCCTCGTCGGCGTACTGACGCTCCAGGAGACGCTTTTCCGCTATCTGTGGGGAAACGAAGGTTTTTAACGTGGGATTGCTCACGTTTATCGATTTTTGGTAATACGAGTTGAACAGTATATATATATTTTTTAATTTAAATGAAACCTCTGAGAGGAAAAATATCTGAAAGCTTCTATATTAATATGCGAATATTTGAAGAAAAATGTGCAAAAAGCGCAACTTCATATTTCATATATTATAATATCGTACGTTTTAAAACATTTTCTTACGAAATATTTGGAGTGCATGCGAAAGTAAAATAAAAAATGCTATTTAATAATATTCAACTGGACTCATACTTATCAATATATACGTTACGAACGGTGTTATGAAAAAAGTCTTTATCAAATTCGCAAGTGTAAAAAAAAAGAAATGGTTTACTTTGCAAGTATTAAAAAAAAGGCAGAAACGTATACCTAGCAGATTCATATTGGTATGTGGCTCGAGTGAAAAATTTAATGAATTGGAAGTTATTCAGAGCAGGATTTTCAGTATGAATGGAAATTAACTCCACTACTGCATTTTTAGATGATAGCACGTGGGTCTTTACCAAACGAACAATGCATTTCAATGGAAACGTGATTTTTCGTTATTTCACAATGTAACATGAAACTATGACGTCATTCGAAAATGAAGCTTTAAAAAAGGATTAAAATAACTAGTAAACGTATATCCCACGCAATATGTAAAATTTAAAAATATTTGAATAATGGTTTGTGACTTTAAAAAATCTAATTATAAAAATTACAATTAGTATGGGTTTCCTAGAAGAGCTCGACTGTGTCTAAAAATATCCTTGTATCAAACGAATTTTCTCTTAATTACATTTCTCATAACCAGAAGGTATTCGGAATAAAATTTTTTAATGAAAAATTCCTAAAGCTTCGCAGCAAGCTTCTGACACTCTTATATGTATCTTTATATAACGTTTACCTGTTTGCAATTACGTTTTATTCAGTATTTTTTTCTCTCTTTTTTTTTCATTTTTTTAAAATAAATAAAAAAAGAGAAAATTTGTGTCCAATATCGATCAATCCACCCCAAACCCTTTAAGTCACACATTATTTTTTTGACTAAATTTCTATAAGAATATAGTATTCTAGGGTTTGGCCGAATCCAAATCTGAAATTGAAAATTTAAGATGACAGGTCCAATATATCGGATAAAAATTTAATTTCGATCTGCTATTTTGGACTCGCTATTTTAAATTTTCAAAATCTGATTTCAGAGTCGCATTCAGCGATCCCAAAAACATAAATTTTATCAATAACAAATATCCGTTTACATGAGTAATTTTCTCTCAAATGAATTATGCCAGGATTTTTCACGTTTTTTTGGTACTCAATTTATTTATAACAATCGTAATAAAGAATATATTGCCATGATTACCCTTCAGTCTTGGAGACATATTAGTATACCATTAGAAATAGCAGAAAACCGCACTGAATTATGTTAAAAACTATTCCAAATCTTTAAAAAGTGGATATAAAATAGGTGGTAAGAATACTTATACCACTGTGACGCAAAGGGTTAAATAAATTTCATCAAGAACCCCCTACACAATAACCAACCTGAGCATCTCTAATTGCCCGGCACTTGGTCTCGAGTATGAGCTTGTTGCACTTCTTGATCTCCTCCTCCTGCTCGAGCTTGAGGTTGCGCGCGCGCTCGAGCAGGTGCATGGTACGCTGTCGTGCCTCCTCCTCGATCTCGTTCAGTCGGCCCTGGCGCTCGCGGCTCTTGTGCAGGTCCATGCGACGGATCGCTTCCTTTCGCGCCATGCTCTCGCTGTTTATGGGGGGTCAGTTGTATGTTAGAGTTAAGGATTTTCTTGTTACTTATGTATACTGAATAGGGAGTTTTGTAGCAGATCAATTGTAATTCATTCTTTTTATGGGGATGTTCTATTAGGGGTGAGCGAGCAGGTCTTTTTTTTTTTTTAATAAACTTAAATATAATAGTGCAAATGATAAAATAGTGTATTGAAATTACCCACGTTTTCTAACCAATATATTAATTTGGTTAAATTAAATAGATCGAACTTTTTTTCGAAATTTTACTCGAGAAAAATCTTGAAAAAATACACGAGTCAAAACTTATTGTTAACAATTTTAAAATGAAATAAAAAGTGTTAGATTACCTTCGTATATGCCAAAACATTGCAATTTTATATGCTTAAAAATTTATTTTATCCTATATGCATTTTGAAATGCAAATATAAGAAGGAATTAAAAATTTTCGAACTATTTGATCGCACCCTTATGTTCTATACAGTCAATTACAGATTCGTACATTAAATATTTCAATTTTTAGATTTTTTTTTCGGGTTTTAAACTTTTTGTAGCCATTCGCTATTAGTTATGACTTAAAGAGCACCAGATGCCAAAAATAACTGGTATAAATATCCAAAATTGAAAATACTCCCGATTATAAATTAGTGAAAAAACATGGCGAATTTGAACATAAATATTTGAAATTGACGTTATGCAAAATTTAATTTTTTCCGTAATTGTGAGTAAATTGTTTCTAATTCAAAAACTAGAAACCCCTAAATTATTTAAACCGAAGAAAGCTACTTTTTCTTACCGCAACAACCGTTCCTTCTCGCGCTCGGCAGCTGCAAGGGCGGCCTCCCTCTCCTCCCTCGTCGGATTGTAGCTGCGCTTCATCAGCTCCGAGAAATCCGAGCTCGTGATAAACTTGGGGTAGACCGTCGGCTCCTTCGACGGGACCAGCAGGTTTCTGTAACCATCTTTTTCTGGCACGCGCGTTATCTGAAGAAATCCAATCAATTTTCATTAAACACTGATCACTCTGGTTCTATCATAATAACGATTATCAAATTAAATGTCACACTTCGTTCAACCCTACTAATCAATACCACACGTAACAATCCCTCATTACAAATCACTGCGATTAATTTTTCGCACCTCCCTGCCGTCGTACATGCACCGTTTCAGCTGTATCTGCCGATTCTTCAGCAGTTGGCCGCTGTTATCGCTGGAGGATGAGGTGTGATTGCACGTTGCGCTCTTGGTGCGGCCGGCGATGCGCACGGCTTTGCGGCCCGCGCCGTCGGCCGTCCGGGCGCCCAGCCGGGACGCCGATTTCGTCGACATCGTTCAAGTCGGGGATCTGGAAATGTGTATAAGGATTGGTTAGGTATAGGTGTAATAAGTTGGTTATCACTGTTTGTGCTGTGGGATTAACGTTAATACGGTTATATAAGGTGCAAGTGTAGAACATAATAGTAATTAATTGAGCTACTTTTATCGCTTTCTCGCACATAAAATTTTATGCAATATAGGCACAGTACACTGTAATGGTAACATGAAATTATAACCTACGCACCTTAAAGTAACCTGTAAAAAGAAAAACAAAACATTACCGTACAAATAACCAAAAAAGAAACAAAGTAATCGCTCTACCATAAATACTTACCCCAAAACCATTTACAACGTCACAACCATCCTGCTACGTATCACCTCGCTATAATTCTCATGTATACGGTAACACTACGAACACGTCGATTTGATTGACCCACCCCGACAGAAAAGCCCCTTGTGCATGACAATTTCACCTGCGCGCTTCTGCGACAAAAACACCGACTGTCAATTGCAACGAGCCGCGCGACGACGACACGGCTCCGCCCAGCTGTTTGTTCGATACAAATCGGACGACGGCTCCGCGACGAGGGAGGAGGATCGATCGCGCGACCCGTCGCCCGTGTATGTAAGGGTCTCTCAGCTGTTGATGCGAGAGTTGTGAGTATTTCTCTTTGTCGTTGTGATAGCCGTGGTTTTAGAGCTTTTGATTGAATACCTATAGTTGGTTTGATTGAATACGGATGTGCTGTAAAGATTTTGAAGACGATTGATTTCCAACGATGAGTCATAGGATAATATTTTGGGGAGAGAGTACAATTGATTTCGTAGAAACATTGTTGGGGGTCTGTAATGCTAAATTGATTGCGCCACTAAAATAATAATGCATGGTAATAAGCTTCCGGGAATGTCTATTTCGTTGTTCTATTATTGATAAAGAAGTAGTCCGTAGTATTAAAACTAGGGTACAATAAAAACATGATAAATTATATCACCTATAGGAAACAGTCGTCCTTTCGGAGAAAACCATTACGCGTATATTTATCGCTATCCAGATGTTAAAAGTCATATGAGAATTCCCTTTGGCGTGTCCCAGTACTGTCTCAACAATTATATAACTCATTCGTTCATAATTTATTATAGTCTTTAAATAAAAGCTTTTGCATCGGTGGGAAAAGTTTGCGTTTCAGCTGTCACAGTATATAGTATAATCCAATATGTTACAATCTATATTGGAATCTAAAGTAGCTTTCAAAAAGTTCTAAACTTTTGAACAGGTTGTTATAGGAATGAAGCATGTTTTTTAAATAAAGTATTATGTTCTTATGACATAGGCATACGTCGAGTTGGAGAAAAAAGATACTATCTTGCTGATATATGGGAGATTACCATTTTATGAAAATTTAAGTTGACACATGTATTGTATGTTTTGATTTTACATTCCTATATAAATGAATTTATTGTTTTAGCGATGTTTAGAATATATTGGTGGATATATTCATCATATTCATTCACAACTTCTACACGCACCGATATACCAATAGATTCATGTGAATTTGAAGTATATTACTCACGAAACCTAGAGGTATATTCATTAAAATAAGAATGTGAAAGCTAGATATAACTTTGTCCAAATCTCAGTGAAATAGCTACTCTTTCAATACTTATACCGAAACAGTATCTTTTTACTCCAACCTGAATAGTTAAATCATTCCAAATTATACACTAACATTTCATTTCAAACCTTCCCTTCCCCAGTACCCTAAACTTTAAACTACCAAATCCTTCCTAAAAATCCCTCCATCAAACCATCACCCAACAACAAACGATAAAAAAAAAAGAAGAGAAAAAATATACGACCGAACGCGAAAGACAGCCAGACCGGCCCGATCCATCCCATCCGATAACCACCCCTCGCATTGTCGTCTATACGCGCGCGCGCGCGGAAACGCCGATCAGAATGTAATTGAGAAAGCATTACGTACTTCTCCATCCGATAAAGACAGGCAAATGACACACGCTCGCAGGGCGTTTGACGCTACTCGGGAATCTATATATACGCGTATAGCTGAGAACAAAGAGAGGCTGAGAGGTGCTATACACCCGCGCGCGCCGCCCGCTTATTTTCTATTCCCTCTGGCTAGCGAGCTACACGTGGCTCTATAGCAGTGGTAGACGACGACTGTAGTGGTCTATGGCTATAGCAATCGCGAAAAACATGTTGTTGTTGTTGCTGCTGCTGCTGCTGCTGTCGATGGGGCCGGAGGGATATACATGAAATTGGTATGTCGGCGCGCGGTGGGCGGTCGGTTGACGCTTTCGAAGATATGGTAATTTCCCGAAGTACGCGTTGATGAATGTTCTGTCGTGGTAATGTGTTTAATTCAGCGGAGCGGCTTGTTATTAGCCTGCGTAGTTAATTTATTATTCCCGCACTACAGAAACATAACAATATGATTTATGCAAGTACTTCGCAGATTAAATTCTATATAGTATACGTTTGACGTCAAATTTACTTTTAATTTCCTACACTTCACGCATACAAAGAGCTCAACTTCGCGTCGAACCTACGTACTTTACCTCGCAATGATCTTTTCAATACGATTTCATTATTCCCGTACGGCGTACAAAGTGTCGCTGCACACTCCACGCGAAATCGCCGAGGAAATCGTCGATTCCACGTATACGCCGCGTTCGAAATTAAACTGGAATCCCGGCGTTCGGGAAAATAATCGCGCTCAACCCGATCGCGGAAATTAACGTACGAACGAAGGGCTAATACCGCGCGGCGGTATTCGTATATATAATTCGATCAAAGCCCGCGCCTCGCTCCGCGTTAACACCCTGATTAGTCGAAATGAAAAGTCGATGGGGGCCGTCGAGCGCGCGAGTGCAGCTTTTATTACACCGTAGCGCGCACGCTGAAATCAAGGATCAAAAATGAAACATTCCGACGCGTCTCTTGTACCGAGCGCACAACACGCTCTTTTCCTTGTAATACAGCCTCGCTATTACCTACGCGCTTTTATCCTTGTAACTCAGCCTCGCTGCTACCTACGCGCTTCAATTTATTTTCAATTAATTAATTCAACGCTGCGCCCTTTAACGGAAAATTCTGCTATTTTTACGTACGTATCGGCGATTCCCTTTTAATTGAAGCAAAAGCGCCGGCGTACATACGTATATAAAGAAAAAAAAGCCACGCGCGCGTATACTCGCGGTTCTAAATATAATATACGCACGCTCGCGGCGGCGGGGGGCATTATCTAATAAAAAGGCGCGCGCGCGTTATTATCTTATGGCTTTTGCAGCAACAAATCTCCAAAGTGAATGTAATAGCATGGCTTTAGACGTGCAGGCCGCGCGTTCTTTGTACCGCAGCGCCGATTATATGCCCCTCCGTACTGCGTATGATATATAAAAAAAGACGCGTCGCTATTATACGGGAGAAAAAACGAGGAATAATTCCAAACAAATGTGGTAGAAAGGTCGAAAAAAAAAGAATAGTGTAAAATTGGTGGGAAAGATTTTGAGGTTGAATAGGTGATTTGGGAATCGAGGAGGAAGAGGGTAAAGGGCGAAGGTATATACGAGGTGGGTGTAAATACACGCGGCGATCTCATGAATTATTGCCGGCGAAAACGCTCGCGGACAGGCAACAACTCGCACTGCCTAGGAGAGGAAAAAAGCTGCCTTCTTTCCTGCTTTCTCTCGTCGGCTACTTTGCAACCCTTTCATTCCCCCCGGCGCTATTATCGCGCTCGGTGCCGATGACACCTATACACACTCGCGTCGACTTTCTTTTCACTCTCTCACTTCTTCTTTTTTTTTTTCTTCTCGTCGACAGGTACTTACCCAGAGAGTAAACTTTTTTTTTGTTTCATTGTTTTCCTTTGAAGTTGGCCGAAAGTTCGCAGCTGTGAGGAAGTTTTAATAGCGACGTAAGTCGAGAATGGATTGAGACACTGAAAGTTCGTTTTTTTTTCCTGGTTTGAAATTGCGCGGAAGTGCAGGGTTGCTTCTTTGTGATTTTAATGGCTGTCGTTCCGAAGGGGATCGAATCGATGCTTTGTAATTGCAGAAAGAAAATTTGCAAGTCTCCGCGTGAAAATGGATTTTGCAAAAGGGCTTTTGCTTCGCCGTTCACAGTGACGACATTGTTTCGGAATTGTTAAGTTTTTTTTATCGTAATTCCCAGGCTTATTGAATTGATTGATCAACGTGTTGATAAAGGCATGATTTACCATTAAAGATAACGCATACAAACATTAATAAAATGACACTTTTTTTATATCTACATAAACAAATATTAGTCATCTGCAACAATTGCTTTATTGCACACCTAAATCCATTATACTTCTGCAAATTATAACAACCGCAAACACGCTTACAGTTATAAATATATCAGCATAGTCAAACATTATTAAAGCATTCGTCATATAACCAGCAAAAATTCGCAAACATAAAGCTATTATTAGCCCGAAGTAAGGCGCAGAGTCTTCCAGGTCGTAAAAGCGTAAGTGCAATATGAAGCGAACGTACTTGCGGCCGATTTCATGTACGCGTAAATTTTTATTTTTTTCTTTTTCGGGGGGAAGATGTCGCGATGCGACGACCGCAACAGCTGCGCGTTTTACGGCCGAAAGCCTGGAGAACAGGGTTGCCACAAGATCAATAGAATCGCTCGGAGAGACATCAAAGTCAACGGTAATAATACGGCGTGCTTGTAGCTGCCGTCGTGTACAATATTTAGCGAGTGGTTACATATTGATTAAACGGAATAAATTCTCTCGTTCTCTCGCGGATAGAGATGCCAGTGCGCGTTTGTACTTTTATATACCCTCTGCGTATATACTTCGCAGTATTATTTTACAATGATGAATGTGCTTTTTTAAAACTCTATTATCTTTACGACGCAATTTTCTTTATTCGAGAAAAACGCTCGGTTCGCTTTTTACGTTATTGTTAATGTGCTCATGTTTCGCAGGATTCTTGCGCAATTAGTAGAATGTTTTTACGGTAGCTCGCTTTTGCACCGCACATAATCGCAAATACGACGATACGACGAGTTTCCTTAATACGTGTAACGTGGATCGTGAGCGCAGTGACGCCGAAATCTGGCTGGAAAAATGTGAGATAGTGTGCCGATGTGCATGTACTCGGGGAAGAATCTCTTCAAAAACAGAACCGGGACTTTGTCATTGTATTCCTTAGCTTATTATCAGCAATCATGCTCAAAGCATCGAAATTCACGTTTCACGAGCCAACAGTACACGGATCTTTATCTGGATCTTGTTTGCGTGAGTCTTTGAAAACTATAACAAGAGCAGCTTTTTAATTTCAAAGCAAATTCTATCAAGACATTACATAAATTATATGTATACGTTTCAATTACACGTTAGTTGGTATCATCAAAATTAACTTGATAATTAGTTCTGCAATATATATGAATAATTCAATAAAAACGTGACGTTATGATTGATTAAAATCCACTTCTAACGTCGCCGTCTAAATTTAAAATCGTAGAATGGAAACTAGGTCACCGATGCAGAATAGCGACCCATTTTCCATTTGTTCTACTATTAAAGTGCATAAATTATTTGAATAAAGCACGACAATCGCTTGGCCTCAAATATCATTTTATATTAAATTTGTATATTAAATTCTTCCACAGCAACTGGAAAGTTTGCATCTCCCGTTGAGCGCTTTGTTCCTCTTTATGCACTAACCCCTGCATTGCAACAAAAGTTGCGCTTGGAACTACATCCACGAATGTAAACAATGATCATAGTAATATATATGGGATCCTGTGAGGGCCAATATGTAGAAAAAAAACACAATTGAAGCTTGTGCGACGTTTCGTCAGCTTGATTACTGACCTCTTCAGGCACAACAAAAAATCTATGCTAATAAAAGATGACTTTATTAGCACAACATTGACTTTACTCGTTCGACGTTGCTAATAAAGTCATCTTTTATTAGCATAGATTTTTTGTTGTGCCTGAAGAGGTCAGTAATCAAGCTGACGAAACGTCGCACAAGCTACAATTGTGTTTTTTTTCTACGTATTGGCCCTCACAGGATCCCATATATATTACTATATTCCACATTAACAATGGAGGGTACCTCTATCAACTTTAAACAATGATCAGTTATTTTTGATTCCGACTCCGAGTTTTATCTATGGGAAAAACGCAACGCAGTTTCAGTTTCGATGCAGTCCCTCGCGCAGAGAAACAGTAGACTCATTGGAAATAGAGATTGATTCGGGTTACAAAGGCACGAGGCGCAGTATCCGACGTCGAAGCTGTGTTTGGTATAGCAATTCGAGCAATGCATCCGTGCCACGAAAAAGCTCTGCTCTGTGATAATTTCTGGAAATTTCGTAAACGGATCCGGCATTCGCATGATGATTGTGGATGCAAAGGGATTCGATTCGAAATAGGAGTTTCTACTGTCTCTTAGTGATAAAAAACCGCTGCCAGTACATTGCCACGTGACTTCCTCAAACTTAATTTACTGTTTCCTTTAATTAACTTACAGCACCTTTGAATTTAAGCACTGGAGATTTATTTAAATATTCGATCCGTTGAGCGCTAACTACCACAAACGGTTGCTGGCAAAATTATTTAAATCATCAGCTCCAACCTTAAGGACGTTCTCCGAGAAAACGATTTTCTTGTGATTTTCCTGAAACTTGCAGAGAACGTTTGATTTTGTGTGCTTAGTACATGCTTGAAAGCCCCACGTCCATAGCGGTATTCAAAATAGAAATATTTAATTTCAAAGTTTTTGTGTTAACACGGGATCCCTATCTAAGCTAGTTTTAAAATTACATTTTAATTTACTATAAAAAAAGTTTTCTTTGTGTTTCTTTTTCAACCGTAAGCCATAAAATTAGAAATCGAGAGGAATAATATGGTATAATTTTCAATATAGCAAGCGATATTAATTTCAGAGATATAGCAACGTAAACAAAAACTCCCATGTTATTTGTATATCTATATATAGTCACCCTATGTAAGTGATATTCATTTAAATATCATATTGATACCTTTTATCTTACACTGACATTTTTTTTTATTTTTGGAGTAATGTATAGAGACTCATGAAGGGTTTTCATTGTAAATAATATTTTTAAATCACAATTTTCGCGATATTAATGAATTTGAGTCGGAGAACGTCCTTAACAACCACTACTCTCTAAATTCAAATAAGTGACAATTTCACTTACTTTACGAGTGAGCACTTTTATCACTTGTTAATAAGTTAAATTTTCACTTGTTCTACAAGTAGATAATTTTTTTACTTCCAAATAAGTGAAATTTTCACTTTTTCTGCCAGTTAATGAAATTCTCATGTATGAATAAGCGAAGTCTTAACTTTTTTCAATAGTGTGATTATAACCAAAATCAACTTGGTAAATCACCGCTCATTGCTTGAATATACACATAAGATACTACGCAATTCTATGGTAATGTATCGCGGTCTTCGTACGCTATCAACGTAAGTTTATATTGACAAGATAAAGCTGTATTAACGAATTTATTATTATAAACGGTCTCCCCTATTAAGATAGGCGAAATTCTCTTGCTCTGGTTTTCGAAAATAATATATTGGGACTTGTTTGTTTACTAAAAAAAATTTCTGTCCGAGCCCGACCCTCCCTTTCCCCTGCACCGCTCCTACCGAGTCAGAAACCCCCTTTTTCAAGATTTTAATTTTTATCTCAAAAATGAGAAACGGGAAAAATTTGAAAAAATTCATGTTTACAGGGAAATTGTCGGTTAGCAAACGCATTTTTTTTAGATCTACCCAGGTCACCTTCAAGGTTAAAAAATTTCTTCAAAATGTGTAACCCTGCTAACTTTAAAAACATAATATATAAATCAAATTTTTTTCTTTTTTGATACGTATTTTGACATTTTTGTATTGTTTTTGACATTTTTAACTTTGGTATTGACTATATAATCCGCATAAAAAATTAGTAGATCACTTAAAATATTAATAATTTGCTATGAACATTTTGTTTCTTAGTTTTTAAAATAGCTTTTTACTTTCCAAATGAGTGAATATTGTTATGCAATAAGTGAATTCCCACTTATTTAAATTTAGACATTACTCCAACAAATTTTCAAGATTCCAACCTCACACCATCACTATTACTTATTGCACTATCCTTCCACCATCCCCATTTACCCTCGCGCGCTTCCATATACTCATATCATCATCCCCGTCCACCGCTAACTGGTTATACATATATACGCATACTCCACCCGCGCTTCCCCCTCGCATCTTCGCCCTTGTACTCCTAATCATCCATTATTCCCCGTTTCTCCTTGCTCGTCCTCTAACATCTATCCTTCTTAACTTTTATTTGCCCCCTCGCGGTGTCGAAATGACACGTTGCGCGCAAACCATGTACGCCGCGCTCCGGGAAGTATACATACGCACGCACACGCGTGATGGTGGCATATAGTGATGCGCTGCGCCGGGTTCGCGTTAATAAATAAATCGCCGAGTTCGATCGGTATCTAGGCGCCTATAACTTTCTTGGCTCGAGAGCGAATGCTGATACCAACGATGTAATCTGAGAGAGAAGATGATGCGCGGTAAGTTTGAAGGTTTTGCAGTAATATTTATACGCGTGGGAGGTATAGTATATGGCGAGGGATACGATGGTTTATACATGACTGCGTATAGGTCACGTTCTCGCGCGCGTCTTGTGAGATAATGTGTATATATTTTTGATCTGTCTGTAAGCATTTGCGTTAATTTTTCATCGATAAATCAAGGATTCGCAGCGGTATGCGCAATGAGGTTTAGCAAGTAAAAGAGATATAGGTATATTTAAACGCCGTGGAGAAAATATCTTGTTTAGGGTTGTCCATCTTTACATAAATTAATGTACAAAGGAAAATCCACAGAGTTTTTTGTTTTCAAACAATTTATTTAACAACATAAAAAAGTATTTGTTACGTTGTACCTAATATTGTAAATTTAATTCAGTCAAACGTAACTGTATTTTAACCATGCTATGCTGTTATCGTGAACAGTATCATGATATGTTGCGCGATGCCATTTTTCCGCCCTACACAATATCTCTCCTCTTTCCGTATACATATATCTATCCATTTTTCCATTCTACCACTAGACATCTCTGTGGCAGGTATAATACACGCGCATGTAATATAATACCCTCACATACGTATACGCGTATCAAGTTGGTCGCATTGTATGGATTACAGAGCCGCATTCAAGATGCTGATGATATTGAGATAGCGTTGACATCGTGCATCATTAGGCGATATTTTCGAAATATTATGAACGAGGTCAAAGAGGGGAATGAGATGATGGCAAAAGTCCTGCATTGTTCAACTCCAATATTTTTGTCAATAGTGCCAGCTCCGTCGACACGACGACTCTCACTTTTTTCCAACTCGAGATATTAATTTGCAAAGTATATATGCAGAGTTCGTTTTACTTTATACTCCTCGTTTGTTTGACTAATTAGTCAATCTCCATTCGCTAATCGCTACCTCTACTCATTCGAGCAGTTGAGCGCTTAGTTAATCAACGTCCAGCTGTTTCATCAAATCTATTGTCAACGCGCACGATTGTTCAGGTAAACTCACGTATTATCGGGATTAATTACCTGCTTTTGAGCAACTCGTTCTTTAAAGCAGTTTTACTGATAAGTAGGTTAAGTTATATTTTTTATTGATCTTTATAAAAATAGAATGAGTTATTGCGTCGGAAAAATATATAGATCAGCACGTACATGTGTACTTATAACCATTTATTGGTTCACATCAAGTTCTTTAAATTAAGATGCGAATAGAATAAAAAAAAGAAGAGAACATGTTTCGCCGAAGCGTATCAAAGTACAAACTTCTTTTTTTGCCACTCATGAATCAGCAACACGTGTACTTGTGTATTGTTATCTTTGGCGGTATTTCCAAGATGCATCATATCCTTATTATTAGTCACAATATCAAGTGCTCTTTTATGTAGCCTTGCAAACATGTAGACGAAAAAAGGCGTGGTTTTTACAAGCCGGCGTGAAAATTCTTCTTGTAAATATACATATTATTTTTATTTCGCGCCTACATCGCGTCTATTAGCTAATTACTCCGCTGAAATCTCTTGTGAATATCAAAACTCCTTGCATAACTGTAACTTATATATAGATGCACCGAGCGATGCCAATCATTTTAGTCACCGCGCTGGCCGGCCGCAGTCGCCGCTTTATTATATATATTTTTCGTCCAAGTTCGCAGCGGAGATTCTAGCGCGCGCGAATGAGAGTTGGCACACATCACCCTGATCGATTCGCAACGACGACGTGACCTTTCGCTCCCCCGGCCGGCGACGTCAAATAGAAACAACGCGATAAAAATGGGAACGATAAAAGCCGGCATTAAGAAACTGAAAAGTAAACAGAAGGAGATAAGGCCGTGCGAGCAAAACATAGTGTGTAGGGTGGGTAATATATTGTGAGAATGAATGCACGCGATGTGTATATATGTGTGGCGATGACGAGAGGCGATTCTAAGAATAAATTTTTCTTACCATTCCTATCAGACGTGTTTTTCTAAACATAGTTTCTTATAGATTTTTTGGCTGGATTAATTAATAACAATGATTGATGCTTGAAAAACGAATGGTTGATATGATGTTGATGAGCAAATGATTTGAAACGTAGTACTCTATTGGTGATTGCGAATATTCAATAGTGTAATTAATTATATATTATTCACATTACAAATATAGATAATAATGGATGATTTTAAACTTTAAAAAACTACACGTGTACGATTTTAACATAAGCAAGTACTCTATATTGATTATTGCGAATATTCAATAGTGTAATTAATATATTCACATTGTAAATAGATAACAATGGATGATTTTAAACTTTAAAAAACTACACGTGCACGATTTTAATAAAAGCATAATACTTCTTAGAACTTTTTTTAACTAGTAGCAATAATTATATAATACTTTTTAAACCGCATGCTTGATATATAATGCAGACGCGTAAAAAGATTTGAAACATAATATCTGAATAATTCAATTCATGTTCTATGGACGATAGTGAATTTTCAATAGTAAAATCAATTTATATTGCAAATATACAATAATAAGTGATCTTCAAAAACGTACACGTGTAGAATCTTAATACGGACATAAACACTTCTTCTAATCTTTTTTTTTACCATTGATTAGTCATATCGTTTTAGTCACTTTCAATTTCATGAATTTTTTATACGACTAATTTTATGAATAATCATCACTCTGCACAAAAAAACGCTACCAATTCATTAGCTTCCTCAAATTTTATTTATTGATTCCTTAAATTAATTTGTAATGCCAATATTTATAATTATATTACATCAATCAATACATAATTCAAATTTCACTCGTTTATGGAGCCATTTGTTAAACTTTCGTGGTATATTCTGGGGATGTAGCATCATAAATGAAAGAAAATAAATATATTTATTTCTTTTTATTTTAATATTTATTTATTATATGATGATTGTTTGATTTTCGAATTTAACGCATCTTTAACAGTGCCCCAGTGGTGGTGTAGAAAAATGTTAATTTAAATTGAACATTTTTACCCTTTATTGAAAAATCGCTTCAAAAGCATTGCCAATTAAGATAGTCAAAAATGTCTTAGTCAGATTTTCTTTTGAGACCGGTACTACCAAAATTGTTATAAAAAAAGAGAATATTTGAAATTTTTGTTGACCACATACCCCCCAACTCCTGCGACATAACCTCACAAAAGTACTTTATTTCACTAAATTTTCTTTATTTTATTCCTCCGACTCTAAAAGGACTATCGTATCAATCAAGAAAATAAAAATTTTGTTTTTCACACAGAAATTGAAAATATTTTATACCAGTCTAACCTCAAAATTACAACTTTGGTATGATTTTTCGGCGCTCGTGGTATAAAATACCGTTCGAAACGAGGGCGGAAGTTGATTATTTACCTCATGTGACTTTTCGCACTCGCTTCGCTCGTGCGAAAAACGTCACACGCAGTAAATCATCACCTTCCGCACCAGTGTCGAAATGTACTATTTTATAATATTATGTGCTCAAACATAACCTCAAAAACGTGTTTCAAAATTTAAAAATCTGGGTTGCGCTGTACCTATATGAGATAATTCGCAAAAAAATTACTAAGGAGAGTTAATGAAACTCGCCAAGCAGGGCGCTGCCGTGCCCTCTGATAAACACTATTAATTTGCATTTTGCAGTATACTTAAGTCGTAGTGATGATCAAAAGAAAAATTTGATTGATTTAACAGACTTTTGCTGTTAAGTATTCACAATTGAAATCTAAGTCACATTAATAGTACAAAGGCTATTGATTTAAAAGTACGATTCTGCTGTTTTAAAAGAGTTAATATTTTAAGTCAAACCACAAATGAGAAATTAAATTAAAAATAAATTTTCTCAATTCCAGAATTATCTTTTTTGAACTCCTTTACGCTAACCAAATTTATTATTAATTTAAGGTTGTATGACCCGTAATATCCCATTCAAAAGTTAGTTTTTGACGTTAAAACTGTGATAAATAATTATGTAAAGGAAATAATCAATTTTGAGTTTTCATGATTTATGTATAAATACAATAAGAATATTATAAGCTTTAAAAATTGGAAATCGAAGTAGAATTGTAGAATTGACATATCTTGTTTTAAAATCGCCATTATGCCTAAATTAGCGCATTTTGACAATTTTAAAACGAAATATGCCGATTCTACACGCACGTACACACACACACACAGCAGACACACACAGCAGACACGAAAAAAAGTCGAAGCGACAAAGGCTGATGCTTATACCAAAGCTTGGAAAGACCGATCCTAGGGACCCGTCCTCATTTAGGCCCCTCGGCATGTTCGATACCACAGGAAAGTTGTATGAGCGCATGGTGTTGAATCGACTAGAGAAAGCATACGAGGAAAGCGGTGTACTGTCCGATTCGCAAAATGGTTTTCGCAAAAGACGGTCGACTATCATACGCGCAATGAAGAGGATAGACTGGACCGTGACGGAAGCCAGGACAATGGGATGGGCAAAAGGCGGGTACTGCACTGTTATAGCCCTTGACGTAAGAAACGCGTTCAATACCGCTGGATGGGAATACATCTATTGAACACTGGATAATAAGATATCGAACTAGCTGCTCAAAGTAGTGAGCTCCTACTTGTTCCAGCAAATGAAGTTAGTAATCGATACAGAATAAGGAAGAACTGAAGTCGACCGATCGGCGGGAGTTCCTCAAGGATCGGTTAGTCATTCCACTGGAACGTTCAGTATGATAGCCTTTTTCAATTAAAAATCCTAAAGCAGTCACTGTCGCAGCGTTTGCGGATGATGTCGTGATGATGGCGATGGCGGAAGATCTGACCGAGCTAGCAATAATCTGCAACGAGACACTGGAAATAATGAACGAGTGGATGAAGATCACTGGTTTGGCACTGGCTGAACAAAAAAGTGAGTCTGTGCTAATAACCAAGAGGCGAAAGTTCAAACCGCCATACTTTGAGTTGACGTTTTTGAGATATCACTTAAAGACCGAATTAACTATTTAGGGGTGTGGATCGACAAGAACTGGTCCTTTAAAGTTCATAAGTAAGTAGACGGGTAGCATCGCCACTCCAACAGTTGATGCCCAATGTTGGAGGACCCAGGACCGATCGAAGGACCCACCTGATGAACGTGGTTCATTCCATCCTTCTATACGGCGCACCAGTCTGGAGTCCAATAGCGGGAAACAAAAACCCGTGACAAAACCATTGACAGTTTTTCCAAAATAGATATACCCACATTACGAAGAAGAAGAAAAAAAAATTAAAACGCGAAACGGGATACAAAAAGATACAGACACACAGAGCGCGCATGCACGGCGAGCACATGACGATGAATGAAACTCGCTATAGCTGCGATAAATCCCCCTATAATCTCCCACGTCTTTTTTTTCTCATCATGCCTCGCATGCACAACACATTCTATATATTCTCTATACACACGACGCGGTGTGAAATCGAAGCACCCCGGCCGCGTTTCATAATATACATATATATAAAGTTCACACGGATAATGATGATGATGCCTCTTTGCTTATCGTCACACATATACATATATATAGGATGACGAATTCGCGGCCTATACGTGTTACTGCAGCGCGGCGCTGAGTGAGTGAGATTATTCGGAACTATCCGATGGATGACATGCGCGCACGGACGAGTTATCGCTTCGGAGGAAGGAAATGATAGCGTTGTTTCTGTGTGTGTGGGGCAAACGATAGAGTTACGTTTACGCGGCACGGTATTGAAGTGTTTGAATTAAGAGGTCGGGTTTCGAGGAGAATGTTGGGCGTATAATGTGATATGTTGGTGTTTTTAAGTAGAATTGTGTTTAAAATATTGTTTTTTCTATGAATTGTAAGGAGTAGGATAAACGAATATCGGGTTGGATTTGGATGTGTGGTAAACATTCAGGAAGAAAGGACGATTGTACGCGGGGTCTAACCAATTTAAAGTACGACGAGACGCTGCGCTTTTTTATGACTCCGGCTGTGCACTTTCTCGGATTAGGAGGAAAATCTAAAAGAAAGTCAGCCGCACGTACAAGCGATGACGTGAGATGAAAAAGGAGCTAGAGGTCGTGTTTCAAGCGTCTGTTGCACATCCATCAGTTGAATCCAGTCTTGATGAACTTAAATTAAGTTCTATTGATTAAATGACTTATAAGTATTTATTTATCAAACCTTTCAAGTAGCTGCTTATAGAAGAAAACTGCACTTCTCGAGAAAAAACATTTTGAAGTATAATGAGATTGAATTCGATAAAGAATTGATAAAAATAAAGAAAATTTGTTAAATTTTTAGTGCTTTTTGAAAAGATAATTCAGCATCAGTTGTTAGTCTCGAGTTTAGTTTTAGATTGAAGTATAGTTTTAGTTTGAGACAATCGCTATAAGTTATAGTTTTATAGTTTGATATTCAAATTGAGTACAGTTTTATATCCAATACCTGTCATTGTTAGACACGTGCTTTTTAAATTAAATGGACTTTTAAGATTTAACTAGAAACAAATAAGTTTTTAAACTTTAACAATACCCCTTCCAAAATTCCAACAAGCGCTACGAACAAATCAACATCTCGAATTGCAATCACATTGATACCAACACTCGACACTGACTTCCCCCCCGGCAGGATACGCATCTCGGAATTCAATGGACCTCTTCTCTCTCTCTCTCTCTCTCTCTCTCTCTCTCTCTCTCTCGTATCTTCTCTCGCTATCACTTATTCGCATGTGCTAAAGGAGTGGGCAGATAGGAGGTATATATCAAGGGCGGAAGCACGTGTGCGCGCGTGATTAAGTCGGATCGCGCGTGCGCGACGAGGGATGTTATAGTCTGCACTTGCAGTCTGCGTCGTCGACGGCAGGCTGATTTCGGTCGGCTCTTTCGAGACTGTTTGAGGTGTCTGACGTGCGAGGTTTCGTATATTACAAACGCCGCGTGATTGCGTATTCGTGAAGATGTTTGGAAAGCTGTGTGGTTATTGCGTGCAGTTTATAACGAGGAAAAATATTTGCGGGTGAATTGTATCGTCGATCGACGGGATTTGAAGTTATAAAGGTATAAACTTCCTTTTAGCGTATTGGTTAATAAAATTAATATTTAGCGTACAATTATATTCATTCAATAAATTTCTGAAAATCTTTAAGTATACACTGAAAAAAAAGTTTAGTAAAAATTATTAATAATTTTGTAAAAATTACTATACTTTCTAGGAAAACCACCACAAACTGTCAAAACTTTTGAAACTCAAAAGATTACCATATACTTTATAAGAAATTTTGCTAGAAAGACAAGAAAATTTACTAGAAGTACTGTAAAATTTACTGTAAAGTATGGCAATTCTTTGTTTTTTTTTTACAGTTTGTGGTAGCTTTATCAGACAGTATAGTAATTTTTCCAAAATTTTTTTCTCAGTGTACCATTCTCGATAATTAAAAAAAAATATCGACTTTGCCTTTCACACATGTTTTTTTTTTTACACTGTGATTCAGATTCATTATTTATCATTCATCGCCATTCAAATTGCTCTTGAGAAACACACAGCGACCGTTTCCGCACCAAAGAAACAGCTAGTTCCAACTAGTATTATTTATCCCACTCAGAAAAAAAAACCATACATATAACAACAAGGTCTTTTCTACCCTATGCCGTACTCACATAATACATATATATAATACATAACAATAAGTGGACAAAGCGACAATTTCAGAATTAAAACTCGCTCTTACCACACGCATGTATACGCACACACACACACAGGCATAAGCTCAATCGATTAACCGCAGACCTCCCTGTGTAATTCTTCGTCGCCCGATGATGCATCATTTGCGCCCGCATGTGTGTCATTTTCCCTTTCCGCGCGCAAATGAGCCGAGAGAGCCTCGTGTAATTCCCTCAATTGCGGTCATCCTATAATAAAGCCACACGCGCAGTCTGTAATAAATAATGTGTGTGCGCGCGCGCATTGTGTACAGGTGTAAATGGCGGGATTAAAGCGCTCGCTCGCGGTTATCGCGCTAGAGGGAATTGGATTATTAGAGGCGCGAGTGAATGAGGTGAAAGAAGCGAGGGCTGCGGCGGCGGTGACGGGTTGAGCCTGTAATAAACGGCGTGGGATATTGTAGATCTTTATTGGGAAGGATATTTTTATGGAATGGCAGAGTTAATCTTTAAGCTTAAATGTGGCAATAATTTCTTCAAATAGGTTGAAAAATATTAGGGAAAGGAAAGTGAAATAATTTTGATGTTTATAGAAGAAAATTTCTAGTTTCGCGTTTAAATAAATTCATATTTCCTGGTCCCATTACGTACAGAAGAAACACTTTTTATTCTCGATCCACAGCGTCAAATAAAAGTTGGAACGAACGCACGTCGCGAGAGAAACGTAAAAATACCTCATCAGACACTAAAAAAAAAAAACACACACACACACAAACACTCAACACAATACACGAATATTATTATCGGATCGTCGATCGACGCGCCAGCTCTTCTCGGACAGACATCAAATATTTATCGACTAAATTTTTCAATACCCGCGCGCGCGGCTCGTAAACATTTTTTCACCGAGAATACACATTTGGTAATCGTGAATCCGGCGTCAATATTATTGATAAAACGAAACGAAGGGGAAAATACAATAAAAGTCGCACGCGCGCGCACGCACCAGACAATGAATTTAATTGCCGCTACGATGTCTCTCTTCTTTCTGTCTTCGTGCGCTGTTTCGAACGAACATATATATCCTTATCGCTCGTTATCGCGCGCGCGCGTCATATATATGCGCGCGCACTCTTCTCATCGGTGCATCAATGCATTTTTTATCGCACGCCCACTCTCGGCGATAAGTAGCCACCGGGCGAATTTCGCGTGTGCAGTGCAGGAAACGAGAGGAGGAAATGATCGCGCGAAACCCCTCTGTTGTATATCGCCGCTGATACGTATATGCAATCGTTTCTATTATACATGCAGTTTGAAATGTTGCTATATACACGCGCGTTTTAGAATTTGCAAAGCAAGTAGTTTCTAGCTTTCTTCGCGATTTTTTTTTTTTTTTTCGTAGAATTAGCCGACGGGCACGCGCGATAACGTCATAAGTGTATATATACGGCGCAGTGGTACATAAAAAGCTGGCCGTATAACTTTTTATCGCCGGTTATAAAAAAAAAGCCTTAATGGTCCCTGATGCGGAGTTGCGCTGAAAATTTATCGGAAGCTTGCGCGCGGTGAATAATATAAAGTGGATTTTTATTCGTGCGATTTTAGCGAAATGTGTATAAGCGAAGCGACGGTGATGATGATGGCTTTCGTATAAATCAAAAATTATGTCGGTCACATATAAGCGAGAAATAGTTGCTGATAAAAGGGCGGCTCGTGAATGTGCTTTCTCGTACCTTTTAATGTCGATGTGGATATTAACGGTTTAAATATCTTGTAATTAAAGCTGTATAACGATCGGATTTGGCATATTGCGTAATGTTTAACAGAGATATACGTGGGATTTATATTTGCTATGGCTGCAATACACCGAAGCTTTCGATTATTAATTAATTAATAGCAGGTGGATATTTACGCTGTTTTGCTTTGAAAATCAGATACTCCTGGCTTTCTCAGACAGCCCGTCACCCACCACTCGTGCATTATTTAAAAACAAAGTTTTAATTATAATATACGCGTAATCTGAAAAAGTTCAAACGAAGGACGCGGCACGCGTTTGCCCACAAATATGCCGCGCGCATTACTTTTCCACGTATACTCCCACCATACATTATTAAAATTAAAGAGAACCTCGCGATTCTGGAATAATTGATCAAACATATACGAGCAATGCGCGTCAGAGCGCAAGCTTTCGCGCAATACACATTACACTCATAATATACATCCGAAACAAAGTACTACTAATTTCCGATCCAATGAATAATGAACATTATATAAATAGTCTCGTCTATTTGCGCAGCGGCGCCCATATATATACACTCCGTCTCTATTTTTCAACCCGCACCTCCCCCGTACAATTTTTCCCCCGCGCCGCAAAAGCCACACACGCGAGCATGCAAGCGCTACTCCTGCGCGCAAGTTCAACGACCCGCGATGCAATCTATTATGCACTTTTCATTCACGCTGCCCATCCCATCCTTCAAATCCTTCTCCCACCCATATATAACACTCATCCACCTTCGGCCGCCTCGCGACAACGCTTTATCCGCTCTGCGCTAGCAGCAGCTATATACCTACTCACCGCATCCACCACAGCGCGGCGGCGGCGACCTTTGACCACCACGTGGCCGTGCGCGCGCGCATTCGAGAAACCCGTGAAGAGAGCGGAGTTGCGCGCGCGTCGGCATTCGCGTATATACCGTTGTCGCCCGCGGCCGCCGCAGCAGCGGCAGTTGTACTGCTCCCGGCGCGAGAGTAGAAGTTGCTACAGCGATCGCTCCGTACGCTCTGTCTCTCTGCGTTATCTTATAACTACTTTGCTCTGGTTTATGGATTGTCCGTTGAGACGAGGCTTTTTCTTTTGGTTGTGAATATCGTGGATTGGTTTAACAATATAGTGAGAGAGTTGAGTGTGAAAAGTTGGAAGAGAAGGATATAGTATAAGATGCTAAGTTTCGAGAGCGCTTGGGGACACCGCAACGCCAGTAAACAGCGATACAAGCCGAGAATTCGTTTTAGTGGTAGTAAGAGACATCAGCGTCTGGCAGGGACTTCTTTAGCGGCGGCGGCCCCGGATCTGCGCGCCCAGCCGTTCAACCCGCGAAATCACCGAGCGCGCGATAAACGTGACCATTGAAGAAGAGGAGGCGGAGCGATAAGGTATATTTAAGTACGACGACCGGCGAGACGAAGTGTAAACAACGCGGCGCGTGGAAATTAGTGTGAATCGGACGCGCAGTGCAAGAAGAAACTTTGGTGTAATATATGTATGTGTGTGTGTATAATATAAGGAAAACGATATGGTGAATCACCGCATTGCCGAATCGTGAAGTCACGAGTATATCCATATATGTAGGAGGAAAAAAGAAGCGAACTGTTGCAGCGGTGTGTGTGTGTGTTCAGTGGAAACCGAGAGTTCGTGTCTTGAGTGCGCGCGCGCGCGCGCAAATATTTATATGTAAGTTTCCCACGCGGGGCCGGCTAATTAATTATTATATTATCGCGTATCGGCGTCGTATAAGTAATAGCGCAATTAGCGCCTCTCGCGCGTAAAGGAAAGTCGCGGGTAAACAATAAGGGGTGATGATTGTCATTCGCTCTATTAATACCTGCTAACAAGGAGCCCTCACATAGTGCGTGCAACGCAAGAGAGGGAGGAAGAGTTTTGTAACGATAAGTGCGAACAAAGAGAGAGAAAACTGTATTATGCCGACCCCGAAGCCATGACCCAGAGCGTCGTCGTCGAGAACGCGTGACAGCCATACAATACGAGCAGCGACTCCGGAGCCCGAGGTAATGGTGGAGCTCGTGGTCGAGGTGGACAGCGGCGGCGGTGCCACAGGTGAGAGACAGTCGTTGCGCGTTATTCATTATTCAATCGACCATTATCAGACCGAGCGAGCGCTAACGAGGGAACGAATATGGTGAGAGAGGGGGTCGTTGAACTGCGATAATATTGTGGGAGGATTATCGCGGAGGTGCAGTTCTTTTTATGTAGGAGGGAGGGGGTGGATGGGAAAGAATTTTTGGTTTTACTGGGATTAGGGTTGATTATTTTAGAATGTATTGGATGGATTTTGATTTTGACGGTGACACGTGTTTGTTCAAATTAACGAGCATGTGCTATTGTAAACCTACAGTAATGTATATGAGGAAATCCACAATTTGTCCACACTTAGAGGGTTCAAAAAATTAAAAAAAAATTTGAAGCTACACCTTCGCGACAAGTTTCTTCTCATTCTATATTCATAAAATCTACGGAAAAACTCGTGAACATTAGAAAACGGTCTTGTGATACCGTTTTAGAAAAAAAATCCATTTTTCTTATGGAAAATGAGGAAAGTGGACGAAAAGTAGTCACTGATGATGAGCCAATAGTAAGCTTCTAAATGTGCCAACAAGTATTCCACGAAAAAGCGATTAAAGTAGAAGAAAAAAGCTTTAATTTAAGCTAAAGGTCGTTACAATCGGTCGGTTCTGCGCAAAGTTACGTGCATTTGAAAATCGCGAAAAGTCACCAAAAATGAGCGATTTCTCCCGAATCCACGTAATTCAATCATTTTTGGTCACTTTCCGCGATTTTCAAATACACGTAACTTTGCGCAGAACCGACCGATTGTAACAACCTTTAGCTTAAATTAAAGCTCTTTTCTTCTATACTTTAATCGCTTTTTTGTGGAATACTTGTTGGCAGATTTAAAAGCTTACTATTGGCTCATCATCAGTGACTACTTTTCGTCCACTTTCCTCATGTTAAATTTCCATAAGAAAAATGAATTTTTTTTTCTAAAACGGTGTCACAAGACTTTTATGAACTATAGAATGAGAAAAAACTTGTCGCGAAGGTGTGCCTTCAAATATTTTCTTTTTAATTTTTTAACCCTCTAACTGTGGATAAATTATGGTTTTTCTCATATACGCTTCGATAGCGGGAACATAAATAAACCTTTAATTAACGCTTCCCGATAAATACAAGTTTAGATCTCTTAACTCTGCTAATTAGGAATTAAGTGTACCCGAGAGAGATCGAAAGATTTAGTTCCGCGTTCATGCGCTCGTACAGTGTATTTTATTCCCAACTCCCAATTTAGCTCTGGTCATATATTTTTTTTCATTTTATATATCGCCAACAACGATTATACCGTAGACGGGCTATAATTACAGCTTTTCTTAACCCGTGAGAGATATCTCGGGTCTATAGGTACATTGATAACGCTGTGACTTACGCGATATTAAACTTCGCGCAGACCTTCCGGAGTCTTTAAGAAAATTAACTGTCATATATACCTGTCACACGTGGCAGCTTATTCCTTTATATTATTGTCATTCCATATATATGCATCATGCGCGTAATGCCGCGAGTATATTATACCGATGCTAATACGTTCTAGGATATGTATATTTAGTCGGGCTTCGTCGTTAAACGAAAATGGATATGGCTGCGATATTGCGCTTGCCTGCGAAACGTGTGTGTGTGTGTGTACGTGCGTGCGTGCGTGTGTGTGTGCGTGCGTGTGTGTGAAAATCACATCAATCGTTAGTAGTATACGCTTATAGATATGGCGATAATGTAACGTAGCAGCGTATTACATTGATCATGATTATTTTGCACGTTCCTATTATTATACAGATTAAGTTACATAAAGTCGTAAATATACAAGGTGTCCCATTTTAATCGCCCCAGGCAAATATCTTGAAAAGTATGGGAGATGGAAAAAAACTTTAAATACAAAAGTTGTAGGGTGCAAAGGGGGTCAGCTAATGGTAACAACGACTTTGACCTTGAACTCTATTTTCAAGGTTATTTCAAGGTCAAAGTGATTTTTTTGAATAAGGACCCCTACTTTCGACCCCGGAAATGGAAAGAGCAGAAAATTTTACATTCAGAAAGGTCTGATATGTTGGGGTTTCAAGGTCAACCAGCTAATTTAATGAGGTCGACCTGGGAATACCTCTAGGAAGAACAAAATTGACCTTGACGTTCAAGGTCATTTTAAGGTAAGTTGATTTTATAAAATGGAACCCCTTATTTTTGACCCCGGAAACGGAAAGAGCGGAAGAATTTACGTCCGAATATGACCTTGACCTCGACCTTGACTTTAACCGTGATCTGGAAGGTTATTTTAAGGTCAAGTCGATTTTTTTAAAATCCCCTTATTTTTGACCTCGGAAATGGAAAGAGAAGAAAATTTTACGTTCAGATATGTACCGTCATATGGTGTCAAAGTTGGCCCTCTGGGGTCAATTAAGGGTCAAATCGTGCTGAGGTCAATTGGGGTCAAATTAATTTTTTTAATCTGATGTGTTCTTACTTTTGTCAGCGTAACTCTGAAGGATTTTTGGGATTAATTTTCGGTATGAAAAGATACTTTTCTTCTTGTTCTTTCTTGGTTAGGTTGGCACCATTGAAATGTACGGCTACGTCAAATGATATTTTTTAAGTACGAGTGACCGATTACTTTAAGGTAGTTATGAGGCGATGATTTAATGGTTTTGTTATGAGTCAATTATAAATATTCGAATTCTTTAGTTTGGTCAATTTAGGAATATTTTCATTTTTTTTAAAGAGTAATAACAATACTGCACTCGAAAATAGGTAGAGTTAGTTATTTTTAGTGGTGTCACTGTGCACAGTACAAATAAAGAAAACCTTTTGATTTCTTATTATTGAATAGCATACGGTAATGATTTCATGTGTTTATTAGAATAAATAACTTTTTCGCTCATTTCCGAAAATTGCCTTCTTAATTTCTTTTGTGGTACCATATTCCTTTTTGAGATGGCTGATTACACGCCTCAGGAGATTGTGAATATGATAAAAGTTGTTGGTGAATGTCATGATAATTATAGGGCTGCAGAAAGACGCTATGCCGAGAAATATCCCAATGCCCGTCATCCAGATAGGAAAGCCATCAAAAGATTATTAACGCGAGCTGCACAAGGCTCCATCGTTCGTAAGAGGCGCAAAACTGGAACGAAACAGCACATTGCGCTGGGTGTGCGAGCTATTATTGCTGAAAATCCCCACATTTCAATACGAGATTTGCAACGAATGCATGGTGTTCCCAAATCAACAGTAAATCGCCTGTTGAAAACATCTAAATTTCACTCCTACCACGTTCGCCTTACACAAACACTAGAGGATGGAGATTATGCACGGCGTTTAAATTTTTGTCAATGGGCAAATAATCAGATACGTAGGGACCCTTTCTTTTTGATCGAGTGCTATTCTCAGATGAAGCAAAATTTGATAATATGGGTGGTGTCAATCTTCATAATGCCCACTATTACGCTGAACAAAATCCTCATTGGCAACGAGATCATCGAATCCAGAGACGTTGGTCAATAAACGTGTGGGCAGGTATAATTGGAGATCATGTGCTGGGACCTATCTTTTACAATCAAAATTTGAATGGACAATTGTATTTGGATATTTTGCAAAACCAGCTACCTCCTCTATTAGAAGATATCCCACTTATCTTACGGTGGGATATGTGGTTTCATCAAGATGGAGCTCCTGCACATCGCGTTCGATCAGTCAAGAATTTTCTCAATGATATGTATCGTAATCGTTGGATTGGCATCGGCAGCCAAGTACACGAGTGGCCGCCTAGATCCCCAGACCTCACACCTCTTGACTTTTTTTGTGGGGAGTAGTTAAAGGCAAAGTTTTTGCACATGCTCCAACAACCTTAGAGAACATGAGAGGAAGAATTATGGAAGCTTTCCAATCCATTTCAGTGGAAACATTGAGGAATGTTCAAGCAAGCTTCCGAAGAAGGATGCAAATGTGTTTCAGAGAGAACGGACACTTGATCGAGCATTTGCTGCCTTAGATCTTCAAATGACAGTCCGTTAATCAATCGGCCCTTTTCAGGGCCAATGATGTGCGAAATCCTTTCGACAACCTCTACGCGGTGCACATTGGGTAATGCTAATGTCGAGGGGTCTTTCTAATTTTTGATTCATTTGAGGGAGGAAAAATACTTTTAGATTCCTAAGTAACTCATAAAAACAGTGAAATCCACTTAAAAAAAATTTATTTATTTATTATTACCCTTAATTGACCCCAGAGGGCCAACTTTGACACCATATGACGGTACATATCTGAACGTAAAATTTTCTTCTCTTTCCATTTCCGAGGTCAAAAATAAGGGGATTTTAAAAAAATCGACTTGACCTTAAAATAACCTTCCAGATCACGGTTAAAGTCAAGGTCGAGGTCAAGGTCATATTCGGACGTAAATTCTTCCGCTCTTTCCGTTTCCGGGGTCAAAAATAAGGGGTTCCATTTTATAAAATCAACTTACCTTAAAATGACCTTGAACGTCAAGGTCAATTTTGTCCTTCCTAGAGGTATTCCCAGGTCGACCTCATTAAATTAGCTGGTTGACCTTGAAACCCCAACATATCAGACCTTTCTGAATGTAAAATTTTCTGCTCTTTCCATTTCCGGGGTCGAAAGTAGGGGTCCTTATTCAAAAAAATCACTTTGACCTTGAAATAACCTTGAAAATAGAGTTCAAGGTCAAAGTCGTTGTTACCATTAGCGGACCCCCTTTGCACCCTACAACTTTTGTATTTAAAGTTTTTTTCCATCTCCCATACTTTTCAAGATATTTGCCTGGGGCGATTAAAATGGGACACCTTGTATAGTGACCGGTATAGAAATTCTCGTTCAGTTATTCCGTTTATTACTTTCTTTAAACTTTTTTTTGTACATATTATAACGATTTCCCAATCATAACACACCAGTCGCACACACATTCTGACACATTCGGAAATTGAACGTTTCAGTCATATACATGCCAATCCATCATCTATCCCATTGATTCTTATCGAGTGCATTGAGTCGGAGGACTTTTCTGTTCGAGCGCATGAAATATTTTCCCTCCGATGTATCTTTATTGGAACACGTGATATCACGAGGCGTGTGTGCCACAATATACATTAATATACGCTCATGATCCAACACACACACACACACGCGCGTCTCCGCTTGTAAAACAAACTGTCATCCGGGTTTTTCTTTTATTTATCCGAAACACTTGGCTGCACGCGCTATCCAAGCGATATATGGGAATGTAGGACAGTGTGACCAGGTTGTGGCGATAAATCGCCACTTTTACATGCGTAGTATTACGATATATATTGTTTACCTGGCCACACTGATGTAGGAGCGAACTTTACCGATGGTGACCCCCTCCTCGAGCCGTATTTCCCATTGTTCACGCGAAATTTACTTCGTGATATTGAAAATTAAGTTGCTAAAGATTTGTTATCGTGTAAAGAATGCGGGATTACAGCATTTTTAATAATCAAAATGCTCAATAATTTATATAATGCAATATTCTTAAAATTGGCGCGTGGAATTACGTAAAAGTGACGGTCATCTTACAATTTTCTATGTGAAACGACATCCTCACCTCGCGTCGTATTTCCCATTGTTTGTCTCAACTAAATATTATTAAATGCTGAATAACGTTTATAACGTATTTTTGTGCTTTACGATTGTATACTTTTTTTATTTATGATATTCTGTTTTTGAGGTTAGGAAAATTTCAACCAATCAGCGTGGCTCCGACAATTCACGTTCTACGCATTGGGGCAGGGTTATTTTCGTCTCAGCAGCGCGATTAATCACGTATATAACTTCTGTTTCCTCGAAATTGCCGTTTTGTCGAACGATGTTAATTCTTAATGGACTATTGCGGATGACGGGGGGATTTTATCCGAGGAATGGCGCGGCTCGGCTTCGCGAAAGAGAAAAAGATTCGTGCGTAGTCGCATCACCTCATTAGCATTTAAAAACAATTACAAAATGCCACTCTCATGCGCCCGGTCACTCTGTGTGTGTGTGTGTGTGTGTGTGTGTGTGTGTGTGTAGTGCTAAAATGTTTCCAGTGTTTTTTTAATGCGTTTGTCATACAAAGTCGTAAAGTATGCAAATGTATTTTTCTTAGACCCGTATTTTTCTGCCAACTTTTCCTCAACCTTTCGTGGTGCCGTGCTAGAGTGTGTCTGTCGTTTTTCTCCGCGGATGTTTTTAAACCCGGAGCGAAATAACAAATAAAATGAATTTTTTGCTCGTCAAGGCTCAGGTGCGTATATGTAGCATGGTAAACTAGTTTAATAGTACCGTGACACATGTGTATGTATTACTCATATATATAAATGAATGTATATTCTGGAAGTCTATATTTCCATATCTCGACGTTTATCTTATCTTGCTCAACTGTGCTTCACTCCCATCGCTTTTCGTATAAATATATGCAGTTTCTTAACAAGCTGACAGGGGACATTTATCTTGGTACGTAAATATAGTTGTCATGTTAAATTTGTACACAAATTAGATGCAATATGTTAAAGCATTAACCTATTTTTTTTCAAGTTAAAAAGTTAATAGTTAGTAAAGTGACGGCTCCGGTATCGGCTGTACGATAAAAGTGACGAGACATAAAAAACAACTAAATTATTATACTCCAATTTCCTTCTTCGATTATACACAAATGACTCCTAACTATAAATTCTAAGACTAATGCGTATTCCATTCCTCTTTTCAAATGCGTACACTTTGAAGATTAACAAACCGAAAGCCACAAAAAAAGGCTTGCGCATTGCGCATGCCTATACTCCGCGAAACCCGCAGCACGCGCTCAGCCCATTATCAGACAATAAATTCCCCCTTTAATTCCGTGCGCACATATTATGCCGAGTCTCGTGAAAAAGTAAAGAATGCATCACGTGTGCGGCCGCTACTTATATACGAAAGGCGCAATACGACGACGATGCGCGGTGAAATTTATTTCTGCTGGAAAACGACGCACTTAAGTATGGGCGGTGATTTCTCATTGCCTCCGCGGCGATGAGTTAGCGAAAATGCCAAAGTAATTGGCCATTAGTCGAGCGAAGTGTGTATTGGGTGTGTATTTTTATCCTCGGCGTAGAAGCTTGTGTATATACGCGTTATTGCAAAAATGTGCAATCGGTGGGGTAGGTATGTTTCCGATACGAGCATTTTGCATGTTTTCGTATAACGCTTCATCGATGGAAACGTGAAAAACACGATATGGTACTGCAGTGGAAACGTTGTAAAAGAAAAAACAAAAAATATTAAAAGCACATCGTATTTTACGTAACGCGATCTAAAATAACATCGTATCGTGCAAAAATATTGGAGTTTATAACAAACATGTTGCTATACGATACTCTTGTTATATACAAGGCGCATTGTTATCACAATATAATGATGCGCTAATGCGCTCTCGCTGCGCTATCGGTGTATAATATACCCTTCGCGCGCTGAACATGAAAAATCGACGTTTATAAGAAGGGGAAGAAAACGCGCGCTTATTATTGTGTACGCTATCGTCGCGCTGCAGTTCTATACAAGAAAAGAAAAGCTATAAGCGTATACACGCCGATAACCATATACATGTACACATACGCCGATGTCATTGCTGTACTGCGCGCATTCCTCTCGACACTTTTAAAGCGAGTCCCAAGGATATATTGGATGACAAAACTTGCAGCTCACATGCACACGTGTGCGCGAAAAACGCATTATCGTCGCGCTGATAGCGTTTTTACAGCTGAAGCACGGCGCGCGACGTTGTATTATACATTGTAACGACGCGCTCCGCGCACGCGTCTAGGCGAACAGAAGTATAGCGCAAAAAAAAGGGAAAAATATTCAAGGCTATCGGCGATAACTTGGTCCGGGGACGGACCTGTGGATACACCCCGCGAGAGCTACACTTTCGCCTCTGTTTGACATGGCTTCACCAGCTGTCTTCACACGCGCGGGTTATTGCTTTAATAATAAATGGGTCAGGCTCGAGTGTTTTTCTCGTCCGGGAAAATTCACTGAGCTTTTCCGCTCGACCTACTTTTTTTCACAGATGTGTGTACCCTCTTCACGCGTTCATATACATTCAGATGAGATGAATGAGAAGTTGAAAAAGAAGCTCATATTTACACACGCGCTTGTTTTGCCATGCTAATTGGGGGAAGGGGGGGGGCAAGACAAGTTGTCACCGCGTCCAAGAATCTCGCCATTCTCGTTTCTGTTTCTTCTTTCTTTTGTATTCATATAGGCGCGCGTATATATGAATACGACGCGTAGTAAATATCAATTTCGAAATCAAAATAGCATTGTGCGGCGGGAAATTCCTCCGCTTAAGCGACAAACATGGTAATGCGCCCGAAGCGTAGTCGTGTATATATAAATGCACTTCGGTGTTCCATGAATTTTCAAATTTTGTGCACGCGGCTTAGTCGTACATATATAAATGCACTTCGGTGTTCTACAAATTTTCAAATTTTGCGCACGCGGCGTATACGCTATTTGCGTGAACGGAAACGTCAAACGCTGACGAGTTGTGTATTCTTAGGTGCCATGTTGATGTAGAAGAAAGTGTCAAATTCTGAAAGTATTTATGGCACGACGTGTAATTGTATAGAGAAGGGCGAAGTGAGCGCTTTTGGTCGGCGAATTATTGAGACGTGCATTTGCAGGAAATGTATAATTTTGTGTCGTATAATGGTAGTGATAAATAATGTAAAAATGTTATAAACATAGGAGAAAAGTATAACACGTCATGAATATGAAACTTTTCGCGTCTGCTTTGATGTATACATGCATAACTAAACTTGTTATAGATACTTAGAATTCTTCTTTGTCTAGTTTCCTAAGCATAAAGGCTCACATTTATTACAATAATCATAACGTTCGGTATACAGTATTGTTATCAAAATAGACGATTTTGTAAAATATGCATATAATACAGTGTATTTCCGTTCCAATTAATTAAAAATTCCTGAAAATACAACATATTCCATTTTTTTTTTCATTCGGTAACCACCATAAGAAAAAAGATCAATTCAACCGCAAATAAACCTTCTCTCCCCTAGCGAACTCCTTTACATAGCTCAACGGATTGTCAAACCCGCAACGAGACGCTCGCCAATAATCCCATACCCGATTAGGCGCACATGCGTCGTCGAGGCAAATATATAACCCGCTACTAATCCTCTCGGCGTATGACGGCTCCGTCGCGTACGCTGGCCGACGGCCGAATGGCGATGGCCGCCCGCTCTGAAGCGCGCTGCAAACTTTTTTCCCTTTCCTCTTTTATGCGCGCGGCCGAGGGAGGAGGAGGCAACGAACTTGCGTAATGCTAGAGCGGCTCGCTCGCGCGCCTTATAACTTATTCAGGAGCCGCCGGCGTCGCTCCGCGCTCGATATCATAGTTAATAGCGAAGAGAAAGAGAGAGAGAGAGAGAGAGAGAGACGTACATAGCATATACAACGCGAGCGCGAAAAAAGAACGGGAGAAAGTATATACGCTCGGTGGCAGGCGGAAAAAGAGACGAAAGCTTTTTAAATATGAAGAGAGCGAGCGACGCGAGCTTGTGTATAGCTTTTCGCGCGCGGGTAGTTTTTTTTTCTCTCTCCGCGCCCGCGGAAGTAGCTCTCTCCCTCAGCGGCTTTTGCGTTTTATAAGCGATCTATTATGGATTGGATCGCGGCGAGTAGGATGGGTTTGCGATGCTCTTGGAGCGCTGCAGAAGAGTGTGTAGAGCCGACGCGAAGCTTTAAAGAAGAGAGGGAGAAGGAGAGAGAGATGAAAAGTGACGGCTAAAAACACGGCAAATATTGTTTCGAGAGTATATGCGGCTGTCGTTCAATTTGCCGCAGGTGTTTGAGGCCGCGGGTTTTCGTGAATTATTCAATGCTAATTTAATACTCTATTTATGATGCAGTGTATGATTGAGCTCTGTTAATTGTCAGGAAATCAATGCGATGCGAACAATGAACGTTATAATGGGAATTCTGTTGATAAATTTATTGTACATTCGAGTGAATGGGGAGAATTGATTTTTTTTTGTAATAATATTTGTGAAACTGAATTTGAGGCTACATTTTACATGAATCAAGGAGCGCGGGAGCGCTTCGAAGGCAAGTATAGAAGAAACCTGAAGGAGCGACCCGTGCTACTTATACATTGAAATGGATGTGCGAGAAATTCAATACGCCTATGTACCTATTAGACTTGTTTGAACTATATTAACATGTACTCTTAATCGAAAGCCATTTCATTGCTCTACTCAAATCGAAAGGTTTCATTTAAAAAGATTGTCTCGTTCAAAAGATTTAGAGATCTGAATATTTTTTATGTACTATTTCCTTTCCGAATTTTTCTCCATATTCTTCGGTATGCACAAACTATACATTTTTGTCCGACCGGTACATAGTATAGCATTTTTGTCCGACTAGCAAAAGAGAGAAGAGAAAGAGAGAGAGAGAGGTGTGGGGGGGGAGGGGAAGAGAGAAGAGCAACGGAGAGAGAGAGAGAGAAGAGCGAGAGAGAGAGAGGAGCGACGGAGAGAGAGAGAATCCGTATATGGTATGTATCTGGTCAACCTAACCTTGTTGTTTTACATATTATATGCAAATCCGCGGACTACAGCCAACAACTGGGGTACGAAAACGGAAAAAATTTTTTTTGAGGGCACATCTACCACATAAGGTTTTTTCGGTTCTTTGGGGGTCCCCCAACATGAAAATACTCGTGATCACTCATTATCCGTTGCCAAACTTTTTTGCCGACGAAATCAATTTTTCTTATGGAAATTTAACATGGGAAAAATGGACGAAAAGTAGTCATTGATAATTAACCAATAGCAAACTATCGAAGAGGCCAAACCAAATTCCACAAAAAAGCGATTAAAGTTGAAGAATAGAGCTTTAATTTGAGATGAGAATCGTTAAAATCGGTCGATTCTGTGCAAAGCTACGTGAAGTTGAATATGGCGAAAAATGACAAAAATTTGAAGAATTACGTGGGTTTGAAAAAAATCGCTGATTTTCGTCATTATTCGCCATTTTCAAATTCACCTAGCTTTGCACAGACTCAACCGATTTTAACGATTCTCATCTCAAATTAAAGCTCTATTCTTCAACTTTAATCGCTTTTTTGTGGAATTTGGTTTGGGCTCTTCAGTAGTTTGCTATTGGTTAATCATCAATGACTACTTTTCGTCCATTTTTCCCATGTTAAATTTCCATAAGAAAAATTGATTTCGTCGGCAAAAAAGTTTGACAACGGATAATGAGTGTTCACGAGTATTTTCATGTTGGGGGACCCCCAAAGAACCGAAAAAACCTTATGTGGTAGATGTGCCCTCAAAAAAAATTTTTTCCGTTTTTGTACCCCAGTTGTTGGCTGTAGTCCGCCGATTTGCACATGTACATACTTTCAATATACGTATTAGTCCGTATACAATGATCATTTACAAGTTATATTCAAGACTTTTTACATCATTGAAATTTGATTTTAAATTTACTTGGTGTGTGTGTGTGTGTGTGTGTGTGTGTATTCAGATATATTTTCAGATAAGTAGCAAACTTTTATTATAAAATAAAAAAAAATAATGTCATTAATATAAGTATTGTTACTTTGTGAAATCTTTTTTTTTTTTATTGTTACAGAGACATCAGAACAAGGATAGTTGACTAGTAGATCATGATTAAATAGTTTGTAACATAGACGAGTTCAGGAGTTGAACATATATTATTATAGTATCCTTTACAAATTTTTCATGTTTGATGGTGTGAATCAATAGTATATTACGTACCTAGGCCGGGAAGTAAGATATCACATTCGCGTGCTATGCAGATTGCCGTCCGAGGCGAAGTCGATTACATTATTAATTTTCTCGAGGGATTATTGAAAACTCTCTAATAACAAATAACGTAGTGATCTGGCTGATACATTTCAAAGCTAATGTTGTTTGACCTTTTCTCGAGGGATTGTTGGAAACTCTCTAATAACAAATAACGTAGTGATCTGCCAGATAAAAATATATTATTGTATTATTAATAAGTGTAATAAAATATTTTATGTAATAAAAATAAACTAAAATAACTGGTTAAGAGCTTAAAGTAAAGTCACCAAGTAAAGTCACCAAATAGTGTTTAATGTCAGAAAAATGTACAGACAAGATATCAGATAAATAAAATAAATAAAAGGGTGATGCAATAACAAGTCAAATGTAAAATTAATAATGTTAAAATGCTAAAAAATGGCAAGAGTGAATGACAATCAAAAAAAATTTTTATAAAATTTAATATATATTTGCTCATGATGAAGGATACCTACAGCAACCAAAATTAATGTAATCTTCACGATACCGCGATAATTGCAAAGATTGCGCTCACGGCGACGAAAAATAATGTTTGTACACCCGAGGTACGAAAAGTTCTATTATGTCAGTCAAGTTAACTTATGGGTACTTGACTACAACAAATTGATTTCAGTACTTTCTTGTGTTTAATTTGTATAGAAAGTTGAAAAAATTTGAATTAATACATTTCTGAGAATAGTCATACAGTTGTTTCGAAGGGTTGTTTGCATTACTTGACTATTGATAATTGATTTCACAACTTTCGTTTGATTTGCAGTGAATAATTTGAATGTATTTAGTTACATATAATTTTTTCAGTATCAGCATACATTGACTCAAAGAAATAAAAGACTTTTTCACTAGTATTTATTTGATTTCTTTTAAGAAATCATAAATATTATTATTTTATAGACTAAAAAACTTCTATACTTGCCTTATTTCATACTTTCGCAGAAAGTTTTATGTTAACAATATTATTATTTGTACAGTCATGAAAAAAACTATTACCACTTGTAGAAAGTGCTTATTGAACAGATGAGATTAGAAGAAATAAAAGAACTAGATAAATTCTGTTGTTAAAACGTACTTAAAAAATTAGTTTTTTAAAAAACGTTTTGATTGTTTTAAAAAAATATTCAAGCCCCCATTAAAGTTTTTGGTATACAGAGTTTGACGAATGTTGAGAGAGAGAGGGAAGGGGGGAAAGAGAGGGAGATAGAGTAGATTACACAGAAAAAAATACTTGCTTTATTTTATACTTTCGTAGAAAGTTTTATATTACTAATATTATTATTTGTATAGTCATGAAAAAAAAAATGATCACTCTCTCGTTAAAATCGGTTGAGTAGATCATGAGATATCAGAGTATACGGACATACATACACACACACACACACACACACACACACACACATCCATACGGACATTTTCTAAAAATGGTGTATTTCGATTCCAAATTTTCTATACAACATTCCTAAAACATTATCTCACAAACTTTTTTTTTTACTATCACAAAGCTTCCTCTAGGAGGAAGCAAAATTATTACTATTTGTAGAGAGTGCTTATTGAATAGATGATATTAGAAGAATAAAAGGACTAGACAAATTATGTTATTAGAACGTACTTAATAAATTACGTTTTTTAACAACATGTTGATTGTTTTGAAAAAATATTTAAGCACTCATTAAAGTTTTTGGTACAGAGTTTGACGGATGTCGAGAGAGAGAGGGCGATAGAGAGGGGGGAGAAAGAGGGGGTGGGAGGAAGAGGACGAGAGAGAGAGGAGGAGAAGAGGAAGAGAGAAGGCGAGGGAGAGAGGGAGAGAGACGAATACTTGCCTTAGTTTAAACTTTTGTAAAATGTTTTTTAGATAGATTTAACAACTTTTTAAGAGAAAATAATAATTGCATAGTATGAAATTTGTACAGTCATGAAAAAAAATATTACCAGTTGTAGAGAGAGAGAGAGAGAGAGAGAGAGAGAGAGAGAGAGAGAGAGAGAGAGAGAGAGAGAGAGAGAGAGAGAGAGAGAGAGAGAGAGAGAGAGAGAAGGGAAGTAGAATATACAGAAATAACTTCTATGTTTGCCTTATCTTACTTTCGTAGAAAGTTTTATATTAAAAATATTATTATTATTTGTACAGTCACGAAAAAATTATTTCCGTGTATAGACTGCTTATTGAATAGATGAGATTAGAAGAAATAAAAAGACTAGACAAATTATGTTGTTAGAACGTACTTAATAAATTAGGTTTTTAAAATACGTGTTGATTATTTTGAAAAATATATTTAAGCTGTCAATAAACTTTTTTGTACAGAGTTTAGCGGATGTTGAGAGAGGGGGAGAAAAAGAGGGTGTGTGTGTGTGTGTGTGTGTGTTTGTGTGTGTGTGTGTGTGTGTGTGTGTGTGTGTGTATAGATTTACTGAATGCTCTTATAAATCAGTTTGCCAATATTTACCCAGACCATATCATCATTAATTAATTAATATTATAACGTCCATTAAAAAATACTTTGCTGATGTTTTTGATAGATTTCACAATCTTGTATAAATAAACAGTATCTTCATAAAACCTTTTTCTTGCAAACATATTGTGGACCCTTTACGAAACAATGGTACATTGTTATCATCCCTATTTTTCCTTATTCTTTCTCAATTTTGAACTTTCTATAGTATAATATTACGCATCTTAGGAGGACAAGAGAAGAGAAGTCTAGAGCTGTTCTAGCAGGGGTGATCCTCCGTTCTCCCATACATTATACTTGGCGGGCCCGACGGTTTGCAGTTTACAGGTGGACTATTTCCATAAATGTACAATACTAAATTTTGGCATAAATTCATTAACAATGTTTATATGAGTCCACTATAAATAATTACGTTCGCTCTAATTTTGAATTGATTTCGTTTAAGTACAATATTCCTACAGGTACTGTGTGCATTATCATGATTTACTTTTATTACCCAAAATATTTTTCCTTGTGTC